>OZ018326.1:185988592-186588592 GCA_963969495.1 Ceratothoa steindachneri | reverse complement strand
GTGATGTTACCAATTCTCCAACATTCGCAAAAACTACCACTCCTCGCCAGCTTCCGAAGAATAACGGAAAGCTTGGGAGCCAAATACTCTGCAGTTTTCTTAAAGAATAAAGGGAATATACCATTTGGGTCAGTACCACCATAAGCATCCAGATCAAGAAGTAACTGTTTTACTTCACTTGAACGGAAAGCAATCTTGTTTAACCTTGGTTCAGGGAAACAAGTGTCAGGTAGAGTTAGATTCTCATTACTTTGTTTATTATCAAAAACATCAGCCAACAATGTTGCCTTTTCTTCAGGACTAAGGGTAATGGAACCATCAGGTTTAAGAAGGGGTGGCATAGATGAATCATTCCCAAAAAGAGCAGACTTGAGAGTGGTCCAGAATTTGTGGGAATTTGCTGTGCGCTGAAGAGTTCCCTTTGTGGTAGTATTGAATACAACTTCAGCATTATTATATACTCTCTGAGCTGCTGTTCTGTAGTGCACATAATTATCCCATAGAAAGGCAGATCTACTCCCCTTCCACAGGTTGTAGGCTTCTTGTTTCTGCATATGAGCCCTCTTACAGTCATCATTAAACCAGGCTTTGTCCTTAGTGCGATATCTGATCATACGGAATGGAACATGTCTATCAATAATTGAAACAATTTTATCATTCAAAATACGAACTGCTTCAACCTCCTTATATATTAGTGGCCAGTTGATCCGGGAGATATCATTTAATATATTGCACCAGTCTACTTGAGATTTGATGAATACTTTGCTTGTATGAGCTATATTAGGAATAGATTGCTCAATACAGATAGTTATAGAAATTGCACAGTGGTCAGAAGTTCCCACAGGAGGATCAACAGCACCTGTAACGACTCCAGGGGAATCAGTGAAAACCAAGTCAAGGCAGTTCCCAGATGAATGGGTAGGCTCCCTAATGACTTGCTCACAACCCGACTCACACGCAAAATCATAAGCCCTGATACCATGACAGTCAGTAGGGGAGACAGAAGACAGCCATTGCCTATGATGAGCATTGAGGTCTCCCATAAATACAAAGCAGGCTTTCCGGTCATTTTCCTGTACCTTGGCCATGGCAAGGAGCAGACAATCAAAAATAGTATCATCTAAGTCTGGATTGCGATAGACAGAAAAAAGATAAAAATTATTTTGCTTACCACATACTTTCATAACTTGCATCTCATGGCAAGAACAAGCATAGGAGGTCTTTGAAGCAGAGTAACCATTCCTAATGTAAACTGCCATTCCTCTAGCCCTAGGAATGGCATCACGCCTAAGTAAAATTGGTTTTTTGAAGCCTGGTATAAGTAGTTCAGAGACATGCCTCATATTTGAAACCAGGGTCTCTGAACAGAGTAAAATGTCATGAGACTTGGATGAAGCAGTCAAGTCTTTAATATTGGCATGTAGGCCCCTAATATTAATATAGAGTAGACGACATTTTATCTGACGAGGATGACCAGGTCCAGGGTTGAGCTCAATATCTCCTGATAAAATTAAAATCGATATTAAAAAAATAATATTAGCAACAAGATCTTCAACAAAAATAACAATTTGTACAACAACAACAACAACAATTTGTACAAAATTATTCAATAGCAAAACTTTCATTAACTGAATATTATATGTCGGAAAAAAACTGGTCAACATGATGGAGCCGACACATCATGCAAGGCAAAATTCCCTTCAGGACGCCACAACAACTGAGGGAGTTCAGTAATGATGACTTTGGAATGAAAAAGAATAAAGAAAAGAGAAAAGAAAAGAATAGACCAAGGCAACCTCTTGAAAAGCCATCAGAGCCTCTTTGCTCATCTATTAAGCCTGCCCTACATACCATTTGAGTAAAACAAGAGGAGGAATGAAAAATAGGAAAGTATGCCTAAATGTACCCTTAGGCAGGGATCTCAAACACAAGAGAGTGGAAGACCATGGTACAGAGGCTATGGCACAATCCAATGCATGAGAACACCTTTCTGTCAGGGAGGTCCCTTAGCCTTTGACTGAAGTGTCTATCCACAAGACAGTGGAGGGTTTGGATTCAGAGTTATTCCTCTCCTAGGCGGATTGTCAACCAAGACTTCGAGCTCCACCTGCCCGGGTTTGAGTTCGGAGTTGTCCCTCTCCTAGGTGGATTGTCACACAAGACTATGAGCTCCACCTGCCCATACCGTAACCCTGGTATAGGGTGGCTACCGAGCGCTACGCCTTGCCAAAGGGCGACTCGTGATTTTGTCCGGGGCTGCTTATTCAGTTTATTCGCAACTAACCTCTATATCTAGAGGCCTTCCCCCGATCCGCAACCTGGGGACCCGATGGATGGGAGTTGTCATCTCCAGCACCAAGGGAGAACAGCATTAGAACAGCCATTGTTCGTTTTGAGCCCTTCGCCAAGAAACGGTTCTCTTCCCCCCTTGTTGTTCAAGGGAGAACATCATTAGAACAGCCATTGTTCGTTTTGAGCCCTTCGCCAAGAAACGGTTCTCATCCCCCCCTGTTGTTCAAAGGAGAACAACATTAGAACAGCCATTGTTCTTGAGCCCGTAGACAAGAGACGGTTCTCATTCCCCCCTTTGTTCAGAAGAGAACAAAGTAGAACAGCCATTGTTCTTTAAGCCGTTCGTCGAGTAACGGTTCTCCTTTCCAAGACGCCTCGTCAGGATCCTTTTATCCCCATCCTTCGGCTGGAACTCGCCAGCGGACCGAATATTCCTTCAAGTACCTTCCACTGCACCCTAATGAAAAGTTACGTAAGCCAAACGTCACCTTTTGAGTATTGATCCCTTTTGTCAATTCTATCCTGTGCTTTAAATTGTTTATCGAACCATCCCATCTCTTTAACTCTATATTTGTTTTACCTTTTTTTTAATCCCTTAAATCCTTGGATTAGCCCGAGTCTCCACGACCCTTTCCATTCTGTTTATGTCAATATTTTCCGTTTTTGTGTATTGTTTACAGTTATTATTAATAAAACTCTATTTTATTAATGATAGCAATATTATTATCCTTGAGCTCAGTTCCACTTCTTAAGCATTTTGAAGATACATAATATCGGCCGCCAGACAGTAAACGCACTCTAAAGATAATTAAGGAAGTTCCCTCAACGAATAGTGTTATATGGTATCGTCGGGAGTCATTCTACGACAAGTACTATCTCCTTGTTACGGTATCCAAACTGGCTCTTTATGTTGCCTAACATCCTGTGGGCTTTCTTCTCTGCCTCGATGCACTGTTTCGAGAACTTGAGGTCGCTAGTGATAGTTACAACCAAGTTCTTCTCAGTGTCACTCGATTCAAGAGCAGTGCCCTTAAGGATATACTGAGATTACGGGGGTTCTGTGGCCGATATGCATTACTTTGCATTTCCCCACGTTAAAAGGCATTTGCCACGTGTCCGACCACTCCCCAGTCTTTCCAAGATCTTCCTGCAGGCAGGCAGTATTTCCATCCTTTACAACGTTCATACCAAGCTTGGTATCGTCGGCAAATTTGTAAATCTTGGCAACCATGTCACCGTCCATGTCGTTGACGTAGATGATGAATAGTTATGGTCCCAGGACAGAACCTTGAGGCACCCCGCTAGTAACGGGCACCCACTCAGAAGCCTGTCCATTCACTACCACCCGTTGCCGTCTGCCACTTAGCCAGTTCTCGATCCAGCCGGCTACTTTTCCGTCTATTCTCAGCGCTCGCACTTTCCAGGGAAGGCGGCGGTGTGGTACCTTATCAAAGGCTTTCTTGGAGTAAAAAAAACTCTATATCCACGGAGAAAGATAAAAGAAGAAAGAATTTGAATATCAGTTAAGCAAGCGCTAAATACTTTCATTTCGCCAAAAAAATGCTAATCTCTCAAGTCGAGAAATGGATAGCCGAAAGTTTCCACCCACATGGTTGGGGACCATTAAGACCGGTGTCGGGTGATAAAAGCTAATCCTTCTCAGCGCCGGAAGCTTCATCACAGACCTCTTTGCCTTCCAGCAAAGGAGCATAAAAAAGGCGGTAATATAAATACCCTTTGTTTTTCAAAGATCGGGAGATTGAGTTGGAGATCTCTTTGCTTTCGGTTCAGATCTTGTGTCTGTTTCCCGAAGTCCCTGGTATTCGCGTATACCATCGAGGTCTGATCTCACCAGGCAGATCCATCTCTTTTGTGAAGGCTATTTCTGTTCAGAGCAAAGCCTCAAATCGTTTTGTACCTGAAGGACTGGCCAGGATTCTTCTCGTCTCAGCAGAACTCCTCTTCAAGGATCTCCAATTTCCCGTGTGAGATTTCGCGCCAAGCCGCGTCAGAGTCTCAATTTTTAGAGGTTGTACTTCTCTGGAGCAGAGGTGCCTTCGTGCGTCTTCAAGGAGGATCGTAAACTCGTCTTCTGGTCTACTCCCCTTCATCCTCTTTACAATCAGTATATTCGGCCGAGAATCACGACCATTTTCCGTCTCCATTTTCTCGTGACGACTTGCTTAAGGAGGCCCCTTCCTCGATGGCTCCCTTTAAGGTAAAACAATTGCATTTCAAGTTAATAGACCCGCTTTCCGACTTTTAAATATTAATTCTGTATACCTGATTTATAGTATCCTATATAAAAGCTAATTAACAAGTAAGTAACGTTACCCAATTGCCAAATTTCTATAGTCTGTCAGTATTATACTTATTCACATTTCCTATATTTCCCGTATGTATATATATGTTAACTAGTGACTTATAAAAAATTATATTCTTGGTTTTCACTCTTTAAATATATCCTTGAACTGCAACTTGGTAAACTCATTAAACGCTATCGGCCCATGTATTAAAATCGCCCTCTTATACCACGTAATCAACGGATTGCTTTTACGAAGTGAACATACTTGTACGTAAAGAAGGACTCGTACCTTCCTTAGAATATATATGTGTATGTACCTGTATATATACATATTCTCGTGGCTTTTATCTCTTTCCTCCCAACAAATAGATACATATATGTATATATAGACGTATTGTCTGGGGATTGCCCTATTCTTCAAGAATATATATATATATATATATATATATATATATATATATATATAAATATACAAAAGGGTGAACAAATTACGTAATAAAGTTACTTACATGAATTATATGAAGATTAACAACGTTTTCTGGGGATAACAATATGAGATAGTTTTACCTTCAAGCGCGGGCGAATTCGAGGGGGGAGGGAGACAACGGTGCAGGTCTTCAAGAAGATAATTCGGGGATTCCTGATGAGGACGACTCGAAGATGGGGTTTGATTACGTCGTGATAAAAAATAAGTTTTTTTATGCTCCAGAGAGACGTAATTTCAACTCTAGAAAATTCTTCAGATCGGCTGTGAATCTTAGTCTCGAAAGAACGAAAATCATGAAGGGGTGGTGAATATCAGAGGGACGCACAACTCTCTGTGAAGAAGGGGGCTTTAAGGCTTTTCTCTGAACAGTGGCAAAAGCTTAATGAAGCGAGATCTGCTGGCGATATCATCGACGAATTACGACTCGACACCGGTTACAGGGCTTCACGGGAAAACAGACAGGCAGTCTGAACGGAGTGAATAGCGAGCCTTTAATCTCCTTATGGCGAGCTTTGGGTTAAATATCCGAGTGGCTAGTCCGATAGATATCTGCAGGGCTTAGTGGTCCCTAGAGGATTCTTGGCGTAATTATATTTAATCACACTCCATGATAACGAGTCGGACTATATCGTGAAACCTGTCTCGTGATATGTGGTAGGGTTAATATGGCTGCCATCGTGGGGAAATAGACATGCTTGGGAAGCATGGGGTAGAGACAGCAGGGCTGCGCAAGGTCTTATTTAACCCGAATGATCCCTCATACAACGTCCATAAAGAGAATGTTTTTGTACCTCTCCCATATATAGAACCACTCAATTCATTTCTCTTGGCCAAACTCACACTCTTTCTTAAAAATTCATTTCCTGCAACACATTTTATACCAACTTTTCAAAATACATGCAAAGCCCCACTTCTTTTCAACATTAAAAATAAAATACCAACGCTTCTTTGTCCTCCATCATATATGAATTCACTTCCTCGAGATGTAATTCCGAGGTGCATTTGGGATCGACACAGCGCACACTACATACCCGTAGTTGCGCACATTTAGGCATCAGCAACAGAACTGGAGTCCCACTCACACCTATCGAATTCTCCCCTATCCGAATACAGTACGAAAACAGACATCCACAAAATAAAACCAATTTTTTTTAATTAAAGATACAACAAACACCGAAAACCAACTACGTAAACTGGAATCTCTCTATATTTAATTTAATAAACACAACATTAATCTTCGACAATAGCTCATTTCCCCTTTTACTACAACTATAATCACCCACGAATTTCACACGCCAAATTCACTCCATCATAAAACAACTCATAATGTCAAAATATTTCTATTATCTCCCTTTTTTACAATGAAAACACCCCAAAACTAATAAATCTCAGTTTTTATTTAAAAACCAAAAACATATTTCCCATTCCCTAATAGTTAAAAGCGCTGTATTTATATAATTTGAATATTACCACCACTGCTGCTTTATATTTCTCATATAATTAATTACAAATATCTGATAACTTGTTTAAAAAATTCTTATGATTGTATACATTTATAATGTCATATTGTTGAGCATGGGTTCCTACCCCGAGACGTCGATACCAAGAAGTTAAAATATAATAATTAACTTCTTAAATATAGCCTGCTTATTTATCCTAAAAAAAAGTATACGCCTGGGAACGCGCAACCCCTCCGATCTCTTAATATATATATATATATATATATATATATATATATATATATATATATATATATATATATATATATATATATATATATATATATATATATATATATATATATATATATATATATATATATATATATATATATATATATATATATATATATATATATATATATATATATATACATATATATATATATATATATATATATATATATATATATATATATATATATATATATATATATATATATATATATATATAGATATATATAGATATATATTAGTGTAGTTGGGTAGCAGTCTTTCTTGAATGCAAATTTTGTTGAAGACCATTGTGTATTTTGCTTTAATTAATTCCCTTTGGCAACTTTCTTTTCTTCTAAAAATCTTTTTTATTCCATCTTGTAGATGGTAGATTACTTGTCCAGTATTCATCTCTTCTTTTAAATAAATGTCTTTGGTAAAAAACAAACTAAATTGCTAAGCTTTCGATCTTATTCGATCATCTTCGGAGCGTTATGGAATTTCTTGCCTCCTTTACCGATTTACTGAGTGGAGTGAGGATCTGGCAGAAAGTAAAGTGAATGAATTAGACATTGGACATAACAAGTGAGAAATATAGTAGAAGAGGGTTTTAGTAGGAGAAATAGTGGGGAAACAGGGGAAAAAGTGATAGGAAAGCGAAAATGAAAGGGAGAATGAAAGACAGATCCCTGGTGAAAGGGTATCACTGGCTTTCTTTGCGTTTTGGTTTTTTTTTGTTTTTTGATAGTATATAAATACACCATCTGGTAAATGCACTGGGCATTCAAGCCTTTGTAGTAATATATAAAATCTCTACGTGGCTTTTTGGAAGATTTTCACCTTCGATTCTGGGTGTTTCACACCTAGATTTGGATTTTTTTGTGTTGTTTTTGTTTTAATTGTTTTTTGGCGATATTTCGCACAAAAATTTGGAGATGTGTCTTTAGAACCAAATTTAGCAAGTGCTAATTCGGTGGCTAAACTCGTTTGGCTTTGTTCATGTTTTGTTGTGTTATGGATGTGGGTTATTTAGCTTTTTAAGTGAACTTTGGGTCGACGTTAATGTCATTCGGTAGTCTACTGCTTTTGAAACTAATTGGTCGTCTTAAGTTAGGTAAATTGTCAAAGTCGATGTGCTCGAGTACAAACTCGGGAGGGAGGTGCCGGTGCACCTTGTCCCAGATTTTGGTTGCTCTGAGGTGAAGCTCCACGTTTATGGGGGTCATCCCCAGTTCACCATGGAGATCACTCTGCCTTCTCCCTTCTCTCCTTCGGGCTCCCGTAATGATATATACTGCTTTATTCTGGACCCTTTGCAGTTTAAGGACTTGGGTCTTGGAAACTACGTTTATAGGGACCGAGGGGTACAGGAGTTTGGAGCGAATGCACGCATTATAGATTTTCAGTTTGTTGGAGGTACTCAGGTTTACGAATTTGAAAAATTCACCCAAGTCCCTCCGTGCATTCCGTGTAGTTTTTGCTACATGGCTTCTATACCCACCAGTCGTAATTTGTAGTCCCAGAACCGTGCGCTCCGTGCAGTATGGGATGCGTGCACCCCCCACACGGATGTCTGCCAGTGTCCTTCGGAATAGAGGAATTACACGGAACTTTTGGGGCATTGGTGGATATCTTCCATCTTCTCTCGAAAGAGTTGATGTTTTCGATTTCCACTGCCGTACTTCGTGCCATGAAATTCGCATTCCGATAAGGCCACGTACATATCATTGTTATATCGTCCGCAAATTGGACGTATAAGGAACCCTCAGTCAAGGGTTGGAGAAGGTCTATGGTGTAGATGTTATAGAGCAGGGGAGAGATGCACCTGCCTTGCGGCACCCCCGCCTCGAGTTCGAACTCAGGGCCGCTATAACCTTTGATACTCAGAAACGCTCTCCTCTCCATCACGTAGTCACAAAGAATCCTCTCAAGTATGGGATTGACGCCTAGTTGTAGGATCTTATATTGTAGGCCTCTCCTCCATACTTTGTCAAAGGCCTTTTTGACATCGCGTAGCACCAGATTTGCATGGCGTTTTTCTGATTTTACTTTTGCCAACTTCTCGGTAATTACGGCTAGCGCCGTGTCTGTTCCTCACTTCGCTCGGAAGCCATGTTGTTAGTTGTTATGAGAGTTGTTTCTTCCGTGAAATCTGCCTAAAACTAAGCTGCATAGAATTCAATCCAACAAAACAGTACTTTTTAAAAATATTTTCGATCCCTCTTCTATCTCAGATGAGACCTTGCTCAGAGCCGTGTAAAAGAGGTCATGGCCAACAAAATGATATTTCCACTCTTTTCTTTTGTGGGTTTCTTAGCACGGAAATGAAAGTAGTTGAAAATATTACCAGGATTTATTTGATTGCATTTTATGTCATTATATGACTTTCAAGCCATCCCAAATAATCCCTTTTCTCTCAGGAAATATTTTTTAAAAATAACCTGTAATTTTTCAATTAATCTAAACCCGTAAAGTGCTAAAATATGTCAAGAATTAGAAAATTAATTCCCGAATAAGAATTGCCCACCGAATTTGGTACATATATTGATATAATTGAGTAGTAGTGAGTTGTCGATATAATAATTTAAGATACATTGTTATGATGGAAAAATAAGCATAAGATGAAAATGGGTCTTTAAATATAACAATGTCAACAGACCTAAGTCACGTGCTCTCAAATATTTCAATAATTTAAAAAAAAAATTTAATTAACCAACGTATTATCAATTAATAAGCATATCTGATTTTACGGTCTTCATAACTTTTAAAAACTCATTGAAACGTAAAATTGCTACCATCCGACCGACACTTATATATCGCGTGCACGGAACTAAAGAGTGGAGAAAATAAGTGCAATAATCAAAAGCTATGAGTCAAAAATGATGATTTGATAGCACAAGAACCTAAACTTGAACTTTGAGTTTCTATATTTAATTTTTTCTATAAGATAATAAGCTAAAATCTCTAGACATAATACAAATCTAACGAGTTTTTTCTATATACATATATGTAATTTTTTTTTAATTATTATATTCAGTTTCTTAATAATTAGGATTGGCTTCTTGCCCCTCATTAGATTATAAAGTTTTAACGCAAATTTTGTTCCCTAAATCAACATATGCTTTGACGACATAATACAACAGATTCTTTTTCAGTAGAGAAACTACTAATATTTGCGCCTCATCTTTCAGACATAAAACCAAGTGTGAGCTTCCATAAAATGCCTAAATAGAACCAACTCTTTTACTTTATTTTATGACCATAAATATAACATCTGAAGGAAGTCTTTGAAATGGCCTCGGTTTACGTACTTCCCATCTTTAACTTATCCTATGGAAGATATAACTTTAGTCCTATCAAAGTTATTTGTGTCGTAGATTGATGACACTTTGAATCCATAGAGTTGCTTTAATTGGTTTCGTGTGATCAGTAAAACAATTGTATGGCATTGATGTACAAAAAGATTTAGGCTTTGATTTGAAGAGATTTCAGCCTCCTTTCAGCTGAAAGATAATTTTTTCTTTGAATTTATAGTACAATACTAATGACGGTGTATCACGCAGTAAGTTTATTATGAAAGAACTGTAAAGAAAGTGGTGGAGCTAAGGCAAATGAAAATCAGTGGAAGACAATATAATGTAAGATCCTGCTGCATGCCCCGGAGCCAGAATGAAAAGCGGGAAGTGTAAGTGACTTAGAGGGTATAAAGACCTTAAGATGTTAGATAAGTATAATTAGCCAAGTTGTGCATGATATTAGGTTGCGCATAGGTCAACGATAAGAGAAGAAGCAACGAAGGCCCCATTATACTAAAAATATGCAATCTATGTATGTATATCACATTGCTATCCCATGTATATTCCATTTATTGACGCATTTAAATAATGTATAAAGTACGCTTCGCCTCTGAATCAGTAGTGCCGATGGGCAAAAACCACCACATGGAAGCAACAACAAGTCATAGCTATCAACCCTCAGAGCAACATTTAATGGTATATATATATATATATATATATATATATATATATATATATATATATATATATATATATATATATATATACATATATATATATCTTTTCTCGATTTAAAATAACGTGCTCTCAAAGCCACTTTTTCAAGATCCCGTATTCACAGCACTTCTTTCTATGGTCCATTGGTCTCTCTGACCACGGCTGTTCATAAACTTGTCTCAGCGAGTTCCCCAGACAACATTTTAGCTGCTGGCCACACAATTCATGCTCAATATGTAAAACGATTTGTGTCCTTCCCTCGAATAACGTCTTCCTGTGGGTACATGCAACGAGGTATTAAGGCTAATAAAAAGACTGTTTCCTTTATCACTGACTTCAGAGCATTTGGTTCAGGTCCAAAGTCTGTTGCAGTTTGATTTTTAAGGAAGTTTATTCAAATATGTGTGGAAGAATCGAGTATGGAGAAGATGACACTGCACCACCTGCAAGCCAACGAATTCCTTTTCATGACATCTAGTTTGCGACCCAGATGCCAAACGCCTGTGCGTTTCTTAAATTTAGTTTCATTTAGAAGGAACTTAAGGATTTTTAACGCAAATTCAATTATTTATAGTCTAGTAATAATGGTGAAATATATCATCAATTTCTTAAGCGCTAACAGCGTTTGAAAATTCAATACAATTTACGACTTTTTCTTAATCGCGGAATAAGGCAAAAATACAAGATTTGAATTGTGGGATTTACGTAGATCTTTCCTCATTAATTTGTGAAATATTTATATGAAACTGAAAAGTTTGATAATCACTATTTCCCAATGCTTTGTCAGCATAAATATTTTCAACAAAAGTTTAATCAATTAAAATATTCAAGTTCAGAATTATATCGATACTCTTTGCTTAATCATTTCTTTAGGGAAGAAAGTTATCCCCATATTTATAAAATTTGTCGTGTGTATCTGTTTGCTGATATAGGCATAAAACATAGCCACTTGGAGATTTAGAGATGCATTTATCTTATGTAAATTTTCTGGCCGAGTTAAAGATATATGTTTCATCTCGATAGTCTTCTGAGTACTATATGTACATATTACTTGTAACATTACTCATTATTTTAAAGGTTTATATTTTGGGGGGGAATAAGAGCAAAAACGAGGTTCATCTTAGATATAGAAAAAAATTCACCTTAGGATTAATTTGGAGGCAGAGTTAATGGTGAATGTTCAATCGAATAGACCCAAAGAAGCACTTAGGTCGGCTACTTTTTAAGGTAACTTTCGTTTGATAAGACGCCCTATAGCGAGTCTAATTGTAACAACGAGATGTTCTACGAGATTGCGTGAAGGTCTAAATTTTCTCCCGGCGCTTCTGTATAGCTAATGTAAAATCCACTTCTGGTGTCTCGGTAAAATTCCCTTCTGGCGGTCCTGTATAAATAGTTAAGCGTTGGCCTTGGTAAGATTAGTATTTTGCCATAGAGAGCGCGACGCAGAAGAACTCTTTCTCTCGGCCTCCCTTACCCCAAGAGCCCTAAGACAACAACGAGGAAGGAGGAGACTCCCACACAGCTGTTTTCGACTCAGCTTCTCCGCGGCGAAATACTCCCTCAATCTATCTTTTCGAGGCTAGCACTGGTTGTTGGCAGACAGGTTGTTGGCAGACAGGTTGTATTCTCCTTTATAACTTTAAGCAGGACAAATCGGCCAAGTGCCATCCCAACCGTGTCATTGAAAAGAAATCAAGCTCGACGCTCATACCCCCTTCCGCCAAGCCCTTCTCTTTGGTACAAAAATCCTCGGGCGGCAAATCCATCCGGAATGATAGTTTCCCTTTTGTCGGTCGTGTACGTTTGTGTGTAAGTGCTCACGGCTCCCGCATGGAGCTGACGTGTGTAAACATTTTGCCCATTTAGTTCTTTTGCACTTCTAGGTTGTGTCCACTATTTTATTTTTGCTTGTACAGTAGGAAAGATTATTTTGTTTAATCCAGTTTGATATCCAGAACCTCCTAATTAGTTCATTTAAATCGTCCAAGGAAAATAGACACTTTTACTCGATTTAGTGCAACCCACGTTTAAAGTGCATCATCCCGGGCAGGCTCAATCGCAGAATGTCCTGCGGGCTTGCCACGTTCCCTTTTGAGTCAAAGGAAGCAAGTGGAGGTCAGAAAATCTAACCTGACCTACGACAATGTTAGTTTAGATTATGATAGATAGGATATTAATAAATAATACCATAATCACCTAGCAAAAATAAATATTATACAAACTAATAAGCCCCCAAACCTGATATTACCTATGAAACACAACAACTAACCAATGAGCATTAATTTAAATCAACAACTTAAAATAACCTTGCCCAAGTTTAGCAAAAAGGCAAATAAAATCACAATCAAATAAGATCAACAATTCCTAATAACTTTAACTCACTTAACGAATGTTTAATAACTAAAAATCATAAAAAAACTACAAAAACATCTTGACATATATATTATAACATTATCAGCTTAAAATCATCATATATAAAACAAAAAACTATAAACAACCTTGCGTAAGCTACACAACACAGCATAAAACTTATAATCATTAATCAAATCTAATCACACTAAACACTCTAACTTAATATTCGTCACATGTCAAAGAGATTAAGATCGTCAAATAAAACCCACACACTTCAACAACCAAACCTAGTATAAGAAACATAAAATTTGCCCAATCGCTTTTACTTACTCCCTAGAAGGAACAGCAAATAAACCCGAGGAACGTCTAAAATCTTGAGAGTAACTTACGAGGGGCAGTCAATATGTTTTGCAATTCGGATATAAGGAAACGAGATATAAGGAAAAGTGTTTTATTATTTTCCAATATAACTACTCTCGACTTCAATGCACTTGCGCCACTTATCCCTGAGGCTTCGAATTCCCGACAACCAGAAATCTCCCGAATGCTGTTCAATCTACTCCTGGACCGCGAGCTGGACATCTTCATCGTCCCCAAACCAGCGTCCACGCAGTACAGCCTTGAGCTGGAGGAATAAAACAATAAAAAGTAGTAGCTAGGGGCCAGATCTGGATTGTAGGGGGGAGGGTTGAGCTCCTCGAATCTGCTCTCGCGCAGGGTAGCTTGTGCAACTCTGGCCTTATGGACTTTGACGACGTTGAAGTCGATCATGGGGCGTGAGGTTTCTAGGGACCCAACAGGCAGATACCTTGGTCATGGTCAAATTTTTGTGAATGGTGTTAATAACACTTCCATGTGATATTCCAAGTTCTCGCTCGATTTGTTCGACCTTCACCCATCGATTTTCGAGGATCATCCTCTCCACACGGGCCACATTGTCCTCGTTGGTCACGTCTGACAGGCGTTTTAGACGGGGGTCATTTTCAAGGGACTCACGACCATGGCGGAACTCCCTATTCCAGCGAGCAATGGTTGCATAGGAAGGGGCGGTGTCGGTGTACACTGCAACCATGCGTTTATGGATCTCTTTTGCATTCTTGTCTTCCTTGGTCAAAAATTTGATCACTGCGCGGTGCTGAACCTTCTCCATTTTTGAAAAATTTGTGACTGACGATCTGCGATTAGCTACTGCTTCTTAAATAGACGAAGCAGGAGCGTGTGGCTGCAGGTCCTGACTTGTCATAACTTGTCCTAACACCCCCACAAACAGCCATTAGCCTTCCTCTGTTTTGCCCTACCGATTCGCAAAACTTATTGACCGCCCCTCGTATAAAGCGTACTAACCACGTTTTTCATCAATTTCTGTCACTTTTTAAACTTAAATTTACGTTATGTAATTTAAAGTCGCTACATTTAACTGGTATCCTCTGTCTATTTATCGTGAAAGATTAGAGGAATAGAAAGATATCGTAATATTTTCTTTGTCATAGGGGCTTATAGTGTTAAAGTAATTATAGACCTCACCGCTCTCACACCAAAACAAACATCTTCCTAGCCACAGTCATACACAAACATTTTTGTCGCGACCTGGTCCTGGATTAGCACCGCAGCCTAGAATTTTGCAACAAATGAACATTCATCGAAAATGTGGTTTATCTTCCTCTTAGAAATTCCGAAGAGACTCCGATTTATGGCGTATGGTTTCGCTAGAGGGCAATCGGGATGGCATCCCACGCTTGAGCACAGGTGCATGAAATATCACTCTGTATTATTCCCCTCTATCATCTCTATTGGAAGAGTCAAGTTTGTATTAAGTTTGGTAGAAGACAGAAGAAAGAAAACGATAGACAGACGGACAGACAGAGAGAAACGAGCAATAACTATGAACAAGCAAGTAGATACACACATCCCTATCCTCTAAAAATAACTCTCTCTTAAGTAGCTATACCTAATGGCTTTCTACAACACCAGTAACTGTGTTCGTTTACTGACCTAAGAGGCTAAGGCAAGCAAGTGCCCCCCCACCTTCCAAAAAATGTAAGTGAATGTCTATCATTTTTATCTGCCCAGTTAACTTCTTAGACGCTAATCGTGGGGCTCTTATTAACACATAGGGAGTTAACTGAGGAAATTAACACGATAGCCACTCACTTACCTTATGGGGATCATCTGTTTCCAGCCATCTCTTACCCATGAAGACGAACATACTTACTGGTCTTGTAGAGGGCACATAAGTATAGCAAGTTTGGTTATTGCTCGTCTCTCTCTCTTTTCTGTCTTCTACCAAATTGAGTACAAACTTGAGTCTCCTTATAGACATGTGAGAGGGGATTGACTCAGTTTGACTTCCCATGTCACCTGTCCCCTAGCGTGGGGTCCCATGCTAGCTGTTACATCGCCAGGTCAGGAGCTATAAACCAGAGTCCCATGGGATTGTCTGAAAGGAAGATAAACCGCCTCTTCGATGACCGTTCGTTTGCCGTAATATTCTACTCGTTGGCAATAATCCAGGACAATGTCACAACAAATAATTATGTGTGTGTGTATGTGGCTGAGAGTGTGTTTAATTGTGTGTGAGGGAGGATAGCTCTAACATAATTTTAAAAACACTGCCGGATTTTAAAAGTTAGAAACGGTTAAGGTTACAAAGTTTAAAATTAATTTAATTAGGTCTAATACTATGCTCTTGTGTTTTATTTTTTTTCTACAACCATCCTCAAATTACTTATTTAATTCTTTAAGACGATTAAGCTTTAGAGCTGCTGCCCTTTTATCTGTTTTGTGGAGGAGGCGTTAAACTGCTGAGCAGGCACAACTGCTGCCTCCGACTCCTGCTTAATTTCCCCATTTTTTGGTTTTGGTTTCGAATTTCCTCAACCTGAATTCATTATAGAGAGCTTAATGGGATACATGAGTTTATTTTTTTTAATAGTATCTTAATATTTTGGGGATTGTTTGTCTAGGTGAAATTACACGCAAACAGGGTTGCATCAATTTCAAAATGATTACATTTTAAATGTCAATTTCGAATCATTAGCTAGTCACGTAGCTTTTAACCAGCATTATAGGATTAATTTCGTTGTAATCATAATGATTCGATTTTTACTATCCTACCTGTGTTTCTTATGAAGCCGTGTTAGTCAATGATTAGGTCTAAGCTCTTTTTGAAGGGACTCGTTTTCGAGGAAATCGTTCTCGACCGGAAATACTTGCGGTTGCGTCGTAAATTTTGCGTCTCCGTTATTTTTTTCTAAGTTTGAAAACGAACTTTCATACATGGCTAGAAATGCAATATATTTTATTTAAGTCAGAGTATTTTTATGTAAAATGATAGCTCGAATTCATTTTTGTAGTCATCGTTCAAACATCGTAACCTGGTCAAATGGAAAGCAGGAAAATCCATGGAGCCAAAGGTTAAGTTTGTATTTTAATTCTTTAAGGGAAGTGCCGCGAGTTGTGAGATCCGCAGCATAATCTAAGGTGCTCGCGTAATTAGATGAAATATTGAGTTTATGTTTGTTCAACAATTCTTCCCGGATGAATTTTATGTTCTGAAGCCGGTTCTTAACAAATACAGTGTTTTGTTATAGCTTACTATCACCATTAAATATCCAAGACAGAATGATTTGGGCGGCGACAAATATTTCGATTAATTTGAAGAGGTTTGAGTATATCACGAGGAATTGGGGAAGAGTTTTAAACGCTAAAACTATGCTCCTCAGTTCTAATGAATGAGAAGTTTAACTAGAAAGTGAGGGGGGGGGGGCAACTTTTGATTTGGCAATTATATATTGTGAAAATTTTGGCACACGGAATAGATCAAACCCCATAATATGCCTTGCTCGCCTTGTAAAAGATTTTAAGCTCAGCGTTACTGTCGTCCTCTAAGGCACAACGCATTTATAGCTTACAACGGAGAGTCACAAACAGGAACACACCTATGGAATCGAAAACTTTGGAATCTTGTGAGAGAATGTTCCTTTTTTTTAGACGATGGCATCAAATTGGAAGGAATTACACTTAATAAGTCAGTTTCAACTTCTAATAGGTAGTTTAGAACTCTCTATTCCAGAATCATATTATGGGTCTTTGTTTTACGCTCCAAAGAAGGAACTGAGGGGTTTCTTAATTGAAACCAAGGACCTAAGATCATATCCTGTTTTTTTAAGCCTTTTTCGCCTTGGTGTAAATTAGTTTCAGAATACGAGGGTCGGAGTTAATAACTATTCAATTGCCTACTTAGAACGAATCTTTTAAGATTTGAGTGATAAAGCCATTACAGTAAAAACTTAGGTGGTGCTTAAGAATGTAATTCAAAATAAAAGATGAGCCTGCTAATCTGTAATTATTGAATTATAACGATATGTTACGAGTCTGCCATTTTTTCCCCAGACAAAGAAAGTCTAATTTTGTCTGCCGCTGATTTCAATTTATATTTTTCTAATATAAATTGTATATGCACGAGTAAATAGAATTGGTTTGAACGAAATTTGCCGAGGTAGAACAATAGGCAATTTAAAAGGCCTATACCGTGGTACGCTGCTTCCTTTAGAGAAGGGGACGATTTTACTTTAACACTGCAATTGAACATGGGACGTAATTTTGTGAAGATTAGTTCTGCTGTTAAATAATAGGTCAATGAGGTAGCAAGAGGTATTCTCCGAAATTCTTTGGGTTAACATGAATTTGTTCTATTACAACCCCCCAAAACGGGCCTGCACACACTTTCTGTGATATATCCTTCATTCATTCACTAATCACCCTTACTTTGCAGAACATGACAGAACCAACGCCTGTGAACACAACTAGATCTCAATGGGAGCTCCAACAAAAAATATACTGCGTCAAACATTATTACAAGACAGGTTCGTTAAAGAAAGTGCAGGACACATTCGTCTATCAGTTAGAATGCGAAAAAGCCCCTCGAAGAACAGAATTAAGGAGTGGTTAGACCACTTTGAGAACTATGGGAAGGTGGAGAACCTCAATGCAGCCAGTGACAACCGTCCAAGCCATTCAGGACGCCCAAGGAAGCATGGAACTAAACTGGTCGTGAGCGTGAGAAAGTCAGTTCAGTCACTTCCACTAAGTACACGGTATGGATTGCAATTGCAACCAAAGGCATCATCGGTCCATTTTTATTCAAAAATCTGGCGCGACAATGACAGTCACCAAGGAGCGGAGGTTTTGGTTCCAGCAAGATGCAGCAAGCTCTCACACCTCAAACCTGTCTTGAGATTGGCTGAAAGAGAACTTTGGTG
Source organism: Ceratothoa steindachneri (assembly GCA_963969495.1). Classification (NCBI taxonomy): domain Eukaryota; kingdom Metazoa; phylum Arthropoda; class Malacostraca; order Isopoda; family Cymothoidae; genus Ceratothoa; species Ceratothoa steindachneri. Next base: position 186,570,164 of record OZ018326.1, on the reverse strand, counting down.
GCTGGATGATCAGGCTCAAGACTGATTTTGAGTGAACACCTCAGACCCTAAACCTTATCCCCCCAGATTCTTTCTCTGGGGCTACATAAAGACAGAGTATACGCAGGGAGACCCAGGACCATAACGAAACTCAAGAAAGCCATCATGGAGGAGATCAAAGACATTAGTCGGTCGGTTTGTAAGGACGTCATGGACAACTTTGTGCTGCGCCTCAAGAAATGCACAGAGCTAAACAGATGATGTTTTGAAATACAATATACTACTTATCACCAAAGCTTCATTCAATCCTTGCATAAAATATAGAAATGAGGCCTATCGAAAGTTGTGACCCATTTTGGGTGGGTGACCGTGTATGCCTTCCTCAAGCTGGTTCTCAAGACCCTCATTAAAATCATCCGTCAAACTTTCCTTGTTTAATTTAGAAATGACTTTGTCAACAGTGCTCAAAGCTACGTTAAAGTTTGAAGGAATTGCCGATAGAATCTCTGTACCAAGGAAAAAATATATAATATCTATCATCTCGCTATTTTTGTCTTATCTATGCTTTAAGTTTCCTCCTCTTTAATGCCCCTAAACTCTGGACTGAATGCATATTCCAAGCCTAAATCCAAATTGGAATCAGATTTGTAGAAGTGTACTGGATTAAAGTACTAATTAACTGTTTTTAAGATTGTAGTGACAGTAAGTTTTGTGTCAAATTAGCTTCGTGCATTAATTCTGAAACAATCTCGTATTGTTTGATGTTAGTTTATTCTCTGTTTACCGTAGCGACATTAAATACGACGTTTTGGTCTAGCATATGATTATAATCAGATAAAAAACCTCTGAGAAAGTTCTTTCCCATTATTTCTGCATATATTTGAACTGTTCTTTCACCAGCCCTGTTTTACCTAAAGACGCCCGTAGACCATAGAATTCTCCTATAGAGCCAGTTAGGACTTGATGGGGTTTTACACCTAAATCAGACATTATCGTTGCCGTTTGAAGCTTCTGGCTATTCAAGCGAGTTAGGATCCACAATCATCTTTAAGAATAATCCCCTCCCCATAATCGAGTATTGCTTTCATAGAGAAGTAATCTGCATCGAATATGGACTTAGCTGGAAATTTTAGAGACTTAAAGTAGAAAAAGGCCTCATTTCACCAAAATGTTTGTTCTGTTTGCCGATGAAAGTTTTGACCGTGCAAGTGTGCAATGGTAGTTCTTTCAGGTTGAAGCCCAACGAAATAGCCACTTATTCAGAAATGTAGGTCTTTTGTGATGCAAAGTCAATTAGACACCTCACAGGTCGGATTTTATGATCTCAAACAAGGTCACATAGTTACCAAAAACTCAGTTTTTAGTTTGGAAATCGATTTAAGGAAAACCACATTCATTTTTTTCAACTTTATACTACGTTAGATTATCATATATAAAATTAAATCCCATTAAAAGTCCTTTTATTTCCACCAAAATCATTATAAGCTACTGCGCTGTTTTTGAGATACATGGGGTTCTTTTAGAACTACCTTCCCCTTGAAAGCTGATATCATATAAATGGCTATAGAATTACTAAATATTAAGAATTCGAACTCAATTCATTACAGAAAGATTCACATATGATTTAGTTAGCATTTGAAATGAGTTTTCTTTAGTTCCATTAAAATCCTTTTTAATGGCGGACTGAAACATAGTTTTCATACATGGTCAAATAAAGGCTTTGTTCTCAGTTGGATGAGGGAGTGTTTGATGAATAGTTTGGGTGTTCTGAATGCCCTATAATTTAGTTCAATCTCTAATCGAATGATGCTAAAAATATAAACCAGTTCTTAAGCGCTGTTTTTTTTTAGCAAATATTTAAAATCGCATGGTATATTTTTGCGTTTTGTTCACAAATGAACTTTAAAGATCTACGGAGAACTTCCACGAATGTATAAAATTTGGATTATCATAATTTTCACTATGTTCTAGTCATGTTGCTAAAACAAAATATATAATATAAAAGTGCATAAAATTTGCAATAAAATGATATAAAATCCAATGGTGTAGTTTGGTTTGTTTTTGTTAACAAATTAATTTTAAATATCTAAGAGAAAGTTTCGGAATATATACAATTTTGCATTATCTTAATTTTTACTATGTTCTAGTCATGTTGCTAAAAAAACAAATATACCATAAAAAGTGCCTAAAACTTTTCAATAAAATGATATACAAAACCAAAAAATGCGAATTTTAAACGAATGAATTTGAAAGGTGACTAATGAAATAATGTGACATCCTCTTAACATCTTCCGCTGGTTCAGAAACTGACCCTCACTTCAAACACTAGCCTAGTCACAAAGGATCATCTTCTTTGAGAGTTTTGCGACAAAGAGACGATATATGTTTTCTAGACTGGCAAAGACACGCAAACACACACACGAAAGAAAGGTGTAAACGATCTGCAGGGCATGTATTTGAAATATTGTGCGGGCTACTGCAATAATTGTCCTCATATAATTCGTTGAATCTAATTATTTTTTCAGGAGTGGCGTTAAAGTTTTACATATTTTGTAATTTGAAAAGGGGATTTGGAAAACTTTGCTGAATGGATTGCTTGACTTAGAATCTTTAGATCTTAAAGTGTTCGAGTCTGAACTTGGACTGTTCGCAGAGTCCTTAAGTTAGGCAGAAAAAGTACGGTTTACCATTCTTTTAGAAGCAGCACTCATTTTCGGGGACTGATTTAATTAGTTTGAACCAAATAGGATGTCTTCGAAAAGGCTTTGTTTGAATAATAGGAGTTTGATCAATTTTTGGGAGACCCATGGGTCGCACACCTTTTGAATTATTTAGCGGGCTGTAATTTTTCTAGAGTAAGAATGCAACTGCGTAATTATCAAATATGTATATCCACGAGCGTTGGATAGTTAGCCTTTGTAGTTAACTGTAGTTCACTTTTGAATACAGTGGAGAGCTTATTGTACAGAATGTGTGAGAGGAAAAGGTTTCTTGGTCTAGTAGAATCGAAGAAATTGACGTCAAGGTTTATAAGCTGTCGACTATGGAACGTACCTAGTTTAACCATTGGGCTAACTTTTCTAATTCAAAGTCATATAGAACAGGTACTTTTAGAATTCTATCGAATTACCATACTATGATTAATTAGTTTCTAAAAATTTCTCCTTTAAATGGTTCATAGCTATTTCTTAGTTCTAGTCTACGTTCCCAATATGCTAAAATATCGTGAAAGCATAATCGGCAAATAACTATAAATTCGCTAGTTTAGCTGAGTTAGGTTTGTACTTTTCATCACTAATTAAATTGTTGAATTGGGCCGACAATATGAACCAATCGGGGTAATACAAATTATAAAAAATGGTCCTGATAATGACAATTTTTTCATCTAAATAGGAAGGATGACATATTTTGTATGCTCTAAGGAAAAGGTTAGAAATTACCGATTTTTTAACAGTATTATCGTGAAACGAAAAATAATGTATATAGGCATTCGAGTGGGTTGGTTTCCTATACACGTCAAGTTTTAATTCATGGTGATCTTTATTATTAAGGACATCTAAAAGGGTAATCTATTATCATATTCGCATTCATATTTAAATTTGATGGAGACATGCAAATTATTCAAATTATTAAAAAAAGGTATCAAAATCATGGCCATTAGGCCATACAGAAAATACATCGTCAATGTACCTTAACCATATAAAGTTAGGGGAAGAAATTGTGGGAAGGAGTTCAGTCTCAAAATATTCCATGAAGAGACATTCCAATATCGGAGATAAACTATTTCCCATGCTAAGGCCAAATATTTGTCTATAAAACTCATTATTTTCTCGAAACACATTGTCAAAGAGACATAATTCAACTAAATCGATAAATTTACTCGTAGAAATGGGAAGATCCAAATTAAGTCTAGGCATGATTTACCGCAGAAGGCCCATGGTTTGGTCAACCGGAACTTTGGTAAACAAAGAGTTTACATCAAAGCTCAAAAGTTTTCCATCCGGTAATTACAAGTCGTTGAGGCGGTCAACGAAATCTTGAGTGTTCATAATTTGTGCAGATGAGATTCTTCCGACTGCTGGAGATAAATGCTTGGCGAGCCATTTGGACAGCTTCTAAGTGGGAGAATTAATATTGGAAATAATACCTTTTTTAATAATTTGAATAATTTGCATGTCTCCATCAAATTTAAATATGAATGGAAATATGATAATAGATTACCCTTTTTAGATGTCCTCAATAATAAAGATCACCATGAGTTAAAACTTGACGTGTATAGGAAACCAACCCACTCGAATGCCTATATACATTATTTTTCGTTTCACGATAATACTGTTAGAAAATCGGTAATTTCTAACCTTTTCCTTAGAGCATACAAAATATGTCATCCTTCCTATTAAGATGAAAAAATTGTCATTATCAGGACCATTTTTTATAATTTGTATTACCCCGATTGGTTCATATTGTCGGCCCATTTTGCAGCTAGGAAAACATTCTATGGTAATAAGCCTTCCCGCACTAACGACTTCAACAAATGTATAACATTGCCATTTAATAATAAATTCAATAGTTTAAAGGACATATTTGGAAAAGCGGGTATTAATCTAGCCTTTAAATATAATAATTCCTTAAACCAATTAATGATGGCCAGGAAACCCAAAGAACATCATAACATATGAGTATATGCAATACCATTCAATGATTGCCACAAAGTTAATATAGGGGAAACGGGAAGAAATCTAGACAAGAGATTGTACGAACACAAAAGAGATATTAGAGTGGGCAGCGAAAGCAGTGGAATATTTTGCCATGTTAGAGACAAGAATCATACGATCGATTTCATTGGAAGTAAAATTGTATTTAAATCGGCTAACTATGTTAAGAGAAGAATCGTAGAATCGAGCTTGATATCATCAGTTCATAATTTAAATCTATCTGAGGGTCAATTTTCTTTTAATCCTGTAATAAGAAAGCATATAAACAAAATAGTTAAATGTCAGCTCTTTAATATGTTTAGGCCTAACCCCCATCTCAGATTAGCCACAAGTAGGAGATTGGGGGAAAAAAGAGGGGATCTTGTGTTATACTTATATGCACTTCTCTTATATTTTCTACCCAGTGTCACTTAAAAAAGGTGTGTGAGATACACCGAAACTGTTGTGAATTAAATCGTCTTCGGAGAATGTGGTTTAATTCCTCATATATATATATATATATATATAGTATTTTTAATTATATGAAACATGTATTTTGTCGCAATTATATTTTATTAGCTTTTGGCTTTTTTGTCATTTCTTTCATCGACATAGACTCTGCTTCTATAATGATATTCGTATAACCATTACGGGCATACTGTATAGGAATATGAAGACTCAGGTGATTACACTTATCATTTATTGGCCGGACGTTTCGGACCTTTACTAGGACCATCTTCAGCGACTGCGTTGCCTAATGAGGAGGGGAAGGAACATTAATCGATAAGAGTTAAAAGAATGCATTAAATAATGGCTAAATAAATTGGATAAAGACAAGTTAAAATAATAAAATTGACAATTATTAAAATTAAAGTAAAAACACTAATAACAACATATATAATTAATTAATACTACCTAGTGTTATTTTAAAAACTAATAGAAAGAAGTGAAATTATAACATAAACTGCCTTGAATATCACATATTAAAAGTTACTGGAGTAAACAATAAAATAACCTACTATATTAAATTATAAAAAACAACAAAAAAAAACCGAAAAAAAATTAGAATGAATTAAACAAAGTGACTAACTTTTATCGTGGGAGTTGAGAAATCAACTAACTAAAGATATAAAACTACTAACGAGATTTTTTCGGTTGGTTAGTGGGCAGTTACTTTATTGACGTGTTGGTTAGTTATATAGTGAATAGTTTAATTGAGGACTAGTAATTATTTAGGTTTGGATTTATTTTATTGATACTTAGTGACTCTAATATTTTCAAATCGAGAGAAGTTAACGCTGAAGATAATATGGCAAATGAATTATAATTAAGAGGATGATGATGATACTCAGAATGTTGCTTGATTGAAGAGGCTTCAGGTTTAGAAATAGGAATACTAGTCCTATGAGACAAACCCAAGTGCTTCGCGATCCTGAATTTAACTTGTAAGCCAGTTTGGCCTACATAACCACTGTGGCAGGTCGTACATGTATAATTGTAAATTATTCAGGATCGCAAGCCCAAAGGGATTGGCCTTTTATGGGTTTGTCTCATAGGACTAGTATTCCTATTTCTAAACCTGAAGCCTCTTCCATCAGGCAACATTCTGAGTATCACCATCATCTTCTTAATTCTAATTCATTTACCATATTATCTTCAGCCTTAACTTCTCTCGATAGGAAAATCTTAGAGTCACTGTATAGCAATAAAATAAATCCAAACCTAAATAATTACTGGTCCTCAATTAAACTATTAACTATATAACCAACCAACACTTTAATAGTTTAACTAGCCAAAAGACCAACCGAACAAATCTCGTTGTAGTTTCATATCTTTAGTTAGTTGATTTCTCAACTCCCACGATAAAGGTTAGTCACTTTGTTTAATTCATTCTGATTTGTTTTCGGGTTTTTTGGTTGTTTTTTATAATTTAATATATTAGTTTATTTTATTGTTTACTCCAGTAACTTTAATATGTGATATTCAAGTCAGTTTATGTTATAATTTAACTTCTTTCTATGATTTTTTTAAAATAACACTGGGTAATATTAATTAATTATATATATTGTTATTAGTGTCCTTACTTTAATTTTAATAATTGTCAATTTTATTATTTTAACTTGTCTTCATACGCTTTTTTTAGCCATTATTTAATGCATTATTTAACTCTTATCGATTAATGTTCCTTCCCCTCCTCATTAGTCGACTCAGTCGCTGAAGATGGTCCTAGTTAAGGTCCGAAACGTCCGGCCTATAAATGATTTGTGTAATCACCTGGGTCTTCATATTCCTGTTCCATATCAGATTCCCAAGGAACAAATCAATTACAAGTATCATATATATATATATATATATATATATATATACATATGAATATATATACTTATCAGTGTACACTGTGAAATCGGTGTTTGTTCATTGATCTTATGTCTAAGATAAAAAAATATCTTATTCAGTTATCTAACAGCATTGGAAGTTACCCCCTAAACGAAAAGCTAAGTATTTTCTTTGGTATTCATTTTTCGAACATTATTTTTAGACAAGAAACTTAAGCTTTTTTTAAGATGAAAAAATAAAAGCTTGTAAATTGTGCTCAGCGTTTTTCATAGCTGAGAACTTGAGTTGATAAAAATAATAAAAGAAAGAAATATGAATCACTACGTATTTTATTTTTGTAAAAAAATCAAATATTCACTAATTTGTCACATACGAGTAGCTGATGAAAAGAGAAAATTAATTTGATTTGATAAATGGAGTGCGTATTTATTATTCATTTAAAATCACATGTTTGCCAGAGTTGTGAGAGAAAATAAAACCTAACACCACATAGTCTGTATTAAACCCAGTCCGTTCCTTTCATTCTGCAATAAGAGTAAATATATAGTATTTTCAGAATTAAAGGCAATACAAATGCCTTATGTGTTTAAAATATGAGAAAGAGTAGCTAAATCTGAATTACGAGTTACTACTAGAGTATTCTTGTTAATGAATGGAAGGTGAGCTAAGACAAGTTAAAAGGCTTATTTTTTTGCTAACTTAAGATCTTTATTTAGGAATTGCAGAGGATAACAATGCTTGTGTCCAATGTCTAACACTTCATGATGCGAACGCCTAAACATGAAGATAAAAACAGACATTTATTTTTAATATGATACGAAGAGTAAAAATGAATATCGGAAGAGAATGAGTCGGCTTACGGTAAACAGAGAATTTGAATCTAGAGCGACTGCACTTTATTATCAAATAAATCTAGGAAAGGAATTAATGTTCTGCCTAAGTTTAAAGTATATATTTATGTGATAGAAGGCACAAGTAAGTTAAATTTGTTCCGCAAAAGGTGTGCATTTTCATCGATGTATCGAAATTTTAATATGAATATCAAAAATAGAGGCGAGGTAAACCGTTTACAAACTTCTACATATAAGTTATATAAAACGGGAGATAAGCAAATTGGATGACCTGATTTACCATTAAAAGAAAAAGTACAATCTTAAGTATGAACGATACTAAATTCCGCAAATTTGCTGACATATGTTGACCGAGTCTAGAAGGAGATAAATAAGAAGTGACGGATGGCCAAATATTGACAGGTATGTTAAAATTAACTTTTGCTAATATTTAAGGTATTTATGATGTTTTTATTTCACCGCATTTATTTTTATACGCTTTATCAATGTTTTTCTCTTAGACTCTAGTATATCTATGCTTTGTATTCTCTTTCTTAGATTTTATTCTCCTCTGTTCATTTGGACACGGAACACATCTTTCACATCTAAAACGATTTTTCGACCGTTTCCTTGATTACGCTTTAAAACTAGCCTCATTCGGGGTCGAGAGAATCAAATTTCTTGGCCATCTTCTAGCTAAACACTGCAACTAACTGCTTCTGGAAAAAGTAGATGCAATGAACAGTTTCCCTACTCGGAATGGATTGACATTGAGCTAGAAAACCAGGACTCTATCGAACTCTTCAAACAAGTTATTTACCCGGTGCACCAAGCTATAATGGTGCTCGACCAAGATCCTGTTCTGAGACATGGGGAGGATTTTTTGACTGAAGTCATCGGTGACCTGGGGCTCTACAAATCGCCAAACCGGAAGCACCACCTTCGTTAATAGGGCAAACAGGATTCCGGTTCCAGAGTTCTTTGTCGCTGTTTTCTGCTTGGACTGCCATCAGTTATTGAGTTATAAGTACAAGTTGCCATTTATTTGGGTGTACATGTGTTATTATAACTATGGTTTTGGTTTTATATAAATGTTAGTAATATGGAAAATTTAATTAGATATAAGTGGGATGAGTGGAGACGTAACAGGGCAGCTATTTTCTCGGATGCTCCGAATAATGGTACCAAAATTATGACAGGATATTTGAATTTGAATTGGCTTAGTAATATATCCAAGCTTAGTAAAGTGAACAACATATACCAACTGGAGTTCATTTAATACTATATGAGCATGTGTACTTTTCCAATGACATGAAATTTATGTGATAACTTGCCAACCGTTTGACAACTTAAAAAGAGTTTGTGTCCTTTCAAAATCATAAGTCTCTTTGCAGGTAATAGCTAAAGGAATTTCAACCGCATCTTACAGAACGTATCTATCAGAATCAGATACGTTAAGTGGAGTAGCAATGTGGCAAATGGTGTATCCTGTACATTTACTCCGGTCAAAGAGGCCCATGAATTTGCCTATAGACGGCCACACAGCCATAGAAGACGCCATTCACCTTCCATCCTTTAGTTCTCAACTTCTCTCCTACGGATCCCTCTCCCTTCACCCTCGTCATTTTTAGTTCATGCTATAACTAGTCTGTATGCTCCTTTTTTCCATGTGTTTATTATTTTTCATATTTTTAAATTGTACCTTTTGTATAAAAACATCTATTGTTCCATTTATACATGAACAATGAAGATGGACTTGAACTCCCGAGGAGGGAAGGTTCAAACATTTATCAGGATGGCGAGACGAGTTATGGTCACCAAATCTTTCAGAGATCATCAAGTTCAAGTTGTCCAGGAAAAGAAAAAGCTATGACACTATCTGACATATCGAGGTATGTATTATATTAAAATTTTGAGTTCGCACATTATAAACCTCCATTTATTTATCAGGTTCTGCGAATAGACCAATAAAACGATTCAACCTCGAAAAAACACTAACAGGGAAGATCGCAAGATATAGATGAAGGACCCATTTGAGTTAGCAGCTGGTATTTCACGTGAATTTACCGCTAACATCAACTTGAATATGCCACTTCCTTTTAAATAAGCTATGTTCATCTTAACTATTCTGCATGTGCTGTGAAGTGATAAAATTCGGATGGTTTTTAGTGATGGAAGAAAATTTAATTTGTTCGAACCGGATGGAAATAGTCGTACATATGTAATATTGAATCCCACATGCACGAAAAATACGCTTAAATTTGTAATTACAGCACTATGCTGTTGAGCCTGTTTTCATGCAATATAACATTCAGTTACATACAGTAAAGAAGGTGAAGCAATTCTGGCAAAGATTGGATGAAGAATGACATAAAATCACATCTGAACAATACTAGGAAATTTTGAAGTTCTGTGGCGGAGGATGGTCTTAAGTAAGTCAGAAGCAGAGGCTGCATCCTTATTATTAATAAATGGGTTCAATCTCTGTAAATATTTGTATTTTAATATAGTTGTGTTTGCATTTATTATTTTCGTTTTCTAGTCTAGGACGGCAGGCTTCCTTCAAATACAAATACTTTCTTCATAACTTATTTTAGCCACTGTTCTATAAAATAAAACTTGGAAACTATATAGGGCAAATCACAAAGAATATTCTGTGCAATTTTCAAGGAAATTAAACCAGTACTTTCAATCCAATGTAGATTTTTGGTATTTTGTTCTCTAGTTCTGGGTGGTATTGTATTTGATACATCGTAGACTATTGAATTTTCTGGAATCGTTTAAAAGAACGAGTCAAACGGACAGGATTAAAGAGTATTCATTTCATTGTCCCAGAAATATGTCATAAATTTTAGTGTGAGCAAAATATTACCCATGACATAGAAGCAGGCTCATTCTCTTCTCTTCTTCTGACCCTGGCATTGCTCCTATTGTTATCTGCTCTCTCTCACTCCCTCATATACATTAATAAATAAATCAAAAGGCAAAGCTTCATCATCACCCAATTACAAATGACGATACAATTCCATTAGTGCTGATCTTTATAATCTATAACTCTTGAAAAAACTTTTCAGGAGAAAAATATACTTTCCCCATTAGGAAATTCTACGCTCACACAGCTCCCTGCAACGACATGACAAATCAAACCAGTGTGACATAAAATAAATATATATTAATATCTGTATTAAGTCATTCTATAGGTAAAGACTTTTAATCATACTAAATTTGAATAGTGAAAATGAAATTTTCTTTGCTTCCTCGGTGAATATAAGAGGATTAATATGGGGCCCCGTAATATAGAGTAGATTAAATTCCTAACGGTAACAGCGATAAAAGAATGAACTAGGTCGTTAACCACTGAGCCAGCACGCACAAAAGAGAAAATCTAATTTAGAAGCTCAGAGGATTGTGAGGGGGTGGAGCGTATGTTGCTCAAAAGGTATAAAAGAGTAATTCGTAGATTTCAACTCAGCCATCATGAAAGTTTCTATTTTAAAAGACTTTCTCCCCCAAGTTTGGAGGATGTTTTTCTGACTGAAAATTTCTAAACAAATTAAAAAGAATTCACGTGATTTTATTTGTTCGAAGATTAAAAAATAAAACTGGACATTTTATTTACATAGTTGGAAGATAGATTTTTGCTGCATCTTTTTATATAAGACAACTTTATCTATAAATTCAAGAGATCCGTTTTTTGCTCGTCCTTTTCCGTTCGTTTCCATCCCTCAAGAAGGCTTAGGATCGGAGAAATGCAACGCATTTTCTCGGAATTCTCTTATTCGGGAGATTAATTTCGAACGTAACTGGCTTACAACTTCAAGCTCCTGTCCGTTTTATACACTCTTTTTCCTAAAGACTTATAGTACGGGTTTGGAGTCATTTATTTTGAGTTGAGGAAGTTTAATTAGCACTCTGTCATCCTCACTCTTCTCACATTTCCTTTTTTTTACTCCTTCTCTACTTTGAAAGTGTGTGTCGGTTTTAGTAACGCCAATCAGGACGCAGCTGGCATCTGGGTGAGTGCGTGGTATCTTTTCTTTTATTATGGCGCAATTTCGTCTCAGCCAGATTGATTACTCCAGTAATTAGGCTGTGTCTTCTTTAGTGTTACGATATCATTTGTTTTTTTTTTTAGCAAGAAAAATTATTGTCTAATCCTTAAAAAATGACAACGTACGAATTTGCTAGAGAAAATACAATATCTGGAGGGTTTTAGCAGTGCAATAGGTTTTCAGGAGGATTTGTCGTGATCGGATTATGTAATTGGTAGGCTACTGGCAGAAAATTGCAGGATTCAATAGGCACAGTGAAAACCTCCACAAAATGGACGCACGGTGGTCTTATTAAATCCCAGTATACTAGACACATATAAAATAATATGTCTAAAATTGGAATAAGGAAATCAGAATGTGAATTTATTTGTTAATATATATATATATATATATATATATATATATATATATATATATATAAATATAGCAGGAATATGAAGACCCAGGTGATTTATTGGCCGGACGTTTCGGACCTTTACTAGGACCATCTTCAGCGACTATATCGTCTAATGAGAAAGGAAAGGAACGTTAATTTATAACGGTTAAAAGAATGCATTAAAAAAAGCGGAAGAAGGCAAGTTAAAATAATAAAATTGACAATAATTAAAATTAAAGTACAAACACTAATAATATATAGAATTAAATATTATGACCCAGTGGTATTTAAAAAAATTATACTAGAAAGTGAAATTATAGCAAACTAACTTGATTATCACATATTAAAAGTTACTGAAGTAAACAAAAAATAACATTATATTAAATTGTAAGAACACACAAAAAAAGACAAAAACTAAACATATAAAATTACTGACAAAATTTATACCGTTGGTCGGTTGGCTAGTTAATCTATTGAAGTGTTGGTTGGTTATATGTATATATAGAAGGAAAGCGGCCGTTGGAAGTTTGTGCTGGACACACGAATGTACGAACGCTCGAAAGGTCAGAGACACCTGTGTAAATAAGACAACGCATTAACGAACAATTCACGTTACAGAATAGATTTATCAAAGGACGAAAGTCTATGAAGCAGCTGGGTAAATACATCGTTTGACCAAAGGGAATTGTATCACAAAGTTCCGATAAGCGTATTATGTTACATAGATAATATTTGTAAGTAATTCGACATACACAGCTTTCAGTAGCTCTGCCTTAGGGGTGCAGAACAATGAACTCGACAACTGAAGCTTATCCCGTGGATGATTCTAGGCCACACCCTCTAAAAAATAAGCATATATATATATATATATAGTTAGAGCAGCTCAATTAGAATGATTATTGTATTATTAAGATTATTAGATTACTGTCGTTAAAAAGATTATCTCGTTCACGTTTCCCCTTTAAATTCACCAAGTATTGTCGCTCCAGAATTTAATAATTCGCGATGAATATATATAGACTGCTATTCGCTTGCAAAGTAACTTCGTAACGTGCCTCTTGCACCGTTAATAGGCCAATCTTAAAATAAAGTATATTATTGCTACGTCCTTTTTTACCTAGATTACTCTGAAATCTTAGGTAAGCCCAGCCAAATAAGAACACAGTGAAAAAATAATCTTTGGAGTCAGATACTGTAATAACCTCCATATAAGTAGGGTATCCCCATAAATAACAAACTACACTCCTGATAAATTTGTGGGAAAACGTGCGAGTGTTTCATGTATGCAGTTAGTTATTGATCGGCAGAAACATTATTATCAATAATTAATCCTTGTCAGATATGTGGATTGAACATTTAATTATTAACCTGCCGCAGAACTTTAAAGATCTAGAAAAGGTGCCCACACAAACTGAATAGAGTCAACTTGTGCCAAGACGAAAATAGGGAATCACAAAGAATGTGAAACCGCTTGTTTTCTCATCGGCTCCTATATGTGTGAGTGTTTATTGAGGCAACGAAATAAAGGAAAAGATTTACTTGCTCCAATTTACTAAGAAATTGTAAAGTTTTATCTATTAAATAATGTTTAGCTTTTACTTTTCTATTTTTCTTAGCTTTTATTAATTTTTAGTTTTCTTTTATTTCCCCAAACCCCCAAATACTTATAACATAGGAATGATACCATCCTTCGATTCCCGCGCAGGAGAAAAGCAGTTCAGCCTCCTCAGCCAGCCGTTCGGCCATCTATCTGGCTAAAGAGACGAAATTGCGTCATAATAACAGCACACTACGTTTTGTGTGATCTCGTCCGCAAATTTTTTTGGAGGATCTGAGAATATATATCTGCCACACATTTTAACTTCCTCCAACTTCACCACTTTTTTTACAGATCACTTCCAATAACTTTTATCGGTGAATATTTAATTACTTATTACTTTAAATAAAAAAGATCTTCATCCATCGTTGATGTTAGCAACCTTTCCCCTTCCTTTTGATATCGCGGTGATGCTTTTTAAATTACCTCACCGAGAAAAGTCCGGCTGGGGTAGAGGCTAGTTGTAATTTTTCTGTCTTTCCGTGTACGACGAGATTGCTCTTTTCGTGATCCTTTGATTGCTCTGCCATAGTATCGAATGCATGGCGATTTGAGAATAGTGAACTGCATCGGATTATTTAAAAAAAATTATATATATTTATAAATCAACAACATGGACTCGTACTTTGGAACCCCTGCATTTTTGTCACGGACTTCTTTTTTGAAGTTTATAACCCACAACTCAGCCACACGTATTTACAATGAGGAACTTGGCCATTGCAGTCGTCGTCACCGTTAGCCATTTCCACTATATTATTATTTATTCACCATCTACTTTATCTGTCTTAACAAACATTTTCCAACTGCGATAAAATTCCCTTAATAGTTAGATCGATTTAATTTCTCAATATAGAAAAACGCGATTCGACCATCGAGCTGTGAAACGGAATTTATCTTACCAACGGGAAAAGTAACAACACAAAATTAACTGATGTGAACAGACCGGCTGTTGATGGTTAAGAGAAAAGTACCATTTACAACTGAAGGTGGGGTGTCCCCCAGTAAGCCATTAATTTTAGAGGAGAATAAAAATAGCAACGACGAAATGAAAACAATAAAAGCGCTAGAATAGGACCAAGAGAGATTGAAAGATGCCATTGCTGACTCTGTGTGTGGGTGGAAAGGGAAGGAGTAGAACTATCCGACCACTACTTAACCCCTGAGGTTACTAATAATTTGAATATTCCGAAGTTCGATTCGAAGGTACTTCGAAGAAAATGAGAAATAGGGCAACGTCAGCAAAACCGGACCTTGTTGAGTACAGAGGCTGGTTCAAATGAGCTATACCCTCACTTTCAGGCACTAGGATCCCAAATAGTTTCCTATTGGGGTTATTCAGGAAATTTGACTGCCAAAGGTACCGCATTCCCTAACTTAACCAACTCTATTAGAATCCCTTCTAAAAATTTTGCCGGCAATTGTAGTATGCTTTGCCTGAAATGGCATTATAGTGTTGCCGGAAAATGGCTTTCTATTTCTGCCGGAAATTGTGGTTTTATCGGAAATTGCATTCTTGTTTTTCCTTGAAAGGTCAATTTGTTTTTGGCCGAAACATAATTACGTTTTGCCGGAAATAGGTATAAGGTTTTGCGAGAAAGGCTTTTTTTGCGGAAATAGCATTATAGTTTCCGTAAATGCCATTATTATTTTGCTTGAAATAGATTCATGAATGCCGGAAATGGTATTATGCTCTCCCGTAAAATGGCTTTATATTGTGCTCGGAAAATGAATTATGTTTTTACACTATATAGCTTTGAAGTTTGTCAAGTAAGCGCATTATATAGGAGCCATCCCCCCCAATAAATTTGAATGTATGTATTTGAGAAGCATTATCTCAATAACTATTGCAGCTAGGGATATAAAATGAAAACAAATGAAAGATGAATCATTTGTCTATAAATACTTATTCCTTGTAAAAATCGTTTTAAAGTCATATAATTAGTCAAATATCCCTAAAAAATATAAAAATAATGTAAATAACCGGTCGTTTTTATTTTCTAAGCTACACCTTTAAAAAAGCTCAAATTTTAAACTGAATTTAAATTTTAATGAATGTTTCAATATACCTTCCTTTATGGTCAACTACAGCCTAATGTTGCCGTTGATCCCATAGTTTTGTTCTTTCTTTCGGCTTCGTGCCAGATAAATCAAAAGATAATAACAACATATTTTTACATTAATCTTTTGAAGGCCAATTGACTCTTTAATTGAATTTAGGATGATTTTTAAAACGAATAATAATTATTTATAGATTAAAGCTTCATGTTTCATTTTTTTGTATAGTTCATGTCCCTAGCTGAGGTGGGGGGCATCCTGTAATGTTAGTGAAGAAGGCATTTAAGTTTTGCCCCAAAATGCATTGTAGTTTTTCCCAAAAGTGATGTTATGATTTTGCCTGAATTGGTTGTATACCTAGCTGGAAAAAGGGGTAATATATTGGCATACATTGCTTCAAGATTTTGCCAGAAGATGCATTAAGTTTTTCAAAGAAAAAGCATTTATTGTGTGTTCCTAAAATAGCATGATAATTTGCTCTGATAAAGCATTTTAGTTTTTCTGAAAAGGGCTTTAAGATTTGCTAGAGATATCATTAAGGTTTTGCAGAAAAAGGTAGTTTTTTCCGCGAATCGCAGTTATGTTTTGCCAGAAATGCGATTTTTTTCCCTTATAAAGATTTGTGTTTTGGGTGAGATGATAACATCGTTCGCTTTTTACGATTCTGTTTTTCATATTTATTAAAAAATATACAAACAAGTTTGTGATAGGACGTCTGAGGCCGCTTAAATTCAGCCGCTATCACATGTTAGAAACACATGCTACCCACGTGCATCTGCGAGAGGAAGCAGAGCGCGTTATCGCCCACCATAGCAAATGTTTAATCAAGGAGGTTCCCTCCCACGTTTTGCCTCCATACGTCGATCTCACCAGATTGAGTTAGGCTTATGGGCAGATAAGATATTTTCTCAGGCGCCAGCAGGCCATTCCCCCCGAAGCCTCCCACTCAATTGACCCCTACGCTAAGGGCATGGCTTCGACTATTTATATCATAGCTTTTCCTGATTGAATTAGATCAGATCCAGATTATCTTCGCGAGGCATCACGCCGATCCGGTCTCCCTTGTGCACCTAGGAACTCTCTACCTCGACAACCCCCTTATTTTTCAAAAGAGGACAATATCCCTTGAGTGCCAAGGTTTGTGCCCCTCGAGACGCCAAGTCAACAAGGCCTCCCTGTTGTTCAGAAAGAAAACAAAGTTAGAACAGCCATTGTTCTTTAAGCCCGTTCATCAAGAAACGGTTCTCGTTCCCAAGAAATCACGTCCGGATAATTTAATTCCCCCCCCCCTTTTTAACGTTCTTCAAGAGAACACTTGGTTTCAACAATAACCTCCATTGTTCATCCAGGACATCTCCGATTTTCTGTCACAAAGATCGCTTGTACTTCCGAGCCCCACTTCGCTCTTACTCTTTGAAGACAGTCCTTCCCCTTCGCTAAGGACAACCCCCTGAAGAACCCTTCTGCTAGAAATCACCAGTGGACCGCAGATTCCTTCGCATCGTCTTCCTCTGCACAACAACTTTGTAATTACGTAAGCTGAGCATTAACTTTAATCCTTTAACCTTTTGTCAACGCAACCCTGTGCCTTAAATGGTTTAGCGAACCATTCCCCCCCCTTTAATTTTTATTTGTTTACCTTTTTAAATCTCTCTAAATCTTAATCCTCGGATTAGTCAGATATTCCCACGACCTTTTCATTCTCCGTTTATGTAAACATTTTTTTGTGTGTTGTTGATAGTTAAATTAATAAAACTCTATTTTATTAATGGTAGTCATATTATTTATCCTTGTTTTCCGTTCCCCTTCTTAAGCATATTGAAGATAAATAAGCCTCTCCAGGCCCCCCCTTCCCATTTGGACTAACCTCGGTCAATCAGATTACCACGCACTCGAAATATTAGAATAATTCCCTCAAAGAATAGTTATATAAGGCATATCGTCGAGAGCATATTCTACGAAATTTTAAATGATTGTCCTATAGGATTAAACATTATTTATATAAGATACATCTATGACATTTTCACATTATTTCATGACTGCTCAAATCAGAACTTTTCAAAAAGTTCATAAACTCATATCACCTTAATGTTTCGTTTACCATAGAACCCGAAATAAATAATAGTTTATCCTTTTGGAATGCTAAATTAGAAAAGAAAAACACGATTACTAGGTATTTTCTATCTTTCAAAAGCCGTTTACTAACATTGGTCTATTTTTTATAAATTCTTTAAATATCAATTTAAAGTTAATATTTCTATTAAGTACCCACCCCATATTTTCCCACGTTGCATTAGGGATTTTCAAAGTAATTTCTTTAACCTTATAAAAATTTTGATGTTCCCGGAAGAAATTATATATATCATTTTCCTTTTGGGGATAAAAGACTATTTATTGCCTTTAGGAAAGAATTGTTAAATATTTTAAATAGATTTTATCCACATTTTAATCTAACAACAATCTTTGTAAAGCCTTTAAAATTTGCTCCTTGTTCACTGTAAAAGACCCTACTATTGAGGTCATGCGTTCCAAAGTAGTATATAAATTTGCTTGTAACGATTGTGTTCTGGCCTTGTACATTAGATTTACAGAATACCTTCTCAAGGCTTGCATTGATGCTCACCGGGGACAGCTACTGTATAAGAGTCCTATAGATTATTATCAATTAAAAATATTATCTTCCTCAAAATCTAAACCTTACCTCCTTATAATTGAGTCCCTATTAATTAAACAAAATCATCTTCAGTTAAATAAGAACTCTACCCTCAGCGTTATAGAGTGCTTAATTTAAAAAGGACGCACTTTTATTGAACTACTTGTCAATAATTACTCAAAACTGAAAATTGTCCTTCATATTAACTTTGGTTTTGTTATTTTTGCAGTTTGTATATCATTCCCCATATTTTTCCCTTTAACACTTAATTCATGGCATTGTTCTCTTTATTGTAGAACATATATATATATATATATATATATATATATATATATATATATATATGTATATATATATTATTATTATTATTATTGTTCTTGCAATGAAGATGCGCCCAAAACCCGAAATGTTGGCCAATATATGTTATATTCAGTGTTTGCTCTCCTAGAAGCATAAACATTAACATATATATATATACATATATATATATAAATATATATATATAAATATATATATATATATATATATATATATATATATATATATATATATATATATATATATATAAATATATATATTTGTCTCATAGGACTGGTATTTCCTTTTCTAAACCCGAAGCCTCTTCATTCAGGCAACACTCTTAATATCACCATCATCTTCTTAATTCTGATTCATTTACCATATTATCTTCAGCCTCAACTTCTCTCGAATTGAAATCTTAGAGTCACTGTACTTCAATAAAATAAATCCAACCCTAAATAATTACTCCTGCTCAATTAAAATATTCACATAATAACCAACCAACACTTCAATACATTAACTAGCCATTCTACCAACCGAACAAATCTCGTTAGTAGTTTTTATATCTGTGGTAGGTTAAGTTCACAACTCCAACGATAAAGTTTAGTCCCTCTATTTAATTCATTCACATTTGTTTTCGTTTTTTTCATGTTTATAATTTGAAAATATTAAGTTATTTTATTGTTCACTCCAGTTACTTTTAATTTTTGACATTCAAGCCAGTTTATGTTATAACTTCAACTCTATCTTTTATTTTTCAAAATTACACTCGATAGTATCGATTAATTCTATATATTGTTAATTGTTTTTACCATAATCTCAATAATTGGCATTTTCTTATTTTAACTTCTGTTCATCCGCCTTTTTAGCCAATATATTTTGCACACTTCTAACTGTTTAACTGTTATCGTTCATATTCATTCCCCTTCTCATTAGTCGATACAGTCGCTGAAGATGTTCCTATTGAAGGCCCAAAACGTTCGGCCAATAAATGATTAGTGTAATCACCAACGTCTTCAAATTAATTCCTACTATATATATATATATATATATATATATATATATAAATATATATATATATATATATATATATATATATATATATACATATATATATGTATATATATATATATATATATATATATATATATATATATATATATATATATATATATATATATATATATATATATATATATATATATAGCCGGGAGAGAATACATGGTGAGAATAGTGAGAGGAAAGACTAAAAGTGAACTGAAAAAAACAACCAAGAGTGTTGTAGCTGCACTCTATTGCTAAGAGGAAGTGTGCCCAATAATGATGACGCCACGAGTCTTTGAAGATGAACAGATCTACACTCTATTAATATATGGGAATCACATTCTCTGTTAACCTCTAATGATTCTCCTCTCTTTTCATTCTCCTCTTCGCCGCTGTGCAAAGCGATCATTATGGAGCTGCCCAAAGGATCGGGAAACCTAAGAATCCTTTGATGTTTCTTTGATTTACGGTGTCCTGTGAGGCAGACCAAAAGGAATTTTTTTTAGAATTTCCAAGAGGATCGGCTGATCGCTATCAGTTATCTTTTTAAGACAATCCATTATGCTTTATGCATTAGAGTCTATTCATCATAAAGAATTTTCCGTTTCTAAAAATGAATATTCCTATTCTCGTTTATGGTAGGTTAATTTAGTCCCTATTATATACACACTAAGGATATAATGGTTTCCAATAGTGTTGCTTTAGTTTATATAATTATAATAGCTTTCGAAGATGGTCCCTTTATTCAATAGTTTTACTTCTCAGATATTTTTTCTCAGTGAGTAGAAGGCTACAAGGAAAGACCTCTTGTTTTTAAAAGTATCTCTTTCTCGACTCCTTTTCTAACTATTACATCTATGTATGATCCTCGATCTTTAGTACATTGTGTTTCTTAGAGGATATATTAAAAAAAAATGAACTGATTTGCTTACGCAATATTTTATTAAGGAAAAGCAATAGAAAACTACAGCAAAGTCACAAGTATTTCACTCACAATCAACTTATATTTTTTGTCTTACAAGTGTTCAATGTGTCGACCACCCGCAGCACGGGCAACATCAATGCGATATGAGAATTCATCCCCGACGCGTATCAGCATAACACGATCTACTGAGTTGATCGCTGTTGTTATTCGATGTTTAAGCTCATCGTGGTTAGTGGGTAGCGATGGAGCATATACATATCAATTACATGTCCCTACAAGAAAAAATCCCACGTGGTAAGGTCTCTGGATCTCGCAGGCCAAGCACCAAGAGCAAGGTCTTGTGCCCCTTTCCGACCAGTCCATCGCTGTGGCACTTTTTCATTTAAAAAAGATCGAGCCATCAGGTGCCAATGGTGCAGTGCTCCCCAGTTTTGGAGCCTATCGAGATAGGTTTGTCCTGTGACGGTGTTTCCTTCAAAGAAAAAGGGACCATAAACTTTATCTCGAGACAGAGCACAGAAGGCGTTCACCTTGGGGGAATCTATTTCCTGCTCAACTATTTCATGTGGGTGTTCTGTTCCCCAAATAAACGCATTGTGACGATTGACTGTGTCGATTAAGTGAAAAGTCGCTTTATCACTAAAAGAAACGTGAAATGTAGGTTTCGTCTTCCCTCATCTCCAGAATCAGAACGCAAAATTCCATCCGCTTTCTCTTGTCGTATTTGTTAAGTGCCTGAACGAGGCGTAGTCTGTATGGTTTCAAATGTAGATGCCTCCTTAGCACATGCCAGATAGTGGATTAAGGGATCGCAAGCTAACGGCTAGTCGATTTGTGGACTTCCAAGGGCTCCCGTCAAACGCAGCACGGATTGTCGCCGCTTAGACCACCGAAAGTTGTGATCATCCTGGACGTTTTCCTTCACACAGACACCCACTCTCTTCAAACTGTCGAAACCACCGTCAAATGCTCTTAGGAGAGGGTGGATTAATGTCGAATTGCCTTCAAAAATCACGCTGCACCGTGACAACCGAATTTGTTTTCGCGAACTCGAGACCGCAGAACACTTTTTTGCTGAGGCCTCGTCATTCCTCTAGTGAACAAACAACTGAACGTTCCCGGGGAAACGACGCGGCTACATCATCCCTGTGGCAGCCATTCAAAACTTAGAAAACTCCTTTATCAAATAGTCACTGACTCATCCCATGACGATGTTTGAAAAATTAAGCAATGCGTCATGAAATTGGTTCATTACTTTGGAAAAACCCTGTATAACAACCTCAGATGTTAGTAACCTCAATGTCTGGTGCTTTTATTTCTGGCTTTAACGTCGTTGTCTGTTCTTGTAACATGATCTCGGTTCGCCTTTTTTATAGCTATCCTAGTTTATTTTATTTATATATTGTTAAATTCCGTTCTAATTTTTCTTATTGATCAGAATATATTCGTGCATTCTTTAATTTTTTCGTATTCCTGTTTTATTGGATAGGTGTCTAATTTATATTGTATTTTATTTCATATTTCCTTTGATCATTGTCGGAAAAACTAGTTTAGACGCATCATCAATGCTACATATAGTCAAAGTACCTAATTGTGCAAGATGTGTTTTTCTTTTTTTGTGTTGATTTTTTCACCTAAAAATCACTTCCTAGGTAAATAATATACCAGGCAAGCAATGTTTGATAATTGCTCTTGTCATTTCCTTCAGGAAAACGTCAATGAGAGCCTCAAGCCACTATTCCATCTCTTTTGTTATATTAATCTCTTTTGCGAGTCAGAAGAGGGAATATTTACAAAAATCCTTAAGCTAGATTATAATATTCTCTGTATAAAATAAATTTAGTTCTGTTACGCTTCTTCTCCATGCATATACATATATTAACGACAACCACCTCAGCCGTTTTTAAATGGATTGGTTTTCATCAAAGAGATGATTTGTGCAGGTGCTGAGTTCCTTCTTGCTCAGATGTATAGGTTGAATTTTTCATATGAATGTAGTTTCTGTTACCCTTAATTTCTATTTAGCTCAATAAATCTATATGATCTTATTCAAGATTTCCAAGAGTCATTTGTGAAAGCCAGATTTCCTCGCTGTGTACCTAAATATCGCAACATAACACTATACGGGATTTACATATGTGTAACCACAGATAACTTAATCTATACATCCGCCCATACAACATCAATAAAGCAAAAAAATAAGAAAAATAGAATTTACAAAAAAATGAATCAAACGCGAATTTTACTATTCACTCAGGTTGTTGGAGTGGGGTCTTCTATAGGATTCCTACTGAGGCTATCGGCTAGGCAGTTGTCGGTGCCTTTAACATACATCCTAAACTTACGAATAGAACACACTATGGCTAAAGCTTCAAGCTGTTTGGTGGCATACGCCTTTTCGCCTTTTCGCTATGGGACAGCTTCCTGCTAGCATATCCTAAAGAATATCTCACTCCATCCTCATCACATTAGAACAGAGCACAACTTAGGCCGTGGAGTCCTAGGTACGAACAGAGAATGTTATATTAGGATTCGGTAATCTCAAGATAGGGGCAGAGATAGAACGTGCCCTTTAACTGTTGGAAGCGATCTTCCGCGGAAGGGGTCCAATTGACTGGGACGGGGGACTTCTTTTAAGCATGTAGTTAAGGGGCGCGGCTATGGCAGCAAAATTCTACCAAAATGATGATATAATCATACGGGAATGCCTTCATTTAAGGCAAGGAATTGAGCCCTCTCAATAGTGGCGAGATTAGGGTTTACATTCAAGACGGAGTTAGGCCCCGCTGAGGCGGAGAAAGAGACGGCAGGGGATACTTATCGTCTGCTACTACGCGCACCCTTTGGACCAGACACACGGGTTTAACGGGATAGATGTGTCACTCGCTTGACGGGGAATGAATTGGGCCTTTTAGGCCGATTGAGAGCCGGGCGAAGGGCTCGGGCACTCTCGAGGTCTTTTGAAGGGGGGCGGGGGCTACACGCCCTTTGGAGGTGACCTTTAAGGATTTGCAGCCGTCGATAATTTCTTTGGCCGCTCCTGGCCAAAAGAAATATTTAAAAAATCGCTGTGATGTTTCGTTATGGCCCAAATGTTCGGCCATTAGGCCATCTTGAGCCATCTTTAGAACAGGTTCTATATTCGTCCTCGGCACACACATCGCAGTGTTCGAGGTGCTCTCAGGCTCAACAGAAGAACGGTATAATAACGCGTCCTTTACGGTGTATTTGATCTTCCGTTCGCCTCCCACCGTTTCAGTCTCCTTCTTCCTTTCTTTTTTCCCCAGGGGTTGCAATGGGGGGGGGCAATTCTTAGGCGCCTGATCACATTGAACCTTGGTGGCGGGTCGATGTCTGGGGACTATAGGGGTACCGGAAGCGATTCATCCTTCTTAGCCTGGGGCCTGGTAACGACCCGCTGAGAAATTAGTTTTTGGGAGAGTTGCGCGCTCTGTTCAATAAGGATGAAGCAGAGTTTCATCCAGGCCGCGACTAAGTCGGCCTATCTGGTAAAGTACTGGCACTCAATATGGCACCGTATCACTGGGAACCTTGTAGCACGACCTAAACGTCGTGCACCACCGCGAGCCTGTTATGCTGGGACCTTACGGGGGGTAGTAGTTTGTCAGAAACTACTATACAGGTGGAATCTGTATCTCTAACCAAAGTTGACACTCGACAACCATCTACTGCACCATTTTTAAATTGGAGCCCACCAGGGTAACTCTTGTTAAATAGGAAATTTACCTGTTGGTCCGGGGGAGAGGGAGCAGGGGCCGCTGGCGATGCGGCTAGCGGTTTAGACGAGAGGCCAGCAGACATTTGGTGGACCTGGTGATCGACGAGGTCCTCAGTTGAGAATTTGGGGAGGAAATTGTAACTTAGGTGCCCAGGAGTGCCACAGGTAAAGCATATAATTAGTATACGGGGGTAGTTGCGAGGCGTGAAGGGGAGTAACGGGCTTCACTTCCTTTTTCTCGCGCGGCCAGTAAGGCTTGTACTTGCTCGGCGCCTGCACTTTTATGAAGCCGTTGTTACCCTTAGATTGGCTTTGGTTAACCCAAACTTCTGTTTGGGGGAAGGGGGGTGATTCTTCTTGACCTCCTTGGGGTAGAGTTTATGAATGCAAGTGTGAAGGTCGACTTCTTCCACACACTACTTGAAAGTGGAAGCTCTTCTATCCGCTATGAAGGCCTTTAGTTCGCGAGGGAGGGTCGACATCAGTTGATCTCTTAGGATGAAGTCAACATAGTCATTTGATACTTGGGTGGAATCCATCCAGAATTGGAAATTACGCCGAAGCGGGAAGCCAAATTGCCTGTAGGTTTAGCCTGGCGCTATTCGCGCGGAGAGGAACCTAACCCTATAAAATTCTGGACTGATGTTAATGGCAGAAAGAAGTTCTGCCCTTAGGGTTGAATAATCAAGGGTAGCCTCGGAACGGAGCAAAACGAATATGTCGCGAAGACGGGATTTTAATAGTGGAAGTAACCGGGCGACGCCATCTGATTCTAAGTCACAATTGTTGACTTCAAAGATCTTCTCGATGTGCCTTAAATAAAAGCAAAAATTATCTCCATCTTTGTATGAGGGGAGTTTTAATGAGGGAACTTGAACCCGTCCATTTCGAGATCTTACGTGGCTTATATAGAATTGGTCACGACTTATCTCTCTCTCATAAAACCTAATTCTTTAATTCTCTTTTGCTGCTCTCTGCGCTTTTCTTTCTTCCTCTTCTCTCTCTGCTTTTCTTTCTTCAACTTCTGCTTCGCTCTGTGCTTTTATTTTTTCGTTTTCTCTCTGAGCTTTTCTTTCTCTCTCTTCTGCTTCTCTCTGTGCTTTCCTTTCTCACACTTCTGCTTCTGCTTCTCTCTGTACTTTCCTTTCTCTCTCCTCTGCTTCTGCTTCCCTCTGTGCTTTTCTTTCCGCACGTTCGTTATGTTCCTCTTCCTGGACGTAAGCGATTAAATCTTTCCCAGTTAAGCCTAGGATCTGCCCTTGTTCATGAAAACGATCGAATAAAAACATCTCGGATATACTACTTCCGGCCTATGCACACGAAAACGCTGCCAGAGCTATTGAAACTTTACCCCAAAACAAATATAAATTCTACTAACGACAAAATTATTAAAATTCCAGATAAAAATCTGGCAAAATCACACACAAAAATAAATAAATAAATAACGGTGGAATCTATTTCACGCCCCCAAGAAAAGACGGTTAGTATTAGTGCTTAGCTAGTATTCTCTTTTAAGGAACTAAAAAAACTGTGGGCACACCACACAAGTATGAGTTTAAAAATTGGTTGTTACCCGTTAATCGAAAGAAAATTGTCCTAATATATTGTTGTTCAGATATTCTAGGTAATGCAGCTGCTATCAATTGAACTTACTGCTTCAAAATCAGGTGAGGAAGACCCAAAGCCTGACGCCAAATACCTTTATGTCGTAGTATGGCCAAGTGTACGTGAATATGCTCACACAGGCTCTAAGGTAGGTGAAGCAAGACGACAACTGTTATTCTTCTAAGAGTGCGATTTGAAATAGATAGCGGGAGCTGCGAGACCAAGGAATATAACAAACACAATGACAAAAATAGAGTTTAATACACACTAAATAACAGGCACACCAATAAATATATATATATATATATATATATATAATATATATATATATATATATATATATATATATATATATATATATATATATATATATATATAAATATAAGGGTACATAAATAAGACGGACTTAAGCTCTGAATACTAATTTAATAACCGTTATGGTAAGGTGGGGCAAACTTGGGGGAGGTCTTGTGAGCTGGATTACTCACGAGGGTAGCCACAAACCTGCAGCGGGTCGGGCTACTTTTCTCGAACTTGTGTTTGCTAGATGAGGGCCTCCTGTCCTCAGGGGGTCAACGAAAGAACTTCGAATGGGGGCGGAGATGACTTTTCCACACTCGGCTTGAGCAAGCTAATGGGGCTCTTGTCCTTACGAGGTCACCAAAAGAACTTCGGAGGACGAATTCTCCAATCCTTGATCCCAAGGCAAATGAGAAAGGCTGACCTTGCCTCACGAGACTCCTCTTCCTGACCCGTGGCTTGCGACCACCACTCACACTTCTTGGGAGAGAGTTCGTTGATTTGCACTCCATTCGGGTAAGTCTCGTCTAACTAAATCTCTTCGTAATCCTGGGATAGGTGCATATATACCCGGAGTTCTTCAAAACAGGGAGAGAGATTGAGACCTTCTCTATCCCTCGTTATCGGGCGTGACAACCCAAGCGTCTCCTTGCAGGGAGGTGTTAAATGCAGGGATCAGCAGACCAAACGGGTGACCAGCGGCGAGAGCCATAAAGTGGCTCACGGCGAATCCTACAAAGTAATCTCCTGATCCGAGGGGGGGGGGGGGGGAGGGAGAGCTGGCCTAGGAGTTAGCCCAAATTTCAGTGTTATGCCTCGGTGGGAATTTCGCGGAGACCTGGCGGCGTGTCAAAAAAAAGGTGAGATCGGAAGGGTGAGGGAAGTAAAGGCTTGCTTTCTCCTCCGAAGTAATATCTTAGGAGGTGGGGAAATAAGATGATTCTAAGGGTATACTTCTACAACTAGCAGTAATGAAAATTAGTAATTTTATATTTTTAGTTTAGTATGTGGGCAAGATCTTAGAGAGTAGTGGATTAACAAGGGTGATCTTTGTCACCGAGCTTTGTACCTCTCTTAGGGCAAATAAATGGGTTTCTTGATTCGGCTTGGTGGCTGCCGGTTTACTTCTATTGTGAATGCCTGGTATTCACTACGTACTGAGTCCAAAGAAGTTGCAAGATTTCTTCTTGTTTGATTGTATGTAAGGTGATCGGATATGTTCTCAAAGGTAAAGGGAATTTTGGAGTTGGATTCAATATTCTTTATTTGGCGGTAACTTCGATCTTTAGATATCTTTTCTTAATTAGAGCATTCATTCTTCAGCGCCTTCCAGCTTCCTTTTTATATACAAGGCCCGCATATATGCACCATTTTAGCATAGACAAATTGAATGAATTTTTCTACATTTAATTAGTTCCAGTAATATTAAATTTATTCTTTCTACTTACATTATCAAATTTCACAATTTCATACACTACTATAAATTTCCACAATTGCTATTCAATACCATAAACACAACTAATAAAACATTTTAGTTTAATATTAACACGAAAAAGTAACTTACTCTTTAATTCCCTCAAATAAACAAACCGAGATCATATCAGACCGCTCAATACATTCAATATGAATTCAACATAATAATACATTTTCTCACTTTTCTCAATGTAAATCATTTACAATGTTTTACATCTTACAAGAGCAAAACAAATCCATTATATTAATTGTTTTCTAAAGTCATACCCTGCATGGTTCTACAATTTCACATTTTCTCTTATTTCAACGCTTTAAAACAAATATCTTATTTTCTATCGTCAATTAAACTCGATTTATATTAAGTATATAGAAGAAATAAGATTTTAATAATTATATAGACACATTTACACAAATTTTATATTTACTAAACCCAAATTATTATATTCCAGTCTTTCGTTTGGTTTAAGATCGTTTAAACTTTATTCTAATAACGGAGAGAAGATAACTATTTAGTTATTGGTAAAAATATGGGAGTGATTGAGAGAATGACAATAATTGGGAGAAATATGATTAAGCTGTTTAATCTTGATTATAATGCTAAAGAGAGGTATTTACGATTTGGTAACAGTGCTCTTTCTAGTCCACTTATCATTCGGATTCTCCTTGCTAGAATGTAATTTTTGGTTTAACGTAAACCCATTATAAGATTTTATTTACTTCAAAGTCCTTATATTATGAAGTATCTTTGATTGTCTCATTCATCGTGCAATTTTGGAACTACACATTTATTACCCACCCTCACACTCTGCGTGTCACAAAATAAGCAAATTATGTGTAATTATTCTTGTTTTAACACGGCAGATGAGGGATGTAATTACTGTTATGTTCTCATAAATAGCTCAAATTCTTACTAAAGCAAATCAACTATTTATATTCACACCTTACCTCAGGATATTCGTGAAGGCCTTCCATTCTATAGCTGCTATTCTCTGTGTCGTTTGATTGTCCAAACATCCTAATTCTTTTTGTTGCTCTCTCTGATTTCATTTACCATTTAAATAACTCCATCTTTACTTTAATATATACTCGAGTTATTTCGTTGTTACTTTATTAGTTAAAGTTGTCTTTTATCATTTACTTTTATATATAACACTACTACTACTGTTCAATGTAAATTCCTGCAAATATATTTCGTACATATTTAACTCCGTGTTTGCTTTAATTTAAATGTAAATATACTGTTAATTGAGATATATGTTATATATATAAATAAATAAAAATGCTTGTATATATAGGCACAGATCAATTTAAGATATTATTCCTTTGCCTTTCTCGCTTTTCAGCATTCAATAAATTTACTTTTGGCTGAAAAACTAATTTGTCCAAAACAATCTAGCTCCCAAATTATCGGCTTCTACATAAATAAGCAGGAGAAGTAATAATATCAAAGCTGATTCGTAGCCAAGTCTCATAAATGCGTGTCATGTTTAATCAAACAGCTGATGTTCCCTACTCGCGTTTACTGATGGTGTCTTATCGCATGGTTTATTTATGTTTATGTAGGTTATTATGACAAGCACGGTGAGTTTTAGTAGACAGTGAATCCACGGTATCAATAAAACTACCACCGCTCAAAACTAAAATACCTCGCCCATCTCATCATCTCCCCAGCTAGCACTAAGTTAGCGCATACGCTCTTCTCTCTAAAAAGTATCTAAATCTTCTATATTATCTTTCTCGTTCAGTTATTTGGCTTATTCTATTTTTTCAGGGAGGGCTTTTGTAACATTCCAAATTGTGCATCACCTTAAGAACCAGATTCTAATAGATATATTAACGGGATATTCCGTGTATAAGGAGCACAGCTTATTCTCGTTTCTAATTTCTCTAATTTAGTGTGCCATTCGGTAAGATAAAAACTGACCCTCCTACTACATATTATTGACAACTAAATTTCCTTAAAAGATTTTAGGACTTATTATTAGCTTCTAGCATCCCTCTATTCTCCATATCGTGCTATAGAGCACTATGGCCTTTCTACCCGTTTGGTACCTCGGAGTATCAAAACTTCTATTCTAACAGTGTACTTTAAACCTTGACTTTTATTAACTGCAAAGCTAAAACCTAAGAAAGAAACTTCCACGTGTGTGGAAAATGATGGTTTATTGGAAATGCTTCTACTTGAGTTAACCATCAGCATTAGTGAGCAGACAAGATGGCACCTATAGGCTAGGCTGTGATTTCAGAAGAATAAATAGGGGCATGAAACGCCATCAATTTCCCTTGCTTCATGTCAAATTCGTATTTACGAGTACTTTTGTAGAAGATATTTTGATACTCTTCAAATCCTTTAAAACTTTTTTGGAGTGACGTTTCCAATATGACTTAAAATAAACCATAGAAATATCAGGGAGATATAGATTTTCCTTCCCTCAAAATCTGGAAGATATCGATTTTCCTTCTATCAAAATCATATAAAACATCAAGAATGCTACCCCACTCTTCTTCTTTCACATCCCAAATAAGCTAAAAAGAATTTGAGGCAAATCGCAAGCACTATTTCCTTGGTCAACAAACGCACTTTTAACCAGATAGCAAGTTTCTTTAAATTTGCGACGCATTTTTCCACGTTCGTGGTGCTTTATTAGAACATTAGGAACAAAAAGCAATTTCAAGCCACTTGTATGTATTTCTGTTGAATTGTCACAAATACTTGCCAGATACTCGACCTTCTCTAGAGACTTACTCGCCATGTATATAGCAACCAAGCATTTCATGCTATTTAAAGAGGTGTATACTTTACACTCTGGACAGTTCACGTATTTCTCAGGTATGCATTTGATGGTCTTTCTCAAAACCAATCGCCTCGTGATAGTCGATATCTTCATTTTCTGTCCAAAATTTCTAAGAATATCATCTGATCAACTGGTTTTGAAAATCCAACATTTGTTTAGAATTTAAAGCGAAATAGCAATAAAGACGTATCACCCGAGCGTCCTGAGTAACATGGGAATCCATAAGTCTTCCATGCTGAGGCTGTTTTGGGGTCTGCTGTCTTTGTCAGTAACTGGGTCACCGAATAAACGACTCAGGCTTTTGAGGTTCAGGTCATCAAGACCAGCTACACAAAATATTTCCTTTGCCGGCCATGCAGGTGCAGTCCTCTATCTCAAACGTCGACTGCTTCCAAGACAGAGGGTGACAGCCAGACTAACTCCCGAGCAGATCAGTCTGCAGGAACTGGATTAGTCGACCACACTGCATGACTATTTAATTAGGTATAAACAAGATCCACATCATCAAAAAAGAAACTGCCAGGAAATTTGGGTCTTAAATATCGTGTACATATTCTAGGATGCGCTGTGCCCAAATTAAGTCTACGTTGTGGAGGCGTTATCACAAGTAGTACTGCATCGTTGTGCACTACGAATAGGCTCAGAATTTCGGGAGAGACAGGAACGCACCATGCTTACTAAAGCTATTGTACTCTCGGATATTGCGCATGACACATAAACATGCTCCCTCTACGATATGGCTTATTGTTTCGTTGAGGCATAAAAAGTATGCAAGTGGGTATCAACTTCACAAGAAGGGTGCTGGTCAAGCTAAGTGAGACCCACTGGAACAGCTTTTTTTATGCGCGCTTGGCCCACCCGTCCGTCTTCATCCTCGGATTAATCGAGCTCGCTCACCATAGATTGCTCAAGAAAAGAAGTACTGCCTCTGAAGAATTTGTGAAATTTGCTGGAAACACCAAGGATAAAAGGATATATGTCATAAGATCATTTTATTTTCCATTATTGATTATTCTCATTTTTTTTTTTTGACATTAGTATCAACACCTCTACGTCCCCCTAAACGTTGCGTTCCGAATCAGAGAACCAAACGAAAATGGAGGAACCCCACTTTACATTAAACTGGTATTAATGTCAATAAACTTAGGGTTAAGTGATATATGTCATAAGATCATTTTATTTTACATTATTTATTATTCTCCTTTTTTATTGTGAGATTAGGGTCAACACCTCTACATCTTTCCAAACGTTGCGTTCCGAGTCAAAGAACAAAACGAAAATGGAGCAACCCCACTTGACATTAACACTGGTATTTCCATTACAAGATCAAATCACAGATAACTGAAAAAAATCTTAGCTTTCCATTCCAAATCCACATCCATCACGTGCACTGGTAAAAACAACAAAATTCCAACTTTTTGAAACCGTGCTCAAAGATCTCGCTATCATATCGCTATTCCTCTTTTGTTAGTTAGAACATAACTTCTAAGCGAACAAAGAATCCTTTTCATAAATTCTCATTTAGGTATCTAGTTGGACATCTCTCAAATACATATTATCTATTATGATTAATTCGTAACTTTTTCAACTTGGGAGTACAAACGTATTAGGTTTCCCCCTCTCTCTAGTCAGAGAGAGTTAAAAACGATGTAGAAGTTTCCTAACTCTAGAAGTTCATATCGACACCACGGTTCCCTTTTCCCAATATGATCGTATTAATAATATCCTAGTAATGGGTGATAGAAATTAAAGATATCTGGAAGACATTCCTTTAAAGATCAAACATATTTAACAGACACTTTGGCTAGAATTCAGGGATGAATTTTGAGATTTGGTGACATTTATACAAGCCAATATGCTCCGATTCAATCGAATAAGCGGAGGTAAATAAACTTTGCCTAGAGAGGGCCCTCTTAGATTCCCCTCTTCCTAACATTGGAAGACAACTCTAGCGTAAATAATCTTCACCTAATCTGATATAATTCTCAAACTTGAGATTTCCAACTACAGTGGTGGGAGAAGACGAACTTACTCTCATCCTTGGTTCATTTCGCCAAGCATTAAAGTGTGTATAAATATATCAACCTCCATATTTATATGCTATGTTGCCTCATAACAGTCTACCTCCCTCAGACTTAGGTAATGTTTATACTCACGCATTTGTAAAAATGCAATTATCTACTAAATATAAGCATGCTTTCCTTTGTCCTCTCGAAAAGGTGGATATAAATTAAAAATTAAGGTTAATCAAAGTCAACAGACAGAAAAATTGAAATTTTCCAAACGCGCTATAATTCCTCGCCTGTCCATTTCGATCCCATTAGCACCCCAAAACCCTTTGCTAACTCTAAGAGGCCGTCTTATAGCCCCACCCCCCTGATCGGACCAGTTCTCTCACAGTCCCTAATACCGCTATGGATGAGTTAAATCGAAATAACCTATATCTCCAAACAAACAATACACACAAGTACACATCCATTTCTTACACACTTCTAAATTACATAACGGTGATGTGTGTCTCCATTTTACCTCTTGATTCTAATAAATCGTCTATTCTACGCTCTGCATAGGTACATTGTTTGCTAAAGATTTAGCATTTTCTCATTTTCGATTAAAGAAAATTTGTATTGCTCTTCATCGGCAGTCTACCATTGGCTTATATTTGTTTTTCTTAACTAATTCCACGATTTGCATAGTTTAACTTTAATTACTTTTCAATTTATTTGTGTTATATGCGTAATATAATAAATTGCGTTTCCAGAAGTTCATCAAATCTATATTTCTGTGTTACCAGAATTGTTCATGCGCACATTTATCTTTGTTGTCCCATAGTGTATTATACGAGGGGTGGGCACTAAGTTTGGCAATTCGGATATAAGGAAACGAGATATGAGGAAAAGTGTTTTATTATTTTTTAATATAACTACCCTCGACTTCAATGCATTTGCGCCACTTGCTTCTGAGGCTTCAAATTCCCGACTGATGTTCAATCCACTCCTGACGGTGAGCTAGACGTCTTAATCGTCCCCAAACCGGCGTCCACGCAGTGCAGCCTTGAGCTGGCGGAATAAAAAGTAGTCGATAGGGGCCAGATCTGGACTGTAGTGGGGATTGTTGAGCTCCTCGAATCTGCTCTCGCGCAGGCTAGCTTGTGCAACTCTGGCCTTATGGACTTTGACGACGTTGAAGTCGATCATGGGGCATGAGGTTTCTAGAGACCCAACAGGCAAATACCTTGGTCATGGCCAAATTGTCGTGGATGGTGTTGATAACACTTCCATTTGATATTCCAAGTTATCGCTAGATTTCTTCGCCCTTTACCCGTCGCTTTTCGAGGATCATCCTCTCCACACGGGCCACATTGTCCTCGTTCGTCACGTCTGACGGGCGTCCTGAACGGAGGTCATCTTCAAGGAACTCATGACAAAAGCGGAACTCCCTATTCCAGGGAGCAATGGTTGCTTCGGAAGGGGCGGTGTTGGTGTACACTGCAACCATGCATTCATGGATCTCTTTTGCATTCTTGCCTTCCTTGGTCAAAAGTTTGATCATTGCGCGGTGCTCAACCTTCTTCATCGTTGAAAAATTTGTGATTGACGATCTGCGATCAGCTACTGCTTCTCAAATCGACGAGGCAGCTGCGTGTGGCTGGAGGTGCTGACTTGTCATAACTTGTCCTAACATACCCACAAACAGCCATCCCCTTTCCTCTGTTTCGTCCTACCGATTCTAAAAACCTATTGACCACCACTCGTATGTATGTATTGTAATTCTTTATACTGTATTATACGTACCAAATCTTTCATAATATAATGTACGCATTAAAATTTGTATATAATCTATTTAGATTTAAAGTTACATAATTCTAATTATACACCCTTATTTTCATTCTTTTATCTTCTATAATTTTATCGATAATTATGGTCTGCAAAAAGACCAGACTGTTTTGATCCAATAAGCCCTGAAGTGCCATGCTCTAGGTAAGCTGGTACACTTGGTACCCTGGACTGCTTCTGTATATACCTATCATAGTTAACCAATGAGATATTGCCGCATATTTATAAATGAGTAGCCTGATGACACAAAGCCAAATTATTTTCAAACCTTTTCCTCAGCCTCAAGGAAATTACAAAATATTCCTTTTCCTCATTATCGCTTTCCCACAAAATGGGATCGATATACACCAATGCTTTTAAAACTATCCGCTCATCTTATCCCGTTCATGTCCTATGAAACACAAGGCCAAACATCATTTTGTCCCCACCAAAATCCATTCATAGTGAAGGAGTACATAGCGCCTCGTTCAACCATGGCTCAATCCTTGGAAGATCCTAAATACCCTCTCTCACACCCCAGATCTCCACTTTACACCATACACACGTATTATATACAATAATATCCACTTTCCCCTCAAAGAGCCCCTCTCTCTATCAAATGCTCATTAACAAAATGAATCTCGCACATTCCCTACAATATTTACTCACATTCCAATCGATAAAAATAATTCCCTACCTTTCAAATTCTTATGGTAATGAACTTTCTCATCTGCACTACTATAATTTACAATCATTCTATAAATTTAAATAACCTCATTTGTTTGAAATTGACATCACGCTCATCTTACCAAATTCTCACAACAAATACGATTCATTTTCTTAGTCTTGTCTGCATTCACATTTACTCTCACACACCGCGTCAAATTTTCGATAACATTTCCAAGTCCCTCTCACCCCCAGCTACCGACACCTACTCTTTTGCATATTCCTACAGAGATAGAGCACACCCTTTTTTCTCTCATTCCCATAATTACTCCCAACAACTCGTTTCATTTGGATATTTAACATTAATGGTAGCATAACACACACATTACTTACCCTCTCACGTATATTGGCCACTCATTCTGGCTATCTTTTACCTTAACGCAAGCATTAATACTTTTCTCACCATACAATAGTTTATCACTCACTCATTACATTCAGAGTACCTAAAATAATGCTGCTCTACACGACCATAAGATTTCTTCATCTCCATGAACCCAGCATACACTTTTCATTTCTTATCCCTGTTTTAATTTTGATCTCCTGGTACAAATACTTGATATAGAGACAGACTATTCGCACTAAACCCCATTTTTTATTACGTTTCAAACATTAGGTTTTAATGACAAGGTCAGAAGTTTTCCATACAAGGCTCAAAAGACTTATTCGCCTAGAGTTCTTGCATTCAAATTTCTCCCATATACTTTCATACAACGAAACTAATACTGGACTATTTCAGATCCGTAGGCAATCTTCCACTTTCATATACCTTACAACATAACCACCAAGCCGATTCCATAACACAATCACCACCAGTTTAGCCATCTCTCCGACAATATCTTCTACTTCAGCTGCCTTTTCATCTTCTAGAGCGCTCAGAGGACTACCAACCTTTTGCTTCATATCTCTTTCTTAACTCGATACAGCACCCTGTTTACACCCACAAAACAAAACAGATATAAATTTACATCCTTCATCTTACCCGCATTATACAATTCATCAAAATAGTCTCGGCATTTCTTTTTGACCTATCCATTGTAATTTTTTTTACTATTCACACAAATATTTTCAGAATTTTTCACTCTTTTTACTCCTTTCCAGAATAATTTTTTATTCCCATGGGATCCTCATTCCTTTTATGGCAAATGAATAATGTTTGGCATACATACCATGTTTAATCACTCGTTTCACTTTCCTTTTCACATACTTGTAATAATTCAACAGCCTCTTTCTTAGATCCCCTGTTAGTCATTGTGACTAGGCCTACTTTAGATTTTCCACTACAAGCTTTGCATCTGCATTCCATTAATCGTTTTTATTCATCTTTACAGTTCTGGCTCCAATACATACAGCCTTTGAAATATTCACCAAGACATTCTTATATTTTTTCACGTAAGTTCTATCACCATCTTTGCATAAATTCCCTCTCTTCTACTCACAAACATTATCACATAATCTCTCCTCTTTTTATGATTCAATACCCTTTTGAATCCTTCTGCTCCACCTTCCCTACATCTACACACACATGTTCCAACTTATTTAGCTTTCCTCCGTGCAGCCAATTGATCAGAGAGTCTCATACTCATGCCTCAAAGCTTGCACATCAAAAATACTTGTCATGTATGTAAAATTCGTGCAAAACTGTTATTTAATCTTATTTTACCTATTTTTTTGTGATGGTCGCTTTCTCTCTCCACCTTATCCATATTCGTGGTTTCATGTACATATACTGGTAAATCATTTACTCGGCAGTGTATCATAATTCACCTGAAGAAAAAAACACACGTTTCCTCGTTGACGAACTCTTTTATGTTGCCAAATTAGTTTCATTCCTTTCAAATTAAAAAATGACTTTGGGCATACCATTTGTTGGAGAAGCTTTCATAACTAATATTTCCGTTACATGACTTGGTAATATTGTTTAAAAATCGAGAGTAATCAAAGCCCATTTAAAACTACAATAGTAAAAAAGTCTAGCAAAGAAAAATGAAAGCCCATTAATGGAAAACGTTAAGAAGGCAAATAAAGCAATTAACACTGCCTGGAAAAATATAAACATGAGAAGGGAACCACATCACTTATATATATATATATATATATATATATATATATATATATATATATATATATATATATATATATATATATATATATATATATAAATATATATATACATATATATATATATATATATATATTAGGCAAACATATGATTTGAGAATAAGAGAGGGAAAAGAAAAAAGTAAATTTGAGATAGGAGACGCAATTCTTCTGTACTGCATAAAAGCCTTATTAGAAAGCATTTTTGGGAAAAAATATTCTGAATTCATTATCTTCTGGTAAAATATTTTATTAACAATATGGTAAAAACGTGCGACATAAGAACAATACCTTAACTCATTGGCTCGTATCCAAAAGAAATCCTGGATTCTGAATTTTATCTCAAGTAACCACAGGGAGGAAAAATCCTGAAAAAGCTCAATCTAGAGAATTTCTGAGTTTCTACTGGTAACAATAAAAAGACCTTTCCTAGATATTATAGTTTTAAAATCAAGCAACCGAAAATATCGTTCTTTTCTCACTGAATTTTTTCTCGGATTCAGCTTAATAGCAGTGAGGTCTGATGACGCAAAAAGTATGTAGAGGAGAGATCTGTAAATAAACTATAGAAAGTGAAAAAGTTTGAGTTATATAGCAGCAGACCCTCTTTTAGTAACTCGGAACTTAGAGTCCACCTTTGCCTACTGAAAAGAAGGTTAACATTTTCTTCTCTCAACAAACCCGTGTGTTTCTTTTGGAATCCACATTTAGCTGCAATCCCATTGTAATAAACGGTATTATCTCCAAGATATTTCAATACTACTTTTCATTCGTTTATTGTAGGTAAAGTTTTCTCTTCTTTCGAACACCCTTAAGTATAACAAAGATGTAGAAATATACATTTTTAATCAAAACTTTCCCTTCTATTCATATACGTTTAACTATTATCTTGTTTCTTCTTGTTTCTGTTTAAACTTAGGCTTACAACAGACCATATACAGGACCGGAATTTACCTGTTTACTTCTCATTTTCTTATCTATCTTTGTAATTTTGTTCAGGTATGATTATTTTTTTCCTTCTTTTTATGAACTGATTCAAATAATTACATAAAAAATATAGTTTTCGAGTCAGGAATGTGAGTATCCGCCAAATAAGTGATGACATTCCTAGAATATGCCCATGGAAAGAATTTGTGCAAAGATTTGGCATGATTTATCATCTTATCTGACCATTTGGACATACATGTGATTAATTTCACCTGGAGACGAACAAAAGCGAAAACGTAAAATAGCTTTAATATTTTTCTCGTAAGAGTAATTTACGTTGTATTCGAGTTTTTTTACTAAATATTTGAGTTATATATCTATAATATAATACGTTAATACAGCAATCATGGGCGTAAAACAAAGACCTTTCATCTTTGTATGGATAACATTTTTCCGACTGGCAATGTGCTGCCTTATTGGCTAATCAGGTATGCTAAAAGTGGAGAGGTATAAATCCAAAAAGATCAGAATGCCTGGAATTCTATTACAAAAACATCTTCAATAACTTTTGGCAAATAGAGTAAAAGGTTTATAAAATTATTATAAAATGCGTATGGCTAAAGGTTATGCAAAATTGGAACAAGAAAACGAGAGTTACGTGCAGAAAGGCAATTTAGTAGAAAATGTGGTGTCCAAAATGATTCCAACGACAGTAGAAACAAATTACCCTTGGAATATATCAATTAAATTATCAGTGGAAAAAAAAAATACCGTTATAAATAATTACTATTAATGTGTGGACTTCTTTATGCTAGATGACGCTTTGATATCTGCCACATAAATGAACTAACTGTTGACACTGTTGGGCAGTAATCTTGCTCGACTCCTCTTGATGAATTTCTTAGTGTTTTTGAACGCTTTTGGGATTCTACAATTTAGATCTCTCTACGAGTGCCTTCCGAACATTTTAAATCGGATTCGATCCAGACATTGTGCATGTCAGTTCATAAAATTGATGTGACTGTCAACTAGCAAGGTATTCATTAGCTTGGCAAGTTTCGTCATCCTGCATGAATATTGCAATTTGGGATTAGGAAGGTTGCAGGTGGAGCAAAGCATTCTGTAGCAGAAATTCCTTCTGCATTTGTGCATTCACTGTGTCCGTAAGCGCAGAAGTGGCCCTCTGAATCTACTGAAATCCCGCCCCAGTCCATTCAATTGCTCCAACAGGATTCTGCGCCTTTTTGGTACAACTGATAGATAATCTTCAGCGTTCTCTGTGGCAAAACGACCTGGGGCCATCGGATCTGAATCAATTAAACTTATATTCATCAATAAGTTGACTTGTTCCCTTTGGTAACCCTCCATATATATACCATGCTCCGTGGCAAATGAAAGACGAGCCTTATTGTTATTTTGGACTGATCAATGACTTGAATACGGGTGTGCGATGGTAAAGATAGTCTTCCTCCTTCTGCGGTAGACAATCTGTCTCGAAATATTGTTGGCCTAAATCTCCCTAATCTCTCGAAAAACGGATTGATACGTATTGAATCGCTCCTTCTTCCCAATTTGGTTAATAAATTATTGTTATCTTTTTTGAGTAGACTTAGATAAACCTATTTTGTCAGAGTTTGACAGAAGATCATGGACTGCAGTTTTAGAGCGTTTGAGAACCTCTGCAATAGATCCAATTGAAACACCATCTTGGTATCTCAACTATAGGTTTAGATCTCGGTGAGAGAAGTGTTTTATATTTCTTATGCAAATTAGCTGGAAGACAGCTGGCAAGAGAATGATCTAACGTACATCAGATTACATTGATGTTATTTGTTAGAAAAAGATGCCTGTTGTCTATAAAATCACTAAGTGTTCAGATCATTTTGGACACTTCAATTTCTCTAATAAATTGCATATCTGCTGATAATTTTAGTTTATTAATCCAAATTTCCATAGCGTTTTTGCATACGTAGTATATACGTGCAGTCAATAAGTTGCTTTTTGAATTGGTAAGATTTGGTAAATTCCTTAGTCATTCTCCAAACTCGCTGATAGCAGATAGCAGGTATGAATTTGTTCCTGTCTTTCGCTTATTAATACTTATAGCTTTACTAACATTTATTTGCCTCACAAATCATATATATATATATATATATATATATATATATATATATATATATATATACAAGATTTGTTAAAATAGAAACCGATGGATGGTTCGTTAAGGTTACACCGCATTTTTTTTTTTACATTTTCAAAGACTTTCTTTTCAGAAAGCGAAAAGTGGGAAAAAAATGCTGGCAAGTGGCATATCTTTATTAGGCGAGACGTTATTCGACCTTTTTAAAGGTCATCTTTTGGACAAACAATGTTAGAATTTTAAAAAATGGGTTTTATATATGCATTATTATTTAACATAAGAATATGTTTTAGGACCAATCAGAAATATCAAAGATTATAAAGCTAGAATAATGTTTAGATCCAAAAAGAAAAATTACTTGACCTTGACTTTAGAATACTTGTTTTAGCCAATCAAATTTGAGAAATTTTCGGAGTAAACAATGTTTGGATCGACGAAATCAATGAATATACAAAAATTGAATGATCAACAAAGGAGGCAAGTTAAATGATAGGCGGGCTATGATGTAATGCGGCCGGCAATGAGACCTCGCGTGGTGGCAAAACTGGTTTCTGGATGGAGTTGGGTGTCAATTTGTGGTTTTCGTTTGCATATAGTGAGAGCCTCAGCCATGTGCAATCGTCATCAATCACTGTTCCGCAGAATGATGGTAGTATTACTATTTAACATTTTTCGGGTGACCGTCGTCCGATTCTTTGCAGTGTGGCGTTTGATGGCTTCGTCTTGGAGATGCACTCTTATTCGCTAAAATAGGTTGTTGAAATCATCCCAATATACGACGAGGAAGTGCGATGCTCACAGCCACCAACATTGCATATATAATCGTACAAGATATTATTCTGTAATAAAGTACTAATTTAATTTGGCTTGTTTGATTGGTGGGATAACATTCCGGTGTATGATGGTTCTGAAAATTTTTTCATCCTCCTTATATCCTGTGTTCATTGATGCTTGGTAATAAAGGTCTATTTTACTTGGTCGAATTGACCATTTTTTCAGCCTTGGGTTGATGTATGAATCCATCTTCTGTTGTATGACATTATCTATTGATGTTTGTGGGTAGCCTTTGTTGACGAGCAGCTTAGTTACTCTCTTTATTTCTGTATCAACCGCTGTCTAACTTGAAGAATGAAAGAAGGCTCTATTGATGACGGCCTTCATTACACAGTTTTATTATCGGTCTGGAAGTTCTGACGATTTGCTCATGCAGAAGCCCAGATTTGTTGATTTGACGTAAACGTCAGTCGTAAAATGCATTTCTTGAGACTTAACGAGGACGTCTAGAAACGGTAACGTGGAGTTGTTTTCTTTTTCATGAGTGAAGTTGAGGGATGAATTTTCCTTGAAAGTTTGAATAAGGGTAAAGACCAGGCTAGGGTTATCCGCATTGATGAATATGTCATCGATATATCGGCCAAGATCGGTAGCTTCAAGGAATGATTGTCCTTGAAAATGGCATCCTCCAATGTTTCCATATAAAAGTTGGTGAATAGAACACCCAGTCGACATCCCATCGCCACTCCGTCGACTTGTACGTACACATGTCCATCAGGGCATTAGAAAGGCGTCTCTTTGGTACAAGCCTTAAAGAGTTGTCGTAGAATCTCTTCAGAGATCTGTAAGGGGGGTGGTATCCTTAGTGTGGTAGAGTTTATGGCAAATGAGCTCGATGGTTTCATCCACCGGAACGTTGGTAAACAAGGATTTGACGTCCATTGAAGACATTAACTCGGCTGGTTTGGAGATTTTCTAGGATGTTAAGGAAGTCTTACGTTGAACATAAGCTTTAATCAGATGGGAAATAAGGAAGAATGAGCGCTTTGAGGACTTTAGCTAGATGATAGTTGATCGTGGATGTTTGGCTCATGATGGATCAGAGTAGGTAGCCAGGTTTATGGGTCTTGAGATTTCCGTAGGCGTATCCTCGTTTGTAGTCTCCTTCAATTAATTGCATTTTAGAGAGTTATTTTAACTGTTGTGCTTGCGGAGTAGCTTATTTCATTTGTTTTTTAAGTCGCTCGTATGTGTTTTCTCGCAGTTGTTTGGCTGCGTTCCGAAGACAAGGTGTAATAAGAGTAGTTTGGGTGCGTCCTCTGCATTTTATTGCTTCAGAGTTGAGTTCTGTAGGAAGGTTGCCTTTCACTTTTACCTTTGTTTCGTGTTCGAGTCGGAATCTGCTATCCAAAAGCATCTCGATTTCGATTCTCTTTGACAAAAGGATAGGTTTCTTCATAGAGTGGCGGTTGATACCCAGGCTTAGGAATTCAATCTTCCGGTGTTAAGGAGATATTGCTGAGGTTGATGAATTGGTTTTTCTTATCTGTCAATTAGATGGGACCGCCTTTCAAATTGCCGAGTATTTGCAATACCGCGTCTGCACTGTAAATGTTGTCGCACATACGTGTCACAGAGAGTGTCCTTTACTGCGGCAAGTGTATCTTTAGAAGAAATAGTTTCTTCCAGGAATTAAAGGATTATCTCTGTTTCTGCTTGGAGACTTGAAAAAAGGTTTTCTTTTCTTTCCAATTCTTGACGAAGAAATGCAGTTCTTTCTTTCGTAGTGATTCTTCTGCTGATGTTCTGGCGACAGAAAGTATAACGTGGTAAGAGGCCATGTTGTATTCAAGATTCATTAAAATTGAGAGCGATGGATGCTTAGCTTAGCTTGCGTTGCTGAAGCAAAGAATTTCTTTTCAGGAAGTGAAAGGTGATAAAAATGCTGGCAAGTGCCATATCTTTAAAATCTAACATATTCTTATATTAGATAATAATGCATATATAAAACCCATTTTTGTAAATATTTTCATTGTTTGCAAAGTAGAATACCTTTGAAAAGGTTGAAAGACGTTTCAACCTTTTAAAAGGTAATTGTGATAGAACGGGTTGAGGCCGCTTAATTTCAACCACTATAACATGTTATTTAAAACCACGATGCTACCCACGTGCATCTTCGCTTCGAAGCTGGGCGCCTTATCGCAGCCACCTGAGTCAATGCTTAAACAAGGAGGTTTATCTTCCCCCGTTCGCCCCATGCGCCGCCCTCGCCAGATTGAGTTAGGCTTATGGGCAGATTAGGCATTGTTCTCAGGCTCGGCTGTGCATTCCCTCGAAGCTTCCACTTCATGTGTCCCCCACGCCAAGGGGGTGTCCCGACAATTTATTTGGAAACTTTA
This sequence comes from Ceratothoa steindachneri, assembly GCA_963969495.1. Lineage (NCBI taxonomy): Eukaryota > Metazoa > Arthropoda > Malacostraca > Isopoda > Cymothoidae > Ceratothoa > Ceratothoa steindachneri. Next base: position 186,526,532 of record OZ018326.1, on the reverse strand, counting down.
CGACTAAGTTCAGATTAAAGATCCAGTTTCACCTTGTGCAACAAAGGGCCCTCGACCTCGAGATCCACCATCACTTGTCGAGAAGAAGGACAATATCCCTTGAGTGCCAAGGTTTGAGCCTTCGTGACGCCAAGTTCACAAGGCTTGCCCTGTTGTTCAGAAAGAGAACAACGTTGGAACAGCCATTGTTCGTTCGAGCCCGTTGACAAGAAACGGTTCTCCCCCCCTCCTGTTGTTTAGAAGAGAACAACGTAGAGCAGCCATTGTTCGTTTGAGCTCCTTCGCCAAGAAACGGTTCCCACCCTTCCTCCTTGTTGTTCAGAAGAGAACAACATTAGAACAGCCATTGTTCTCGAGCCCGTAAACAAGAGACGGTTTCCACCCACCCCTGTTGTTCAGAAGAGAACAACGTAGAACAGCCATTGTTCTTCAAGCCGTTTGTCAAGAAACGGTTCTGATTCCCAAGACGCCACGTCAGGATCATTTAATTCCCCACCCCCTTCGGCTGGAACTCGCCAGCGGACCGAAAAAAATCCTTCACGTCGCCTTCCTCTGCACAACAAGTATAATTACGTAAGTCGAACGTTACCTGTGAGTATTTAACCCTTTTGTCAACCATATCCTGTGCTTCAAATGGTTTAGCGGACCATCTGATCCCTTAAACTTTATATTTGTTTTACCTTTTTAAATCTATCTTAATCCTCGGATTAGCTAGATTTTCCACGACCCTTTGCCTTCTCTGTTTATGTCAATATTTTCCGTTTTGTGTATCATTGATAGTTTTTATTAATAAAACTCTATTTTATTAATGATAGCAATATTATTATCCTTGAGCTCAGTTCCACTTCTTAAGCATATCGAAGATACATAATATCGGCCAGCCTAGACATCCACGCACTCTAAAGATTATTAAATAATTTCCCTCAACGAATAGGTATATATGGTAAATCGTCGAGAGTCCATTCTACAACATATATATATATATATATATATATATATATATATATATATATATATATATATATATATATATATATATACTATTTAAATTTGGTATAAAGTGTGTAAGGTTTAACGCTATATCTTTGCAAACACTGGTCTCAGTCGAGTAAAGCATAGTGTTATTCGTTATAAGAATAGAGTATAGTAGTTCCCTTTTGTTTTAACGATTGCTATCCCCTTTTTTGGAAACTTAGGAAGCTGGAGTAGCTCGAGGAACTGTTATAATAATTTGTTTGTGTTTTTTTGTGTGTGATTTTAGTCATTGGTTATTTAGATCGAGAAACCAAGTACGATTAGGTCAGTGCCCCTATTTAGGTAGGCTAATTCTATAGAGGCATAATTCTTGTTGCAAGGAATTTTAGTTGGTTAACTATTGCACCCCCAAGTGAAAAGATGATTCGGTTCAAATTCTTTAAAGCGCAAGGAGAATCCTTGGGACTTTCCAGAAAAGAACTAATTGAGTAAGTTCAAGAGGAGCAAAGAACGGAAAGAGAAATCCAACGAGAAAAAAGAGAAAGAGAAGAAAAAGAAAGAGAAAGAGAAATCCAACGAGAAGAAAAAGAGGAATAGAAAAGACAAGCTGAGCTTCACCATTAGATTGAATTAGCTCGTGTTGAAGCAGAAATACAGTCCGCCAGTTCACGTTCAGAATCCCCCCCAATCTCTCACTAAAGCTCCCCAATTTCAAGGATGGAGAGGATCTCGGAGAATTTTTAGCCCACTTCGAAAAGATCCTCGAAATCAATAACATGGATCTGGAGGCTGAAGGTGTAGTCAGATTACTTCCCTTGTTAAATTGTAGATTGTGCGAAATTTTTATATCTTTACCATCTGAATGTACAATTAACTACAGCACCTTAAAAGCTGAGTTATTGGCCGCCCATAATATGACTCGCGATTTCTACCGCCAAGAATTTCGAGGAGGTCGTATTAAACCCGGACAGACGTTCCGTCAATTCGGATACATTCTTCAGAGGAATTTTAAATTTTGGTTAGAATCCTCAAAGGTTGATCCGAACTACGAGCCCTTAACAGACTTCGTGTTGCGGGATCAATTTTTGGCGTCTCTCCCGACGGAGATCCACGCGTTCGTCAAGGATCGTCGGTGCCAGACCTTTAAAGAATGTACCGAAGAAGCGGATGTCTATGCCGCAAGCCATAATTTATACCCAAAGGAGAATCGAACTTCTCCCTAACCCCCCAACCAGGGAAGAAGGAAGGATTCGCGCCCCTTTCCAGGGAAGCTACCGAAGTTTCCGGGCCCCGTAAAACCCCGAAACTTCATTCCCCAAAACCAACAACGGGACTCCAAACCTCCCGTTAAGATTTCTCCTCCATTTCTCTTCCTGAAGCGACCAATCATATGCTTCACCTGTGGTGTAATAACCACATGAGCTGGAATTGCCCCCAAAATTCTATGCTTAAAAGCGGACCAGCCCACCAAGTTCACCAGATTAATGCCGCCCCGGCTCCCCCGGTGGTGCAGACCCAATCAGCAACTTCTTCCCCTCCGTCAGGCCACCAGGTAAATTTTATTTTTGATAAAAGTTCACCGGGAACTTTAAAATTTGAGGAGGGCAGCGTGAAAGCTGCCGAGTATCGACTCTCGTCAGGGACACAGGATGTACGTGTTTCATCGTGTCCGACGAACTCCTCCCCACAGTGGACCCTAACCATGAAAAATTTGCGGTGGTACATGACTACCTTGGGCGGGCGAACCGATTCCCCGTCGTTAGATGTTACCTGCAGTGTCAATATTATGATGGCTGGGCTGAAGTCATTTCAGCACCCATAAAATTCTGTTCTGTACTTATAGGACAGAGCCCTCAAGTAAACTCCGACCCTGTGTCCCAGGCTGCCCTTACTCGAGGTCGAGCTAAGAAGGAAGCCGAGAAGTCCGTCTCCCTCAGAACCCCGATACCGTCCGAATTCTCGGAGATCCTTAACCAGGACTTTAGGACGGCACAAAAGGAGTGTGAAGCACTAACACCCTTATGGGATAAGGCCCCAAACCAGGACACTGAGACTGTCCGTGGACCCACAGTCATTAGGTACCTGGAGGAAGGTGGCTTACTTTATTGATCCGCCGAGGACAGTAATAACGCTGTTACTACTGTCCTATGCCTTCCACCATCCCATGTCCCTATAGTGCTCAAAGTGTCTCATGACAGCATTTTTTCCGGTCATTTTAGTCACACTAAAACGGGCCAGCGCATTTTTAAATATTTGTATTGTCTGGGTGCTGCAGCTGACATCTTAAAGCATTGTCGATCGTGCGATGTGTGTCAGAAGACGTCCGCTAAGGGGTAGGTCAAACCTGCTCCCTTACAAAGGGGACCAGTCATTACTGAACCCTTCTTCAGAGTGGCCATCGACCTGGTTGGCCCTATCCACCTCCCTTCGAGAGAAGGGCACAGCTACATTTGAACTTTGGTAGACTTTGCTACCCGTTTTCCCGAGGCTGTCCCCCGTCACCGATTCGACAGTATTTCTTGCGCCGAGGCCCTCATTTCCATCTTTTAAAGGGTAGGCGTCCCCAAGGAAATACTCTCCGATAGAGGCCGATAATTCACCTCTGAGTTGATTGAGTACGTAGGGAAGCTGCTCATGGTAAAGCCCCTTTTTACCACCCCTTTCCGGCCACAGACAAACGGGATGTGCGAGAAATTAAATGGAAATTTAAAATCCATTATTGAGAAGATCTGTGCCGAGCAGCCCCGCGAATGGCACCGATATCTCCCAGGCGCTTTATTTGCCTATCGGGAAATCCCCCACCGTACATTAGGCTTCGCCCCGTTCGAGCTCCTTTATGAACATAATGTACACGGGCCACTCAGTATTTTAAAGGAGTTGTTAATCAAGCCCCAACTGGATCAAGAACTCCAGTCATCTTACGCCTATGTCTTGGACCTACGCCAGAGGCTCGAGAAATGCGCAAACATCGCCTATGAAAATGCCGATGTCGATTTGGAGAAATACAAAATCTATTTTGATGTCAGGATCATTTAATTCCCCCCCCTTCGGCTGGAACTCGCCAGTGAAAAGAAAATTCCTTCACGTCGCCTTCCTCTGCAAAACAAGTATAATTACGTAAGCCGAACGTTACCTTTGAGTATTTAACCCTTTTGTCAACCCTATCCTGTGCTTTAAATGGTTTAGCGAACCATCCCATCCCTTAAACTTTATATTTGTTTTCCCTTTTTTAAATCTATCTTAATCTTCGGATTAGCTAGATTTTTCACGACCCTTTCCATTCTCTGTTTATGTCAATATTTTCCGTTTTGTGTGTCATTGATAGTTTTTATTAATAAAACTCTATTTTATTAATGATAGCAATATTATTATCCTTGAGCTCAGTTCCACTTCTTAAGCATATCGAAGATACATAATATCGGCCAGCCTAGACATCCACGCACTCTAAAGATAATTAAATAAGTTTCCTCAACAAATAGTTATATATGGTATATCGTCGATAGTCCATTCTACGCCAGTAATCTTCTGGGCAAACAATGAAAACATTTACAAAAATGGGTTTCATATATGCATTATTATCTAACATAAGAATATGTTTTAGGACCAATCAGAAATGACAAAAATAATAAAGCTAAAATAATGTCTAGATCCGAAAGTAAAAATTATTTGATCTTGACATAAGAATATTTATTTTAGCGATTTAAATTTGAGAAATTTTAAGGATAAACAATGTTTGGATTGGCGAAATAAAGGCGTATAGAGCGGGTTATGATGTAATACAGCCGGCATTATGCCCCTGCGTGGTGAACAAACTGTTTTCTGGCTGGAGCTGGATGTAAATTTTACGAGTGACGTTTACGTCAAATCAACAAATCTGGGCTTCTGCATGAGCAGATCGTCAGAACTTCCGGACCTTACAAAAACTCCGTAATGAAGGATCTTATCAATAGAGACTTCTCTCTTTCTTTAAATCTGACAGCAGTTAAAACAGAAATAAAGAGAGTAACTAAGCTCCTCGTCAGCAACGGCTACCCACATAAACAATCGATAATGTCATAAAGCAGAAAGTGGATTCATACCACAATACATGGCAGAAAAATGAAAAACCAAGTCAATAGAACTTTATTACTAAGTATCCAGGACCACAGGATATAAGGAGGATGGAAAAGTCCTCAATGTCATCTTATACCAGAATTTTATCCTCCCTAATCAAACAAGTCCACTTAAATTAGTAATCTATTACAGCCCAAAGGAAACTCGCGCCCTCGTTATAAAAAATAGCTGACTTCCCGCGACGGGCCAATTCCAGGAGTGTAATCTCTCGTACGAATATAAATGCAACGTTGGTGTCTGTTAGCATCGCACTTCCTCGTATATTGGGATGACTTCTATAACCCTGTCTTGGAGATTAACACCACCTCTCTATAACGAAGCCATCAAACGCCACATTGCAAAACATTGGACCACCCTCACCTGAGAAATGTTAAATAGAAATGCTACCATCATTCTTCTGGAGAGTGATCAACGACGACTGCTGCCCATGGCTGAGTAGGGTCTGTCGACTTTGGGGATAATTTCACTAAAATAAAAATCGAGTAATTGTGTCGTAATTTTTGATTGCCTTTAAGCTTACAAAATGATAATATAAAAAACTTATTTACGCAAAATAACTCCTACTTTCATAAAAATGGCATCAATTTATAAGTATTAATAAAATAATAAGAAAATAAATTCCCCCTCCCCCCCAATATTACCGTCGATAATTTCAAAAGAGTCTTAGGTTTGATTAATTATTTAAACCGAGCTAAGGCTCTGAGATCTTTTTCACTTGCTTTTGGTGCCATTAGTTGGCGGCTTGCTATTTGGGCTTTTATATAACCCTCGCGTCTCTCGTGACTGCACACATGGCCTGAAGATTCAGTGACCATTTTGACGCACCACTCCACACTTTTAGTGTGTGAAGGCCACTTGAGCACCTGCATGGGAAAATCTTTGAAGCTATTCACATCCTTTCTTGTCAGTTTTTTATTGAATGGTGACTCTAAGACCATGCAATTTAATTCAGTTAACTTTTAAATATGTATTGCCTAGACATTTATTATGGGCACCTTTTTCGTTTGGAAAGAGCTGTCACCAAATTGGTCGTCGCTTTTGTTTCCTCTGATCTTTAGGAGGATTCCAACGGCCTTTGCTCGTATTTCTGAGCACTGACTGCAAAGCATAGCTTGCAATATTGCTTCAGAGCGACCATACCAAGCTTACCGTTTATCACTGGAATCACGTTGTCTGTGACTCTCTTTCGTTGCGTTCTTATTTGTTGTAATTGAAAGAGCAGGTGGTGGGGTCATTCGACTAACATAGAATTGAGTTCAACGTTGAACTAATTCGGTAAATAAACTCAGCAATTAACTTGAGGTTATTCAGCACTTTTCACTTCAATCCGTATTTGGATAACCAAATTCTGCAGAAACGAAGTGCTGTTGTCAACCAACAACTATGACTGACGGGTCCAATCTCCCAAATGGCCAATGACTATGTTACTTCCCCTGATCTTATTGCTTGGGTGATGAGGTATGCGTAAGACTGATCAGTGCTGAGATCTTGAAGGATCTCGTCGTGCAATACAGGAAGTGAATGCCAACAATCAACCTTTGGAAAATTCTTACTAATTTTAAGCTAAGTTGCTCCATCAAGCATGTTGCCAAGAGGACCTGATCACCTGTTGTTGCTCTTTGTGGGGCCATCAACTTCTTGAATGAGATGACGCAGGGGTAGCTTGCCAGTATGTAGATCACATACAATCAAAACAAGTCTTCTTCCAAGTTTTTTCTCCAAATGTGTCATCACACCTCCCTTCCATCCTGTATCGACTGCCGTTGAATTGCCACCAATAGGCTGTAGTGAATTATCAAGTCCTCTCTCTTGAAGCCTGCGCATTATATAATCAGCAAAGATTTCTGCATGTTTTCTCCCGTTAACCTCAGCTTTTGGCACGAAGTGAAAGAGAAATCGGCCATCAGGCTCGGAGCAAACGGTTTAGTGTTCCTCTTTAATGAGACTAGTAAACTTCCTACGAACTCCTTCTACTTCTAGCATAACTTTTGTTTCGTTTATTTTTCCATCGAACAACAAGCATGAAAACCCTCCTTCTTTCAGTTCTTTCTCTTGCTGATTAGAGATTTCGTTCATGATTTTTCCTGTGCCCGTCTAAGTTTATTGTGGTCGATCACCAACGATGCATCCTCTTGGATGATAAGCCCTGCATCGATCCAAACAGCCGTATCAACTTCCGAAGCTTCCCGGAGTTCGGTATGATGTCGAATACTATCTAAGTCAATGTTTGAAATATCCTTTAGTGTTATACTGAATTTTTTTTGGTGAAGGTTCAGCGAGATCCTCATAACTACTATCACCCATTGTTGCGTCTTATTCTCAAGAAAAACTAACATAGAACCAGGCTATTTCTTAGCGAGGTTCTTCTTCTCGCCGAGTGATTTGATCCATTTTAGTTTTATTACTCTGTTTTATTTCTCCGATTTCTTTTACTCTTTTAGCTGTGGCAGTCTGATTTTTCGTTTCTACAAAGTGAATTTAACCAAACTGCATGTTAGCTTTACCTGCTTTCTTCGTCCTCTGAGCACTTACGAAGATAACTCTAAAGTGGGAATCTTTTTGTGACGAAGACAGATACAATCAATTAAGGTATGGTTTCCCTTTTTACCTGTTGTAGAACAACTATATTTAGAACACATTTGTAATATGCACTCGCAGTTTAGGATGTCAAAAAGATTTTCAAGTGTTTGAAGGAATTCGTTTTTATTTGCTAAATTTCATCCTCCAAGTGATGTATCAATAGCTTTCTGCCACAATTTATTAAGTTTCAATTTAATGCTGCAAAGCTGATTGTTGTATTGTTGCAAGGACCGAGTGGTGGTGTACGTACGTATAGGTTTGTTATGTACTTCAAAAATTCCTTGATTACGTTTTCTCTAAGAGTGTTATATTATATTTTATTACGTTATTTTAATCTTTGAGGATTTCTAGTGCCATGCTCAGCATTTCGAGGATTGAATTAAATACTTCTAAGAAAATAGCTCTTTAATTACAAGATGAAAAACAAAACAAAAGTGAAATCTGACAAAACAAAATATACAGCTATGAATTAAACGAGTTTAAGTGAGACTTACTAATTAAACAAATGAATATAAAGTAATGGTTGAACCAAATCTTACTTTAATATTGGACGCTAATTGACCTTCAAAAAAATAATAGAATTGCTCTACCTTAAAAAAAAACACACGTGAATCTGGCTGGAGACTAACATTTGCCTCAATTTTTATGTAGACGCAAGAATGTTTTTTGCGGCCAGGCGCGTAAAAGTATTCACAGACACTCCAGCTGTTTGGCTGGCGCGGGGACTGGCTTGAAGCAACAGGTGATTTCAGTGCGGCCGATGGATGTCGTTAAGCACGTTGTCTTAGTCAGATGATTTCAACAACGGGACCGTGAAAGTATGCTTTTTCCAATCTTCTGATTAATCTTGGAATGATTTGCACTGACAAGCAATGAGCAAACGAGGGAATCCTTTGAAGAATGGGGAGTGTTTAAGGAAGTTTACTTTGGAGTATTCCTCAATGGTGAGGACTATCTCTGGGTTTTTGTTGTAAACCGGGATAAGGGGTTTCTCAGACTAGTGATTATTGAGCTTGTTTCTCAATACAAGCTTAACTAAATTCCAGTGTACCACCAGAAACTGGTTCAACATGAGCTTCTTCTGTGTTTCTTTCGTTGGGTTGCCAGACAGTCTAGCCAGACTTTGTCATATTGATCGCTAACTCGATCTCTTTGTTCTTCTATAGTTATACACCTATATACTTCACCATTCCACAGGAGGTAGGGGAAGGAGAGAGGTAGGATGAGGTCTTAGGAATTAAGTTTCTATCCTCTAACGTCTTTCACTTAGCCCTAAAGGCATCTTCTGGCTTTTGGTCGACGCTCCTCTAATTTCGTCTATGAAGTGAAATTAAATCCTAACTCTTAGCGGAAATATTGCCCATTTAAACCATGTTTTTCTCGCCAGACCCCAAATCTGATGATTCAAGCATACCGTGTTTGTGGGGAGGCCTTTCTGGTGATCATCGAGGCGAGGAAAGAGAGGGGGGAGGGGTCAAGTAATCGGGTTACTGTGCCAAATATCCAGAATGTTGTGGTGACGCAACTGGGCCTCTGTTTTTAGGATGGGATATCGACTTCCCTACAATGATTAATCACATGTGCTGTGAAAAGGGCCTTATCTTTTTTTTCCATTTGATGCAAAAGCGGATCTATCATGTCATTTACGAGTTCTTTGTCAGTATAGTTTCTTCTGTCTCGCACGTTTTGTTCACGAAGAAATATTCCCAATCTTATCATGTCTCCCACGGTTGGAAGTTCTGATACAAGAAGCACCTGCCCGTTACCAACTACTACACTCAAATGTGATGATTGACTTGTCTTCAGTTTCGACATTGTTTCACCATCTTAAAATAATGTCAAACATAGGTTATTTAGTGAACTTTCGAATAATATTTCAATAAATAATACCAGCTTTTATTATATAATATTTATGTGATACTTACTATGATTGAAAAGAGGTATCCATTAGTGAAAGGGGCTACACATGAAGGGGAATAAACACTACCATCTCGAATGACAACTGGAAGCTGACTGACTTGTCACTCGAGTGGCGCGCACGTCGTACTGACACCGTGCATACAAGTTGCAACAGGGATTTAGCTGCTTGCAACGCCCATATACTATATTGTGCAAAAGCTAGCGACTAATAAAATGTCCAAGAATTTCACTTAAATGAAGTAATTCAATGTCTCATCCTTCATTTAAAAGAAAATCGAAATGCAGTACATTGAAGCTATTGAAGCTTATAATAACCATTTGGGTGTAGTTGATCAAACAGATCAATTTGTTTCGAATTGCAGCATCCGAATTCGATCTCGGAAATGGTGGTGGAAAATATTTTCTTGGAGTATCTGCTCTTCTTCTGTCAACGCTTGGCTTTTGTATAGAAAATTTGCAAATCCCATTTCACCTCGGAAATTTTTAAGACAAATTGTGTTTCAATACATAAAGGAACATGGAAGAAACAAAAAAAAAGACCTGGACCATCAACTAACAGGATACGGGGAGTTGCAGGAGACCAAGTAAGGAAGGATCATTTTGATCACTAAATACCCAAGATGTAAGCATTGCGCCCTGAGAACAAAGTATGAGTGCAGAAAATGTCATGTTCCACTCCATATTCTATGCATGGAGACATATGATTCAACATATTATAAGTGTCAGCGTGTTTTCATAATCAAAATTAAGAATTAAACTATTTTCATTTTCCCATCGCAAAGTGTTATTTATGCTTTGAATGCCAAGTAGCAACTCTGGTTGCCACCCCTCTATTTGTCATTGTAAATAAAAAAAATAATTCTAAACGATTATATGCTTTATTTATTAGACTAAAATAAAGTTTCCAAAATATAATATCAGTAACTTAAAAAAATAAATTGTCGGCATTAATGAGTTAATTGCCTTGTTCATCTTCTGATATTTGCTGCTGAACAGGGAAAATGGGAAGGGAGTAAGCTCATACTACAAGTTTGTCTCAACTGTCATATCCCTCTGGGGGAGAATGATCAGTTGGTTGAAGAAATTTAGTGGGCCAAGGTGAATCTTCTTCTCGTTAAACATGGAAATCTTTTCTAATGAAGATAGGGCTTTTGACATTGACTTAACATCCATGGTCGGTGTCACTGACTGTCCTTCCAGTTTGAGCTGCATATCCATCCCTACTTCAGCTGATCTCTCAGCATTGACTGAGACATTTCATGTGCTTGTAAATCCTGTTGGGATTTACTCCACCATCAATTCCTTGTCTCGATCATGGTCGAATGGCTTGTGTCGTGGTATAGGTTTCTATATACCATAAATATATCTATTATATTCGATTTTAGAGTGCGCGGGATTTCCTTTTAAAACAATTGGGTCGGCCGGATCCGATTACAAGGTAAGATTCTCGTAAGGGAGGGCTAGTCCAATATAACTACTTTGATTCTCTTTATTGGATGAGTGTTTAAATCTTACTTGGTTGCAGGGATATTACAAGGCTATGATGAGCTCAAAGGTTATATGGCCTCGATTCAAAATTTACGACACTCCAACGGCCGAATTATGCGCTGGAGTCTATTCTTGGAAGAGTACCAATTTAAGATAAATTATATAAAAGGTTCCGATAATCAGGTCGCTAACGCACTCAGTAGGAACTCGTTACCAAATAGTGTAGATTAATTTGTAATTCGTAGGATTAGGATCTCCATGTATGTATATACCGTTTTGTACGACTTAAATTAGATCCTCGTGTAATATAATTAGTTAATGTATATGTCTGAATTTTGTGGCTCAATCTCTATATTTTTTTTCTCGTTTTTGTATATATTTGTACCCATTAAATTACGTATAAATTATTTTGTCCTATATGTACTAATTTTATATTAGTTCATTGTTCCATGTCTCTTTTATGGTTAAGTTTGTATTAAAGGTTAGTTTCCCCTATAATCAAAAGATCAACATAATCATATGTATTGAGGTAATACTAGCTAAGTGCATGAAGGTACGGTCGGTGCAAGAAAGCGAGTTCTCTACAACGGTGCTCTATGGTTGTCCCTTCTCTCTTTTTTTTACAAGTGACAACTTCCCTTGGAATGGAGGGGTGTGATAGAATGGTCTGAGGCCGCTTAAAGTCAGCCGCTATCACATGTTAAGAAACACATTGCTACCCACGTGCATCTGCGAGAGGAAGCAGAGCACGTTATCGCCACCTTAGCCAATATTGGGGATTGGTGAGAAGTTTGATCCTCCTTGGGGTATAAATTATGGCTTGTGGCATAGACATCTGCTTATTCGGTACACTCTTTAAAGGTCTGGCACCGACGATCCTTGATGAACGCGCGGATCTCCTTCGGGAGAGACGCCAAAAATTGATCCCGCAACACAAAGTCTGTTAAGGACTCGTAGTTAGGATCAACCTTTGAGGATTCTAACCAGAATTTAAAATTCCTCTGAAGAATGTATCGAATTTACAGGACGTCTGTCCGGGTTTAATATGACCTCCTCGAAATTCTTGTCGGTAGAAATCGGGAGTCATATTAAGAGCGACCAAAAACTCAGCTTTTAAGGTGCTGTAGTCAATTGTACATTCAGATGGTAAAGATATGAAAATGTCACGCAATTTACAATTTAAAAGTGGAAGTAATCTTAATACACCTTCAGCCTCCAGATCCAAGTTATTGATCTCGAGGATATTTTCGAAGTGGGCTAAAAATGCTCCGAAATCCTCTCTATCCCTGAAATTTTGGAGCTCAAGTCGGAGATTGTGCGGGGTTTCTGAACGTGAACTGACTGATTGTATTTCGACCTATACTTTAGCCATTTCAAGCTGATGGTGAAGCTCAGCTTGTCTTCTCCGTTCCTCTCTTTCTCTTTCTTCTCGTTGTATTTCTCTTTCTCTTTCTTCTCGTGGGATTTTTCTTTCTTCTAGTTGGATTTCTCCTTCTCTTTGCCTTTCTTCTCTTAACTTTTCTCTTTCTGTTCATTGCTCCTCTTGAACGAACTCAATCAATTCTCTTTCGGAATGTCCCAAGGATTCTCCGTGCGCTTTGAAGATTTTAACCTTAGTCATATTTGCACTTGGGGGTGCAACAGGCAACCAACTAGATTCCTTGCAATAAGAATTATGCCTTCTAGAGAATTAGCCTACCTAAATATCGGCAGGGACATATTCGTAATTGGTTTCTCGACCTAGATAACCAATGACTAAAATAACACCAAAAAAACACAACAAATTATTCTAACAGTTCCTTGAGCTACTCCAGCTACTTAAGTTTCAAAAAGGGGATAGCAATCGTTAAAACAAAAGGGAACTACTATACTCTATTCTTATAACGAATAACACTATACTTCACTCGACTGAGACCAGTTTTTGCAAAGATATAGCGTTAAACCTTACACATTTGATACCAAATTTAAATAGTATATATATATATATATATATATATATATATATATATATATATATATATATATATGTTGTAGACTAGGATCTCGACGATATACTATATATATAACTATTCGTTGAGGAAATTATTCTAATATTTCGAGTGCTTGGAAATCTGATTGACTGAGGTTATTTATCTTCAATATGCTTAAGAAGTGGAACTGAGCTCAAGGATAATAATATGGCTATCATTAATAAAAAAGAGTTTTATTAATTAAACTATCAACAACACACGAAAAGAAAATGTTTACATAAACAGAGAATGGAAAGGTTCGTGGGAAAATCTGACTAATCCGAGGATTAAGATTTAGAGAGATTTAAAAAGGTAAACAAATAAAAATTAAAGGGGGGGGTGGTTTTCTAAACCATTTAAAGCACAGGGTAGCGTTGACAAAAGGTTAGATAATTAAATGTAATGCTCAGCTTACGTATTTACAAAGTTGTGCAGAGGAAGACGATGCGAAGGAATCTTCAGTCCACTGGCGATTTCCAGCAGAAGGGTTCTTCGGGGGGTTGTCCTTAACGAAGGGGAAGGACTGTCTTCAAAGAGTAAGAGCAAAGTGGGGCCCGGAAGTACAAGCGATCTTTTTGACAGATAATCGGGGATGTTCTAGATGAACAATGGAGGTTATTGTTGAAACCAAGCGTTCTCTTGAAAAACGTTAAAAAGGGGGAATTAAATTATCTTGACGTGATGTCTTGGGAATGATAACCGTTTCTTGACGAACGGGCTTGAAGAACAATGGATGTTCTAAGGTTGTTCTCTTTCTGAACAACATGGAGGGTGAGAACCGTCTCTTGTCAACGGGCTCAAAGAAAAATGGCTTTTCTAACGTTGTTCTCTTTCTGAACAACAGGGGGGCCTTGTTGACTTAGCGTCTGGAAGGCACGAACCTTGGCACTCAAGGGATATTGTCTTCTCCTGGACAATACGGGATTTCTCGAGGTAGAGAGTTCCTATGGTGCTCAAGGGAGACCGGATCGGTGTGATTCCTCGCGAAGATAATCTAGATCTGATCTGCTTCAATCGGGAAAGCTAGGATATAAATACTCGAAGCCATCCCCTTGGCGTAGGGGACAATTGAGTGGGAGGCTTCGGGGAAATGCCCCAGTTGCACCTGAGAAAATACCTTATCTGCCCATAAGCCTAACTCAATCTGGCAAGATCGACGTATGGAGGCGAAACGGGGGAATAAACCTCCTTGATTAAATATTGGCTAAGGTGGCGATAACGCGCTCTGCTTCCTCTCGCAGATGCACTTGGGTAGCAATGTGTTTCTAAACATGTGATAGCGGCTGAATTTAAGCGGCCTCAGACGGTTCTATCACACAGATATCACACCGAGAGCTAGACCACTCATGACTGAATTAACTGACAACTTGGTTCCCGTTGACAGTGAAACATTCTAAAGTGCCCTTGTAAGTAGGCAAAGTTTCGAGTTACTTCATGAGTTGACAGTACAGCTCTGCGGCCTTGGCTTATTGATGATGGCCTGTTGCGGCAAAGATGTAAAGCATCTTGGTAACAATGCAGGAATTATGCCCGCTGTAGTCTGCCCTTCGCTCGGTTGTGATAAAGACCTTGATCACATCTACCATGTGGTGGTACTGCACCCAAAGTGCAGGTAATCTTCCTCCTTCTGCGATTCATTTGAACGTTTCTTCAAACCTCTCCTCAAACACTGCCACTACTGTATGGGTATTTCTGACTCACATCTTCCCATTAGGACACCTTCTTTATGAAAGTCCCCAGGTCACCTTACTCAACCTCAGTGAAGGCAAGTTTCATGATGTGCTGATAGATGGCTGCATTGATCAGGAGGTGAGCACAGATTTACTTGACAAAACATCCTCCATCCATGATGTGGTTTGCTGTCATACTTCAAGGATAGATAAACAGGCTCACCTCTAGTAGTCCAGAATCTTTCATGATGTTACCCATTAATCCAAGATCAGACTTTAGCAGGTGATATACACCCAACCTTGCAATGACAGGTAGATTTGCCTTCTTTATGAAATCCACAGCCTTCAGCCAAATCAGAAGATCAAAGGTCACTATAGCTACTCTGTGAGCAAAGAGCCACATACACTCTTTAAGAGTGGTAGCGATGGTGTTGAGGTCATTAGGGTCACCTTTAATGACTGGGGGGAAGTCGACATGTGTGCTCTGCTTTTCATTATATGCATGGATTTGCTTGATCCAGCCATTCCAGTTGGAGTGTGGGAACCTGGGATCGTGAGTTTTGATCCTTCCCTCCCGCCCAGAATGTGTCTCCCCAGAGTGAGAAGTGGCTGGTCATTAGCAATGGAGGAGGAGAGCTCAGTGATTGAGACAACCTTGATGGTGTTTATTCCTGTGTTTCTTGTTTGTAAATTGAAGAATCTTCACTTCAGCTCCTCTCATGATCTTAGCTTTGTTCAGTGCCTTAAACTTCACCCTGTGAAAAGCTGCTGTTTTCTGTGGATCTTGCAAGGGTAGTGCTGAAGAGGTAACTTTGGTCCAACCCATTGACTAGAAGTGAGTGTTTCCATCAATAGAGGAAATGTTTAAATCTATATTGTCTCCAACTTCCATAGAGACCACTTAATTGTTACTCGACATTTAACTTTCACTGACGGTCATCCTGACTAATCCTCAAGTGCAGCATCAACCTTAACCTCATCATTGATCTGATCATCTGTTTCTTCCACAATGGTGTCAAGAGTTCCAGAAATATCTGGAACATCATCTCCAGTCCTACTATTAAAGAACCTGCATTTTTACTGTTGTGTCTCAAAGTAAGACTCAGTGTATCCAAGCTAGTGTAATTTATTGGAAATCTATTTTTACCCAAATCTATGAGCTAGTTGTATGGCAAGCTCCATTTGGTGCAGCAATACTCCGGACCACAGTCGAAGCGCATTAATGAAACTCTGCCCCCAAGCCTCGACTCTTTCCTATCTCTTGACAATCGGTCTCAAGAACATCTGAAGGCTTGCAGGAATGAGTTCCAGCTGACTATTGATGTCAGTCATGCTGTATGTGGTGGAGTATAACTTCGGATCTTGATCAATCATAGCAATGTCATTGCATTTAAGCTTGAGAGCTGCCTTTACAATCTGAGTCTTCTCATCTCCATGTTCTACATTGGCATGATGCTCTCTCAGAATATTGTCGGTGCCATCTTTGAGATACAGCACATCTACCTTTCTCTCATGTATTGTGAAATACAGCGTTTCATGATATTTCTCTTGGAGATTTATCTTTAGCCATGACTTTGAATAAGAGAGGCTCTTATCTGGTCACTTATCAAACTCCTGCAGCTTTTTATGGACTTGGTCAAGGGTCATCACTCCATGCTATAATTCTTGTCAAACCACTCGCAGAATTCAATCAAAATTGCCTAGCGATCCTTATGAATTTTCATCTGTGCTCTCTTCCCTTTGCTTTCCTTTTCAAACTTAGAGTAATGTTCATCTCTCAAAAAGAAGTTTGCAGCGCAAAGAGTAGAGTGTCTCCTCTGATACCAAGTTGTTGATCCATTCGAGGTGGCCAGTGACTTCAGTGCCACAGTCATGCCCGCGACTCCGCGCTGTCTTCAGCAAGCTTGCCTTCAGTTTCTGCAGTCAAATTGTATGGCACTCTATATTTATTTCTAGCTTTTGCTGGATTATTTTTGTAGAACTGAGCGGGTTGGTTGCAAAGAATGAATAAATTCTTATACAGGAAGTGAACTGACCTTTAACTTCAAGAACTACAGCCATTAGATGCACTAAACTCAGAGCAAGTGCATCTTCTCTTAAACTTTGATGACTCTTTCTCTGCCTTCGATGCTTGAGCTCGCTTCTTGGTGATCTTAACAAATTTGTTGTACAAATCATTTTTATATTTCATGTGTGTCGTGTTACACCACTCTAGATCATACACTACTCCTATATTATGTGGGGGTGACTTAATCACCTACTGCAACGCGAACTGTTGAAGGAATGTTCGCAAGGATTAATGACCGACACGGGCATCAAACTTGAGGCGTTCGGTTTCAACTCCTTAATTATCAGACAGGGTGCATAATTAGTGGCGAGATTTATTTGAATAGGCTGAAAGTATCGTTGAAGGTTAGTTAAAGATGAAACAACAAAAATATAATTTTATTTACAAAGATCAAAATAAGAATAAGGGAATTATTTAAATTGAAATAGTCTCTTGATAATTATTATGAGAAGGGATTATCAAATAGAATTAATTTATTAATGTTACTAGGCTCAGATCAAAAGGGGAAACTTGACAATAGTAAATATGAAGGAGGTTTCATTCTTACGGGTCACTGACTAAGAGGAAGGTCCTTCTTGTGATGAGGCGTGTCGTAGAATGACCCTTGGCTTTGATCACTCTACGCTTTGACACCCTTTTAGTAGCGGTATGCTTTAAGGGGCGTGAGTTACTTCTATGATGAAGTAGGCTTTGTTCTAAGAGTGCTATTTTTGTGGTTTAGTCCTTAAGGAAGAGCTATTTTTAAACACATAAGGATAAGAGGAAACACCAGAATCTACCAAAAATAAACATGTATTTTAAATTAAATATTACAAACCAACAGTAAAAACATTTCTATATTTGGCCTCAAATGACAAAATATAAACAAGTAGGCTTCCGATAAACAAACCAATTGCCAATTAGTATTTTTATCACGACCCTATTTGTTTAGCCTAAAACATTAAATTGATGTACTGTCATCTACAAACACATATGACCTAGGTTCAAGAATAATGGTTTCTACTCTCCTTTAAAACGTGGGACGTACTAAACTTCTACTATCGTAATAGAGATATAAATGTTATTGTTAACTTACAGGTAGGTATTAGGGATTGCCGGATGTCGCTGGAGGACTTATCTCTCGCCTTGAAGTGTTGCTTCGTCGCTGCTTGAATTTTCGAGGAGGGATTGCTTGTCGCCTGTGCCGGGTGATGATTCTTCAACGTAATTAAAGAACGGGAGCTCGTTGGGGCAGGGTTCTTCTCCTCTCACTCTTACGTTGCTTGAGATGTGAGAATCACTCGAGTGTGAGCGGATTTGCTTTTCTTCAGTCGGGCTTCTTTGCAGACGGAAAAGGCTTCTTCGGTATGGCACCGATATAAAACTTGACTAATTAGGTTAATACGGCCCTGAAAGGGGGGGATCGATTTTCTCAATCTGATCCTATCGTTTCTCACTGAAATAGTCTTGTATGTATGGCTGAAGGATCGATCTTTACGAACTAATCTTTCTTCTGGCGAATCGACTTCTAATAATCTTCTTGTCTAGCCGATGGATCGATCTTCACGACCTAATCCTACTCGGCGTATCGACTTCAGATAATCCTCTTCTCTTTCTTTGCAGGGCTTATTTATAGGCGGATTGCCGCTTCATCTAAAGGGGGAAGTGACCAGGCCACAGATGCAAAAGGGGGGGGGGGAGCGAATGGTGAGTTAGCATCTGAAGAGAGCGAGAATTCCTGAGGTGGCACTGGGGGCCCAAGTCAGCTCGCAAATTATAGGCTCGTAACCGCACCGCTACTTGGCGTGCCTTCTGACTCGCACCGTTTTTTTTTCCTAACCACGGGTTTATGGGTCTTGTAGGTCATGCGATCGTTAGAGCGTCGTTTAAGGACCTTAGGTGGTCGCCTTCAAACATATGTTAGCTCCAACTGCCCACAGCGGCGAGGAGATCAAACATGGTAAGCATTTTCGCCGGCTACCTTTCCCACGCTTCTCCTCATGAAGGGAGGGAGGCTTGAATGTACCTATACTCCTCCAGGAGGCTTAATGTAGCCATTTCTCCACATCTACCTCCATTATTAAGAAAATAACGGGAGGGGGGGGGGTTACAATCCGACGCTTACAATAATATACATGGGTAACTTACGGAACATTATATTATACAATAAATTCTAGTTCACTCGGGATTGCCTCGATAACATTTCACCTGACCTTACATTAATTTCTATATTACTGTGCCATCTTAGGATTTTCTTACCTACCACTCGGGTTACTCGCCCCTACTTACTTACAATTCTACTGATTTACACTTAACTTTGCTATAATACAATAGTTGGGCTGCTCCTTAATCATCGACAGGGTTCCGACTTAACGAGTCGGCCATACAATTGTTGGACCCTTTTATGTAGTGAATGGAGTACTGGTACTCCATCAAGAGTAAACTCCATCTCAGGAGTCTTCCATTCTTACCCTTATTTTTACCTAAGTATGACAACGGTTTATGGTCGCATTCCAACTTGAACTCCTGCCCTATTAGATAATATTTGAATTTACCTATGGACCATATTATGGCCAAAGCTTCGATTTCGATAGTAGCGTAGGCTTTTTCTCTACTCAACAGTTTCCTACTGACATAAGCTATGGGATAGGCTGTTTCGTCATCTTCGTATTGAAGCAATACTCCGCCTAGCCCGTCCCGACTAGCGTCCGTGCGAAGGCCGAAGATCTTGTTGGGATTTGGTAAGCGAAGAATGGGCGCAGTTACGAGTTTTCCTTTTAGAATCTCCAACTGAGTTATTGCATGGGGGTTCCACGTGACAGGGTCTGACGCTGTCTTTTTTAACAAATCATTCAGTGCGGCCGCAATGGAAGCGAAGTGTGGTACAAAACGCCTATAGAACGAGGCCGCTCCCATAAACGATCGGAGTTGTTTCTTGGTTTTCGGCCGGGGCATCTTGACTATGGCGTCCACTTTTTCTTGCTGGGTAGTCAAGTGTTTTTGTCCTATTTTGAATCCCAGGTAGTCAATGGATTCGTAGGCAAAATAACACTTGGTCGGCCCGGCGGTTAGACCTTGCTCCTTCAATTTCTCCAGCAATGAGCGTAGGGCGTGTAAGTGTGACTCCCATGTACGGGTAGCTACGTACACGTTGTCGAAGTAAAACGACACGTCGCTTAGTCCAGCGATAATTCGCCTCATCATCCTATTATAATTGCTACCGGCTGTAAGTAGTCCGAAGGGTAGCCTGGTAAACTGTAACAGACCTCTCTCGGTCGCAAAAGCCGTCAGTTTTTGGACTCCTTAGCGAGAGGTATTTGATAGTACGCTTTACACAAATCCAATTCGGTGATGAATTTAGCGTCTTCAAATAAATGGAGATTTTGATCTATTAGTGGGATGGGCTCGGCGTCGAAAACGGTCACTGAATTCAATTTTCGGAAGTCCACGCACATCCGAAATGATTGATCCGGTTTCTTAACCATTACTATGGGGGAGCAATAATCGGACTCCGATGGCTCTAAAATTCCCAATTTTAGTAAATTCTGGACTTCCTTATTGAAGGCTTCTCGTAGGTGGATTGGTAAAGGATATGGTTTGCTCCGAACCACTGAATTATATTTTTTAGTTTTATTTCATGGATAAAATCCTTGGCACATCCGGGGTTTTCAGAAATGACTTCTGGGAATTCCATGAGCAAGTTCAACATTTCCGCTTTTTGTTGAATTTCTAAGTGGGGATTTATCTTTAAATCCACCCGAGGGTCTTATGGGGTAGGTGAGATCAAGGGAAGTTCGTATTCCTCGTCTTGTTCCACATACACGGTGTGTATGACTTGCAGGGGCGTACCCGGGTAAACGGCATCCATCGGTTCTTCTTCGTCTAGAAGGGTAATATTCTTTATGCACGCGCCGCGGTGATATTTTTTTAGCATGTTTATGTGGTAGGTTCTTCGCCCTGTTGGGGTATCTATCAAGTAATCGACTGGACCCCGTGCCTCGATTACTTTAAACGGTCCCTTCCACTGGGCCCATAACTTATTATTTTCAGTCGGGAGTAATAATAAGACTTCATCTCCTGCCTTTAATTTTCGAGCCTTTGCTTTCATATCGAAATAGTCCCGATATTTGGCTAAATTTTCCTCGGCGTTCTCTCGAGCTAAGCCAGAGCAGTATTCTAGGCGCTCGCGCATATCCATCACGTAGGCGTAAGATGATTTGATTTCTTGCTCGAGCTTTGCGTTGGAAAATAATTCCTTGAGGAATACTCATAGGACCTCGCACATTTCTCCCGTATAATAGCTCAAAGGGCGAGAATCCCAACGTCCGATGAGGTATTTCTCGGCAGGCGAAAAGGGCTGCAGGCAGGTATCTGTGCCACTGTGTAGGGTTGTTTTGACACAACTTCTTCAATATATTTTTGAGAGTCCCGTTTAATTTCTCGCAGATTCGGTTAGCGGCTGGATGAAATGGACTCGTAAAAATTGGCTTGACTAACAGAAGTTTGTTAAAATACTCCATCAATTCTGAGGTGAATTGGCGCCCTCTATCCAATAGAATTTCTTTAGGCAGGCCTACTCGTGCAAATATTGAAATTAATGCTTCCGCGCAGGAAATAGAGTCAATCTTCCGTAGGGCCACGGCATCTGAGAACCGGGTGGCACAATCCACTAGGGTGAGGATGTAGGAGTGTCCTCCACTTGAAGGGGGGTGAATTGGTCGCACCAAATCAATAGCCACTCGAAAGAATGGTTCGGTTATAACGGGCACCTTTTGTAAGGGAGCGGGAGGTACCCGTCCTCTGGAGGGATCCTTCTGACACACGTCGCATGATCGGCAATAGGCCACAATTTCCCTGGCGGCCTGGGGCCAATAAAAGTGTCGGAATATCTGCTGCGCCGTTTTGTTGTGCCCAAAGTGTCCGGCTAATATTCCATCATGCGCGGTATTCAAAATTCTTTGCGTGTATTCTTGAGGTACACACAGTGCTTTCTTGTTCTCTTTATCCTCCTCGCTGATAGTACGGTAGAGAAGTGAGTCTTCTACGATATACTGGATAGGCTTCTTTCCTTTCACTTGGAGAATTTCACCTTTAATAGCTTTCTCCCATAGAGGTTTAAGAGTGGGGCATTCCTTCTGAGCACTGGCTAAGGAAGTCAATTTAAACCCATTGTCTTCGAGGGTAATCCTCGGGGTCAACTTAGCAGGTTGCTCTTTCCTCTGGGCTTCTTGTGCCCGGGTGACTACTTGTTGGGCCACTTCTTGCTGGGGAATTAGGGGGTTTTGTCCGATTAGTACTGCGCAGAACTTAATCAGGGCCATACCACGTCCGTCCAACCGGTGAAATATCTGCATTGTATGTGACATCTCACGACGGGGAATGGATTGTCGCGTCCTAAAAAGTCGTGGACGATTGCGAATTTCTTATGGGCAGGGAGGGATTGCTTGTCGGCTGTGCCGGGTGATGATTCTTGTGGAATCCTAACTTCTTTTTGATTTCCTGGGGTAGTTTACTTAGTAACTGATCTCTAAGCATGAAGTCGATGACTGAAGTGACTTCGTTCCCTACCCCTTCTGATTACATCCAAAACTGTAGGCTTCGACCAAGCTCAAAGCTAAAATGTTTGTATGTTTGTCCAGGTCTTATACGAGAATGCCTGAACTTCATCCTATATTCTTCCGGGTTAAGGTTTGTTGCTGAGAGAAGTTCGGCTTTGAGAGTGGAATAGTCCACAGTCGCTTCTGAGGGTAAAGATACGAATATCTCTCTCATCCTACGATTGAGTAGCGGTAACAGTCTGGCGACCCCATCTTCTTCTAGGTCCCAATTATTGACTTCAAATATTTTTTCAAAATGGGAGAGATATGAGCATAAATCTTCTTCGTCCTTATACTCCGGGAGTTTCATGCTGGCCGCTGGTGACACTCCTGTTTTGGATGACACTGACTGCACCTCTAACTGGTCTTTACTAAGGGCTCTTTCGTGGGCCCTTATCTTCTCTCTTTCATCAGCTTCCATTTTCGTCTTTTCTGCTTCCATTTTCATCTTTTCTCTTCTTTCTTCTCTTTCGTTTCTCTCTTTCTCCTGAATAAACGAGCTCAGATCGGTTCCTTCCAGTCCGAGGCTTTGACCTTGTTTCCGATAAAGGTCAAACAATGCCATCGCGCTTATGCCAGTCATCTACCTTGTTTTTACTCAAGCCTGACCTATTCCACCACCGAAACTTACCACTTGGCCTAACAATTACCTTTAGATGGTATCCACCTCTAACTTTACCAATTTCCCACTCGTCAAATATTCTATTATTCCTGGTGTTCCTTTTATGTGTTAGCTCTTCCTTAAATAGACACTGCTGGGTTCTTTCTAATATAAAACCCCACACCTGACACCACTTTTATAATATGTCGTAGAATGACCCTTGGCTTTGATCACTCTACGCTTTGACACCCTTTTAGTAGCGGTATGCTTTAAGGGGCGTGAGTTACTTCTATGATGAAGTAGGCTTTGTTCTAAGAGTGCTATTTTTGTGGTTTAGTCCTTAAGGAAGAGCTATTTTTAAACACATAAGGATAAGAGGAAACACCAGAATCTACCAAAAATAAACATGTATTTTAAATTAAATATTACAAACCAACAGTAAAAACATTTCTATATTTGGCCTCAAATGACAAAATATAAACAAGTAGGCTTCCAATAAACAAACCAATTGCCAATTAGTATTTTTATCACGACCCTATTTGTTTAGCCTAAAACATTAAATTGATGTACTGTCATCTACAAACACATATGACCTAGGTTCAAGAATAATGGTTTCTACTCTCCTTTAAAACGTGGGACGTACTAAACTTCTACTATCGTAATAGAGATATAAATGTTATTGTTAACTTACAGGTAGGTATTAGGGATTGCCGGATGTCGCTGGAGGACTTATCTCTCGCCTTGAAGTGTTGCTTCGTCGCTGCTTGAATTTTCGAGGAGGGAATGCTTCTTAAACGTAATTAAAGAACGGGAGCTCGTTGGGGCAGGGTTCTTCTCCTCTCACTCTTACGTTGCTTGAGATGTGAGAATCACTCGAGTGTGAGCGGCTTTGCTTTTCTTCAGTCGGGCTTCTTTGCAGACGGAAAAGGCTTCTTCGGTATGGCACCGATATAAAACTTGACTAATTAGGTTAATACGGCCCTAAAGGGGGGGATCGATTTTCTCAATCTGATCCTATCGTTTCTCACTGAAATAGTCTTGTATGTATGGCTGAAGGATCGATCTTTACGAACTAATCTTTCTTCTGGCGAATCGACTTCTAATAATCTTCTTGTCTAGCCGATGGATCGATCTTCACGACCTAATCGATCTTTACGAACTAATCTTTCTTCTGGCGAATCGACTTCTAATAATCTTCTTGTCCATGAATGAAAGCTATCACTGCACCACTCACACCCATTTACCTTTTTTACTCTCAATGGCGCAATAAAAAAATTTATGTCATTTCCATGGCAACGATCTGAAATCGCGCTAATATTATATGATATTTTATTTGCCTGACAAGGCAGCATTTCTTTAAGCTTTGCTTGGCGCATCTGCGATCTTGTGAATGCAGAGGAAGACAATTATGATAAGCGTTAATAAGGTCGTTGGTTTCTCTTACAAGCCTGAATAATAGAATATAGCAAGTACAAAATATATAGAAAAAATGGAACTTTAATCAGCATATTCCATTCTTCAAATTTTCTACTCAAACTAAAATATTTGTTTCTCAACAATAACTTTATAACGTTCGTTTGTTAGCATAGAAATGTAACATTATCAACGAACCTCTGAATTTCAACACAAATTGGCAATGAATATTTCCATATATTCATATTTTGATGCATCAGCTGATATTTATTAATGTTTACATTACCTCAATCTACGTCTGTACAAATGATAAAAAATACTCACAAACGCCCCAGGAAATGAGAAAGGAAATTAAACCACGATAAACTTGAATACAATTAAACTGTAATACAATGCCCCTCTGTGTGAAAATTATGGAAAGATTATTTCCGGCTTCGCGCAGTCTCTTTTGGCCACCAAAATGATGAAAAAAATAGCAAATTTTATCTCCAAGAATACGATTACCTGTGTTTTTCAAAGGTTGCATTTGCAGAGGGATTTCATGTATATCTTTTCTTTCAATTCTAAATGGACATAATATTTAAGGTCTGGTCATTTCAGGCTCTATGCAAGTGGTCGTTTTAAGTGATTTCTCTAAGTTTATCACTTATTTTTCTATGATAAATTTGCTATAATAATTTATCAGACCAATATGAAAAGATTCTATCATATATAATTACATTTTCACATCTTTTATAATAAAAATTATATTAACGAAAGAAATGAAGTATATTGTCTTAGATTAAATGTAAATTTGCACTCTAATTTCCATTCTGAATTCAAATTAAGGGCAGGAAATCTATGACATTCCAACCATTAAATTTTGAAAGAAAATTAAAGATCTTTACTAATTAATACAATTATTGCAATCACATCTATAGTGATATGTATGATTTAGTTTCTATTTAATATAAGGAGTATCGAGTGGTGCACGAGTTAGTGTATAATACCATATGAATTGAAGGTTTTCTAGCATTGTTTCTTATTACTGCAACACAGTGTGACAAATAAAAGTAAACGACCCTGTATTTTCGTTTATTGAAGTAAATTATTGCTGACCTATATCGAAGATACAAAACTATTTAACTTCCATAAAAAGACAAAAAGACGATGAAACATTGAAAATAATGCATAAAACTACGATTATAAACTATAAATTCGGTTAATTCGTATTTAAGTAGAAAAAATAGTAAAATTAATTATTTAATGCATTGAAGCACTTAATTTAAATCCATTGAGGGTTTCAGAGGTAAATCAAATTAAAAATATTAGTGATCACAACAGATAATGTCATAATGTGATTAAAAAAAAATCATTTTAGCAGGAGATTTTTCGGCACTAATGAACAAAATAAAAAAGAAATTTTGAAGGTTTGCACCACCACATTTCCAAACAAAATTAAAAATAAATTACTAAAAATATAGAATCTACATATATAACGATGTTCTAGGAGAATTTTATATAAAATATTTTTCCAGGCTAATTTTTATAATATACGTAAAATAAACTTTATATTCCATTACTTTCATATACATTACAAACTTTATTTTGTGTACAATCGTTTGTACACTTTTTTCTATTTTCCCTCTACTTGACTTGACTTGAATGCTGTTCGGGGATTGCTTTTGTAACAGCTCCCCTTTTGGCTTTTCTTATCTTCTAGCTGTAAGTATTTTCCTTTTCATTATCATTTTTTCCAAAATTTCTTTGTTTCTCTCCAATTTCACTTCATCTCTTTCAAATAAAAATTTCCCGAACATTCGCTCTTCATCCTCCTCATGTGGTCTCTGCAATACTCTTAACCCCTGCCTCTCCAGTTCATAACCTTCACAATTCACAATGAAGTGCTGCAGATTTTCCATGTCCCATCCACACACTTCACACCCTACTTCCCCACCACTAAATCTTCTTCTATCATTTAATTTCAATGTGTTAGTCCTTGCCTTATACATAAGAATTGCCCCGTATGTATTATCGTACCATCTCTCTTTTATAATATCCTTCTTATTCATACGATATATCCTTACACTGTTTTTCTTTTGCAATGCTCTGCTCCACTCTTTTGTATCCCATTTATTCACTTCCCTCTTCATCTCATCTTCGCTCATTTTTACTATCTGTGAATCCCTCAGTTTTAATTCCTTTTTATATTTTTCCACTTTATTCATAAAACCAAAATATCCTTTTTCTCTCATGTCCTCAAGTATTCTTCTCATCAGTTCATTTCTAACTTATTCTTTCTCTGTTACAATGCTTCTGTAATATGTAAGCTTTCCCTTCATCACCCTTGCTATCATTGATGTTGCCCCTATCTCTCCTCTTAAAACCTCAACCACATCTCCCTGCCCTGCCCCTAAAATCACTCTGCATGCTCTGTTCTCAAGGTTCTGGAGCTCTTCTATTTCTTGTTTACTAAATGCAACCACATTTCCTCCATATAATATTCCTGGCAATGCCACTGCCTTCCAGAAGGTCTTCCCTACCATCAATTTATTACAGCTCTTTTTTATTACTGAGTATGCATTATTTGCCATCCTAATTGCATTTTCTTTCATTACTTCCCTTTGTTTCCTGAAAAAGTTTTTTCCTTTATTAATTACCACTCCCAGGTATTTTATTTCTGTCACTACCCCTACCCCTCCAATTTCTTCTAGTTGTTCATTTCCTTTTATGTTAAATAGAATATTTTTGCTTTTGCTTAAGTTTATCTTTAGCCCATATTTTCCACTTATTCTTATAAAATTTTTGATGTTCTGTTTTGCCTCCTCTATGTTCCTGCTCAAAATTAATCCATCATCTGCAAAGTTAAGCATTCTCAACTTGAACTTCTCATTTTCAAAACCTACATTGC
Organism: Ceratothoa steindachneri; assembly: GCA_963969495.1. Taxonomy (NCBI): domain Eukaryota; kingdom Metazoa; phylum Arthropoda; class Malacostraca; order Isopoda; family Cymothoidae; genus Ceratothoa; species Ceratothoa steindachneri. The sequence goes on along the minus strand of OZ018326.1, from coordinate 186,499,229 downwards.
ATTCTTCCACTTCTTCTAATATTAAATATGTTATTAGTTTTAATAGTACAGTAAAGGCCGTGCATCCCTGTTTTATGCCACTTAAGACTTCAAATTCGATCCTATCCTTATCACTTATTTCCATAATTGTTTTGTCTCCTGTGTATACTTTGCCTATGATATCTATTATCCTTTTATTGACTTTATATTTCATTAATGCTTCTATTACCTTTTCCCTTTTTATTGAGTCATATGCTTTACTAAAATCTATTGATGTTACTATCAGGCTTTCCTTTTTCTTGTATGTTTCCTCTATACAATATTGCAGAATTACTAAGTTGTCCTCTACTCTTCCCCCTCTGGTAAATCCTGCCTGGACCTCCTTCCTCTCCTCATTTATCATGATGTGCTCTTCAATCTTCTCCTTTAAAATATTCATAAATATTTTGCCTGAACAATTTCCAAGTGCAATAGGCCTCAACTCTTCCTCCGTTGGTTTATTCGCTTTAGGTATCATTTTTGTTCTCGTCACTTTCCATTTCTACGCATCTATCCTCTTCTCCAGTATGTCCTTGTATATCTCCGTTAACTTTTTTATCCCTACCTGGCTCTCTCCAAGTTTTTATACAGGTTTGATCTGAGTGCATCTGGTCCCCCCGCTTTATTCCTTCTCTGCCAACTTAAGCTTTGTTAATGTTTGTACATTCAGCAACCATATCTTGACACTCTCTGACTCTTTACTTTTTATCCATATACTTCCTCTTCCCCTTGGAGATTTTTAAAATTTTCTCCTCTCATTAGTCTTCCTCTCTTTATAACCATCCTCTTTCTCCTTCTTCTTTTTTAACCTCAGTTGCTCTCTTAACTCTCCATCCTGTTCTCTCTCCTTCTTTGTCAGATCTGGTGCTATCCATATATTCCTTACTTCCAATTTACCTGACCTGCTCAGTTTTCTCGTATTTTTCAATATCCAAAATTTCTCCTCCCTGTCTTCTAGCTTAACTAGCAGCGGTCTAGGCCTATTCTGCTCATTTTCTTCCTCTCTTCTCTTTCCTAACCTTATTGCCTGCTATATTTCTACGTTCTTCCCTATACCCACCTCCTCTTTGAATAATGTATTTGTGGCCTCCTTATCCTCTTCCTCTCTATCCTGTCCTCTCTCCTTCTCAGATTCCTTCATCCCATATATCACCAGATTACTTTTCCTGGCTTTCTTATCCTCCTCTTCCCTAAGTTCTTCTATCACATGTTTTACCAGTTCTCCTTTTAATTATTTTATATTTAGACTACTGGCCCCATTGGTTTGTACCTCCCCTCTCTCTGTAATCTCTTCTTTGAATTTTTCAATTTATCCTCTAAAGACGTCAGTCTCTCTTTCCAGACTTCCCTCTCCTCTTCTAATCTTTTAATTTGTTGCTTCATTTCCCAATTTTCTTTCCTCATAACTGTCACGTTACCCCTACAGCTTCTGCAGAACCAGCTTAGTGAGGTGTTTACTTTGCAAAGTACCTTCATCTCTTCGCTCGAAACCTTTTCACACCCCGCATGCTACCAACACTCGCAGTCCTCACATAAAATTCCCGCTTCCCCATTTTTTACTTTTCCCCTGCACCCTTTATACACATCACTATTGTGCACTTTTGTTGTTGTTCTATTGATTGATCACCGCCCCCCTTCCTCTTCGCTGCTTCTGCTCCCCTTTTTTCCTCTTTCGCCGTCTTCTCTTCTCTCCTTTTCCGCCTTGGGGGTGGCGTCCTACTCTCGTACTCACAGCATCCACACAGCTCACCTGCACTCAGCCTCCCCTCATAATCACATCTCTTACATCTCTTTTTCCTTGCACCTCTTCCGGTATCCATATTTAATATTTTATTTATTTTATTTGTTACACGTTATTGTTACACGTTGCTTTAATAAGTTACCAGCACTAATTTTTCTCGCTAAAGCGACAAAATACAATCCTATAACAGTTTATTTTTCCTAAGCTTTACTTCGTGTTTGTAAAGATGGGTAAAAAGTATGTTTTGGGGGGGGTATTTTCTTTTTTTGTGTGAAGTTTATTATCGATCTCGTCTAAATACTGTCCGCCTTTCACTATTTCGTCTTTTGACGTAGTGGGATTTTTTTTTTAATAAATAAAATAACTTTTTCCTTTTGGCAAGGAATTGTGTTCACCAAAACGAAGTATAAAAAAAAACAACTTTTTGTTATATATATTGTGCTCCTTTTTAATTTTTTGCTTTTATGCAAACTATTAATTATGTATCGTATAAATACTCGTGGGTAGGCGCTATGAATCATCTAACAGTAGTTCTTCAATTTCTTTTAATCCTGTAATACGAAAGTAGGGGATTGGGTGAAAAAAGAGGAGATCTTTCACGACCTGACTCTGTGTTATGTTTGTAAGCACTTTTCTTATATTTTCTATTTAGTGTCAGTTGAAAAAGGGTGTGAGATACACCGAAACTGTTCTGAGTTAAATTGTCTTCGGAGAATGTGGCTTAATTCCTCATATATATACATATATATATATATATATATATATATATATATATATATATGCATATGTGTTTTTGTGTGCACGCGTTTATATTTTTTTGTTAGTAGTAATATTTATTATTATTATTACTGTCTGTGCTGGCATTTATTGTATTATTTTATATGCGCATTATTTGGTTACGACTGTTTTTTCTCTCTTTCTCTCCTATTTCAATTACATTCATCATTCTGTGTGTAATTCTATGTGTTTATACGTTTTTATCTTAATGATGGAACTACCACCATGTGTTATTCTTTTTATTGTTACACATGTACGCCATGAGGCAGTCATAATAAATATATGTCCATAAGATTGTTCAAATATATTAATGAAAAGAGCACCTACATCCGTGACAAATATACAAGAGGATGTGCCTTACTAACTTCAGCACTTATCCTTCGCACTGAATAGAAATGACAAAGGAGGGTACCTCTTGTTCCCCTTATTCCAAACAAGAACGACGAAGAAATAGATCACAGCGCTATACTATATCTGGGCTAATCGATAGACCCCCGCCAGCTATATCCAAAGATTTGGGCTAATCTTACTCTCAAACAAACAATAAATATTATATACACGCGGCTTAACCCCAAATTTCGACACCTTACGTTATTCTATTCTTTCCTTCTTTGCATATAGGTTTCTAATCCCTGTTCTTATTTAAATAAATTAGTGTTTATTCTTCTGCGAATACACTCAGAAATTATGCAGGCAACCTTATGGATTTATATGATGCCAGGGTTGAAGAGTTGGGATGTTTGGAGATCCACAGTAATATTTTTAAACAAAGAGAACAGCTAGATGTAAACGAAAACAGTATAAATAAGGATGCCCGAAAATAAGAGTAATGAACGAATTAAGATGGTAAAGATTTGGCGAGAAGCAGGCAGAAAATGAATGAATAACATTGCCGCAAGGCGTCTCTAGCTCCTCTAATTCCTAACAATGACCCAATGAAGAAGAAAGCAAATACTTGAAAATAATGTTAAATCGCAATTTAATATGTATCAATGCAAAACAGAATATGTTGAAATCACGCAAGCGAAATTGTTGGGTTTCCACGCGAATGTACAAACATGCACACATTAGGAGACAGATGTGAGCCGAAGGAAGATCTGGATACAGATAACGGAGGCAGTGAAAAATAGCTGGACACACATAGAACGGAATCTGATCTGATCAGCCAGAGTTTACATCACGCGTGAAAGGACGAAATCAATCTTGCTATGGAAGTTGGCATGATAAACCCGGTTAGGTGGCCAAATGCAAATACTCTCTTAGTTCACATGTGCCTACAGTGAACATGCATACACCCTTTGACTCCACCCAGCAGTCTTAGAGAGAACACACACATCCGATAAGCTCAGCTCCGCGTTCATATTAAGAGGAGAGAAGTGACGCCCCTCAATTGGTTTTGGTAGAGATAGACGGACTGAAACATTCTTATCATTCTTCTGATTCTGATTTGTATATTAGTAGAGTCCGTTCATCGTCCTCAATCCACCCGTCCAAGTCCCAACAATCTGACGCGGAAGGAGACTTACAAGAAACACAGAACATTAACACTGATAGTTAGCCCAGAGGCGTGAACACAGAAACGAACCACTAAAAACTCAACTATTTCGCTTACTCGAACTTAGGTAGCCCTAAACCGAAATAAAAGCTTACAAAACCGTAACTTTTCTTCAACTCTACCAAACAATAACCAGTTTACCATTCTAACCCAGCCTACAAGCGGCTTACACGAAACAACACTCAGATTCGGACCAAACTCTACTGTAAGGCCACCTTAACCGCTTTCTCCTAGCGACCCTTTCGCCCACTTGAGTTGCCCCAATCCTTGGGTATGAAAAGCACTGGAATGAAACAAAATAATACCTTTACTTAAAGTGATAGGAATATAGAGACATGGTTTACCAAAATACATCCTGTAAGGTAAGATAACTAAGGTAAGGCAACTAATGTAACTATGATGAACATATTAAAGCTTCAAGTTCCCTCGATAGAGAACATGGAACCCTTGAACGCTCTGATTGGTCATCTGAGGAGCTTGCCATTACCCGAACCTGAGAAATTGAAAGATTATTGTTAAAAAGGCCTTGAGTTTGGCCATTGCCCCAATTCACATAATGACTCCTGTATAATTTGTCTGTGGCTATAACAATCTCATCAATGTTCGTTGGGCTCGAGCCTAGGATCAGTGGCCTGATTCCCTGTGGGACTCCTCCCATGAAAATATTAGTGAGAGGAGGGCTGAAAAGTTCGGTTTGAGCACCTTTTACACTCATAAGGTCCTTCAAAAGCGTTAAGAAAGAAGTATGACTCTTATCTCCCATTTCCTGAGTGTTCAAGTGCTCTCTCAGGTCCTCTATTTGGGAGATGGTGTATTTGCTGAGGAAAGCCTCCTTCAGGAGGGCTAGAACGCCAGCCTGTTCTCCGTTATTAAGAACTTCCTCGAATTGTATAAACATACTTATGGGCAAACGCTGAATTATTGCTTCAATTTTCTATTTTTCGGTGATGCTCTGAGGTTTGAGGAGGAGGGACGAGACTTGCAACCATGCAAGTGTGGTTGCAGGATCATATACGGGAAGCAAAAGGTACGAATGTCGCTACCTGTACGTGGACTGGAGTTTCGAGGCAGTCGGTTGGTTATGATGATCGGGTTGGCCGCTAACAGATGTCCTTATTTGTTGTGGCTGGTTCATCATAGTCACTATGTTTATGTGTACTTGTGCTAGTTGAATAGATATGTTGATGTGAGTGAAGTAGCTGTAGCTGTGTCCAAGTGTGTGTGTGTGGAAATTATTCATGAGCACAGGAATATGATGAAATGAAAAATAATTATGAGAAATAAAGGAAGTTCTCCACTCGTTGTATATAGGGGATAGTATCAAATTAAAATGATATGAATTATGACAACCGGAAGAAGGATGCCAAAGATAACACGTGATATTAAAAATAAACACCTGAATCAAAATGCTGTTCTAACAAGGATAGCACGGAAATGACGCGGGAAGTTCGATAAATTATTTTAACGTCTGAAGTTATATTTGATTGACGGGAGATTATCAAATTCTGAGCACCATTTGATGACGTTGGTTATTAGTGGGATTGACTTTAGTTAATAAATCATCCAAGATAGCTGTTTGAAAACCATTGCCATAAATTTGTTGAATTGGATGGAATAGTCGTCTGCTAATATTTAGACCTAACGACTGACGTGCACTGAATTTATAAAACTTCGGGCGCTAGGTTTATAAGAAAAGGACGATAAACAAAATAAATATATTTATAAAATCAACGAATGCAAAATGAGAGAATTGAATTAGGAAATAACTATTGAGCGGCAATTACAATTATACGAATGAATGATATAAATAAATTGTTAAGGAATACAATGTAAATATAATTGAAATATGGATTACAAGATGGTATTAATGGATGAGATTATATGATGGATTAAAGGTATAATTGACTTGTAAAAAAGGATGGGAAGTGTAGGATAGTATTGTTGATTTGTGGCGAAGGCATTCGAAATATAACATAACGTAATGAAATGTATGAAAAGTATGGAGTGAAATGTAAGGTAAGTTAAGATAAGATAATTAAGGTAAGATATCTATTGTAACCATAATGGACTGCGAATTGGGATCTCCAATGAGAGAAGTAGCCAGAATGAGGACCTATTCTCGTATGGCAGTGTTTGGAGTTAAAGGATTAAATGGAGGAGAAATAATTACCTGCCTTTATGCTGAGAATGACGAGAGACGAGTGAGCAATATTTTGTTTAATTTGGGAGAGCTGAAAGTGTGCTAGTTTGTGTTTGACTAAAGTAAGTGTTGTCAATTATATATTACAAAAGATATATTGAAAATACATATACAAAATATTTGAGATTTTACACAGGATTTAATAGAAATTGTAGAAATTGAATGGAAAAATAAATGTATATTTTTAAATTGAATTTAAAAAGGAAAGTATGCTAATATTTATGCACAAGGTACATTACGTTGAAATGATACTAGGCAATGGTAATATTTCAATTGATGCAATGGAATTGTAGCGACAGGCGTGTACGTCCAAAATAAGACACACATGAGGGTCGCTACATACGTAAAGTACAAAGAGAGAGAAAAGTAAAGTTAGCGCCGTTTACGAGAATGTCACCAGGCAGTAAACGGAACACAGTTATCTCTGTTAGTAAAGTTGGTCAAGCCAATCTTAGGCAAACATTATAATCAAGACAGAATCCAGAATAAACCAGATAGCTATCACTATTAAACAAATAGAAATCAGATTAGGAAGCTGTCTCCATGGCAACATGCCACCGCCCACGAAGAATTTTTCCCAATAGTAGGAGTGCCTTCCTTATCAATATGTTCGGCAGTAATCAATCAAAAGTCGAGTTATGTTAATACCGACAAATCTACAGGCCAGTACATAAGAGGGAGGTGTTGCTTAGTTGGACGGGGAACTTGTAGGGAGTGGCTTAAATTAAATATATAACTGTGTGAGGCCAGAAGAAAATAGAATTACTATTTTTATACAGCAATATATCGTGTTATATATCGTTCAGTCCGTTCTCTCAGATTCGTGTAATTCATCTTTGTATATAGCAGTGTACATAACAGCAGACATGAAGGTGTAGCTCTTAAAAGCTCTATTTGTCCGGCCTCCTTTAAACTTTTCCCGCACTTGACCTCGAACTTAAATGATGTCATAACTTAGAACTTAAAACTTAATAAAAACTTTTGTAAAGTGCAATAAGATCTAGTTCAATATTATTTCTATTTTTGCTTTGGTGACTTCAATATCCTGACGTTCCTCAATCCACCTGCGTCAAGGCCTTATAAATCGGGAAAACAGCCGTTGCGCCTTCTCCTCTTTAATTGCAATCCCTCGCGATTACATAACTCCCGAACTACCGGTGTTCTACCCTGGTGTGGTCTATCCCCATCCTCCGGGCTATTTGACTGCGTCACTAGAATTAGACCGCCTTTCGGCTTAGGGCACCCCATAGCAATCAAAAAATCACTCTCGTGGGAAATAAGGAAGGGCAACGCAAACCAACCGAGGCATCTGTATAAGCCTGATTCCTGCCAAAAGATTACGCGATAACTCGGTAATCTATTACCATTACTGGAAACGAACGCGCCCCCTTCCAAGGCTCTTGGGTTGTCCTCATGATTATTTTAAAAGTTCCTCCATAATTATGGACCACCTTAACCCCCCCATACACCCATTGATTTGGCAAAAGAATTGCTAGAGCATAAAACCCACCTTGTGGGCACACTAAGATCAAATAGCAAGGGCAACTCAAAAGATGTTACAAGCGCAAAGCTCAAAAAGGGTCAAATTATCGGCATGCAACAAGATGAAGGACTTGCAGTGGCAAAGGGGAAAGATAGGCGCGATGTGCTAATGTTATCTAGGAAACACACCTTAGCTTCAAACAAACATTACGAAAGGTGACTGATGTGTAATTAAAGAAGCCAGATATATTTCTCAATTACTATTAGATGAAAAAAAGAATAATTATCTCTGATTAAATGACAAACTATTTCACACGTTTAAGAAAAAGCATCTGATGGTACTACAATATTTCATTTGAATGCCTGCTCAACACAGCAGTAGTAAATGCGTTGGTACGAGTATTATTTCAAAATAATCCACAACAGAAAATGAATATTGTCGATTTCAGGAAATCCATCATTGAATCGCTATGTGATGTGGATAAGCAACTCCCGACCACACCAGGTGCAGCAAAGACAAGTACCCGCCATACATAGCTTGAAAAAATGCGACGAAAGGAAGAAATATAAAAGTATTGAATCGCTATGCGATGTTGATAAGCAACTCTCGACAACACTAGGAGAAGCAAAGACAAGTACCCGACATACATAGCTTGAAAAATGCGACGAAAGGGACAAATCTAACAGAATAGTTCGCAGAAGATGTCTGAGTTGTTACACAGAAATAATAAAAAAATATAAATGCAAAAGAAGCAGATAAAAAAACAAAAAGGTAAATAAATTTTGTGCTGAATGCACAGGTAATTTCTCTCTTTTCCTTATGTGTTTTAGCAAAAGATATTAGTTGACTTAAATTTGCAACAAACCCTAACAGGGACAGAAATTCATTTACAATTATACTCTAAATACTGTTTACCTTATATTCGAATATATATATATATATATATATATATGTCTGTGTACTTTTTGTTCCCCACGACTCTACGTCGCCATGTGCATTCTTTTTTTGGAAAGTAATTATTTGGGGGGCAATCCCCACCCATTGCCATGCTTGGAATCATTTTTTAAGTACAAGAAGAATGTGGGAAACTCAGGGAAGCTTCAATGTTTGTTGTATTCGCCGAAAATTGCCAAGCTGACTGCATACATCAATTCACCTTCAAATTTAGAGAAGCATATTGAGGTGAGTATGCATGCTTTTAATTATTTAGTGTAAAGGCTATTTGGTAAAAATATCAACATATTGGAGAGAAAAACGAATAAGATATTAATATTTGAGTGAGTATTGAGGCTTTTAACTATGTAGTGTATAGGCTATATGGTAAAAATAGCCACATGCTGGAAAGGGAAATGTATAAGCTATAAACCAGGTCAGAGATCCCATACAGGGTAATAATCTCCACGTTAGCTTTCTAAATCTTCCTTTACTTGTACGGGTAATTTTTTAAATCGGTCTATCTTATTTTTCATTAAAATCTTTATATAATCAAGAATATGTTCGCATTATTTGTCCAGTTTAACTGAATTCCAATATATAAGGTTCCGTACAGCGGGTATAATGAATAAGAGACTATTACTTATACTTAAGCAAATTTAACTTTGCGCATTTTACTTGTATTTTGAGTAAAACTTTATCAGGGTAACAATACTTTCACTTCAGTATCAAAGCAGGGTACTTTTTACAACACTGCGATATTGCCTAAGAGAGACAAGAGGGGAATTGTTAACAGTCTTGCCTAGCCTAAGGAGATACAAAATTTAAATTAGTAATATCCTTGTCTGACTAAAGTAAATATGGAGACTGGATGTATGTACTTATTATTTAAACGACGAAAGTGGATTCTAAGTTGAGAAGATATCAAATGTTTAACAACAATGGAGAGTCAAATTAAGAAATATACTTACAACTTAACTTATCATTTCTCGCATCCTCAAGGAATTTGAATTATACGGTAATGTGCATGATGTATAAAAGCAAGCAACGGGCATATGAATACATCAACAAATGCTACCCATTCTGATGAAGTGCTACAAGTATTCAACTGAACATCAAGAATATCTGTGAGTCAATGTCATCGTGAAACCGGAGAAAATTAAGACAAGTGTTTACATACTTCAAAAGAATTAAAAATAAAATCTTACATCCCGAGAATATTAAATGCCTTGAATGAGGATGAGATCAAGTTCGCAGAATCCAGTTTTGTAAATATTTTAGAGTATAAAATAAAAGGTGGCCACATTTAAGTCAATGCTATTAATTATTTTCATATTTGTACATTCTGGCCACAAGAAAATCAGCACATTTATGTTGAACGATTGGTAAATTACAGAGGATACGTGAACTCACTGGTGTGCTTTTCTTCTAAACGTTTGGTTAGTTCCTTCTTTTTCGCTAATAGAGTTACCGGAAACAGCTACGTCATTATGCTTTGGAGAAATTGGTCCCTGCATCTCAACAACTCTACGCATATGACGACATTTACATTCAATAAGATTGAGCAGCCTCTCATTTCACAATCTGTGGATTGATCGAAGATGGAGTATCGAGCATTGCTTACTTTCTACAAATTTGAAACCTCTGTAGTTTTTTGGGGTCTTTAGATAAATGAAATATGCAGCAGAAGTCATAAATTAGTTAAAAACTTAAACAGCACATGAAAATAAAAGTGTAGAAATATCTCTGCAGGGATATTTCTCCACTTTTCTTCTCATGTGATCTTTAAAATTTCAACTAATGTATGTCTTCTGCTGCATACTTCCTTTATCTAAAGACACATTCTTGCCGCGCTGTTAAAAGTCCTTGTCGATATCCTGACTAATATAATATATAACCATTTTAAAAATTTGAGATGGGGGTGGAGTATTTGTAGCAACGGCCCATATAATGTACATTTATATAAGAGTAGGTTGGAAATATGTATCTACTCTTAAATTTTATAAGTATCCCTCCCAAAATCAATGTCATTTATAAATCTTATAAATCTAACAAATGTACAAAATCTTCAAACACGAAAAATTTTTTTGCCTTCGCTGTAGATGTCACATCACTAGAGCCATCTATTGTAACGGCTTGGGCGAGAGATGCAGGAACATAGATTACCACAGTGCGTTAAAACTTCCTAGAGACATGTTCTTAGCTAAGGTTTGAAAAAAATTACAACTGTTTACCGAAATATATTATTGTAAGTAAATAACTTCCCTTTTTTATACCTGCACTTCCCTAAATTATCGTGATTCCTTATATCTATTACTAAATATATATTCTTATATCCATTCTTATATCTATCATTGCATCCATACTTATATCCATTTCTATTTTTCTATTCTTATATCGGTTTATATATCTAATAACTTATATATTCACATGTATTTTGCTTAATAACCTTTGTTTCGTATTATTATTAATATTATTCAGTATTCCCTTTTGTCTTTATTGTTAATGATTAAAATATACTTTTTATAAGCCTCGCCGTTATCACATTTTCCTAAAATCTAGAACCGAATAATTCAGTGGATTCCCAAGCATATTCTAACTTCTTTTCCATCTTCGACTCTATTTTAGCTATCTAAGCAAGTTAACGTCCTAAATACTCTGATGTAGAATCAGAAGAAAGATGGTGTCGTGCAATCAGTAAGTCCCTTTTTAGCTGCATGATTAAACGAGATAAATTAGATATATATTATATTGGTAAGATTTAAAATACATAATCTCACATATTAAATATATATTGTATGTTGGACAGCTAAGACTTCTTTACTACCTCTATGCTGTGTTTTGTTTTTATTCAACCAGTTTGTTTATTATCTGTTTTTGATTCATTTCCACAATTTATCCAAGCTTATTTCTACTTTTGTGATATTCTTCATTCTTGGAATATCCTTGACACCTACAAAACTATAGGAAGCTTTGGAAGAAAATTATGAATACTCAAATGCTACCTACATTGCACCTCCTGCTACAAATAAAAATTCTGCTTTAAGTAAGAAGGATCAAGTTTATCAAGAAGAAGAAGATGATAGCTAAAAAAATAAAAACAAACAAAGAGAAAGCCTTCGAAATAAATGACAGAATGACTATTCATCAGTTTTATTTTGATTCAAATGACAGTGAATACACATCTAGAGAAGTTAGTCTAAAAGAAAAAACTACAGTTTAGAAGTTTGAATTTTTCTTTTCTGATGAATTGATGAATAGAATTGCCGATGAATTCCAAAGATATGCTTTTCAAAAAGATAAACAGTTTCATGTAGCGATAGGTGAACTACGCACTGTGTTAGGAATACTCATACTCTCATGTTATCATACACTCCCTAATCTCAGACATTAATGGGCACAAGAAAACAACCTACACGTTTCGGCTGTTTCAGAAGCTATGGCTATAAACAGATGTGAAGAAATACATAAACATCTGCCTTTTAGTGATAATCATAAACTAAATAAGGACGAGAGGCGAGTTAAACAAGTAGTATGTAAGCGCATACCCAATGGACCAAAATATAACTTTGGACGAATGCGTGATAGAATACTTCGGTCTACATGCTTGTTAACTGTGCATACGCAATAAACTTGTGCGATTGGTACTTTAATTCTAGCTTAAGGATTCTTGTTTGCTTTCGATGTTTATCAGGGCTCATTATGGAAAAGGAGGAGGAAGACTTTCGAATCTCCTTGATAATTTACCTGAGGCTATAAGAAAATTTCCAGTCAAGTTCTAGCTTGATTATTAATTTACAAGTCTCCGACTGGTCAATCAGCTAGGAATAATGAATTAAGGAGCAACTGGAAAGATAAGAAATAAAAGATTGCTGAAAAAATGCCCACTACAACCTGAAAGCTAAATGAAAAAATTAAACGAGGTGCATGGATATTCAGTATGATCCATATAATAAAATCGAAGTTGTTCGATGGGTTGATAAGGCAGTTGTTACAGGAGTTTCAAACTGGCACTCAGCTACTTCTAGTGTAAATGTTCTAGATGGTTTGCAAGAGAAAAATTTTTATAATCGAGTGCCAAACACAATCCAACAATACAATTACTTCATGAGTAAAACTGACTGTATGCAACAAAACGTCAATTGTTACAGAATTTAAATTACGATGAATAAATGGTGGTGAAAAATTTGATCGTGGACAATTGATTCATGCAAGAAAAACTGCTAAGAATTGCACAGACGAAGATATTTGGAAGTTTCTTTGTTAGCCTTTCAACGCTACTTTGTAACAACATATTTACAGCAAGCAGAACAACGAGCCCAACCTGGAACACCAAGACAATCTGCTAAGGTAATACCTGATGTGCGATTTGAAAAACTTAAACATTAAGTTGTGCCATTAGGTAAATAGGCTGTCAAAAAAGGTAAGTCACGCTCTTCACAAGGATGTTCCAAGTTTAAAGTCCCTCTGTGTGTAAGATGTTTCTTACCTTAACACACGATTAAAGATTAATTACTGAAAGTATGTATTTCTACATACTTTACTATGATCAAGTACTTTCATTTTCAATAAAAGGATGAAAAATAAATATAAGGACCTATTTCTACATAGTTTAATGTGTACAATTGTTTTTATTTATAAAAACGAAATAAATAATAAATGTAGTAAACATCAGAATATGTTTTTATATGGTGAAATGTGTAACAAATATAATTTTTTCAATAAAATAATTATTTTTTTGAAACCATTTTTATATAGCATCTTTATACAGCCATAAACCTAATTGAAATTATTTAAAATATGGGCAGTAACGGGTTAATGAGACATCATTACCCATAAAATTTTCATTTATACCCTATTCGGGGTAATTTACCCCCGATTCGCCGACCTCTGCTCTAGATATAATTGTGCAAATAATAAACCTTCTGACGAAGATGCCATCGTTTTATAATTTGTTGATTCATAGAAATACCATGGAAGGATTCAAGAATACAAGAAATGTGAGAAATTTATGATATCTCGATTGAATTGAAAATTTTTATATTACTATCTCCTGATAATTCCAATAAGTTGTAAAGATTAGAAGGAAACGTCTATATGAAATCTGTCTTTAAGATATCTTGCTTAATAACACAAAATATAGATGCTCTTCTTAACAAAGACAAATTTTACCAACTGTGACAATCTATTCATGTCGTACTGTTTATTCCGCATCTCCCCCAAATCTCGTATTTATTGCATTTTCCTCGCATCTGAAGAGTTTGACGTGAGAAGAATTCCGCTGTGCCTTGGATAAGGGCGATCAAAAGAATTGATGATAGTTGATTGAGGGAACTTTAGTCGAATAACAATGAAGTCATTTTTAAGGCCTTTTAGTACCAATTTGGTCGATCGTTGAACATTGCAGCGCTATCTAATTCTCTCCTTCTCAATATAATATATATATATATATATATATATATATTGAGTGAATAAGCACGTGATGGGAAAAATAACGTTGATTTTAAGCATTGCCTCCAAGTGATGGACCTCGTTGTCGCTTAGAACAATTTTCCAAGCTCAAAAGCGTGAAAAACAACAGGAGTGGGGTGTTGGAATGCAGCCCTTATCAATCAGAGTATTTAGATAAGGAGTTTTCCCTACATCCCACCCCCTTCCAGCCACGCTGGGATCGCCGCAGTCTCACTACTCAAACGATGGACGATAGTCCTCCTTCCCCATCTATGGTGTAATTTTCCTCGCTCCAGGCGTAGATATACCCGTGTCGCCAGAAATCGAGGAGATTGGGTACGAGAAAAGCTTACAGGAGCAGACTATCTTACTCTTCCTCGATTTGGGTTGACATACGCCGAAGGCAACGAAATTTTGCCGGATAAAACCGAATATCCCCACGCGGATAAAACAAATATCCACCCTGGATTAGTAAAAAATCCTCTCCCTGTAAGAATACCCGTCTAAGGCCGTGAAACGTATCCATCTCCAAAGAAGAACCAAGTCTTGTCCCAAAAGGCTTCAGTGAAGATTGATGTTCGCATAATTCCCCTTCAATTACGCATAGTCGACCAAACAAACCGTTTGACGTCTTAGAGAAACTCACCCTACGTTTTCTTCGAAAGAATTCAACCGGAAGAATTCACAGCCTCCACTCTCGAAGGCTCTGCCCCCCTCCATCCTCCGTTATCTCAAATGATTACTTCAACTCCGAGCAAGTTGAATCTGGACCCGTCGAAGTGACTCAACCTTTATCCCCACTTCGCAGGAAACAATCATTTTTCTCCCCTCCATTTTGTACAAGGTATTGTAACGAATATTTTAGCTTCCCCAAAATTTAGAATTGCCGCTTACTGCCCCTTCCCATTTTCATTGTGTGCTTACTATATCCGTGCTTACTTTGTCCGTGCTTACTATGTCCGTGCTTAATATGTCTCGGTGTAAAGCCCCACTTTAATTCTATTCAGCCTACCCATTTTTATCGCATTTTAAATCCTAATCTTATTACTGGCCCGTTGACCACCGTAACTATTTGTATTATTATATATCTTTTATTGTTCTGCCATTTAACCTTAGTTCTTAATATGTATTAGAGTATATTT
Source organism: Ceratothoa steindachneri (assembly GCA_963969495.1). Classification (NCBI taxonomy): domain Eukaryota; kingdom Metazoa; phylum Arthropoda; class Malacostraca; order Isopoda; family Cymothoidae; genus Ceratothoa; species Ceratothoa steindachneri. Next base: position 186,483,929 of record OZ018326.1, on the reverse strand, counting down.
TTGTCGTCTCCTTTACTTTCAACCTTTAAGCCTATCATAGCTGTGCAATAGCCCTGCAACCAAGTAAGACTTAAACTCTGAGCCAATAATGAGAATCAAAGTAGCTATATTGGACTAGCCCTCTCTTACGATAATCTGACCTAGTAATCGGACCCAACTGACTCAAATATATTAAAAAGGAAATCCCGCGCACTCTAAAATCAAGTATCATGGATATATGTATGCTATATAGGAACCTATACGAAGACATATATATTAGAGTAGTTTGGTAGCAGTCTTTCTTGATTAAAATTTTGTTGAAGACCATTGTGTATTTTGCCTTCATTAAAAATCCTTTGGCAACTTTCTCTTTTTCTAACTCTTTTTATTCCATCTTGTAGATGGTGGATTACTTGCCAGTATTTATCTCTCTTTTAAATGAATGTCTTTGGTAAAAACCAAGCTAAATTGCTAAGCTTTAGATCTTATTCGATAATCTTTGGAGCTTTTTGAAATGTACTTGCCTCCTTTACCGATGTAATGATTGGAGTGAGGATCTGGCAGAAAATGAAAGAAAACGATTTTTAAGGGGTATTTATTCCGCCTTGGGTAAACGTAACGTTAGAGGAAATGAGCCACTCACTTTGAGTGGAATTTTTAAAATAGTTTTAAAGTGCGAATCCAGCTTGGCGCTTGACTGTTGATGGCTGGCTTATCTTCATTTATTAATATGGCTACTAAATATTAAAACCCAACTAGTGGGTAAAATTAGTGTATGTATTAAAACCCTATTAATGGGTAAAACTTAAAATTGTAAAATAACAAAAAGCTGAGCTCCTGCGTTCATTTCTCCAGGAGAAACCTCTTTATGTATCTTTGCCTTCGACTAAATCTTTCCCCTCCTCAGCTAATTTTTTTTATATTTTTCAACACTTTGTCTATATATTTTTTGGCACTTTATAAATTTATTTATTTAATGTAAAACTACTTGTGCTTTTTCCCAATAAATATATCATTATATTATTAATATGGCTTCTAAGATGTTAGGCCTCGCTTTATTAACCTCTTTTTTTCAATAATGGTCTTATCAACGAGCATATCTTTCGTTAAGTTAATATTATGTACATTCACCATATGGTTCTTAGGCCCTCCGCTTTGTAGATGCATAGTTAACCGTCTCGAAAGTGTGGTAGTTGTCATGCCAATATATTTAGAGTTTTTATAAAGCTAACAGTTTTTATCGGGGCAGGTGAACTCGTAAACTATGTTGGTTGACTTGAGATTCGAGGAGTTTGGGCAGATGTTATTATTCATCAGAAGATTGCTGGCTTTTGTTGTTTTTTATAACACCGGACTGCACCCCTTCCCAAAATTCTTTGCAACAAAGACCTCATTACCATTTCCCATAAGAGTTTTGCATGCTGAATCTAGAAATCATACTCATTTTTTTAGCGGGGTTCTCATTTTTTTGTAATAACCACCACGAAATTATTTAGGTTTATCGTGCCGAGATGCGTCTGAGCCACGTCTATAAAATTAATCTAAATTTATATAGGTACGTAAAGGCAAACAGAGGTTGACGAGCCATTTTATTTTATTGATAAGAAACAAAATCATGATAAATGTACGTTTCACATATATCTGCTTACGAAAATCACCATTGTATTTGAATGTTGAGGCCAGCTATTCTCCCTCAAAGTCATGCGTTCGAGACTTTCTCTTGTGTGCCGGTGTGTATCAGCAGATGCTGCCCGGCTTCTTTAAGGCGACCAGCAGAAATCAGCCATCATCGTCACGCTCCAATTGCCTTGATAGGTGTGCTCCTTTTCCGATATATCTTGATGGAACCTCTTCCCCTGTTCCTCATTGAAGTCATTCAAGTTGGCAGAAAAGTAGTCAAGATAGCTATGGAAGAATTGCATTTTTATGGTCATCCGTACGCCAGCCGTCTCATATTCTTGAAGCATGTTCCAAACTCTTTCCTTGTACATAGTCATCAGCTTTTATGTTTCCCAAGAAGCCTGTTACAACTGACTTAAAACTATTCCAAGCACTTATTTCCTGAGGTATTAATGCTTCAGTATAGCCAGTATCTGAAAGAAGCTCACGAATCTGTGGTCCAACAAATATGCCGGCTTTCATTTTAGCATCACTTACAGAACGGAATTTGTAGAACAGGTACTTAAACCCTTCTCCATCTTTCGGAAGTGCTTTTACAAAGTTCTTCATCAATGCCAGCTTTATGTGAAGTGGAGGTAGAAGCACTCTCTCCGCTGCTACAAGTGGTAGAGCTTTGACGTCATGGCGGCCTAGTACAAATTACGTCCGTTGTGGCCCTTGCACTTTTTACTAGTGTACGGAAGCTGCACGGCTGTCCCACAAGCATAAAAAGCATGGATGTTTTGTATAGGCTACCTGCAGCCCTAACAAAATGCTTATGACCTTCAGGTCACCACAAAGGACCCAGTTGTGATCCTGATATTGTATGTTTTTAAGAAGAAGTGACATGGTAGCGTAGGTTTCTTTCAGGGTGGCGGAATGCGCAATGGGCAATGATGCTACTTTTTGGCCATTAAAAAGTAGCACGGCTTTCAGACTCCTTGAAGAGGAGTCGATAAGGAGCCTCCATTCCTCAAGATGGTATTCCTTTCCCATGTGTCCCAAAAGACCTGAAACATCATCGCAATACGCCATGTCATCTGTTTTAGTAAAGTGCCGCACAAATTGAGTTCTCCTTAAAATATTGCTTGATAATAAAGAGATGTGCTTGGTTTTGGACGTTGATATAGATGTCATCTACGTATCGGCAATATGTGTGTGGCTTATTTTGTATGATGCCCAATAATCTCTCTTCGAGTTGATCCATGTAATAGTTGGCGAAGGTTGGCCCTAAGGGTTAGCACATAGCCACTTCATCCACTTGCCTGTATAGATTGACGAACGTGCCTACCGCTCAAACCATCAATATCAATATTAAAAAAAACCGTGTACAGTACTACCATTCTACAAAGTCTAACCCAAATCTTGTCTAAAACATCTTAAGGAGCATATTACTTTCATGCACATCAGAGGCGCCTTCAGGACACCGGACGGTAATCTATACACGCAAGTGTATGGAGTTTCTATGGGGTCACCCTTAGATGACATCTATATCAACGTACAAAACGAATCACATCTCTTTAATATCAAACAACATTTTAGTAGCCATATTAATAAATGAAGATAAGCCAGCCATCAACAGTCAAGCGACAAGCTGGAATCGCACATTAAAACTATTTTAAAAATTCGACTCACAGTGAGTGGCTCATCTCCTCTAACGTTACGTTTGCTCAAGGCAGAATAAATACCCATTAAAAATCGTTTTCTTTTATTTTCTGCCAGATCCTCACCCCAGTCATTACATCAGTAAAGGAGGTAAAAACATTTCAAAACGCTCCTAAGATGATCGAAAGCTTAGCAATTTAGGTGTTTTTTTACCAAACACATTCATTTTACAAAGAGATGAATACTAGACAAATAATCCACCCTCTACAAGATATATATATATATATATATATATATATATATATATATATATATATATATATATATATATATATATATATATATATGTATATATATAAATATATATATAAATATATATATATATATATATATATATATATATATATATATATATATATATTCTGGAGGTAACCCCTAGAATAATATTATTTCCCCACTTACTAAGATATTACTTCGGGAGAGAAAGCGAGCCATACTCTCCCCCCTCCTCTTCCGACCTTACCCTTTTTGACTCGCCGCCAGGCCTCCACGAAATTTACACCGAGGCTACCTCCCGGTCGTCTCAATCTTATCTTCCCCTTCCCTCTGGTCGGGAAGTTACTTTGTAGGTTCACCCAGTGTCGACCATCGTTAGAGATACTGGTTCAACCTGTATAGAAGTTTCTGACAAACTACTACCCCCAGTAAGTCCCCAGCATAACAAGTTCACGTTGGTGCACGACATTTTAGGTCGTGCTACCAGGTTCTAAGTAGTACGGTGCCATATTGAGTGCCAGTACTTTACCCAATCAGCCGTCCTAGTCGTGGCCCCGATGAAATTTAGCTCTGTCCTCATTGGAGAGAGGTCGCCGCTCTCCCCAAAACCAATTTCTCAGCTGGTCGTTACCAGGGCCCAGGCAGTAAGGATGAGTTGCTTCCGTTACCCCTATCGTCTCCAGATATCTTCCTCGCCACCAAGGTTCAATGTGATGAGGCGCCAAGGAATTTACCCCCATTACATCCCCTGTGGGAAAATGAAAGGAAGAATGAGACTGAAACGGTGACAGGTGATCGGAAGATCGAATACACCCGACCAACGCGTTTTTTGTCCTGAGAACAAATATAGAACCCGTTCTAAAGATGGCTCGTGATGGCCTAATGGCCGGACACTTCAGCCATAACAAAACGGCACCGCGAGTTTTTAAATATTTCTTTCGGGCAGGATCGGCTACAGGAATTATCGACCGCTCTAAGTCCTTTGAACTTTGCTAGAAGGTCGCGTGCAAAGGGCATGTATCATCTGCCCCCCTTCAAAAGACTTCGGGGGTGCCTGAGACCTTCGCCCGGGTATCAATCGGCCTAATAGGCCCAATTTGTCCTCAGCCAAGCGAGGGAAACATCTATCCCGTTGAAGCCGTGTGTCTAGTCCAAACGGTGCGCCTAAAAGCAACAGGTAAGTATCCCCTGACGTCTCTTCCTTTCCCCCCAAGCAAAGCCTCACTTCAACTTGAACGTAAACCTCAATCTCGCCCCTCTTGATAGGGCTCAGTTCCTTGCCTTATTGTTAGGCTTTCCCGTGTCAATTTATCATCGTTTTGGGCCGAATTTCACTGCCATAGCCACGACCCTTAACGACATGCTTGAAAGAACGGCCTCCGTCCCAGTCAAACGGATCGATTCAGTGGAAGATCGCTTCCACCAGTTAAAGGAGAAGTTAATCTCTGCCCCTAGCTTGAGATTACCGAATCCTAATAAAACTTTAGGTGTCCTTACCGAGGCCTCCCAGGATGGCATAGGTTGTGCTATCGTCCAATGTGATGACGATGGACTGAGATATCTTGTAGCCTATGCTAGTAGGAAGCTGTCCCATAGCGTAAGGGCGTATGCGATCAAAAAGTTTGAAGCGTTAGCCTTAGCGTGGTATACCTGTAATTTTAGGATGTATGGTAAAGGCACCGACAACTGCCTAGCCGATAACTTAGGTAGGAATCTTATAGAGGTCCCACCTCCAACAATCTGAGTGTACAGTAAAATAGGCGTTTGAATAATTTTTTTAAATAGTATTTTTTTGTTTTTCCTTCTTGATGTTGTATGTGCGTATATAAAGATTAAGTTATCTGTCGTTACAGATATATAAATCCCGTGTAGTGTTATGTTTTTTTTCTCTGTTGGTAAACATTGAATTTGTAGATTTATAAGTTCCCCTCTGAATGAATTTATTGTAGGCATTTTGTTCGCTCTAAAGTGTCATACACTGTAAAAATGTCTTTGGATAGGTATGAGTGTGGAGGTATCCCCTAGAATGATATTATTTCACAACCTCCTAAGAAAGTACTTAGGGAGAGAAAGCGAGCCGTTAATCAACCCCCTTCCGACCATACCCTTTTTGACTTGCCGCCAGGCCTCCACGAAATTTACACCGAGGATACCTCCCAGCCATCTCAATCTTCCCTTCCCCCTCCATCGGTTCAGGAAAATACTTTGTAGGTTCACTGTGAACAGCTTTTATGTTCCTCACCGCTGGTCGCCCGTCTGGCCCGCTGATGCCTGCCTCTGACACCTCACTGCAAGGAGACTCTTGGGTTGTCACGCCCGATAACGAAGACTAAAGAAGGTCTCAATCTCTCTCCCTGTTTTAAAGAACTCTGGGTATATATGCACCCGCTCTCGGGGTATAGACAGCTGACAGATTTGGTTAGACGCGCCTTTCCGGAAAGGAGTGCCATTCAATGAGCTCTCTCCGAAGAAGTGTGAGTGACGGTCGAAAGCCACGGAAAAGCTGAACATTACACCCGTATCTTCGAGTCAGGGAGAAGAGTCTCGTGAGGAAACGTCGAACTTTCTCATCCGCCTTCGGATCAAGGATTGGACAAGCCATCTTCGGAAGTTCTTCTGATGAATTCTTAAGGACAAGAGGTCCCTTAGCTCACTCAAACCGAGTGTGGAGAAGTCATCTTCCCCACCCACGTACGAAGTTCGTTCGTTGATCCCCTGAGGACAGGAGACCCGCATCTCGCAAACACAAGGTTCGAGAAACGTAGCCTCACCCACTGCAGGTTTGTGGCTACCCTCGCGAGTAATCAAGGTCACCAAGACTTTCCCCAACTTTTACTTCCAAAGGAAGTCAATCAGTCCTTACCTCAATCTCCCATTATAACCATTCCCTAACCAAGGTTATCTAATTAGTATTCGGAGCTTAAGTAAATCTTATTTATCTACCCATATATATATATATATATATATATATATAGAGAGATATATATATATATATATATATATATATATATATATATATATATATATATATATATATATATATATATATATCCATATTATTCATTGTTGTGCCTCTTTATTCAGTGTGTATCAAAATCTATTTTTGTCATTGTGTTTGGTATATTCCTTGGTCACGCAGCTGCCGCTATCTGTTGAAATCGCCCTCTTAGAACAATAACAGTTGTCGCCTTGCTTGGCCTACCTTAGAGCCTGTGTTACCATATTCTCGTACACTTGGCCATACTGAGACAATATATATATATATATATATATATATATATATATATATATATATATATATATATATATATATATATATATATATATATATATATATATATATATATATATATATATATATATATATATATATATATATATATATGTCGTAGAATGGCCCTCTGTTTTTGATCACTATACTCTTTGACACCCTTTTTGTAGCGGTATGCTTTGTGGTGAGTGAGTTACTTCTATGATGAAGTAGGCTTTGTTCTAAGAGTGCAAATTCAGTACTTTGTTCTTAAGGAAAAGCTATTTTAAACACATAAGGATAAGAGGAGACACCAGATATATACCAAAATAAACATGTATTTTAAATGAAACAAATAACTATAACAAACCAACAGTTAACACATTTCTATCTTAGGCATCGACATCTTTTGCATGGATACAATGATAAAAATAAACAAATAGGCTTCCCGTAAACATACCAATTGCCGATTAGTATTTTTATCGCGACTCTATTTGATTAGTGTTAAAACATTAAATTAACGTACTCTCGTCTACAAGCACATATGACCTAGGTTCAAGAACAATGGTTTCTACTCCCCTTTAAAACGTGAGACGTACTAAATATCTACTATCGCAATACGAATATAAATGTTCTTTCTAACTTACATGACAGGAGATAATAGGGATTGCTGGATGTCGCTGAAGGAGTTATCTCTCGCTTTGAAGTGTTGTGGCCGGGGGTCGAAATTCTAGTTCACTCGGCAATGCCTCGATAACATTTCCCCTGACCTTATATTAATTCCTATATTACTAAGGCAACTTAGGATCTTCTTACCAACCACTAGGGGGTTATCTCCCCTACTTAATTACAATTCTACTGATTCATACTTAACTTTGCTATAATACAATAGTTGGGCTGCTCCTTAATCGTCGACAGGGTTCCGACTTAACGAGTCTGCCATACAATTGTTGTACTCTTTTATATAGTGAATGGAGTACTTGTACTCCATCAAGAGTAAACTCCATCTCAGGAGTCTTCCATTCTTACTCTTATTTTTACTTAAGTATGACAACGGTTTATGGTCGTATTCCAACTTAAACTCGCGCCCTATTAGATAATATTGGAATTTACCAATGGACCACATTATGGCCAAAGCTTTGATTTCGATTGTGGCGTAGTCTTTTTCTCTACTCAAAAGTTTCCTACTGACATAAGCTATGGGATAGGCTGTTTCGTCATTTTCGTATTGAAGCAATACTCCGCCTGGCCCGTTTTAACTAGCGTCCGTGCGAATGCCGAAGATCTTGTTGGGATTTGGTAAGCGAAGAATGGGCACAGTTACGAGTTTTCCTTTTAGAACCTCCAACTGAGTTATTGCATGGGGGTTCCACGTGACAGGGTCTGACGCTGTCTTTTTTAACAAATCATTCAGTGGAGCTGCAATGGAAGCAAATTGGTGCAAAAAAACGCCTATAGAACGAGGCGGCTCCCATAAACGATCGGAGTTGTTTCTTTGTTTTCGGCCGGGGCATCTTGACTATGGTGTCCACTTTTTCTTGCTGGATAGTCAAGTGTTTTTGTCCTATTTTGAATCCCAAGTAGTCAATGGATTCGTAGGCAAAAGAACACTTTTCGGCCCGGTGGTTATACCTTGCTCCTTCAATTTCTCCAGCAATGAGTGTAAGGAGTGTAAGTGTGACTCCCATGTACGGGTAGCTACGTACACGTTGTCGAAGTAAAACGACACGTCACTTAGGCCAGATATAATTCGCCTCATCATCCTATTATAATTGCTACCGGCTGTAAGTAGTCCGAAGGGTAGCCTGGTAAACTGTAACAGACTTCTCTCAGTCGCAAAAGCCGTCAGTTTTTTGGACTCCTTAGCGAGAGGTATTTGATAGTACGCTTTCCACAAATCCAATTCGGTGATAAATTTAGCGTCTTCAAATAAATGGAGATTTTGATCTATTACTGGGATGGGCTCGGCGTCGAAAACGGTCACTGAATTCAATTTTCGGAAGTCCACGCACATCCGAAATTATTGATCAGGTTTCTTAACCATTACTATGAGGGAGCAATAATCGGACTCCGATGGCTCTAAAATTCCCAATTTTAATAAATTCCGGACTTCCTTATTGAAGGCTTCTCGTAGGTGGATCGGTAAAGGATATGGTTTGCTTCGCACCACTAAATTAGTTTTTAGTTTTATTTCATGGATGAAATCCTTGGCACATCCGGGGGTTTCAGAAATGACTTCTGGGAATTCCATGAGCAAGTTCAACATTTCCGATTTCTGTTGAATCTCTAAGTGGTGATTTATCTTCAAATCCACCCGAGGGTCTTCCGGGGTATGTGAGAGCGATGGAAGTTCATATTCCTCGTCTCGTTTCACACACACGGTGTGTATGACTTGCAGGGGCGTACCCGGGTAAACGGCATCCATCTGTTCTTCTTCATCTAGAAGGGTAATACTCTTTATGCACGCGCGGCGGTGATATTTTTTTAGCATGTTTATGTGATAGGTTCTTCGCCTTTTTGGGGTATCTATCAAGTAATTGACTGGACCCCGTGCCTCGATTACTTTAAACGGTCCCTTCCACTCGGCCCATAACTTATTATTTTCGGTCATGAGTACTAATAGGACTTCATCTCCTGCCTTTAATTTTTGCGCCTTTGCTTTCATATCGAAGTAGTCCCGGTATTTGGCTAAATTTTTCTCGGCGTTCTCTCGAGCTAAGCCAGAGCAGTATTCTAGCGCTCGCGCATATCCATCGCGTAGGCGTAAGACGATTTTATTTCTTGGTCGAGATTCGCGTTGGAAAATAATTCCTCACACATTTCTCCCGTATAATAGCTCAAAGGGCGAGAATCCCAAGTTCTGATAAGGTATTTCTCGGCAGGCGAAAAGGGCTGCATGCAGGTATCTGTGCCACTGTTTAGGGTTGTTTTGACACAACTTCTTCAATATATTTTTGAGAGTCCCGTTTAATTTCTCGCAGATTCCGTTTTTGGATGGATGAAATGGACTCGTAAAAATTGGCTTGACTAGCAATAGTTTATCAAAATACTCCATCAATTCTGAGGTGAATTGGCGCCCTCTATCCAATAGAATTTCTTTAGGCAGGCCTACTCGTGCAAATATTGAAATTAATGCTTCCGCGCAGGAAATAGTGTCAATCTTCCGTAGTGCCATGGCATCTGGGAACCGGGCGGCACAATCCACTAGGGTGAGGATGTAGGAGTGTCCTCCACTTGAAGGGGTGGTGAATTGGTCGCACCAAATCAATAGCCACTCAAAAGAATGGTACGGTTATAACGGGCACCTTTTGTAAGGGCGCGGGAGGTACCCGTCCTCTGGATGGATCCTTCTGACACACGTCGCATGATCGGCAATAGGCCACAATTTCCCTGGCGGCCTGGGGCCAATAAAAGTGTCGGAATATCTGCTGCGCCGTTTTGTTGTGCCCAAAGTGTCCGGCTAATATTCCATCATGCGCACTATTCAAAATTCTTTGAGTGTATTCTTGAGGTACACACAGTGCTTTGTTGCTCTGCTTGTCCTCCTCACTGATAGTACGGTAGAGAAGTAAGTCTTCTACGATATATTGGATAGGCTTCTTTCCTTTTACTTGGAGAGTTTTACCATTAATAGCTTTCTCCCATAGAGGTTTAAGAGTGGGGCATTCCTTCTGAGCAATAGCGAAGGAAGTTCATTTTGAACCCATTGTCTTCGAGGGTAATCCTCGTGGTCAACTTAGCAGGTTGCTCTTTCCTCTGGGCTTCTTGTGCCCGGGTGACTACTTTTGGGGCCACTTCTTGCTGGGGAATTAGGGGGTTTTGTCTGATTAGTACTGCGCAGAACTTAATCGGGGCTACTACCACGTCCGTCCAACCGGTCAAATATCTGCATTGTATATGACATATGACGACGGTGAATCGATTGTCGCGTCCTAAAAAGTCGTGGACGATTGCGAATTTCTTACGGTTAGGGTTTACTGGGGGCAGAAACTTGTCGGATACCACTATGCACATACATTCGGTGTCTCTGACTAAAGTGGATACGCGGCACCCATTAACAGGGCCCTCTTCAAATTGTAGGCCACCTGGCGAACTTTTGTTGAATAGAAAGTTTACCTGTTGCTGGGGCCATTCGGATGTTGGCGCGGGGACGTAGGACGAATCAGCTTGTCCTGCTGGGATCGCGGCAGTCAGGTTTTACACCTGTTATCTCGAGGTCTCCCTCAGTCGGAAGTACAGTGGGCACTGGAAACTCAGGTGACCTATTATCCCGCAGGTATAACAAGTGACGGGCTTCCTGGGATACATGCCGGTATTAGGGTATGATTCTTGTGGAATCCTAACTTCTTTTTGATTTTTTTCTCCTCCAAAATTTGACTTATAAGTTCCTTTTGCTACTGAGAACTTAAAGGGCTTCTTTTGCAAATGCCTGGGTGGCGGCCCATTTTTCTTTGGGGAGGGAGCCTTCTCTTTCTTGTACTCCCTCGGATATAAACGATAATTTACCGCGTGGAGGTCAGCCTCGTCCAGACACTCGTTGAAGGTAGAAGCTTTTCGGTCCTTAACGAATGCACGGATTTCCTGGGGTAGTTTACTTACTAACTGATCTCTAAGCATGAAGTCGATGACTGAAGTGACTTCGTTCCCTACCCCTTCTGATTACATCCAAAACTGTAGGCTTCGACCAAGCTCAAAGCCAAAATGTTTGTATGTTTGTCCAGGTCTTATACAAGCCTGCCTGAACTTCATCCTATATTCTTCCGGGTTAAGGTTTGTTCCTGAGAGAAGTTTGGCTTTGAGAGTGGAATAGTCCACAGTCGCTTCTGAGGGTAAAGATACGAATATCTCCCTCATCCTACGATGGAATACCGGTAACAGTCTGAGGACCCCATCTTCTTCTAGGTTTCAATTATTGACTTCAAATATTTTCTCAAAGGGAGAGATATGAGCATAATGCTTCTTCGCCCCTGTACTCCGGGAGTTTCATGCTGGCCGCTGGTGACACTCCTGTTTTGGATGACACTGACTGCACCTCTAACTGGTCTTTGCTAAAAGCTCTTTCGTGGGCCCTTATCTTCTCTCTTTCATCAGCTTCCATTTTCGTCTTTTCTCTTCTTTCATCAGCTTCCATTTTCGTCTTTTCTCTTCTTTCTTCTCTTTCGTTTTTCTCTTTCTCCTGAATAAACGAGCTCAGATCGGTTCCTTCCAGTCCGAGGCTTTGACCTTGCTTCCATTAAAGGTCAAACAATGCCATCGCGCTTATGTCAGTAATTTACCTTGTTTTTAATCAAGCCTGACCTACTCCATCACCGAAACTTACACCTTGACCTAACAATTACCTTTAGATTGTTTCCACCTCTAACGTTACCAATTTTCCTCTCGTCAAATATTCTATTATTCCTGGTATTCCTTTTACGTGTTAGCTCTTCCTTAAATAGACACTGCTGGGTTCTTTCTAATATAAAACCTACAGACCTGACACCACTTTTATAATATGTCGTAGAATGGCGCTCTGTTTTTTTATCACTATACTCTTTGACACCCTTTTTGTAGCGGTATGCTTTGTGGTGCGTGAGTTACTTCTTTTATGAAGTAGGCTTTGTTCTAAGAGTGCTAATTCAGTACTTTGTTCTTAAGGAAGAGCTATTTTAAACACATAAGGATAAGAGGAAACACCAGATATATACCAAAATGAACATGTATTTTAAATGAAACAATTAACTATAACAAACCAACAGTTAACACATTTCTATCTTAGGCATCGAGATCTTTCGCACGGATACAATGACAAAAATAAACAAATAGGCTTCCCGTAAACATATCAATTGCCGATTAGTATTTTTATCGCGACTCTATTTGATTAGCGTTAAAACATTAAATTAACGTACTCTCGTCTACAAGCACATATGACCTAGGTTCAAGAACAATGGTTTCTACTCCCCTTTAAAACGTGAGGCGTACTAAACTTCTACTATCGCAATACGAATATAAATGTTCTTTCTAACTTACATGACAGGAGGTATTAGGGATGCCGGATGTCGCTGGAGGACTTATCTCTCGCTTTGAAGTGTTGTGGCCGGGGGTCAAAATTTCGTCGTAGAGGGGGCTGATTCTTCAACGTAATTAAAGAATGGGAGCTCGTTGGGGCTGGGTTCTTCTCCTCTCACTCTTACGGAGCTTGAGATGTGAGTCACTCGAGTGTGAGCGACTTTGCTTTTCTTCAGTCAGACTTCTTCGCTGTCTGTAAAGGATTCTTCGGTATGGCACCGATATAAAGCTTGACTATTTAGGTTAATACGGCCCGGAAAGGGCAGATCGATTTTCTCAATCTGATCCTATCGTTTCTCACGGAAATAGTCTTGTATGGCTAAAGGATTGATCTTCACGAACTAATCCTTCTCCTGGCGTATCGACTTCCAATCTTTTTGTCTGGCTGAAGGATCGATCTTCACGAACTAATCCTTCACTGGCGTATTGACTTCTGATCTTCTTGTCTGACTGAAAGATCGATCTTCACGAACTAATCCTTCCTCTGGCGTATCGACTTCTCATCTCGTCTCCTTCTTTGCGGGGCTTATTTATAGGTGGATTGCCGCCCCATCTAAAGAAGGAAGTGACCAGGCCACACAGGCAGGGGGGGGGAATGCGAATGGAGAGTTTGCATCTGGGGAGAGCGTGAACTGCTGAGGGTGGCACTGGGTGTACCCAAGTCAGCTCGCTAATTAGAGGCTCGCAACCGCACCGCTACTTAACGTGCCTTTTGACTCGCACCGCTTTTTTTCATAACCACGGGTTTATGGGTTTCGTAGGTAATTGGATCGTTAGAGCATCCTTTAAGGACCTTAGGTGGTCGCCTTAAAACAGATGTTAGCTCTAACTTCCCAAAGCGGCGGAGAGATCAAACAGGGTAAGCAGTTATGGTTATTCGCCAGCTAACTTTCCCACGCTTCTCCTCATGAATGGGGGGGTCGCTTTAATGTACCTATACTCGTCCAGGATGCTTAATGTAGCCATTTCTTTACAATATATATATATATATATATATATATATATATATATATATATATATATATATATATATACATCTATATATATATATATACATAAATATATATATATATATATATATATATATATATATATATATATATATATATATAATCTTGCTGCTCAGGAGAATTATTTTATGAAGTAGATGCAAGTCTGAGCTTTACTCTCCCTATTATTTGCTATTCTTTCGCGGTTTAAGCTAAATCTTTCTTTAGACCTCCCTGAAATACTCAGCATACTAATGATGACATATGACTACGGGACACATTTTTTTTAATTACTCTAATTTTTAATATTTTTAACCACGTGTTCCTTCTCTTGCCTGGCAAGAGAGGAAAACTGAATGGAAAATCATTACAAACAAGAAAATTAAAAACAAACTGATTCTACCGACGTTGAAAATTTCCCCTAGTTTTATCATCACTCATTAAGAAGAGTAGAAAGGAGATTCATCTCTATCCTCAAATCACTCAAACGAAAGATTAAGAAGAGGATTTAACAAACACTTACATAGATAGTTAACGATGAGGTACGTTGTAATCCCAATATATACCATCTGTCTATGATAGAGAACGAAGCGTCCGTGCTTATTACCAACACAAGAAGCCGAAGTACGAAGAGTCAACTTACGACTGCTCAATAAAATAATAGCTAAGAATGAAGGAATTAATAGAATAAACAAGAAGAGATAAGAAAAATCACCGCACAGATAGCCCACATGTATGAAGCGAAATCACTATTTCTCTTTCTAACCTATACAACAAACATTATTTAGGAAGAGAAAGAAGTTTCAATATGAAAGAGTTCAATGAAAAGGGAGATACCTAGAAGAGGATACCAATATCTTTTATCATAACCTCAGACTATATGACCAAGAAATGGAAACCAACTGGATTGAAATGATTATCCATATGTGACCAATCTATTATTACCAAGTTTATTTTGCAGAGTTAAGTATTAGGTTGAGGAATAAGTTCTTGCGTTCTTTTAATGTTGCGTTGATTTAAGTTTTGTTGACTTGATTTGTGCACATATTAAGAAACAGTAATAAATAATGAGAGCAAAATTTGCAAAGGTTAGGCTACGTCTTTTAACAGCGTACACTATTAGGCTTTTGCTTAGCATAAGACTTGAAGTTGAGTAATAAGTCATTGCGGTTTATTTAAAAGTTGTGTTAATTTAATTTTTGTTCTGTACCCTCAAAATGGAATGTCAAGTTGAAAAACAGTCGCATTTTCAAAACTTGTTGTTATTCATTTCCAATCGAGACGGGAACAATGCAAACGTAAACATAGCTCGTCGTGATATTTGTGCTGTGTACGGAGAAAATGCTTTATCAGAAAGGACAGCTCAATGGTGTTTTCAACGTTTCAAAAACGGTCACTTCAATCTTAATGACGAAGAACGTTCTGGTTGCCCCATTAAGTTGTATGAAGATCGATTGAACGACCTTCTTCATGAAAATCCTCGTCACTCGACTAGAGAATTGGCTGTACAATTGGCGTGTGATCAGAAAACTGTAGTGAATCACCTTCATTCGATGGGGAAATTTCAAAAACTCGGTGCATGGGTTCAGCACGCTTTGAGCGAAAGCAACAAACTTCAACGCTCCACGATTGCCGCAGGTTTGCCTGCTCGTCACAAGGCTACTCGTGTATATAAGGACAGATTTCTTCACCGCATCATCACTGGCAACGAAAAGTGGTGTGTTTATGTCAATATAAAACCACGTCCGCGATTAAAGCAAGGACTTCATCCACGAAAGAGGATGCTGTGTGTGTCGTGGGATTGTGAAGGCATCATTCTTTATGGGCTCCTTGTGAACAACGAGATTGTCAATGCCGAACTCTAGGTTCAACAAATCTATCGACTCGCCGAAGCTATTCGTGAAAAGCGACCTCTTCAACGTTATGGAATCCTTCTACAACACGACAATGCTCGTCCTCACATTGCCAATATGACAAAAGACGCCATCCAAACGCTTAATTGGGAAATTCTGCCGCATCCTTCATATTGGCCAGACTTAGCTCCTTCGGATTTCCATCTGTTCCGATGGTCCTCCACCAATTTGCGCGGCGTTTCGTTCAAAACTGAGGTGGAATTAAGAACCTGGTTAGACGAATTCTTCGAGTCAAAATCCAGAGATTTTTATTGCAGAGGTATCGAAAAACTAGTTGAACGTTGGAAAGAAGTCGTAAATAACAACGGAGAATACATTATTGATTAAATTGCCTATTGTTATCAATTAAAAATGAAGTTTTTCTAAAATTGTTAATGATAATGAATAAATTTGATAAAACAGCAAGAACTTATTCCTCAACCCCTTAAATACAGAAATAAAACTCTTGATATTAAAATTAAACAAGGGAAAAGTGACAAGAGTGAACGTTAAACCAGTAGTATGTAGAAAGAATTAAAAAAATTGTTTAAACTTTTAAAAACAACACACTTACAATGCAAGCACATGAAATAATAATGGAGAATAGCCTGATACTCAAGCAACAACTCGCTAGGACTATCTTCAGAACTATAATATTCGAATAAACGGTAAGAGATTATCATATAACCTTACATTCTCTTGCAACCTTCCTGATTCCTTTCCATTTTCCCTATACCTTTTGGACTATCCTTCACAATATATGGGCTAAACACATACCACTCGCACAGTGGAAATAAATGGGAAGATAAAGTGAAATAATACGATGAACAATGAAAAACTGGAGGGAAAGGGTAGCGAGACATTGCACAGAGTCCTTTTGGCTTGCTTCCATACTTCTGCAAGGGGGTCTTCCAGTTAAAACAAGAGAGGTATGCCTGCCAATAAGAGCGGCAGGCGCACTTCGAGATATAATTACATCTAGCCCTATCTCGACAAAATTCTTCGACAGTAAAATCGGTCGGGCGCTTATAACGCAGGTATGCATATTGTTTCTCTGTGAATTTCATCTCACACTCGGCCCACCACCCAGGAAGCGAACAGCGTGTAAACGGCTAGACGTTCTAGGAATAGTAGTTAGACCCATGGCAATGATTTTTTAGGAGAAGAATTTAACGGTTTCATTCATCGACCTAAATTCGTCGACTGGGAGAAGGAAATCAGTCATATCCTGAAATGCATAGCAACGGAACCACCCGAAGCATGACCTAGGCGGTTTCTCAGTTAGCAGCAGCCCAGAAAAGGATAGTTGAATCAGGAAGGGGTCTCTACCATAAAGTTTATCGCCCATCTCCCATCCAAAATAGATCTAGATTGGAAAATGAAAGTGTTCTTAGGCAGTGATGCGTAAACTCATATACATTTAGGACACTTATCTACATCTTGTCAAACAGGTCAGCAAAGACCTAGCCCCTGGGATCAACTGTGTACTTTTTCCGGAGGAAGCTTCCGTTTAAATCTCCGGGGCGGAAAAAGGGCCAAGGCAATAGTTCTATGACCTCGCTAATGCTTCCCCCCTTCCCGTCTTGAATGTGGGCCGACGGTGGAATGCAGGCAGAACTAACAGTATGCATTCTCTCCAGGGGTAGCTGCATTGCTACTGCCTGAAAGGAAATATTTATAACGAATAGGAAAACGGAGAAATCTCGCCGGGTGTATATTGCGAATCCTCCTCCCCGATCCCTATCCCCAGGTGTTGGGGTCGCAAAACACATATATCCCGTTAGGGTAAGCACGGGACACGCGCCCATCATTGTATGCTGCAAACAAATACTTATCAAATAATGCGAAGAGCCAAACTTCCATAGTTTATCCCAGTTGACCAGGGCTCCACGGCGATTCCATTAAAGGAATATGCCTAGCAGGCCTAGTTCGGACGAAATGCGTGAATCCTCTTTGGGAATGGCCTCATGTTTTTTTCGGAACCAGTAACTGGTTATGCAGCGTGAACGAATTGGTTCTTCTTCTCTAAAAGATAAGAGCTACATTATTACGAGGAACAGGGTACGGTTCACCGCATTGCACTATGTATAATTATCATGTAATTCCTCTTAGCGATCTTTCGAGGATTTCGGGTTGATCCGACATAGAACGTCTACAAGTACGTTTTGTTTGGCAGAAGCAATGGTACTGGTAAAAAAACCGCGAAAGTGGCACTAATAGTATAACGCGGTCGCGATACCAACCGGCAGGCACTGACTTGTAAGCCTGCCCGAAAGCAGGCTGCCGAGTGAAAGTGTAAACGAATGGCACTGTGTGGCAATTTGACTCGTTGTTATCCATCAAAATGTGTAATTTAGCGAGTAATAATGCCAAATGAGAATAACGGCCCCCGCAATTCGACAAATAAAAAAGGTTGCTCTCAACGAACTGGAAAGGTCACCCGATGCAACTGAAGTTTATAAAGGATCGATTTCATGTCAGGTTATCAAGAACGCCAAATTGAATGCCCCACCAGACTGTCTCAGTTCACCTGAGACGTGGGAGACACAGTACACTCTCCTGCTAGAAAACCTAAGAAAAATGATTTTATCGGTTAAATTTTTTTTTGCTCCTCAGCATGGCTTGTAGAGCGATAAAAATTATGAAAAAAAAAATGTTTTTCAGCGAAGGTCGCATGGAAAGCAAGGAAAGGTTGAATCCCACAAGCACAAAAAAGATAAATAAATTTTAAGGTGGCAGCGGTAGGATGCGGGTCATATTTTCAAGCTCTGGAGTACGTTCGCTCATCCGTTTATGTAACAAAGTAAACGCTAGATAATAGTAGAATCTGCTTCAGTAGCATGTTCCTCCTATTTCCGAACAACGGGAATGCCTAAGCATGTTTTCATGCGAGACAGTGATCAGTGGCACAAAGTAATGGCAACGAAGTATTTATGGGATAATCCAAATATCAACGTGATGAACTTGCTTGTGCAAAGTCTTAAATGAAATTTAATATAAAACATACGGAAGAAGATCGTTGAGAGCGTTATGGACTGGAAACCGACGAATATTAAAAATCGCTGGAAAAGAAAGAAAGAAGATTGGAATTAAAAAATGCTCAATGCAACTTCATAATTCTTATTTTTAATACATTTGGCAGTGTAAGACAAAATTATTGTTTTCCCGTCATGTTTCTTTGATACTTATTGTTCTCTACTTTGGTATTGAATCTGGATAAGTCGGAAAAAGTAAGAAATAACTACCCTAGTAACCGAGTTGTTAAAAAGTTAAGTCCTTGATGGCGACCTTCAGGGTAATCACTAATAAAGTATACAAAAATGGGCAAAAAACTGATGACAATAATATATATATATATATATATATATATATATATATATACTAATATATATATATATATATATATAAATATATATATATATATATATATATATATATATATATATATATATTCCATTCATTTTTCAAATTTATGTGATAAGAATAATATTTCCTATATTTAAATTATGGGCGCTAACCAAAAGTCAATTGCTCACACTTATTCTGATATTATGACCTTACGACCTTCAAAACTTTCAATAATTTCCTAATTAACCTTGAGAGGACTTTGGCAATTATATCATCGGAGAAAGAATGTTAACCAACATAAGGGTTTCAAATTTCGTTGGAATCAGCCGAATAGTTATGATGTTATAGCTAAAACAAAATATTTCTCGAGCTAAACTTAGGAGGATCTTAGCAATTACATATATCATTCCCCCCAAAATGTAAAACAATATAGAGGTTTCAAATTTTGCTAGAATCAGCCAAATAGTTAGAATGTTATTACTAAAACAAAAAAAAAGCAAAACGGCACCGACATAGGGAGATATAGAGTCGTACGCGACTAAAAATCATACTTTTAAAAATAACAAGAGAAACTGCATTCCCTCACTCCATCCAAAATCGCGTTCCAGTCTTGTACCTATAGGAGTTTCAGTTCTAATAGCTTTGTATTTAGACAAAGGGGTAAATGATGACGAATATAGGATAAATGAATGAGGTCGGGTAATTAGAATCCATTTCGTAATTTGTTTAGTAAAAATAAATTTATGAATCTAGTTCCATTACCGAAATGGTTCTTTACATAGACAATCGTGGAACTATTGTTGATTTGCAAGAAAGTCGCCTCAAAAGACTGGCCATACTTCTGTAGAGAAGTCTTCTGGACCCTCAAGAGCTTCAAATGAACGCCAAGATCCCAGCTCAAAGATCGGGTTGCTTCCAACGCTAAGCTTGCTCATGATATGATTTGGAAAGCCTATTTACTGATGTGCCTATCTCTCAAACCATCGACATCATTATACAAATTGTATACCACAATCCTACAATGTCTCCTCCTAACCTTGACCCACACATCCTAAGGAATATGCTGCGTTCATGAATCAGAGGCTTTGTTCAGGACACTGGACGGAAATCTATACACACAAGTCGATGGAGTAGCTATGGGATCGCCCCTGAGGCCGACCTTTGCCAACTACTATATGGCTCAACTTGAAGAGAGTCACACAAATACTGCCGTTGCGTAGATGACATCAACATCAACGTCCAAAATGAAGAGCATCTTAAGAACGCAAAACAGTAATTTGAGGAGAACTCCGTGTTGAATATCATTTATGAATTGAGCATGGAAAATAAACTACCTTTTTCGGACGTAGAAATACAAAACATCAACGGTAATTAGGTCACAAAAGTGTACAGAAAAGCTACAGACATAGGAAGATGCCTAAACGCGGATAATGAATGTCCTGAAAAGTAAAAATTAGTGTAATGGGCTCATACATCGGCCCAGCATACAAATGCTGCTCCATGTGGGAAGTGTCCCATCAAGAGATCTCACACCTAAAACAAACTCTCGTTAAAAACTATTTCCCAAACAGCATGATTGAAAAACAACTTCAATCATTTTTAAGAAGGCAATTCAAAGACACGGATGAAATGGAAAGTAACCAGGAATCAGTAAATAACATTAAACTGTATTACAGAAATCAGATGTCATCGCCCTACAAAATAGACCAAAAAGCATCAAGGAGATTGTTACCCGTAACATCAAAGTTAAAAAGCAAATGATTATATATTATAAAACGATAAAAGTTAACAATGTCATTATGAAAAACAACATCTGCTAAAACTCCTCGATTCTGAAATCTACGAACATAATTTACGAATTGACCTGCCTGAATGAAGACTGCAAGCTTCATAACAACTCAAAATATGTTGGTATGACTAGCACCACACTTTAGAGGCGTTTGACAATGCACCTTCAACTGGAGCCGCTAAAAATCATTTGGAAACTGTACATAATATCAGCTTAACAAGGGATATTTTGGTTAATAGCACCACGATCAAAAGAAACTAGGGAAATAAAGCCAGAATGAACATCTTAGAAGCCATTTTAATTTAGGATGATAGGCCACCTATCAATATTCAGGCTACCGGCTGAAATCTAACATTAAAGTTGTTTTAAAATTCCGCTCACACCGGACTGGCCCGTTTCCTTAACATAACGTTCTATTCATTCCCATTTTTATTCTGACTGCACAATTCTTCACCGATAAAGGAGGAAAGACACTCTGATGATGATTGAAAACATCAAAAGCTCAGAAATTAAAGTCAAGTTTGGTTTTTACCAAACATATTTCATTTAAAAAATAGATGAACGTAGGAGAAGTTTTTTACCATATACAAGATGAACTAATAAAGATAATAAGAAAAATGGAAAATTTCTTAAGAAAATTAATAAGGCGAAATATACTATGGTCTTTAACAAAATTTGCATACATATATATACATCTATATATGTTCAAAAACCTCTGAGAGTGCAATAGGAAAACTATCTACAATTCACTTGTAAGATCGACCTTGCTCTATCGGCTTCCGCCTTCTCTTATGCCTCGAGGAAACAAAAGAAGAAGGAGACTACACGTCGTGCAGAACAAATGCGTGTACCTAATTCCGGGTACAGGCTGGCGAGAAAGAAGATGCAAAAAAGAGCTGTACAGTAATGCGGTGTTAATTCCCATAAACGTAGCCATTTAAGAGTGGACTAGGAATATGCAGGAACTGGTTAATGAAGAAATGAATGAGAAAATCATTCAAACTAGCAGTGATGAGGTGCCGTTCTACTCATAAGAATAATGTCTAGCTCTGGAAATGAAACATAACATACCAATCATGAAATAGTGAATAAAGGAAATTTAACCGATTATGACAAAAATCTACCAACTATGACTTAAACATAGCGATTAAAACAAGAAGAAAGAAGAAAAAGATTACAATTAATAAATAACTAATAATCATAGCATAAAACAACAGTAAATGCTCACCGCACATACAAAAACATTAAAGTTTTAAGACAAAATGCTTGAAGGCCGTTATAATAAATAAAACAATAAGAATAAAGATACTCAGAAACACCAAAAATATATAATGAAATCGATAAGCCTGATCACCAGGCGCCTTGCATCCATTTGCAAATCTTCTACACTACCTTCTCTTGTTACCACTTCTATTTCCATCTATCTTTCCACACATGGTTTGTCACCTCCAAACACACACACACATATATTAATTGGTAATTGATTAATTGAAAATTGGTAGGATTCAAAACTATGGTATTATGTGTTCTTCACTGTTCTAACTCGATGGCCTTAAAAGCTCGTAATGCAACTATGAATTATTATTTTAAGAAAATATGTAGGAGAAATGCTGGTTTTTCATATTCACATAACCGAGTTATAATCTTGGTTTAAAATTAAATTATTTGTTGTAGTCCTCTTTTGCCATGTTAGAAATTTTTAGTCTTTTACTTTTTCTATGTTGTAAATATTTATAACGTTAAATGTTGGCGCTAACATCTGATTCCCCCACCATTTGTTTTCACAATAAAGCTTTAGTCTTGAAAAACAATTTTCAAGCGCTGGCATTAGTAAATGTCCTGATCAAATTTTTTTAAAATATTTACCCCAAATAAAAAGTGCCTATAGTATCTAATAAATTTCTGTATTTATTTTTTTCTTAAATACAGGTTGAATGAAGAAAGGTATTTTAGATGGCTTAAAATAAGTCTCAATACCTTGAAAGAGTTTATTATCTGAACATTTTTATTTAAAATTACATTAAGTCTAGGTGAATTGTAAAATTTAATTAATATGTAATTCTCTAAAAACAATTTTCCAATGTCAATCTACAGGTATAGCAAATACAATGAGACGAACACGTTTAACACAAAAATGAGTGAGGTTTCCAAAGATTTTAGACAAAGGGGAAAAATGAAACAAGACAGAACAATTAGGGATATGATGGAATATACTGAAAACAAGCTAAGTAAAACAAGTCAAGGAATTACATACAATACAAATTTAGTAGAAAACTATTGCAAACAAGATAACACTATAAAATATGGACAATGCTATACAATTTCCAGGCCCATTTCACAACACAAAAAGGAGGAAATAAAATCACAAACAGAAATAAGAGAGAGTTTAGAATTCTATCAGCAATTATATGGTATCAATAACCACAAGTAGTTAGATTGCAACCACTAAAGAAGGAAAAATATTTTGCAGGTACTTAATAACAAAAAAATGATAATGCAACTGGGAAAGATGGGGTACACTCAAACTTTAATGGCTGGGGATCAACATCTCGCTAACATATTATGTAATTTGTCTATTAGTAACATATTTAAGTTAGAGTAGGATATAAATTGCAAACTTCAGCTCTTCTTTTATAAATATTTTAAAACGAGTGCAAAAATAATATCTTAGAGAACTTCCGGCCACTCAGTCTACTATTAGCAACATATAAATTACATACCAAGTGCTTGGACATTAGACTAACATAAACAATTGGCTGAAATTTGTCACTAGAAGATGAAGGTGGGAGAAATAATTATAGTACTTATGACCATCTTCAATTAACAAAGCATAAATTGAATTACTCTCCTATCGTTAAGCTGTCCTACGTCGGTAATTAAATAAAAAATAAATGAAGTAAGAGAGAAGGATCTCTCCCGAACAGTGAATACAGCAGTGTTTAAGGAGATTCTCAGGATTCAGGAGGGGGAACCAAAGGTAATCAGTATTATTGGGAGAGATTTAAGCAACCTTCTTTTTGCTCAGGAAAATCATGTATTGCAGGAATATAATCTATATCTGGTGTAAAATCAATTCAGGAGATTACAAATTTATGGATTCTCAGTTTATGGTTCCGAAGTGAGCCATTTCGACAATGGTAGTAACTTCAATACTGTGTTATCTCTTTCTTTATCAGGCCCTTAGGTATTCAGCATAACTTTACATCGCGTAACAATGCGAGATAGAGTCGTTTCACAGATTTATAAGCGTACTTTTTCGCTTACTGGTTTATCTCTGGAAGAATGCAATAGTTCGATAAATTAAGGGTGATGATAAGACCAGACCTACTAGGTCAAAGCTCATTATGGCTGCACTTTGCGACTACCCTGTGCAATTTTATTTCTACTGATATTTCTATAACTCAAGTTAATTGACGTAAGCTCTAAAGGTATATATGAGAGACCTGCCCACCCTATGATTCCGGAGTCTTTCTGAGACCTGAAAGGTAAAGATTAGGACTTGCATGCATGTGATCGTTAAGAAATTAAAATGTTCTCCAATGTTTATAAACAATTAGTCAAACATAACCAGGCAAAACTCTTTAAAATACCTAATTAATCCAAATTCCCCCAGAACATTTACTATTAGAAATCTTAAACCTAAGAAATAACAACTTAGTTCATTCGAATCTCAAAGAGATTTTTAACGAAGACTAAAGCGCACAAAAATAAATCCCTTCCAATCTAGAGATAAAGAAGAAACTTCAATTTTCTAAAAACCGAATTCACTCATAAGATAGACACAAACAAATATTCATACAGATTCAACCAGAACAATCAAAACATAGAAAAATTATAGTGCCTCCCAATTTTGTTTTCTCTTTCTAAGATTAACACTTATCAATTGGACATTGGACATATAAAAGTGGGGAATATAGTAGTAGAGAGTTTTTAGTAGGATAAAATAGTGGGAAAAAATGGGAAAAATTATAGGAAAAAGAAAATGAAAAGTAGGATGAAAGACAGGTCCCTGGTAATAGGGCATCTCTGTCTTTCTTTGCGTTTTGATATATATTTTATGTTAAATATATGTATATATATGTAGAAGGCATTCAAGCCATTATAGCAGCGGGTTTTTTGCTAACTACTGCTTTTTGTGAAGACTCTGCATCTTCTTATCTGGGTTATTTACCCAGATTTTGAATTTTTTATTATTGTTTATTTTGTACTTTTGCTGGGCTTTTTTTTTGGGGGGGGGGGCTTTTCGTTTATCGCGCTAAAATCTTTGGGGAAATTGAGTACTTTATAAAATTTGTGAAATGAAATTGTATGGCTTTGTTTCAGGATGGTATTGTGAAAGAATCTAAGTGAACCTTGGATCTACGTCATCGCTAATAAGTAGTCTGCTGCTTTTGAAAGGTATTGCACGTTCTATGTCATCAAAGACCAATGTGCTCGAGTATAAACTCAGGAGGGAGGGGCCGGTGTATTTTTTCCAAGATCTTAATTGCTTTCAGGTAAATATGCACGTTTATGAGGGTTATCCCCAGTTCACCATGGAGCTCACTCTGCCTTCCCCGCTCTCTCCTTCGGGTTTCTAATATGATATAGACCGCCTATTTTGTACCTTTTGCAGTTTAAGGACTTGATTCTTGGGAATCGCGTTGATAGGGACTTGCGGATACAAGAGTTTTGATCGAATGCATGCATTATAGATTTCAAGTTTGTTGGAGATACTCAGGTTTATGAACTTAAAAAGTTACACCAAGTCCCTCCGTGCATTCGATGTAGTTTTAGCTACATGACTTTCATATCCAAGAGTAGTAATATGGAGTCCCAAAACCGTGCCCTCCGTGCGGTATGGGGTGCGTCCACCCCTCACATGGATTTCTGCGAGGGTCCGTCGGAATAGTGAAATTACACGGAACTTGGAGCATTGGTAGATATCTTCCATATTCTCTCGAAAGAGTTGATTTTTTCGATTTCTACCGCCGTACTCTATGCCATATAATTCACATTCCGATAAGGTGTCGAACTCGGGTCCATTGAAATTCTTGATGTTCAGAAACGCCCTCCTCTCCATTCCGTAGTCGCATAGAATCTTTTTAAGTATGGCATTGAGGCCCAGTTGTAGGATTTTATATTGCAGGCCTCTCCTCCATACTTTGTCAAAGGCTTTTTTGACGTCGCGGAGTACTAGATTTGCGTGGTGACTTTCAGCCTTTACTTTTGCCAACTTCTCGGTGATCACAGCCTCCGCCGTGTCCGTTCCTCGCTTCCTTCGGAAGCCATGTTACTGGTTATTGCGAGAATTATTATCCTCGAGGAACGAATTCAACCTCTTGGTCAATATCGTCTCCAAGACTTTCCCTGCAAATTCTAAGAAAGATATAGGCCTGAAGCTAGCTGGACTGTCCCTTGGCTTACCGGCTTTGGGAATGAATATTATTTTTGCTACCTTCCAGCGGTCAGGGAAGTAACCCAGGTTCAGGCACGCATTCATGATATTCATAAGCGACAAAAGGCTGTTAGGTGGGGCTAAAAACATTGTCCCTTGTCAGTCCTGTACACCCTGGTGCTCGTTGACGAAAGGATTTTAAGGTTTTTGAGAGTTCTTCGGCAGTAATTCTAACGCCAAGTCCCTCCATTTCCCTTTCCTGCGATACACAATGGTGAAGATGTGTTATGTGTATCTGGTCGTTCAAGTCGTTTATTATTCCGTCTTCGAAGTCTAAATTAGATTTATCATTCTTTTCCGAGGATATCTTAAATATAGATGCCCTAAAGAGCCTGAATTCCTCTTCGATTTCTTCCGCGTCCATAATTTCGGTATTGTCATGTCTAAGATTGATGGTCTTTTGTGGCTGTCTGCCTCTTAGACTTTTTACTGTCTCCCATAATGTACGTGAGTGGTTTTCCATATTTTGTCCGTCTATCAAATTGTTCCAAAGTACATTCTGTTGGTCCCTAATAAGAGTCATTAATTCTTCGCGTATGTGTCGTGTTTGTCTGTGCGTAGCGATGTTGGGGCCATTGAGGTTCACTTCATTGATCCGTTCCCCGTATTCCCTCGCGTGGGATTTCATTCTAGGGGTCCAGGAAGAGGCAGGAAGAGTTTTATATTTAACTCGGGGAATAGTTTCCTTATCGGCTTTTAATAAATTATCATTAATTTTATCCAACTCCTCGTCAATTTCTTCTAGAGTGGCATTAATTAAAAGGTCAGGGTTATAATTTTCGAGGAGTCATTTATAAGTATCCCAGTTGGCTCGAGCGTAGCTCTTGCGTTCTGGGAGAGAACCTTGAATGGAGGAGGTGGAGATTTTAATAAGGATAGCCCGGTGGTCACTGGGGATAGGAGGACCCGGCTCAATGAAGTAATTTTAAGGGAACATAGTGATAGTGAGCACTATGTGTTGATTTGTGGCTGATCTGTGTGTAATGTATATTGGGGAAGTTTGGTCCATTTCTTGTTATAATTTGTCTTTCAATAAGTGTCTCAACATTCCTGCCTGCTGGGTTGGTCGACGTGTAATCTGAGGCAGCACTCCTTGTCTTGAGGTCGCCGGCAAAAGGAACGGTTCTACCGTTACCAAAAAGCTGCAGAAAGTTGTGAAGAGGCAAGTACCGTCTCCTTGGCGACTGGTACCCTGTTGCCATGACCAGGGGGGGCCACTGTCGTACGGACCTCAACAGCCAGGTATGACTCGTTGAGTCTACTTATTGATCTGAAGTCAAGACCTCTATTCACAGATATCGCGCATCCATCGAAACGTTCTCCTCTGTGATTTTTGGTTAAGACTTCGTAGGTGAAAATTTTTAGCCTGTCTGTGTCATTTATCCCATGTTATGAGATAAATATAACGTCTGGGTCGCATTGTCGTATTACGTTACCGTATAGTGTTTTTTTGTTCGTCCAGCCGTCAGAGAAAAAAAGTAATATTTTTAATGTCTCCATTGTCAAGTTCACTAAAGATGACTGTGTATAGTCATGTTGTTTTGGACATATTCTATTACAAGCTTAGGTCCTTGTGGAGTGTTTGATGGCCTGATGGTTTTTCCTGTTCGTTTTTTCCTGTATTCACCATCCGTTAGAGTAATAAAGGTTTCGGGTGCCAGTTTGATCAAGCCTTGGAGTAAAGGCTCCTCAATTTGTTTTTCGCTGCAGTTGCCCGAGGTGAATTCCCATTTGTATCTCCTAGATATTACTCTTTCTGACACATCAAGGACATCCATCTCCTTAGGAAAAGGGGAGCTTTAGGCAGCAAATACCTTCAAGTTAATTTTTCTTGAATGGTAAGCATGCTTAGATTCCCTCTTACAAGAAGAGGACGATCTCGGACGTCTCTGAGGCTGTGAAGTTTACCGTGAGCGAGGCAAACGTGCCCCTTATCCCTCACGTCTCGCAGTTTCACTCAGTCACCTTAGCCTCATTATCTACCTGTGTGTGTGTGATGAAGTTTGTGTTCTGTGAAATTTGCGTGCTGTTCTGTTTTTCGAAGCATGTATTTGCCTCCTTTGCTGCCTAAGCTTGGATCCTAGGATCCCTGGAGGGAGCTTGGACGCTGCTGGGGGTGGGAAGCCTCTGGAATCTAGTGTCACAATGGGGTTTGAGACTAATCTTAAGAATTTCCTCCGACCGTGAGTTGGGGGAAACCACATCTATTCCATTCGATTATGCGTCAGCATTCTATTAAATTCATCTGCAAAGCACCCTGGGGAGGAGTGATTTGCAATATGAGCATAATAGATGCAACACATAATTTTGGTCGAGTTCTCGTTCTCGACCTGGAGATATGTACGATTTCCCTTAGACTCCGCAACAACAGCTTTAGCAACCTTGGCGTAGGTGCTATTCACTTTATTTTCTTCGTCTTGTCTTTTTTGACTAGCCTTTTTCTTCAACAGTTCTTTTTTGACCGGGCAAGCCATGGAGAACGTCTTATGTTCTCCAGCGCAATTCAGGCACTTCATAGAGGCGCTCTTACAGCTCCTCCAAGAATGTGTATCCGACGCGCAGATAGAGCCCAGAAGAACGTTCCCTCTGAGGCAGGTGGCTGTGGTGTGCTGCTCATACTTGTAGCATTTGAAGCACATCTGGAGGTCGATAAACTCCTCACGTTTGATCTGCTCAGGGCAGACACGGACGTTAAATAGGAGCATACCGGCCTCCGTGGCCTTATCTGCCATTGCCGTATCGCAAAAGACTATTTTGAATACGTATGTTGATTCCTTAAACTTAATAATTTCAGACATCACCACTTTTTAAGAGAGAAACAAAGAGAATTTGAGAAAGGTGTCCCAGTTCAAAATATATAATCTACAAATGGCACTTTACCTTCCGTGTAGGACGCTTATCAAATGCATGCAGGTTGTTGTCTGACCAAGGAGACTCGATGGGGAGGGGAAAGCAATTTTACTCCTCGCCACGGGCGCACGAAAGTAAGTGAAATTTTTCACAGTTTTTAATTCACGAAAAATCGTAATGAAAATTATTCAGTTGCACTCCTAAAACTTGTCTATAAGGATTTACCAAAAGCGCGGTACAACGTACAAAACTCGGTGCGAAATAAATTTAAGTAGTAGCAAAATCTTCACAAAAGTATAGAGAATCAGACGAGCTAAGGCAACCATAGCAGTCAACACTAATCAATTTGTTCATTTCGATGATCATTTATGTAAATAACTGTATTAATTCTGCATTTTTATAGATATTTATTATGGTTATTTTAATTTGAATACGTTTTTTGTCGGCTGCGTTCAAAACACGATTCCTTACCAAGCTGAAATTCGACTATGACTTAGGATCGGAGATGGCACTTTAATACCTCAGGTCAACGCCCAAGCTTGGTCTGAAGGCTCATTCTCTTTTAGTCAGTGATCTTGAGTCAATCAAGCAACCCCTTACAGACACGCAACCTTTCCTATTCACGGGTTTCCTTTCACTATCTTATTAGCACGTGGATGAACAATATTTTATATTGTCAGAAAATAAAGGGTATAGATCTGCGTGTGTTTCTATAAACAAGAGCACTCTAGCACGTCCAGATTCCTATATGCTCGTACTTGTGAACTTTATTCTACATAGTTTTCATATTAATATTTGTTTCTCAGTCGTATTTAAATTTGAGCTGAGGTGACGAGTAGAATTTTATCCAATTGATCAATAGATTAGAACTAATTAAAGAATAAACTAAAATGTATATTCGGTTACATATCAGATTGATGAAAATTTACATTCATATCATGCTTGATAATTAGGCTTAATTCATATTCATTATTGTCAAGTGTTGCAATCGTTTCCGGATAAAAGCGTGTGGAAGCATTTAGGTATGTAAGTAATGATTTGAATACTAGGTAAGCACAGAGAAATAGATAGTCTGAGTAGTTAATCTACTTGGAGATCCGACTATCTCTCAGTCCTTAGTTATGCATGTATCTAAAAACGAGCTGACGATTTTGTATCTGTTACCAAATTAAGTGCATATTTGTGAGAATTAGCACATAAAAGCCAGGGAGCTGTGATCAAAACGGCAGATTCATTTTTGTTAGTTTCGTCATCGACTAAATCTGTTGAATTAGTTAATATCGAGGCGAAAACCAGATCCCCTCGTGCAAAGGTGTGCACATGACAAACTAGTACGATAGCAATAAGCTAGAAGAGGCTGATCTCTCTAATTTTCTTGTACTCTATGGATGAAATCATGGGAATGATATGAGAAGATTATTATTATAAATATGAATGTTCATAATGAAAGATTATGAAAACCTCTCACCAGTGTACTAATTTTTCCAATAAAATTTCCCCCAAAAGCGTGCCCCGGTCAATACAGTTATACCTAAAAATGCGCTTCCGGTGACAGTGCGCCCGCTTAGGCTTAGAAATACCTGAGCATTTTTTCCTTCTTGTATGCCTCTTTAGCTATTTTCTTAACTTCCATCATCACTTATTTTCTTAGGTACGCAAAATATGAAGGCTAGTCACCTACTCGCTTTCGATCACTCATCTCTAATCAGTGTTAGGCCATGACAATGCGTAAACCTCCTGTCTCTTAGATCCATTCGTTTTTTTATCAATTTTATTCAACACAATTGGGTCTCAGGTGCAGGAACTATGCTTCGGCTGACATCTGAAGGATTGCACGTGCTTCCGTTTCCAAAGCCCAGAGTTGCGACTTCTACGGACCACATTTACTTCAGAAGGATTTGCGAGTATATATCTTCGACAATTTTCCCTGTTTCTAGGTCGCTTTCTTTTGAGTGATCTCCTTACAATCTTTCTGCGGGATGTGCGGTAGTTGGCTTTTGCCTTAACCCATTAGTGCATAGCGTCTAGAAATATAGACGCTAGAAAAATATTCACTAAAAAAGAAATTTGGCAATAATTACATATTTTTTTGGTTTCATTTTACCCATAATACAATTCTCTATCACGATTCTATAAATAATGTAAACAAAATATAATTTTCTTTGAAATAAATCAGTTTAGTAAGCGTGTTGCCTCCTGATCTGGGTAAGTAAATTATTAATATTC
Source organism: Ceratothoa steindachneri (assembly GCA_963969495.1). Lineage (NCBI taxonomy): Eukaryota > Metazoa > Arthropoda > Malacostraca > Isopoda > Cymothoidae > Ceratothoa > Ceratothoa steindachneri. The sequence goes on along the minus strand of OZ018326.1, from coordinate 186,452,581 downwards.
TATAAGTAAGTTTATTATTATTGATTTTTTTTCTTTTATATATTTAAATGAAATGTTAATTATCAAGGTGAAGTTATAGATTTATATAGATATTGATAAACATATATTCCTGAGAGAATAATATTATGGTGTCCAGAAAAACGAACGCTATGCAGTCATACTATATTTTTTGTTCACATGCTCTATATTTGTTTAATATTAACTATTTGCACTTAAATAACCGGTTGGATAAACTGGTTTATATGAATTTTTGCTTATTTTAGATTTAGATATTTATATTTGATATCTTGTTTTATGTCTACTGTTGAATTTTTAGTTCTATGCTTTTCAATGATTTTTTGAACACCCACGAAATATTGTCATCGCTTGAAGACAAGGATAAGGATGAAATAGAATCTGGTAACAATATTCTTGATGTTCCTGAACCAGAATTAAATTGTCTAACTGATGAATATTGAGATCTGTCTGATGATGAAGCTAGTGGAGATATTAATACTTTGGCCGAACCTTATTGAATACGAAGTGTGATTTTATACCCCATAATCATTGCGAAATTAAGGCTGAAAACATATCTGTTAGTTCAAATGAAGATAGAAAAAAATGAAAGTAAGTCAAATAAACTGGAGTAAAGGTTCCCGTTTTTTTCTATATATTCTTCTTAACCATCAACTGAGAGTTTGCCTGAGGACATATTTTGAGAAAATAATGAATTAGAACTACTAAAATTGTTTTGCCGTGATCATTTTATTAAAGAAATAGTTGAGCAAACAAAGATTTATGCTCAGCAAAGAAATATCAAATTGGATTTGAAAACTGATGAACTATTGGTAGTAATTGGGTGGTTACTTCTCTCGAAATGTGTAAAATATCCAAATAAAAGACTATTACTCTCAGGAATCTGATGGTCCTAGCATTTTGTCAGACCCTATTCGATGTAGTAACAGATTTGAAATGATATTGCATCACATTCATTTCAATTACAACCATAAAATGTATGCAACTGGCCGTGTATATAAGATAAGACCATTGATTAATCACCTAAAAAGGCGATTTTTTTCAATTAGGAGTTTTAGAAGAACGGCTTTCAATTGATGAATCAATGATCCTATATTTTGGAAGGCATTATGTCAAACAATTCCTAGATTTTATTGAAGAAATTTAACAGTAAATATTTTGAAATCACATGGTTTGTATTGAAGCAAGGAAAAAGATCTCATCAAGTTGAGAATGGGGTTAGATATGATGGTTTGGGGAATTTATGCAAAGCTCGAACACAAGGAGATGTGTCAATTGTCCTTGAAACGCATTTACTTCTGTTAAGTGTGACAGCATCCTAACTGCCATTTTAGTTATCACATAAAAGACTAAAAATACATATGTTTAAAATATAAAATTACCCTTTTTCACTGCTAAATTATGTTAAGGATTAATTTGTTTGTATGAAAATTAAAATTTTGAAATTTTATTTTATTTTCCTTATATTGCATAGCGTCCTGTTATCTGGACACCTTATATCTCAACATATAAAAATAGGAGAATCATAAAATTTTGTACAAATAATCCCCTTTAGGTATCTAGAAACATAAAAATATTAAACTTTTATCTCAAAAATTGTACTTTATGCACTAATGGGTAAACTCCAAATACTTTCAGGCTTCTAGTGATGACATACACAAACCAAAGCCACATACAAAAAAAATACTACCTTGTAACATTTGCTAAGGCCCAAATTCACTATTAACCTGCCAAGTGTGAATTGTTTACTCTGTAAAAAGTATCCTTCTGAACGTAAATAAGATCACAAATATTTAAATCATTCTTACACATTTCTACTGAATGTGGATGACGAAAGGAAAACTGATCTAATTTGGAATCGGCCAAGACAAACATTAATATCTGCGACCATTGTGTTTGTAGAGGTTTTAAAACCAAAAAGAGTTGCATCTTACAGTCTCTTTAAGTATAAAGAGGGAGAGTTTGTGGCAGGTTAACCACCGGTTTAGAAATTTAAACAAATCAACCAACTTTGGTTTATTTGTTTTTATTGTGAATGAAAATTAAGACAATGCCGGTGGATGTGTTTTAGTGATTTTGATTATAAACACGTGAGAAAAATTAAAAAATACTTTATGTTTATACAAATCTATCTCATTGGCTTCATAAATTTCTCTCATTGTGTTCTTTCTTGAAACTTATTTCACGACATCTTTCATGATGCTTCCTTCTTCTTTTGACAGTAGCAGGTTACTTAATGCTAACATTTTCCGGCATTTTTTAAGTAGAAGTAATGCCAAAGCCCTTTATAAGATAGCAATGTCAATGCTTTTTTTTTTAACAGAGTACTGAATAGCCGTCTCTCATAAGCACAGAAAATCTCCATTAAATGCTCTTTGGGTGCAACATAAAGTTTCTGATGGACAACGTTTACAATGTATGAATATTGCTTTATCTCTATTGGCTCTACATTCAATGAAACAGTTCTGGAAATGAAAAGCGAGTTATTCACTGCAATATTAAGCACAATAAACAGAGCAAAAACACACTGTTTTTTCTCTCAGACATGGTCTGCAACAACTGGTGACTATTATGCTATGGATCTAGTGCGATGAGATAAGAGGTTATTTCTTATGAGATCCTCAATATTAAGCAAACTGTTATTGCATATATATGTGTTCAACATTTCGAACCTTAAATGAAGCTTTTGAACAAAAACATCCTTTGCGTGGCCCTTCTATCCGTGTTAGGTTAAGAATTACTTCGTCATCCTCCATATTAATCGGACCTTTTTCAATGCGATTAACACAGATGCTGAACGCAACATAGCATGAAATCCTACATGGTGTTGGTAACTGGCAACAAATCAGTTCTAGACGAGCTCCATACTGGAATAGGTCTTATGCTGGGTAATTTCCATGTAGATGGCAAAATGCACGAGCATGATTTTGGCCCAATAATTATTAACTCGTTGCGTTTAGATATAAGAAGAGAAGTGGGGAAGTCTTAGATATCTGACCCACGCCAAAATAGATCGAAAAGTTTGTTCCATAGAAAACATCAACGACATCTTATGGCAGCGTCCATGTGATAGAGTCAGTGCTTACTACAAAATGTGTAATTCTGATGACATATATTTTGAGACACTATCATCTTTACCTACGAGCCTGGAGATGATTCCTTTCCAGCGGACGGAAAACCGATGATCTCGTAAAAACCCAGAGATAAAAAATTGTGAGGCATCCTCCGCCCCATAGAAAAGAGGCTTTTATATGATAACAGATAGCCTCGCAGTATCAGAACCAAATCTAATAATAACGAGGTAAAATGTTACCTGCAAAGGAGCGCATTGCAGACATAATTTTTTAACCGGAGTAAATCTTCAAATTTGGAGAAGATTTTACGGAGATGAACTTTTCATAAAACGTCTGGCAACCAAGTTTCACACGAATAAGCTAGAGAAATTTAGCGTAAGCAGGCAAAAGGGCGAACCTGGCTCTTCGGCTTACGAAACTAAGCACGATACTCATTTTTTTAGTAATCTGTGATGATAGGTTCTGACACAAATCAATTGAGCTTACTGAAAGAAAGGCTAATCCATGTTCACCCAGCTGTCAATTTGTATCATACGGGATATCGTCGGCATAAGGCGCGGTGTCCTTCCAAAATGAAAAGAGTCAAAAACAACTTCCTAAAATACAGCTTTTTAAAAGTTTTCCGTCTCTAAAGGTGAAAATTTTCAGGAGCCTTGCGACGCGCTTATAATGACAAGGGAGTTGACCTTTGGCTCAAATATGTATAGAATCAGCTCCTACATGACTCCGGTAAGAACAATCAATCGGAAATTGAGATGCAATTTTCCTGAAGGATGGTCGGGAGAGGGAACTTATCAAAAATCATTTTTACATGCTTCCAAACCTATGCAAGAGAGATTTTCCTATTAATTGAAGACCATTATGGCCACAAGTTAAAGCAGCGAGCTTGCATCGTAATGAAGAAATTCTCACTAAGTGTAATCTCACGGAAATACATATACTGATTTAAAGTATATTCATTCTCTCTAAGGAACGTATCACAATTGACCAACCACAAAGGAATTGGTCTTGGTGTAAAACATTCAGTCATTTTAGGCTTATAAGCCAAAATGGCGATTTGAGGGTATCCATGAAGAACTGAACGGCTTAATCTACCGACCAGAATGTATCTAATAAGATAAAGCTATCAGTCCTTTGCTATAGAGGGAAGACAGGCCTTCCAAATAGAGTGTAATTAGGAAGTGATTGTTCCATCAAAGTATTCGATCACTTAATGTGTGTGCATCATAAGAGCAAAGGAAACCATTAAGATAAGGAAATGAAGAGGTTCTAAGACATGAATTAATAAATTCTTACACCCTTACGACCAACATTCTAAGATACGTCCGCATCGATTTGAAAATCTATCTGCACAGAAGAGTTATCTCCCGTCAAAGACCCAGCTGAGGAGAAGAGACCTTGACAACTGCTGTACGACATCGGAAGTCATAAAAGCCCGATGACCCTGGAAGTTACTGTATATGAACGCATGAAAAACCATATCTAAGTTGAAATTGATAGCTTCTGCATGATAGAAGTTAGTGAGAGGCAAAGTAAGAATGAAGAGATCATATCGGGTATAAACTTTGCACTCGCTACCACAGTCTTTATTTCACGAGAGTTTAGTTGAAACAATTATACTCCTGAAGAATGAAAGGAAGAGCAAGACACACCCAGCATAACCTCAAAAAAGCAAACAGCTAAAGAGAAACGGTAGGCTGAACTACCACTTCAGGTTGAACTCCGAAGAGGAAAGCAACTGAGTAGAAGAGCAGGGCCTTTTCATTTTGTTACACAGTCAAGTGGAGGGATGGAGTCTAAAATTTGACTGAGTGGCCGCCTAGAGGATATACAACCCGCTGGCTGAAGTGTAGCTAATCAACTTAAAAGCTATTGTTCTCATAGACTTGGTTTGGCGAAGAAAGAAGTGTAGTATCAGTGTTTAATCAGTTGAAGTAGCATTTATATCTCTGTATATAAAAGATATATATAGTCATGGCTAAAAGTTTTAACACTGATATGCATTTCCGTTTTTCATGCGTTTTTAAAATTCACGTGATGAGAACAATTATTGTAATATTAAAACTAATGCTGGTTCATTAAAAAGTCAACAATTAAAAATAATAATAAAAAACTATATTCCCTTGCTTAATCCAGAATCACCTTCTAGTCCTGTTGCTGTAGGAAATGAGTTTCATTTCCTGATGCTTTGCTATTATATCAGATGGGTAAAATGAAGAAAATATTGTATGAGATGAATGATGTTGTGCAATTATAATCTATTTTATAAATTATTTAGTAAAAATATATGTTTGATTTTTTCTCAATTCCAGATAAAAATCTTTCAACACAAGAGTGTTTAACGATTGTTGTTCTGCGCCAATGTTGACTTTAATGCAATGAGATTGATTCTAAATGTATTACATGAACAAACACTAATCTAGGATCATTTTTTACATTAAAAAACTGGTTACACTCATATGAGAAGGTCATCTGGACGCCCAATGTTTCAAATGAAGGCCAAGATCGCCTCCTTGGTAAGGTCCCAATTTATTCATCGGATTGCCAACAATCTAAAGCTTGCAGGTGTGAAAGCTTTAGTAGGCATGGTGAGACGGAGACTTTCTGACAAAGGTCTCAAGTCAAGAAAGGCTGAGATGAAGCCTCATCATACAAAGAAGAACCTTACAGAGAATTTCCTTATTTGAATTAAATTAAAAGAAAAGTATTACTCTCTGATAATGTTCCATTCTGATTGTTTGAAGCGTTTGGAAGACCTATCGTTAGGAAGAGAAAAGGAAAGCGCTTTCATGAGTCCTATGTTTTACCCGAACCATCGGTACCAATAATAATGAACTTACTAACTATTTAGCCCGCTTATTTATCCTGAATATATATATATATATATATATATATATATATATATATATATATATATATGCAGGAAAGAAACAACGGGTTGCCTTCTTGAAGCCTGACTTAGTTGCGATCCCAGCTGATGGTAAAGCATTAAGAACTCTGCGTCAACTGTGTTGGTTCCGACCAATGGCTATGAACCAAACAGTGTTTTATAAGTTTCATTATTTCTTTTAATGAACTTCTGACCAAATTAGAGTTAGCTGATGGGTCCATATATCTTAGCATTAAAACCAGCCGCTATCAAGTTTAAAGTTAAAAGAAAATAAAAAAACGAGCCAGCAGTATGGATTGGAGAAATTTGACTTACAGACAATAGGGCAATCTGTTTTCCTCAGAGAATGGTTGTATGAAGGAGGGAAAGGGCAAATATAGCGGTTGAAAATATTATTCTAAAAGCAAATGGTGAAATCAAGATAAGATCTGACTATTTATATCTTTTGATTCACCTGCGGCAAAAATCTCAAAGCTTCGGCAAAGAGCTAGCGGAATATGAGTTTTATGATAATCATGGAGTGGATTGAGCCATGAACTGATATTTCTCTATCAAATATATAAAAGTAATAAATACGTCATTTATACAAACACATAGTATAGTTTTCAAATAAAGCATCTGTAATGAGCCTGTTCCTCAAAGTGAGAACGTTATTGCACCACATACCCCAAGATATCATCTGTTGAAGTAAATTGAGGTGATGATGCACCTGGAAACGTGCAATAAGAAGAGCAAGATGACGCTTCATTTGAAGCAAGTAGCCATTGTATGTATCTCACTTGCTAAATTAATGTGAGTTACAAGACCTTGCCTGAGATTTGAAATTGTCCAAAACATATTTGCCAGTTTAACAAACAATGGCGGAGATATACTTTAGCAAGCAGCTAGTGCTTTTTCTTTTACTAGTGTGTTTTCTTTCATAACTATCTCGCTGCCAAAAATCACTTTACTCCAAGTGCCAGCCTTCACATCATCCACAAGAAGCTAAGCATCCACGCGAGCTGAAAGCCCCCTGAATTAATGCTACCAAGAAGAATTCTAACCATAGCCCTTGGTAAGAAACTAACAATGGACAACACCAAATGTATTGTCAAAGATTCTTAGCTGATTTAGAACAATTTTGATGTGCTGAATCCAAAAATAGCAATGGTTTTGCTCAATCAGCTCAACCTTTTGATTTATCGCCACATGATTTTTTATGGGGGTTTCTTACATGTAAGTGTTTCTATATATATGATGAAAAAATCTTTCTTATTTCAAAAGATAAACAAATTATGAAGAGCTTACTGCGGCAATTTTTGACTAACTAGTATAGCTCCTTTTTTTAGGTGGATGAAATGCATTCAACAAGATGATCTTGCAAAAATAAACCTGATGTCTTCTGCTACATCTGCGGCGAATACACCATTGACCTAACAGGAATCCAGTTACAAGTTTCACTAAGCGTGCTTACTTGCTCATTTTGGTATGAATCTTGGTGACCAGGATAAAGCATGCATGGCACATAGGGTATGCAAAACATGCGCCAAATATCTGAATTGTTCGACAAAGGGCAAGATGATTTGTATGAAGTTTGGAATTTCCATGACTTGGGGGGAACCGACAAGCCATGGCACTAACTGCTACTTCTGCGATTTTGATTTGACTGAGATCAACAGAAAGAACCGGAGCTACCTCAATTATCCTGATCTTTAATCATCACGTGGGTCTGTAGCTCATTGTGATGAAATTCCATAGCAAGTCTTTTGAGATTTCCTGGCATTGTTGACGAATATTGGAGGCTCCTGTGTAAACGAAAATGACGAAGAAGAATTGTTTTTTGACGGTGATGCTCCAGATCTTTTTTCGCAAAAGGATCAAAATGAACTAGATCGCCATCTCAGCTAGCCATAATCCTCTGCTGAACTGTTAGCATCCAAGTTAAAAAAAACACTTTCATCTGACCCCAATAGTGCTTGCTTCACACACTACGGCAATAAACATCAATATACCCGTTCATTTCTCTGAAGAGAAGAACTTGGTTTAATGATCAGATATTGTGCAACTTCTGCACAAGCTTGGAGTGCCAGAGTAACAAATCTAAGATTGGAGATTGTTCAATAACAGCAGCAAGCGATCGCGGAAATGTTTTATACTACACAACAGCAACCAGTTTGCCTCTGTAGCCCTCGTTGCTCGACTACACAGGAGCCTAATTATGAAGCAGTCAAGTACGTGCTGGAAAATATTCGTTATGACCGGTCTTAATCTGAAAAGGGGGAACATTTTGCTGTGACAAAAGTCCGAGTTCACCAAGTACCCGTGTATTCTATGCATTTGGAACAGAGCTCAGCCATACACAAAGCAAAACCTCCCTGTACGATAGGACTTGGTGCCTTGCAGATCAAGGAAAGTCATAAGCAACCCTCTGGTCGACAGAGGCAGGTTACTCTTCCCCAGTTCACCAAAGCTCTTTACGAGGATGGTGCCTCACTTTTCTAGGATAAACCGTGGAAAATTTAAAAGCTGGAATCTTTGACGGTACTCAAATCGGTTAGCTCCTCAGAGATCCAGAGTTTGAAAACTCAATAAACGAAAGCCAGGAACTACACAAAGCTTTTCACTAATATCCTGAAAATTAGCGACGAGAAGGGGAGATAAGCCACCAGGACATGATGGAGATGGAGAGCAAATATCAGAGACACTGAGATGTAGTCATTATGGCTCATTATTGTAGGTCTCTAATGAGAGACATCAGACGTTCGAGGAAATGAAAGTTCATGCCATGAATTCTTAACAATCATGATCTAATATCAAATTTACATATATTCACCTTTATCAATGTCCGCTATTCCATGTACACTAATAAATTTTTGTGACATATATTTAATCAAATATTTTGAAAAACGATGTTTTTAATCTTAAAAACCTCTTTCTGTTGAGAAATATTAACATGAATCAACCCAAAATGTCGCCAAAATCTAATAGATTTAATTATGAGATGCGATTTTTAAAAATGATTTAGCACAAAAATCTATCCTAATCGGAGTAAGGTTGATTGTCATATCCGGATTTAGCAAGCAAATCTGTCCTAAATTAGTTAAAAAACTTAGATGACTTACAAAGATTTTCCGTAACCCATTTTAAGTTGTGAACGTGTTCACTTAACTAACCGCTCCATTGGTGACCCCATAAATGTTTCAGAGATTTAAGTGCCTTAATATTTGAAAAGTAGGCCTAAACACTTGTTCCGTCTATACGAGGTGGCATTTGAGGCACCAAATTTACATATTGTTATGAAATCTTTTTCAGATTTCTTTTTAAAGTGAAATATAGTAAAATGTAGCAGCCAGTTTCTTTGAAGCACATATGAATCAGTGCTGAGATTGCATTGGCTACACAACCATTTTATCCTGAGGTGCAGCAGCCATTACTTTGCTTACAATTATTGAAGTGAAGCAAGAAATTTGGAATGAATTCATTCAACAACCTTCCCCAAATAAACAGTAAGCCTCACGGAAGCCATGAAATTTTGATCAATTCTTTTTCAGATTTTTCCCTTGTCCTCGACAGTTGTGAGAAAATGAGCCTCTGTTTTTCGTTAATTTCAATCTGGCTGCTGCTCCTGACGAAAAATGGCCGTGTTGCCAATGTAATCTCGTCACTGTGTCATATCTACTTCAATGCTTCAATGGCACTGACACCACTATGGATTTATAAACCAAATCTACATGTTTGTCCAAGACCTTACTGCAGGTCTCCACTATCTGAGAGAAAGATGTTCTACATTATTTTTCGTTCAAGCTTGTGCAGCTTGTACAGTTTGTCTCCCTTGAGCTGATCAGACATTTGTAAAAAAGAAACTAATTCTGGTTAATGTCTCTTGCCCTAGGGCGAATCTCGTTCATAGTGAGACACGCTGTTTGTCAAAGCTGATATGTTCTAGATGACTAATCTATGTAGAAAGATGAATCTAAGATAACGTGTGTTGTTTTAAATTAACAGATGTCTATGGTGTCATGAATCACTATAACGTTCTAACCTTGGATAAAATCGATATTGTTGTTCACCTCTAATGACAAGTTACGTTGACTCATTCTACAAGATGTGTTGACATCTTGATCATCGGTGAATACGCTGTATCAAACAGCATCCAAAGTATTGCCTCTAAAAGAATTGTGTTGCTGCCAGCTATATTGAACCTCATTATTGCAAAGAAATTAGAAAATTATAGATCTACACTATAGCAATAGAATAAATGTCCCTGTAGGAGAATCGTCACTCACCCATTCTCTCCCAGTGGAGACACGGGACGATAACCGCAAAGACATCCGGCCCCGGCATCGAGGATCAAACTCGTAACCACAGACCCTCGCCACTCGTCTGTATGAATGCCGAACGGCTTTAAAATACAAGATTTCCCCTACGAAAGTATATTCAATTTCACCTCAAGTAAAAAGTTGAAGACGCGTTTCTCTCAAGCTCGAAGGACAGCTGGAGCAGAGTTGAGACTTGATGAGAAAAACCGCTGGAGTAACAACCAACCTGCGTCCCCTCCACAAGCCCCCAGGCTAAAAGTTCCCGTTTTGAGACCGGGCTACCAAAACTGGACAGGTAGAATACGTGAGTCTCCAGGCTATGAAGTCCCCTGCAAGAGAGGCAGGGCTACTAAGGGGGCTAAGAAGCAGCTCATCCTCGAGCTAGTCCATGGTTGTCAAACAGAACGTTAAGTTAACTTGTTAAAGTTCAACTTACTCTCGTCAGAGAGACTCTTGATATCCTGGTGCATCCTAAAGCCCAAGGATATTCCTCGACCTTGAGGAATTACGAAAAGAAGAGGAAAAAGGCTCCCCCTCGAGTCCGTTACCCAATGGCCACAACAAACTCATAAGTTAACTTGGTTGAGGAACCAAGTTCAATTTATTCTCATCAGAGAAACCCCCGTTCTATCCTGGTGTATCCCAAAACACCAAGATAGCCCTCGCCCTTGAGAAAGACTGGAACTAAGAAGAAGCTCATCCTCGAGCTAGTTAGGGGTTACCAAACCGACCTTTAAGTTAACTTGTTCAAGTTCAACTTATTCTCGTCAGAGAAACCCCTTTCCTATATCCTTGCATCGCTAGACAGTCCGAATTACTCCTTAGAGTAATCCGAAGAGGAGAAAGGAACCTTCTTTCACTATCCCGTGGTGTTATCCCTTCCTGCCGAAAGCATGTGGACCCCAGCTGCCACGCTCTCCAAAGTCAGTTGTCACTTTCAAGTTATTCGTCCTCAACCTCCATCTGGCACGCGTCTTGGAGACAATAACATTCCCGAGGTATTTAAACTCCAGTAGAGACAATTAGCCTAATTCATGTATATTGAACTGCGTATCGAATTTAGCCAATTTTAGAGGGTCAAGTTAATTGAAGTAATTTGGGGGTATTTTAAAATTCAGAGTATTTATGTGGTTCATGTTTTGTGTTTGAGAAGTAAATTGTTAAATTTAAAATATAAGTTTATTTGGGGAATTCCTGTGTGTTTCCTTCTTATCATTACATGTTAAAGCGGCTCTTCATTAAAACCAACAAAATTAGCATTCTTAGATCAAAGCATACTTAATCAAAGAAGTACATAACGTACCACAACGTATACCACGAGAAAAGTTGTGTCAGGAGTGGAGTAATCAAAAGGGGCATTCTACGACAGTCCCCTTTGCATATTTTTACTTGGAATTAACCCCTAACTTTTTAAGGTGTTTTTCTTTTGCTAATTGAAAACTTGCATGCCACCTTAGATCGATGTGTAAATAAAATTGCCAAAAAAACAGTGTTTGTATAAAATAAGATTTTTACAGTTTACACTTTGGTAAAATATACGCGGTTTGTGCGTACTCTTACCAAAAGCTGTGTAATAAATTTAAATCTATATCAATTTATGAGGAATGAGCTTTCACAGGAACGCCCGAATATATTACCCTAAACTATGATAATCAAATGGAAAGGTATGGCAAGGGCAATCAAACAAATGGTTGAAATAGAATTAGAGAAAAAACCTGGTCTTATAATTGCTGGTAGATGACTAAAATACCTTTGCATAATGAAAGAAACTTTTCATGCGGAAAATAAATAAACCTTTTTATACTGAGCACATTTATAATAGTGTCAAATCTTTAAGAAGGAAAATGAATTGTAAATTAAAAAAGACGTAAAGAGACATAATTTATTAAAATGCCTCTTGATTGCCTTCATAGGAACCCGACATAAACACAAAAATGACTCTAATCACAGGAGGTCTCATATTAGGAGTCAATTAGATTTTGAACAAAGAATAATGTTCTTTCTTTCCTGCTGAGGACCATACTAAACGCTATAGCCATCTGAGTTATGGCTATTTTAGATGGAAATTTTTTTTCACAGAACTATACGAATTTTACTAAAATGAAGTGATTTACAATTTGCACTCCTCCAATTTCATATTCTTATTTACAGTGTAGAAATATCTCTGGGCTCATTATATTGGTTGATCACGCTGTCGCAAATATTTTGGGATATTATTAAATTCCTTAGATGGTCAAAATAATAAATCCCCCCCAAAATTGTGCCTTTGCAGGTTAGGCTTTTAATGTTCTAACTTTTCTAAAGCAAGGAGCGACAGAATATCGTAATAATTCAGAATCAATATATACAATTTTATGATAAATCCATCTCATTAATATTCATTTACAATGGTAGGAGTGTGGTTCTATTGAGAGTTGTTTATTTAAACTACTGTTCCCTTTCTTAGTGAAGAAATATCTTCCCTTTTAGAATTGATGTTTTGATGTACTAATTTTAAATCAATTCTCCATTTACCTATTATTTTACAACGTTTCTCTGTCCTGATTATAATGATTTTTACTATATAACATTTAGGCTGTTTTCCAAGTTCGAGTATAATACACCTATTTATAAAAAAGATTTGAGAGAACGCTTAATTAGATCATAAGTACAGGGCTGTTTTTGGACCTTCACGCTCCATCCTTCAACTGTACAAAGACAAAAATAATATTTCCTTAACACATTCCCTTTATACAAAATCTAGGAAAGAGAGAAAGCGACACGCACAAAAAAACACGGAGGCGGGATTTATAAAGAAAGGCTAACTTCTTTTAAGGTTCAGGTGATACCTATTTTGGATACGATGACTGACCTAACCACGTGATTAAAATTGGAATACCCTTTCACCAGTCATTTGATATAAATATGAATTCCATTTTGTCCTAATTAACACTTTGGTTGGCTGCAGACATATGTTAAAATATTGCATTGGATATTTCCTGTGCGGAGAGAATATTTGTGTTCATAAATCACATGAGACATACTACGTGCAGTTTATCCTATGAACATTTCAACACAATTTTTACAGTGGTATGTATATAATCCTACTATATTTGGGAAGAGTGGGCGTGGCTTATTCTGCATTAGTTAACTTTTACAGAGTTGGGAAAGCTAAAGCCTATCTTGAGATGGGAATTTTTAAATATCCTATTATTCCTTTTGAGGAAGGGTTTAAAAAAGAAAACAATGCCCTTGGGGTTATTAGTTTCATTACTCTTATTGGTTAGTGGATCAATATTTGTATTTTTTAAATTGCGATAAAATGTTTTCCATGCTGGCAGATTTGCTTCTTCACTGAAAAAAATGTATATTAGAGAGTATTATAGATTTTCTTAGTGTTATGCCTTTCCGTATAAATGAATTTAGGATCACATTCTCTGTACGCACTGAGGAACATGATGGAAACATTCTATTTTTTTTTTATTTGATCGCTATGGCCAGAGTAAAAAGGAATATATGCATTTAAATTAGTGGATTTACGGTAAAGAGAAAATTGGAGAGAGTTAGAATCAATATCACGGTCGATGAGCACATCGAGGAAGGACAGAGTTAATTTTGATTCACATTCAAATTTTAAATTGCCATTTTCAGGGCAATAGGTTGTGTTACATGACGCAAGGGATTAATTATAAAATATTGGGCTACAATTGGATTTATAATATTCCATGAAGAGACAGCAAAATACAGGACATAAAGGGTTCTCCATGGAGAAGCCAAATTTTTGCCTATAAACGGCTCATGAACATGAGAAAACTTTCTTCGAAACACGGGTTTTAATTAATTGAAGGAATATTTCATGAGGTACCCCTAAATTGATATTATTTAAAGGTACTCTGCTTTTGAAATTTGAAAATGAGAGAGCTCGTCAAAAATGCGTCTACATCTAGGGATAAGAGCTTATACTTGCTAATGTTAAGATTAGCGGATCTATATATAAATTAGGGGACGTAAGGGACATTGGTCAAATTGAGTCTTAAGGGATACACTACCTATAAGGAAGATTGGAATTAATAACTAGAAATCTCTTTTTAGATCAGGGTAATTTTTTAAGAAGTTTTTTTACAGTAAAGTCTCATTAAATTGTTTGGATTTGTATGTAAGAGGGCAAGTAGTTAATGATTAATGTTTCATTGTCTCCAAAGAGATCATTATGTTTTCTTACATATCTGAGCTTATCCTTTATAATTATTTGGCTACTTTTGTCGGAACATTTTAGTACGATATATATATTTTTTTTTAAACATTTTAGGCCTACTATCAACCTATCTGGTATGATGAAAGGAGCGGTTTCAAGGAGGGAAGTGACCAGGTATATTGTTACAAACACATTATTTACGCTGCCATTTCTTAGAGCCCTTACTACGTACTTTTCAAGTATAACCATGAAAGAAAGCGAAAAGAAATAGGTGGCGCTCCGTGGTTGCCGAATTCCAGGTGGACATGGCGCGTCGGTAGTTCATTTTTCATTGCATGAACACGATGTGAGACACATTTTTGCACTTAGAAAACTATCGAGTAAGATTATTAAAATTAGCACCTAAACATCTTTTATCTTCACGGCTATCTATGTAGAGGGGGACAACTTCGAGTTTCTAAGATGCAGTAACGTCTTGCATAATAACTTTTGTCGCAAATTTGTGTGACATATTCAATTACCTGTCACTTTTCCATTTTCCCTTTTACGATAGAAGAAAAAAGGGAAGCTTCAGAATGCTTTCTCTTCTATCAAAATTCTTTATATCGCTCGGTTATCTAAGCTCTACTAATAATGATTAATTATATACCTTAAATAATATATTCGGTTAAATTTATTCATTCTACTCTTGTTGGTTAAGTTGTCGCGGTCCCATTCTAAACGCTTTTAGTGGTGACTTAAATTGTGTGGGGAGCAACTTCCTTTTCGGCTATTGTATTAAGTCCTCAGTTCATCCAGGATTGGTAGGTGTTTATGTGTATTAAAAATTAAGTAGAAATATCGAGTATATACTTGAGCGCCTATTTCTCCCGTACTAGCTTCTAATTTCAGTCAGGTGTGTGGTGCGGTTGTGTTAGTGGTAATAAAAATTTATTACATTGGTGCCCAGACAGGAGAATACTAAATCAAAGATGAGTTTGGTTAAAACTAGAGAGGGATAAATTGATATAAGTATCCATCTTTTTTGGCTGTTTATTTGGCTCTGGTTTGAGACATTTTGTATTCCCAACTAAATAAGTTAAAATAGCATTTTGCCAAAATTTGATCATCGTAATATTTAGATTAGGCGAAGAATCTATATAGGTAAAAAATGTTTTAAACATGCAAACGAAATTAAACCGTCTAAGATTTCTCGCTCGCCAAGCGAGATTAAGCTGCCTAAAATTTACATAAAAATATTTACAGGAGACATTCTCCAGTGAAAAAACTTCCATGATTCATTCTATAATACCTTTCATGTTATAAATATTTCGAATTTACAAATTTTAATATCTTCTAGGACAATTAAGTAGAGAAACATTGTGCCCAGTTGATGGGTTTACGTATGTTCATAAACAGCGAATTATTTAAACTCACATTGATTCAATTTCAGATTTAGAAGGAACAAAATGTAATTCTAATTGCTTCTCGTACTTTAGGGCATCTGATGAGTGTAATTAGAGAAGCCTAAAAGCTCTTGGTTTGAATAGGACCTCTGCAGGGTTTTTCATCATAAGTTATTGAAGCGTAAATTGACGTCTGCCATACGCGATCAAATAAATAGGTCGCTTAAAGATGAAGCTGAGTATTGGCAGTTGAAATTCTTCCAAGAGACCTTGGAAAACGAGATTAAATTGTTACAGTATAAGTGTGAGCAATTAAAATTAAAAAAAATGTTAATATCGCCAAGAAAAAACAATTCTCCACGTTTAGCGTTACGGGGAAAAATCTAATTTAACAAGGTAATAGATTGAATTTGTTTACTATGAAAACCCAAACTTTCTGCCCCTCGAACGGTCCGCACTCTGTAAAAATCTCCATAAGGTATAGGCATGCCCGAAAATATGTGCCGAAAGGTTATAATTATTTACTAATTATTTACAGAAGAATCATAAAATAATGAGTGTAAATCTAAGTTTAAAGTGTAATAGATGTCAGAAAAAACGACATACAAGTTCATGTCTTTCCTTATATCAAGATAAAAATAAATCTAATATAATTGATTAAAAGAAGGAAACATAATCTAAAAATAAATTATTCTCCTTATCCTCCAATTGTTGCTTTGCTACTGGCCTACCATTTGCAGCTAACCGTTTGTCGTAAAAGTACGATATCTATAAATGGGTTCAACCAATAAGGCTTACTTACCAAAGGTATAAAACGAGGTGTCATGTAAAGTAATAACTAATGACAGGCCAGTGAATATTAAAACTCTGGTTTTTAAAGGTCAAAGATGACCTTTATATGCCTGAGTTGAGGAAAACAAAGTCAATAACTACAGAGTTAAAGGTGAAAATAGACGACCCGCTTTTTAGCGAATCAATTTCATTTATATCCCTTTTGATTGGTGGAGATTTCTACCATGAATTTGTAAATAAAATAGCTCTTATGGAAGATATAACTTACTTTAATTCTTATGTGGGTGTTATGCCTTTAGGTCCTTTAGCTCTGGCTAATAAAACCAGTTCTTTCCTAACATTAAAAGCCTAAGAAAAAAATGTGAGAAGTAGAAACGGAGAAAATAGGGAAAACTATTTTAACCGCTATACGAGGTTAAATAATGTAGTTGTTGATTATAGTTAGCTCACTCGATCAGCGCTTGACGACAAAGACTCGAATCCAACTCATTTATTTACTCTGCTATTATAGCAGTTAAAATAGTTTTTCCTATTTTCTCTGTTTTAAATCACCCATTTTCTTTGTTAAGCTTTCAATGCTGAAAATAATATTTTCCTTAGCGTTTTACTGGGTTGTGATACCACTATTTTCTTTCACAGGGTTTATATATATATATATATATATATATATATATATATATATATATATATATATATATATATATATATATATATATATATATATATAAATATATCATAGCGACAGGTAGTTGAATTCAGACTAATCGATTCTATCTCAAACATTAATGTATCGAAAAGGTATTTCAAATTTACTACGTTGGTTAGGGCACTCATCGCAACTCTCTTCTCCCTCTCATAATGTATAGAAGGACTGTGTAAAGTTAATGTTTTATTAGTCTTTTATAGCTGAAGGATGGTTCGTGATGCTCCGAAATTAGTCCCGTACTTGTGATCTAAGATAGTCATGCTCTCTCAAATCTTTTGTTTCTCATTAAGTATCACCTTGTACACTTTGCTAATCCACTAATAATTCACTTAAGTTTCCTAATACTACTATTCTAAGTAGGATTCAAATTCTAAATGAAAGTATTTGTTTTCGTCTCACACATTGAATTATATTTCTGGAAGACAAATTTTGTTCTTTGTGGCCTGTATATAGGGGAAATTGAGAAAGCTATGCAAATAAGCACCTCTAATAAGCATTGCTCAATAAATTAAACTTTGCTTTTCCAGGCTCTTGGACTGCGAAACTCTGGAGACTAGAATGGACACAAACTCTGACCATTGCATAGAAGGCAGTACATACATCAACAGGTAATCAATGTTGTATTTTGGTCAGTATCTTTGAAATCCTGTCACCCATTATTATCATGCACTAATCAAGGCATTGCCCCAAAGGAGTTAAAAATATCTGTTTTTCAACTCAAATTATAGTAAGATTGATAATGATTGAACTTTGGAAAATTACCTGCTATTTAAATAATTTAGGAATCTCGAGTATAAAAATATTACTAACTTCTAAATGTAAATTACCTTTTTTTATCACACAGTTAGATGTACTTATGTATTATCTCTATGAAATTGAATTTATCGTTGTTTTCTTAAAGAAATAACTCAAATTAATTTTAATAATATATATATATATTATAAGAGAAGTTGATGGAAAAACTATATTAATTGAATAAAAAGTCTCTGGCACGACCGAAAACAGGCCTAAGACATCGTCAGCCATGCTCCAATGAGGAGGTGAAGGCAGTTATCGCCGAGAAGTAGACCAGTATCACATCTGGTAGGTGTCGCACACTCCTAGAGAATATGCCTCAAAGAATAAATGCTCTCATCAGTGCCAAAGTAGTCTTAACTCGTTATTAAGCTTCCTATATTAATATGGGTAGCTGTAATTTTCACAGAGCTTTATTTGCTTATATGTTATATGTTTCGACAAATTTTGTATCTTGTTAATTTTTGTTGATTGATTGAGCCATAAATGACCTATTGCTACTTAATCCTTCGTATTTCACCATTACATTCATATTGATATGCAAATAAAAACATTACGGCCCTGAATTGATATAATTTTAGCAAATTTGCATGGTGTCGGTAAACATTAGGCATTTGTGTCAGCTCTCGCTTTGGATTGAACCTGACACCTTGAAGTTAGGTATCTAACGCTGTATCCACTAGGACAGCGAGAGCGCCTTGGAAAGAATCATGCAATTTAGAGATTTTCCTTCCTCCTTTCCATTTATTATGTATAGTAGAAGATGCAAATTATATACTTAACCTTACTCACTTTTTTAGTATATTATATTAGTTCTTCGTGTATTTTGTTCCATTTGTCAAGTATGTCTTTTATGTTGGAGCTCGGAAGACGACATGAGGCCAAATAGGTTGAATATTCCGTGAAATTCCAAATCCAATTCGATTTTACCGCATTTTATCTTCCGAATATCAAAAACGACGATTATATTTGGACCATTAACACAAAATACTAAAAGAAAAAATGACCTAACTTAATCTCATCTATGAGTTATAATTTGAGATCGAATCATAATCTGACTGATTCAGATTCAAAATCAATTCTGCTGCAATTTGTCTTCTGACCGCCCCACAAGTATCAATTTGAATGTGAAAACTGAACCTTAACAAGTAAGCCGAGGATAAAGTTAAGCAACAACGCATAACAAAACTTGCATAGGAGCATCTGTTTGTGCAGCCATGAAATGATCGAGTCAACCGCCACTGATCGCTTCAACCGGCATATCCGGCTACCTTGTTTGTATTTTGCACGACTTTATTTGTGCAGCTAAAACGGCTATGCGACGGAAATGACTTACTCTGAGAACCACAATCGTGGCAGGTAAATGAATTAAGAATCATACTGTAGTATAAAAGATTTCTTAGACACGATTAGAGTTCCTAGGAACTTCTTTTCCAAGGTGTTAAAATTCACTTCACATCCAAGCACAAGTCACCACGCAAGAGAAATAAATAAAAGGTGACAAAAAACATCTGGTCTGAAAAAATTCTACAATGTCTCCTCATCATAATAAATGCAGAGAAAAAGTATATACATTAAATGGTAATTATGACAATAATAACATCGATCTCTCAATATATTCTATATAAATGGAGTCAAAATATACGCTTTGACATAATTAGATTAAATAAATTTGCTTTTAAGTGATTACGATTAACGAAATAATAGCCTAAATGATGACTTCCCATTAATATACCAATGGTATACCAAAAATAGTCATCTATTTTTCCAGATTATAAATGAAGAGATGTTTTTAGCTGATATATTAAATGGCAGACATAGAGTCAATAATTATAGGGGAAAGAGAATCCTAGTCTTCATATCGTCGGCTTTCTACCATCGACCCTGAAAAAATAACAGAAGACCTTACTTGGTTTCAAACAGTAAACTCTTCCTCTTCAATAATTAACTTCGATTAACAATTTCATTTCCTTTCTTGGATCCTTTTCATTCTACCCGTAATTGCAATACACTCATTCTTTCCACTTCCACTACACGCTGCTAATTGGACAAAGATGTAGCACTGTAGAGTCTGGGAGAGGTGTCTTATAACACCTCCTGCTAGATGTAATTAGCTCACATTAGTATTCCTCGTCTGCTACGTTCCTACTCAACACCTACAGTGTCCGCCTGAAAGGTTCGAGGTGGGAGGGGGAGGTGCGTTTACACTGGCATACGGCATCTAGAGGAGCGTCACGCATTCCAGGCTCCAGTGCACCCAGTGATGTCTGCTGTAGCATGGCTAACCATAGCGCAGTTGAATTTGGAGAACTTTGTGTATCTCCCAACTCCTCACCCTTAAGAAAAGGCATGACTTTGGAAGTAAATGTATTACTACACTCACTGCTAAAAGAAACTGCTGCTTTCTTCCGGGTGCATCTTGCCCCTCTATAAAACTTCAACTCTATATTTAAATACTCACAGGCATGTATCTATAAATTATAATAATATAGATGTTTCTTATACTATAGGTGATGTTTCTATACCTCCCAAATCACTTGGAAGTCAGGGAATCTTATTTTCCTTGATTGCATTTTTGATATATTCGGAATTTCTTTTTCTCTCTACACCTTATTCCAGGCAGTCATAATCCATCTGCACCTACAGAGAAGGTATTCTGTTGTTTTACTGTTCCTTCAGCTGCCATCTGACCTTGAAGAAGCAGACTATCATCGCATCATAATCCAGTATCCGAGGACCTTTCTCCTGCTCAAGGAACTCAATTATAGGCACTCTACATATTTCGAATATGTACACGGTCAGTGCCTTTGGCCAGGTCTTAGCCGACCTTGTCCGGAAGCTGAAGATTGAGTCCATAATGTGGAAGAGTTTACACATCTCTACCCTAAAACTACTTTATTTTTCTCGTATTCACTGCATCTGCTTTCCCCATGCACTATCAGATTTGTGATGTAAGATGTTTAACGACCTTCATTTAAGCGATCCTTCCCCAATTTAGATTTCCTTTGATTGTCCGCTACCATCTATTGAATTCAATATTACTTAAAATGGGAAAGATGGTCTAACTCAGAGATAATGACAGATATCTGTCTCAATTTAAGAGGTGAGGTCAGTATATGAGGCCGTTGAGTTTTTATTCGACATCAGTAAGCTGTAGAATACAATGTGATTTTAAAATATGCTCCGACTGGAGTTATTTTCATAAAGAGATGTCTTATTTCAAAATATTATGTAAATTTAATTTATTCTAACCATCACTACTTGATACATTAATTAAAAATTTACTAACTAAAAGTCATGTTAGTCTTCTCGTGAAATATCATGTACCATATGTTTGTAGCGCCCAATACAAGGTGGATTAGGATCAACAATTAAGCCTCACATATGAGTGTCACATAAATCCTATGAAGTCTTAAAATTGGCACGCAAATAATTATGCACATAAAAATAATCTAAAATATGTACAGCAGTTTTCATAAATAAGAATAACTCTTTTTGTAAATAATATATAACATCTTTGTAAAATAATAATGTTTGGCTTTCGTTCATGTAAATAATAAGAAAAAAGTGTGAAAGGCACGCAAATAAGTATGTGCATACAAATAATCTAAAACATGTATAGAAGTGTTCATAAATAATAATAACTCTTTGTGTAAATAATATGTATATAAGATCTTTGTAACCTAATAATGTAGTCTATAGCTCTGGTCTATGTAAATAATAATATATTTTGCTCGAGCGAGAAGAATGAATTGGAGACGTTCACATGGCAGCAGACATATGCAAATGTACACACACATACACAGTAAAGAGAAGCTAAAGTGATATTATAGCCAAACGTAGAAAGTGTTGTTGTATTCCAGTGCTAATTCATTTAACTGCCCGAGTTCAGTATTTCTTTTATAAAAAGATAAACAATATATGTGCGGTTGGGTGAAAAGGAATATTAGTTAAGCTAGACTAAATTTAATTGTACCAAGTCAGTAAATTATTAATTTAAAGTTAACTCTATTTTATGTGTAAATAGTCCGTGTATTTTTTTATTTAAAGTTAACTCAGTATTCTTAGGTTCAGCCCAGTTGAAAGAGAGGTAATGTGGTACACACACACAAGAAATGTATAAAAGTTAGAGGCTTTGTTCAAGATTAAGGAACTGCAGTTCGAACATTCGAGCTCTTATATGTTAACAATAATAAGGTACAATAATAAAGTTGTGACGCGCACACACGCAAACAAATATTTTGTTCGCATGAGTCGCAGTTTCCACGTCCAAACTCTCCAGAGAACTGCTAACTAGCGCTCACCTGTAGAAGAGCCATAATTTTATAGAACCCTAATCTATATAAAAATGAAATATACATCTCCTTTACATGAAGTCAAATACTGTAAGACTCCCAGTTCATTAGGAAGGTGAAATAATTTGTATGCCACGACTTATAATTTGTAAAACTCTGTTTTCTTGGATGGGAGTATTGTAGCGCCCATAACAATCCACTCAATGACCCGATAGTTAAATTATTTTATTAGTAGTTGCCCATGATATCTGTTATTTTAAACTACTGTCCATGTTTGTCCGTTTAAATTTTTTACGTTTTAAATCAATCGGTTCCTGTTTTTCTTACAAGTTCTTAAGTCTTTTTTATCATTATTATTTGCATTTTCTTACTTTTTAGAATTCTGCCAGTTTCTTTGTAATAATTGCATGTTCTCTAAAATGAACTAAACTTTAAATTTATTGTCACTCCTTATTACAGATACATATTGTTCCTCATGATTTCTATATGCCTTTTAAGTTTACTTGTTCGATAACCATATTGTTTTGCTCCATTATAGACTGAAGAAGAATATACGTAATGTACAAAACGTTCCTAATTATACATTTTCAAAATACTGGTCCTGGCTTTGATTTTCATACTAAAATTGAGGTTTCTGAAGGATGTCCCAATTTTTACATTGATATATATATATATATATATATATTCAGGAAAGAAGCAAACTAGTGAATACAGAACAATTCAATGGACGCACAAACTTAAATTTACAATTTAAAACTTAATCAAAGTGCTCGTATGGAACGAGATTTGTAAGCAAAGGCTGGATGAGTCTTTTGTTTATCAAAGGGTGTTGAAGTTTGAAATTTCCGACATGAGGGCTTATTCTATTAAGCGTCTATGTATGTAGATAGTTTTGGTTATTAGAAATTATTTTGGGAACTATTGAGCTGCACTATCCCCTATGGTTCATATAAAAATGTCATTATAAAGATAGACTCAACTTTCATTCACCATCTAATCCTAAGAAAAAATTGTTTAATAATAATTGTTATATTTCCGTATGAGCCCCAATTAATTAATTTTAAAAAGCTTGCAGGGGCTAACGAAATTAATGTAGCCTTTCAATGCGTAAACATGATGCGAAATAGTGTGTCTAAAAAATAGATCCGCTGATAAAGAACAGGGCGTTAATTATATTCCATGGTGTATTTCCCATCAAATACATATTGGCGAAAGAGGTAGATTCTCCAAGAGAATGAAGGAATATATATGCGACATGCACCGTGGAAGCCTTTCTTCTAGCCTGTTCTCACACATATTAAATGAAGACCATTCAATTTATATTGATAATGCTAAAATAATTTATAATTCCCACAACTATATACAAGTACGTAGACGTCTAACAGAATCAGCCCTCAGAAACGAAATTTAAAACCTCGATTCTTCCGATGGCCAATTTAACACTAATCCCTTGATAATCAGAAGACTCATCCGATCATTGCTAAAAAATGTCGCACCATATCAGTCCCCTGATTTTACTAGCTTAGGGATATAAATTGGAGAGTTTTCGTCGAACTGAAATGTGAGACCTCTCCTTCCACACCTCAAAAGGAAAATTAGAGAAAGAGACGTAAAGTGACCATTTAAACATCCTTTCGCCAAATCGTACTCATTGGGAGAAGGAGATATAATCCTTCTATGTACAAGAACGACTAACCGGACATCAGACCACTGCTTCACCCTCCAGACGGAGCTGGTAGCAATCCTGCACGCCCTCCAGCACGCTCTGCTCCGCCGGGAGGCCACTGTGGTGATACACACTGACTCTCGGTCGGTACTACAGGGGCTTCAGCACGCCCACGCCCACGCCCACACCCGGGACAACATCCACCTCACCACCACCATCCTGTGCACCCTGCAGGACCTGGCAGCTCAGGGCAGGCGTGTTCGGCTCCACTGGATTCCAAGCCACGTTGGCGTGCGCGGCAACGATGCTGCCAAGCGAGCCGCCCACGGACCATAATCACCTGGACCGTGCGCCCCAGCCTGCAGCAGCTCAAGGTGCAGGTTAAACGCAGGGCCGCCCAGAACGCCCACCAGCAGCACCAAGAATGGGAAGCAATCAAGAGGCAAGCGGCGTGGTATGCTGCAGCCACAGCCTATCGCCCACTGAACCCATCCGTCCAGCAGCCCAGAGCGAACGGCGTGCTGCTACAGCGTGTGAGGCTGGGCTACTCCACGCGGGAAGAGCTGCACGCCGACTTTGTGGCAGGGAGGTGCGAACACTGCAGCGGCCGCTCCCGGCGCCCACTGGTGCACTACCTCCTCTCCTGCCCAGCCACCGCCCGCCTCAGGCCAGAGCGAGCACCAGCCCCTTCCCCTGTAAGAGGCGCCCTACTGAGGGTGCGAGAGGCAAGAGCCGCCCAGGTGGTCCGCCACACCCCAACAAACGAGCTGCTGGAGGTGCTGAGAACAGCACCCCCTCCGCGCTTATCGCCGCTCGCGCCCAGCCGGGCGACAGGTGATGAAGACCGACGCCACCCACTTGCAGCAGACAAGAAACGCGTGGGACGCTCCACCACGTCTCACTGCACGCCAACACTGACGGGCTGCCCGCTTTGTGTAATGTGTGCATTTATACATGTATTTATATTATTGTATCATATTATTACTGTATTTGTCTTCTTTGTTGTTTTTTTTGTTGTTTGTTTGTTTTGTTTTTATTTTATCATTATTTGTATTATGAGTATGTATAAATGTATTCTATTGCACAATAAACCTATACAATCAAAAGAACGACTAACTGCATTTCAGACGACGCACTGATTCTGCTTAGGAGGGTAACTAGCCTAATACGCCATAAAATCACATCACGGCTCTCTTTTCTTTCCTTCTATTCCACGCAAACGAATTACTAACTCTTTTTCGCCCGAACCTACTTAGGTGATATCCAAATCACACGCCTATTTCATGGAAATTATACCCATCCCAATATCAGGAAAGGTTTTCTGATTGCTTGTTGGATTTAAAACACCCTGGTTCTCTAGGAACTGCCAGTGATTGTCCTTCTTATGTTTATGTGGATCTTTTATCTGGTCAGAGGATCTTTCAAACAAATTTAAAAGTGAGTTATAATGAAATAACTAAACAATAAGTGAGTTATTGTCCATCATACGTCGTTTATTTTCATAACACCTCAGATAATTTGCAGTTTCAACCTCATTCGCAACTTTCCATTCACCATAAATACCTCCTACCCAGTCGTTCCTTGTTCTCTTTTTCACACCCAACATCCATCTCAAATTGTGCATTTCTATTGTTCCTATTCTTGATCTTTCTTTCTCATTCTAATTCAGAGTCTGATTCCCATAGAGTAAGGTTAATTCTATGCACAATCATTTCAACCCTGTATGTGCAAAAAATATCATCAAACAGAACTTAACCAGTTAAACCTGATTTATACATATGGGATAAGTTTTGTTACGCTCTTTGTAGTAAATTTCAACTCCACCAAAGTTCTGCGGATAGGCTCTCCTGGACGTTTGGCAGGTAGGGTGAATTTGTTGCTCTCTCGTCTTATTGCGTTAAATTCATCCTTTACCGGTTATGTGTTTAATGTATTTTCCGCTAAAGCATATTACGATTATTATTTTTTTTAATGTCTAGAAATCTCTCCAAGCACGCTCCGAATTACGTGCCGTAATTCCTTCAAAGAAATATGTGGTACCGCTTTTGCCCCTGCATAGGGATGACACATGAAGGATTTGATGATGCGACGTGGTCGAATTAACTTTATCCCCACCCCCAAGTGTCGCCCTGCTATGGTTTTGGTTATCAATTTGGTTACAGCATACACAGAAACATTTGTGAGAGTCCTACTGATATCCTAGTTGAGCCCTCTGGTGTGGGCTCGATGTTCACCAAAGGTTGCCACTAATCCTTATATGGTAATCCTCTGACGATGGTTGCACATATTGCTAGTTCTCTAATCCGCTATTCCAAGGGGTCCTAATTATGTTCTTTCCACTGAATGTTAAATTTACATTGAGGTAATGAGACGCGGTGTTTGGTCACGGTACCATCATTAAATTATAGGGTGAGGGAGAAGCAGAAAGTCAAATTTAATACTTTTAATCTTATTACTCAGCTTATGTAGGAGGTTTTTATTTCTGTATAAGCTGTTAGAGTTGAAGGAGAATTTAGTTTTGTATTTTTTATATGAAAGGCTGCATTTTACGTGTTTTTTCTGATAACATGTTTAAAAAGGGTTTTATTTAACATGCAACTTTCTTGGATAAGTAGAAAGTCGTAGATTAATTTCTAGAGCTTTACTTACTAGATAAATACTTATCTGTTTCATTCAATAAAATTTATATTTGGAAGTTATGAACAAGTAAGCAGAAAACAAAAATAAAAATGGTAAACAATAAAAAATTTTAATAGAAAGAACTCCTTGCAACATTATGATCACGTGCTTACTATTGTGGAAGCAGGAGACGGACCTTCCTCAGCCTAGCCGGCTATTGGACGATATATGCATCACGTTAGGCTTCGATCTGCTCACTGAGTTCTCTTTCTATACATGGAGTTCCTTGTTCTCCAACACCTAGAAGGCCGCATACAAAATACTCTACCAAGAACTACTTGCTAATACGATTTTAGAATTGCTCAAAGAACTTCATCTTTATTGCCCTTACAAACTTTCCTACGTGGGAAGCCGATACCTATCGGAGTATTACGATAAGTTCGATTATCTTTAGTTTAAAGCCTTTAAGCACTTTATAGAATCTCCGAACCATTCGCCCAGTCATATCTGTGAGTTCATATCAGCCTCCTGGTACTAAGGCCAAAGTAACTCACCAGCTGCAGGAATGTACCTTTGCTGGATGCATTTCAACGAGAAGTCTATGCCTCAAACATTCGTAGCAATTGGACAAGTCACTCAATGCGTTCGCAATGAATACCACGTCGCTAAACAACTGTCTGAGTAGTCTCCTCCAAGTACTTATTAGCAAGATACTGCTAATCGTCAGAGAGCTGCTCATGCTAACTTGTTTCCCTGCTCCTATTAAAGAACACTACCTCCCGTAGCTCGAGAACTCTCTAAAGAGCCTCTTATCTGTATTCCACGTTTTATATCCACATTAACATATTTCTTTCTACGTAAATGATTCAAGGTCGATTTAAATCTATTAACAAATAGTTAATTTAATCTATTGAGATCTAACTCAATCCAGTGTTCTACTAAAGCAAAGGGGGAAATCATTTTGCTTGTGTAATTAACATTTTGCCATCTTCTATCATTTTTATTCATCCAATTCAAATCCTCCAACGGCCAAGCAGGCAGATTAGATGACGTACTCCGGATTCAAGTGTCTACAAGGGCAAATGAGAAGTTGCAACTCTGAAGAGGACCTTGTTGCCGCCGTCTTCTTTTCCACTGGGCATCATTCTACGCAGTGAAGATCGTGGGGTCAATGTTCGTCTGCCAGTGCATCTAAACTAAAAGAAATCACGCATAGGCCATACCAAGGGCGAAATCGCCAACGCGAATCATTAAACCTCTGGCACAAGCTTTAATCGTCTGCAAGGGGGGCCATGACTTACTGACTGACTGACGGAATTCATAATACGAGTATACCATGTTATAAATAAAGCAGAAAATAAATCATTTATTCCTACACCTTACCGCTTACTTGATCAGAGATTAGTTTTATCAAACTCTTCAACTTAGATCGTGAAGAAATTGTATTCCCAAAATTGATACTACTAGATATATGCCCCTCTACCAGTTATGTTACTCATTAAGATTCCACTTACGTCTATCTTTAAAATCAGGGAAATATTTTTTGCATTTGGTGAAAAGGACTGTATAAACACAATTTTAATGAGTTTCTACAGAGATACATTTCGATCAAATTTCAACTTTAGGTGTTAGCTTGAAAGGAGCCTGGTTTATTTCCTATATTATGAAATCATATATATTCTATTATATTTAAATGTGGGGCTTTGACAGCGTCAGAGATTACATCTGTTCAGAAAGAAACGATGCGATAGAATTCATCCTTTGACTATCAAAATTACGTCAATAAAAGAAAATGAAAATTTTACTTTGCGGGTTGTTTGTTCTCAAATATGTCGGTAGCAATTAGTATATGATGATATATATTAACTAAAAACATATGACGTAACAGAAGAAAACTTTTTGTTTTCTTCAGCTATCATTTTGAAGACTCGCACAATTTAAGCCTCCACAGGAAGATTGAATAAGTCATTACAACAAATATTAGCTTAGATATAAAAATGTATTGTTCTCTGTTTTGATAGAACCCAGGGTTTGTTTTGTCATGTGAATAGTTTTTAGTCTTTCTCATAGAACAGAATCGAAAAAATTAAATTACCCACTATACAATGCAACGAAAACCCAAATTATAAAACTTTTGGAATAATGCACTTAAAATAATGCGCCCTTCTCTCGATTGCCTCCGGGGGCATAAGTCGCCGAAAAAAAAAAAATGTAGAATATCCTTAGGCTACATTAAAACCAAAATAAAAATAATTAAAACTATTCTAAACAAGAAAAGTGAAAACAAGAAGAGTCAACAAAAGAGACAAACATTCAAAAGAATGCTTCTTTGTCAGCTAGAGGCCTGCCTCCTCGCACCGGAGTAGCATGCATCCAACACAAAGAGACTCAAATATAATTTTTAAAAAGTCATTTACCTATTCTTCAAATTTTTGAAAATATTTTAATATGTGGTTCTTTTATTTTGCTATGTAGTGTAGAATAAAGTGGTACCCTCAAAAGTATCGTTCGAGGTAAATTAATAGGTGCTATCTGCCTAAAGGATAGAATAAGCTGTCGAGATCGATTCTTAGCCTTAAATAAAAATGACTTAGCATATGACTGAAGTCTCTCACCCCAATAGGCCACCTCCAGATCGACCGCGGACGCAATAGGACTCGTTGGCGACTGAGGGAGACGCTGATTAGGCAGGGTATGTCTCCTTACAATTCACAGACGTCTATGTAAACAATAAGGACTTATCTTCTACGGAATTTGAACATTTCACACCGTCCTCGGGTATATATCCAACTTTCTACGCCCATATGAGCATTTGTGTCGATGAAGAGGAGAGACTAGTATCAGCTTAGAGGCACTGGCACTAATGAATGGACGCGTTAGTGATACCAACGGTCTGCGACTCAGGAAGCGTGTCAGAATAGAAGGTGATGAAGAGCTTATGGGTGAGTCTCGAGCCAACCCCACTGATTACTTTTCAAACGCTCGGCCTTGAACTCTCTTTTTTTCGGCCAGCTATTTCCTCAAGCTAGAGTGCGGTTCCACCTTCACGAGCGAGCTATTGAGTGTCAGTCAAGAATCAATATTGCTCGCATCGGAAGGGTCCGCCAGATTCATCAGAAGGCTCCTGTTCGAGAAACGTTCGTTATTTTAACAATTAGCTTTAAGAGGATATGCACAGTGGCAGACTCGGGTTAGGTGTTATCTCTCACAGAATCTAGATTTCTTCCATGAAATAACCTTAAATCTCGGGCCAATCACATCAGGGAACATCTCGACCTCAGGAAGGGCTTTCAAGAGACTTTTCTCCCTAGATGTTGGGTGTCCCGACTGGGTATTCAAAAAGCATATTGTCCATCAGAAACTCATTAGGGCTGGCATGCCAATCTCCATTGAAAAAAGGCGAAGCGAGCCTGACGGCTCTCATCACGCCTCTAATCGACGAGTTGTCGAGGCATGGCCCATGAAAAGATGTCCTCTCTTTCATTTATAAGTGGGTTGTAGTAGTTCAACTGCTCCCAACTAGATAACAGATAACTGATACGGACGTTCCTTGCTTTTGCTCTGTTCTTGGAAGGACACTAGGTAAACTAAGGGGACCTTCTTCTAGAATAGAGTAGCCTGGAGGCAACTCTATTAAATGAGCTAATAAGAAAACACTTTAATTCGTAGTCAAATGAGAGAAATAAACGCTTTCTCTGCTTTGGCAGAGAAAGTGGTAAAGGGGAAGCCGCTTTACCCATGTTGAAAAGAGAAGGAGGAAGCTCCCCCTTCCTTCGTTGATTCTTAGAGGAGATCCTAAGGAAGCACAGCAAGAGCAGCACCTCCTCAAAAGGTGTGCAGCTAACCGATGGTGGCTGCAAAAGGGCTAAAATGGAAACCTCTTTTCCAGTAAGTATTGGTGAAAGGGGAGATCTTCCACCAGGCTTATGTAGCAAATTGATGCTGACATATTATTAATTCATCGACTTTTTTTAATCACCCATCCTGCCTGCGGCTGCCTTATTCTGATCTCAACAAGGGATTGGCCAAGTATATGTTCCGCTAAATCCATGAGTTGCGTGGTTTTAATTCTTTCTTCTTTGAATAAAGCGTAATATATACTTGCATTTTAAAAATACTCCTCTTCACTTCTGGCCTTGATATTCATTATTTAATATTTATCTATTTATTATTTTGAAATATGTACTATTTTCTAAATGATCTTTGCATCATGAAATTCGATCCTTTACTTCACTTCCCTTTGATATTGCAGCAAGAATTCACTTATATGTATCAAAATAACAGTTAGAAGTACTTCATAGCAAATAATTTGAATATATCTCACTCTAAAAGCCTTTTGAGTAATTTTAATCAACGCGTTAATTATTACCTTTTATGTAAAAAATAAAAGGTATAACGTCCGATTAAATGAAGAGAAAGGGTGATATTTTAAACTGACATGTATTACCAGGTAGTCTGTGCGCATGTAAGTAATCTTAGTTTAATTGTGCAGTTAAATAAATGAAAAACCGCATCTTCTTTCGTGTTAGGGAAGTTGGTCGTCTACTCTCAAATCATAGTTGCCTTTGAAATGATTCAAATCATTTGATGTATTAGAATGGTTACTAGGAAGCATAGCTTATTGGACTAAAACTTCTTTTTCCAACCATCCCAGCGGATCTAATTCGTGGATGATGAAATTTTTCTAGAAGATTTTTCCCGTGCTAGTGTTTATATTTTAGTGACGATTTTATGATGACTTTTGTTTAATTTTGTAAATCAAACTACACAAATTCCGCAAAGTTGACAATTTCTATTAGGCATGAGGAAAATGGGTCCTGATTTTTACTTGGAGTGGAAGATGTGTTTCTCTTTGACTCTTGATTCATATAGTTTGTTCCTATGACCTCTATGATATCTTGACGACAGCGGATTGGCTTGATTTAAACAACAAACGATTCATCCTCCAATATTAATATAGGGTTTACTTTACCTCAAAAGACCATGCAAATCCACTAGCATTGTTTTTAATATATTAAGCCATTGACAATATAATTATTGTATAAAATAATTTTAAAGATAATGAATAAGGGAAGAAACAATAAACCATTAATTAAGTTTCATTTGGCATCAGAGAAACTGGCTTCAGGAAAAAAAAGATATTAAAACCTTTATCATATTGAAAATAATAATGAAGCAGTTTTTACAGTATGGCAAAGGAGTCACAGCCTCCTGTATATAATTTCTTAATGAATTCTATTATTTTTACGTAACATTCTTAATTTCACTAAGGAAGAAATAGAAATGGTTTGCCAAAATTTTGATAGGTTAGAGGAAGGAATGGTGGTATACTTATATATTTTGACAGAGAACATACTATTGAATTGACAAGCTGGCGAACCGTTTGAAGCATATGAGCTGTCCAGAAACATTTCTTCGAAAACAGGTTAACCGAGAGTAAAACTAGCTTTTTTGTACGACAAAAAACTATCAACCAGTAGTGTTTGGAGTAAACACTAACAAGAATCTACCAAATTATGGTATATAGAAAAAAAATCACATCATATGAGATTGCTCAGATAGAAAAGAAAACATTATAACTTCTCGTATATCCATAAATTGGGAGTAACTATTGCATCGAAGTGTTAGTGAGATGCGCACATACCAAATTTGAGTAGCTACTCATAATTAGATAAGAAGATATCTATTCAAATTCAAAAATACAATTGGAGAACAAAATATGTACATGAGAAAACTTATCTAATAGTTTAAAATAGTTATACCTAAACCTCCAATTAAAATCAGATAAAAGAAGTAATGTGGTATGTATTCATTTGATTTGCTAATATTTCAATCGATAATGCTGCTATTTACTTGAATAAATAGTAAAGTACTGAAATCCCTCGTGTATTCTATCGCAAAATTGCACAATATATTGATATCAATATTTGATAAATGCAACAAACGTAAGAGTCCAATAATAATGTTTTTGTGACACCCGCAACAGCCAAAACAAACGACAATTTAACTAAAAAAACCTTTTCCGTTTTTTTACAGAATGCGCTACAATACACACAAATGACTTTTTTTCTCATACTTCTTTTATCTTTGAAATTTAGCATTTTGATTGTTATAGATAACTTTAGTAAGGATTGATGGTCACGTTTTTAAGCTAGGTCAAGTCTTTTTTTAAAATGCAGATGGCAAAATCATTGGTAGCATAGAGGCCAGGAATCTGGTTGTGTAATGCACATATACTCCTCTGTCCGACTGCAAATATATTCGTATAGCAAGCAAAATGTCGCTCGTGAATGCAATTTAAGGGGCTACATTTAGTAAGACTACAAGTGTAAACGAATGTGATTCCAATTCAACCCAATGATTCCAATTGTTTTTATTTCCTATTTCCATGATAGTTTAAAATTTACAGAATTTTTTTGAGTCCTTTTGAACTTTTCTTCCATTTTCTAAAACAAAATCGTTAATTACCTTTAGTGGGGAGAAATAGTTGCTACAAACAAATCTCTTACAGAATTTTCGTTAGCACAAGAAAGTTTGAAAATAAATTATATATGTATTGTAAGGAAATCGATATTCCACTCTAAAAACAGAGGCCCAGTTCGGTCACCGCAAAGTTCTGGCATTTGGCAGTGTAACCCAATTACTTACCCCCCCCTCTCTCCCCTCGCCTCGCGGAGCACGAGAAACGCCTCGCGCAACCACGAGATGCACGAATCATCAGATTTCTGGTCCGGAAAGAATAAAATTGGTTAAACCGGCAATATTTCCCTTAAGACTTGGATCCAATTTCGTGTCATTAGAGGAGAGGCGACAAAAAGCTAGAAGCTGCCTTTAGGGTTAAGTGAAAGACGCTCGGAGAAGAGCAGTTAGAGGAGGAAGTTTAATTCCTAAGACCTAATCCCCAACTCCTTCCTTCCCCTAACCCCAGGGGGGTAGTGAAGTATATAGGCGGATAACTGTAGAAGAAGGTGGGAGATCGAGTTAGGGATCGAGACGACGATGTCCGCTAGAGTGCCCGGTAATCCAACGAAAAGAAAACAGAAGAAGCTCATGCTGAGCCAGTTCCCGGTGGTCACACCGAAATTTAGTTTAGCTTGTATTGAGAAAAAAGCTCAATCATCTTCCTATCCCGGTTTACAACCAAACCCAGAGATAGTCCTCCCCATTGAGCAACACCCCAAAGCGAACTTCCTCTAACACTCCCCATTTATCAAAGAATTCACTTATTTGATCATCGCTCGTCACTGCTGATCATTCCAAGATTAACCAGAAGATTTGAAGAAGCATACTTTCATGGTCCCGTTGTTGAAATCATCTGACTAAGACAACGTGCTTAACGCCATCTGTCGCCAGCACTGAAATCACCTTTTGCTCAAGCCTGTCCACACTCCAGTCAAATAGCTGAGGTGCCTGTGATCGCGTGCACACGTCTGACCCCAAAAAGATTCGGTCGTCTACATAAAAATTCCAGGCCAAGGTCCGTCTCCATCGGTAGTCACGTGTGGTTGATTTAATGGTAAAGAAATTCCATTATTTTTGAAGGTCAATTAACGTCCAATATTAAAGTGACCTTTAGGTCAACCATCACTTTATATTCATTTGTTTAAATTAGTAAGTCTCACTTAAACTCATTTAATTCATAGCTGTATAGTTTATTTTGTTAGATTTCATTTTTTTTCATGTTGAATTTAAAGATCTATTTTCTTAGAATTATTTAATTCAATCCGTGAAACGCTGAGCATTGCACTAGAAATCCTCAAAGATTAAAATAAGGTAATAAGAATAATAACACAGCCCTGCGTTTGAAAAAATTGTTTATGTTCCCCAGGATTTCTTTGTGGTTTCTTAATGAATCCAACCTCTTGAGTTTAAAAAGGAATGTATATTTGTTCAATCAGGTCAAATTTTCTCAGTACAGCATACACCATTTTCATTGAGATTACCTCATTTTTTCTGAATTTAAAAAAACCAAACTTTCTCTATCTAATAATGCATTATTACTGGTATATCATATAAACAGGAATACACGTATGTAAACTATAATTTTTTTAATAAACAAAAAATAAAAGAATGCAACATAATAAAGAAAATAATTATAATTTCGAAGAACAGACGCCCTTGACGATTTTCGTTTGTGCCTGTCATCTGGTGCATCACGCTTCAAACACCAACAGTAGTCAGCAAGCATGTTTCCGTTCCATTTACACTGGTATCTGGATTCCATTGTTTTTATGTCCTGGTTGAATCTTTGCCCCTGTTCTTTACTGTAATCCCCGCAGTTGTCGGGAAAATAATCCAGATGGGACTGTAAAAGTGTATCTTTATAGACATTCGAGCTCCCAAATGTTTGAGACTTGTTAAGAGCTGATTGACCAGGGCAACATATTCTTCTAAGCTTCTTTTATTGCCTAGATAATTGTTAACTAGAGCTTTGAAAGCTTTCCAGGCATCTTTTTATATGTCCTT
Organism: Ceratothoa steindachneri; assembly: GCA_963969495.1. Lineage (NCBI taxonomy): Eukaryota > Metazoa > Arthropoda > Malacostraca > Isopoda > Cymothoidae > Ceratothoa > Ceratothoa steindachneri. Next base: position 186,417,406 of record OZ018326.1, on the reverse strand, counting down.
CATTTATGCTTCAAATTGCTGATCAAGTTCCTGATTTGAAGTCCATCAAAAATTCCCCCATGGAGCTTAGCGATACTGATTTGTGGAAATTTTTGAGGAAAAAATTTAAAAGCTTGGCCTACTTTATTAAGGGTTTTGACATAATTTTTCATTATGCCAAGCTTTATATGCAGTGGAGAGAGGAGTATTTTTTGAGGAGGCACTAAAGGTTCAGCTATCACATTGTTTGATCTAATTATGAAATGCTTCTCGTGGAGGCCAAACCTTCTTCTCATAGTGCATACTATCTGCATGACTGTCCCATAAACATAGGAAACAGGGATGCTCCGTGTAGCCTGTTTGCGTTCCAAGCGTAAGAGACACTATCTGAAAAAAATTTAGCACGGTATGTAAATTCAGTGTAATATTTCTAAAAACAAATTCAAAGTAATATTTTCTTAAACAATGAGAATATGAATATGTACTGAAAAATCCTGTATGCCGATGCATTAAATCATCGTAGTGAAACTAATTGGATATATGTACATCTTATTTTGAGTTTATTGAGTTGTGTTGTATACCTTCTCAATTAGGATAAGTTCCCCATTAAGCCAATAGGATGCATTAACCTATAGGGACACACTTCAACAAAAAATATAACTCAAAAATGACTCATGATTTCCAGATTTGCATTCTTGTAAAATGTAAGTTGACCAAAAGGTGTATACAAGTATTAACAATTAAAAATGAAAATGCCAATATCAAAAAGCTTAGAAATGCCAAGTGTAAAATGATTATACCTTTAAGTCACCACATATCCTCCACTTATAGCTAGAGTAATTTATTGCATCCAGCATTTTTTTCATAACTTTCAGTAAGTTGGATTGAATGGCCTATAGGAACGGAAGCTATCTTGTTACCAATATTCAGTAACACAGCTTTTAAACTTCTACTGGAGGAATCTATGAACAGTCTCCATTCTAATGGGTTGTAGGAAATTCCAAGGGCCTCAACAAGTCCTTTAATATTGGCGCAGTATACAAAAGAGCTGGAAGAATGAGGTAAAAAAAGGCTTCCGAAACTCTTGTTCTCTATTTCTGTGCCCCCCTAAATGTGGTTTCTTAAGCGAGAAGATTACTTTCACGAAGTCAAGAGCCAAAAAGTTGTGTATTCGCCTTTGAAACCCCCAGATCCCTGGTCAGGTCATTTAACTGAACTTGAGTGAATGGTCTTGCGACCATATCATGTGTGGAAACCTGATAAGACTCAGATGTGTCATAATCTTGGTCAACTTCCATATTAATCTCTTCATGTACCTCTATATGTTCAGGGAGAGAAGGTATAGGAATTCATGGGCCATAGAGGCAGAGGTTTGATGGCAGAAGGAACATCCAGATATGCCACACTATGTTTATTCTTCTTATTTATACCTGTGGAAAATATAATTGCATATGTATTACATAAAGGAATTGATTTGGAGTTGCAGATAGTACATAAATGTTCAGTAAAGGATATGTTGATGCTGAAGTGAACTATGTTAGTTTTTAATTTTATGCTAAGTCTTTGCATAATAATGCCATTTTCAGGAGTCAGTATAATACAGAAAGCTTAAATACTTGATACAATGCTCACCTTTAAGATTTGTAATGCAAAAATAGCAGTCCGTAGTGTGGTCCTTGCCATCTCTCCACACCATAGGAACACCAAAAGAGAGGGACTTCTGTTCGCCCTAACTCCAGCGTCTTGAACTTATGTAGCATCCCTTGCAGCATGATATGTGGTGCAAAACTTTTATCTTGATCTCTTAGCCTTACTCCAAAATATGCACGATACAAAGATTTAATTACAGGAGGGATTGTACTTTGCTGCTCGGGAAAAGTCACTTTGCCGCAAACATAGCAAAATCTGTCGGAGCTATTCTTACATTTTCTGTTCATTTTTAACTCAACCACTATTATTATTATTCTTATTATTATAATGCTAAGCAATTTCTAACCTGCAAAATATAAACCTATTTGCATAATTACTTAAAATGTACAGTAAATTTACTGCGAATAGAGCAGTGCAAAAACTATTGAAATTTGATGTAATATAGGAGATGTATAAACTATAAAATTATTATCACCCCCTGTATCGCAAAAACTGGAGGTGATAGAGAAACACGGATGACAGATTCGGATTTAGGAGGTCAATTTTATTAAGAAACAGTATAGAAAACCTAAGGTACATTTTTGACGCAGACCAGTGTAATATAGCACTCTTGGAGAAAACGTAATCAGGAGTTTTTGAAGTACGTAACCGCCCATACCTACGTACACCAACTCGGTCTGGCAATACCATGACATATATACGAGGGGCAGGCAATAAGTTTTGCAATTCGGATATAGGGAAACGAGATATGAGGAAAAGTGTTTTATTATTTTTCAATATAAATATACCCTCGACTTCAATGCAATTGCGCCACTTGTCCCTGAGGCTTCGAAGTCCCGAGAACCAGAAATCTCCCGACTGCTGTTCAATCCACTCCTGGACGGCGAGCTGGACATCTTCATTGTCCCCAAACCAGCGTCCATGTAGTGCAGCTTTGAGCTGGCGGAATAAAAAGTAGTCGCTAGGGGCCAGATCTGGACTGTAGGGGGGATGGTTGAGCTTCTCGAATCCACACTCGCGCATGGCAGCTTGTGCAACTCTGGCCTTGCGGACCTTGATGACGTTGAAGTCAATCATGGGGCGTGAGGTTTCTAGGGACCCAACGGACAGAGACCTTGGTCATGGCCAAATTTCCTGGATGATGTTGATAACACTTCAATGTGATATTCCAAGTTCTCGCTCGATTTCTTCGACCTTCACCCGTCGATTTTCGAGGATTATCCTCTCCACACGGTCCACATTGTCCTCGTTGGTCACGTCTGACGGGGGTCCTGGACAGGGGTTATCTCCAAGGAACTCACAACCATGGCAGAACTCCCTATTCCAGCGAGCAATGGTTGCATAGGAAGGCGCGGTGTCGGTGTACACTGCAACCATGCGTTCATGGATCATTTTTGCATTCTTGCCTTCTTTGGTCAAAGATTTGATCACTGCGCGGTGCTCAAACTTTTCCATTGTTGTGAAGATTTGTGGCTGACTATCTGCTATCAACTACTGCTTCTTAAATATACGAGGCAGGAGCATGCGACTGCAGGTCCTGACTGGTCTTAACTTGTCCTAAAACCCCCACAAACAGCCATCCCCCTTTCTCTGTTTTGGCCTACCGATTCGCAAAACTTATTCACTGCCCTTCGTATATATTGTAGATGAACTTATTGAACGATGTAGGCACCATGAACGAACCAAATAAGCGAATACATAAAACTCCATGTATATACATAGCTAAAGTCGAGGATAAATGGATAGGGAGATTCGCGCTTAATAGTGCAGAAAGGAGTGAACAGTGAAGGAGTTTCTTTCTGGGGGTGCATGCCGGAAGAATCTCCCTGAAAGAAAATGAATGATTCATTCGAATTTTGTATGTTTTTTTATTTTAGTTTGCTCATTTGATGGAGAACGCCGAAGACATGGTAAAAAAATTTAAAAAATGCAAACTTAGAAATATATTAATTTAATATGATTATCAAAATAACGACAATCAGAAATTTAAAAAAAAACAAAAAAAAAAGACAATTAACAGTATTCTTTGGTGGCAAGGGTAAACCGGTCTACGAAAGGGATAACCTTCTACAGTGAACAATTCAAAGATTAAATAGTTGAGAGAACACGCCATAAGAACCAAGCACATAATTGGTCGCAATTTTCCTCGTGCTGATACCGAGACAGAACTAGTATTTTAACACAAATGCTGAGAAATTCTCTATTTTGTTACATTAATTCCGAGATACTGATTGGTTAGTTCATTTAAGTTTTGTAGTCAAGTTGCTGATTGGTTTGACATAATTAGGAATCTACCTACCAACCTTGCTTAGATGCCCCTCTCTCGCTAGTTCCCCTAATTTGTACAAACGTGCGACCGAATCGATCCTTCAACCTTTCCACAAAAGCATCCCCCTTTTCATTTGTTACATTTTTTGATCATCGACTTGTTCGCACATTAGGTTTATTTATGTCTACCTCATTTAATATTGAGAGCATTTTCTACTTAACCCTCAAAACTAGCGTATATTTTTATGCACACTTCAGATATAAAGAATGAAATTTAAAATCGATAACAAACAGCTCATGATAGAATTATATAAATGGCGACATAATTAGGATTATTAGTATTATGATAATGATCTTTTAATTTATTTATTAATTATACATTTAAACATTAATTAACTTAATATGTCTTATTTGAATAGCAGTTATAACTAAAGTTGATCGATTTTTCACTTTGCCATCTTGGTGACGTTAACGAACATTTTTTTTATTTTCTTAAATCCAACCGAAACAATTGCTTTATAATTTTCAAGTGGTGACCTCTAGCCCTCTCAAACATATTTCCGTGCTATTGGTCCTAAAAAAATTTTCTCATGTAAACTCACTAGAAATGATCCCGAAGCACAGAAACAGTCATCATAAATCTTGGAACTTGCATAGTGTGTGAATTGTAAATCGCTCTCAAATAGGGACAAATTCCAGTAATAAGGGCAAACATTGATTGTCCTCATATGAGGACAAGTGCAGTAAGGAGAATAAAAAATAGAGATAAGACCAACAATATTTATAATGAAAACATCTGTGTTTAAAGTAATTAATGATGACTTTTAGTATGTACAATAATACACATGTATACGCATGCGACCATATGGACATAACATATGTGTGAATAAACCTGCTGGTGTTTCCTTTATGAAATTAATTAAATTAGCAATAAAATGCTTCAAAACATTCAGCGCAAAGTGGTTCTTTGCGCCTTATACATTGGTACCGTGTTTTCCTTTTGCAAGTATATAAATGACATCGAGAAGCATATTTACCATCTGATTTTTGGGGGAAGTGGGGTCCTCCATCTTTTCGCCACTCAGCTGGAGCTTTATGATGAACTTTTACTTTTACAGGTGTTGGAGTTGTTGATGGTCGACCTTTTTGTCGCCTGAATGATCCTTCATATATGAGAGAAGTAGCAACAGACGATTTGAATTTATAGAGATCTAGTTTTTCATTCATGTCATCATTTTTCAAAAGAATCCAGCAATTGACAACTGTAGCATTTAGAAGGTGGAAAAATAGTTTTAGATACCATCTTTTATGACGTTGTTGATGGCGATAGAGCCCCAGTAAAGCATCCATTAAATCAACTCCACCCATGCGAAGGTTATACATTTTTATAGTATCTGGTATTGGAACTTAAATTTCTTTTTTTTCTTTTCTACTCCATCGCAGTGTGCTTCCAATTGGTTCTACCCCTGCAAATGTCGATGCAACATGAACAGCTGAGTTATCAAACCAGCGGCAGATGGTTATATTATCCTGTGATGTTACTAATGAGTGAGCTCCACGGGGCATCTTTTTCATTTCACTGATGCTTTTTAGCTTAGTGTTGGCATTCTTCAGTCTATTTGCCCTTACTGTTCCAGCAGCATGAATTTCTTCTTTAGCAAGCTTTTGTAAGAGAGAGATTGTTGTAAAAAGATTGTCAAAATACAGCTTATGTTTCTTATTTTTTATGCCGGTTGAAAGGCGAATTACAACATCACCAACTGCACCAAATTCAACACTTGGTTTTGAGCGATCACCTCCTGCTCTTTGATATATCTCAAACTTATATACATAACCTACATGACCCATATTTTAAACCCCCAATGGAGGAGGTTTACCCCTGATGTATTGCTTTATCTTAGACCTCTACTTAAATGGTACCATCATCTCATCAATTGATAAATGTTCCTCCACTGATGTGCTTTCTCAAAATGATGACTGAACATGAACAATGAAAGGCCTCAATTTATAATAACTATCACCAGCATCATTTTTACTTTCATTGTCAATGAAATGAATGTTGGTACGGAGTGACATAAACCTATGATGCTTCATATTGTCTGCAATAATACTAACTCTGGTACCATGCTTTTTGCACCAGTAATCTCTAAGTCTTCTGTGTTTGCAAAAAGTCATTATGAGATTTATTCCAAGAAATACTTTTAATTCTGAAAGAGTGAGATTAAAATTTTCTAGCCCATTTTCTAATGCATATAAATTCGTGTGAAAAACTACCTGAGCAAGAGTAATCATCAGGAATCATCTTTGAAAGGTAACTAATTGGCATTTTTCCTTCCAGACAGGATTTAAACTCGCCTTTGAAGGAAGGGTAATTGACAGAAAAATAATTGTCTTTCTCAGCATACTAAATGACCCTATCTTTATTTGCTGACAAATTGCATTGATATTTTGTCAGACTACAGGAGTTAGGCTAACCGGTCTAAAGTTATTGAAATCCTCTTTACTACCCTTCTTGAAAATGGGGAAAACATTCGCTCTCTTCCAATCATCTGGTATTTCTCCATATTCCAGTTACCTAGTATACAACTTCTCCAGAGCTATTGAGATACTTTCTACCACTTCTTTAAGTATCCTAGATTTAATATTATCAGGGCCGGAGGCTTTGGTAGTATCTAACTCACCTATTAGTCTTTTTATCATCCTCCAATCCACACTAATGGTAGTAAATACCTTTTTTCCTGACCCATGAGTACTATCATAAGACTATTTAGTTTCTTCTTTGTAAATACTGATGCAAAATGACCATTTAGTACCTCACCTATTTCCTCATCAGTTTCTCTCACAACCCCTTCATATTTGATAGGTCCTATTTTAACTCTGCCAGACTTGTTATTAATTTAATAGTAACTAAACAACTTTCTAGGATCTTTGTTGCAATCCTGAGCTAATTTAGTTTCTGACACCCTTTTATTCTTCTTTATAATCTTATTTAACTCATTCCTAGCCGTTTTATAATGACTTAAATTTGGAATATTATTTTCTACCTGTAATTTTTTATATGCCCTTTCCTTCTCGGAAATTTTTCTAGCTATCCTCTGATTCCACCATAATGGTTTCCTACTTTTGTTCCTAATGGCCTTCATTGGGATACATTGCTCTTGGACTACATTAATTATATGCTTGAAAGTATCCCACATCCCATAAGCATTTTTACCTCTTAATTCTACATCCCAGTCTACCAAATTTAGCAAGCTTCGAAGTTTTACATAATCTCCCTTATGAAAATTTGGAACTTTTACAGCATTCTCAGTTATTTTACCCTTCTCAATTCCTAAGTTTAAACGAACTATCTGATGGTCACTATTTCCAAATGCTTCCCCAACAGTCAATTATTGAACTAAATGATCACTGTTAGAAAGTAATAAATCTAATATATTGTCCCCCCTCTTTGGCTCATTAACAAATTGATACAAGAAAATATCCTCAAAGCATTCTATGCACCTGCCACTTGTTCTATCCCTACCTATCATATTTTCCCAGTCCACAGAGTTTAAGTTGAAGTCCCCAATAATAACTGCATCTGTTTCACATCCCTTTCTTACTTCCCTTATCATTAGCTCATCTATATCATCAGTCTGCCCAGGTGGTCTGTAAAAAGCTGCCAAATGCACTATTCTATTTTTACTGAACCTAATATCTATCCAAAGTGACTCACTACATCCTGCTTTATTGAAGTATTTAAACTTGAAACAATGTTGTTTTTTATATATATAATTATTCCTCCACCAATCCTACCTGTCCTTTGACTAATGTACATATTATAGCCCTGTAAATAAAATTCACTTATAGTATCACTAAATTCTATTTCATTAACCCATGATTCAGTAACACATAATATATCTATATCCTCATCGCTAATATAACTAAATAGCTCATCCTTCTTGTTTCTAAGACTACGAGCATTTGTACAGAAACATTTTAACCCCTCTATCCCTGAAGCACCTCTTCCAACCTGAATGACCTCACCTCTATTGCCTTGGAACCTATTTCTGTTATCTGCCAAGTCCATTTTCAGTACTATAATGTCCTCTCATAATTCCCTGACCATTATTAGTATCTAGTTTCCCGCCCGCAAAGACCTAATAAGACGATCATACTCCTCCCACAACACATCTACCCCCCTCCTACTCAAATGCAGTCCATTCATCAAATACATTTCTTTCATTCCAACAAACCTATCCCACACATCCACAAACACCTTTCATCTCACACATCCTCCTCACATAATCATTCAGCCCAATCGCACGAGACATATATTCTACCCCAACATTCATTCTTGGAAGCACACCTGTCACAACACCTTTCATTCTACTTTCTTTCACCTTTTCAATCAACCTCTTGTACCTCTCACGTAACTCACATGCACCCACTTTCTTCACATCATTCACTCCTACATGTGTAATCACAACCGCATCCCTTGCACAGCCAGACACCAGCTCCTCCTACCTATCAGACAGATCTCTCACTCCAGCAACCGGCAAACACACCCTCAAACCATTCAATCTACTTGCATTCAACCGCCTATCTAAATATCTAACTCGCGAATCACCCATGACAAGCATTTCAGTCAGACTACTATTACTAACCCTCACAGACCTAACTCCATCCCCACTCCTATTCTCATTCAAACTACCAGTCACTTTACTCCACCTCCACCCCCGTGAGTCATATCACTTCCAGTTACTTCCTCTCTTAGGGCACTGAATCTATTTTTTAAGCTAATAGGTTCTGTGTCCCCCCCGACTCACACACCTATTCTCCCCCTGGCTAACCACCTCAGCAAAGACAACCCTATTCTCACAAAGAACAGGAGAAGCCTCCCTAGCTACACGTTTCCTAACCACTTTCAACTGTTCCCCATCCTCACTAGGCCTATTTCTAACTAATCTAAAGGAGCTAACTTCACTATCCCTAGAACTATCATATCCTACCTCTCCACCGGCCCTTTATCTTCACCTGAAACATCTAACTGGCCTACCTCACCACCTAACCTATTCCTAGCCCTAGGCCTAACAATAAGTTCCCTCTTGAGCTCAGCAACTAACCCCTCCAGCCTACATATCCTGTCTAAATCCTGCATTCTCATCCCCTCTAAATCTACAATGCATTCACGCATCCGACATACAACACATGTATACCCCTCACCAACTACACCACAACTAATGCATGCATTCCGACACTCATGATCACTTTCATCCCCGAACTCCATCACTTATTCAAACAAAGGAACAATTTGAGTAGTAATAAGAAAAAAAAGAGCAACTTAGCTTTCGCTGATTCAGTGGTAAAAAAAAAAATAGAAAATCCGAAAACTAAATCAACAGACCGAAACGAGATTTAAGGCACAACACAGTCCAAATCAGTCGCTAATTAAACCGTCAACTTAGAAATGAGGTTTCAAAACACTAATTTAATTTATCTACTATACACTTTCCGGGGCAAAATAAGGTAAACAAAAGAACCTGGCCGAAAAATTAACAATACTAAACAACTTCGTTATATTAACCAAATATACGATCTAATAACTTAATATTTTTGTTTACTATGTCACTAGACTATATGTAATACTATTTTGAGTAAAAACTATCAAACACCAAAGTATAGCAAATAATCGAAATATTCCGAGAGCTCTACGAAACACGTGCTGCCTATTCGTAGCTAGTAGGTATGTTCTGTCCAGTCCGCTTTATAATATTTATAGTATTTAGAAGAAATAAACTTATCACACACGTGTCTTCACATTCTATTATCATCCTGAATGATTAAGTGACTAAAAATACGACACGTCTAAATCTTCGTACATGTATGAATCATCCTATTTGTATTAAAACATGATTAGTTGTAGAAGTATCGATTGCGCTCCTTATAAAAAATCTCCCGATTTCTTTCTTCGTCGCACTGCCCGACTAATTTTCTGCAGACTAATCTACAATCTTTTAGTTGGGCCGTAATGTGAAAATGGAGCGCATCGCAGGAATAACACTTTGAATAAGGTATTTTCTTTCTAATATACCTATCATTGATGTTTCGAATTGCATAGTAGGTCCCACCTACAAAGAATATTTTTCAAGGGCAATCGAAGAAGATTGGGGCTGATTTTTCAGGATATGATGTTTGATGGAGTAATTTGAATTGGCTTACTTGCCCTTTAGCTGTGAATACAAGAATCATTACATTTCTGCTCATGTTCTATAAATGAGAACATATCTACAGTGATAACGTTTTTATACCAAATATTACACTTTCTTGCCAACTACTGGGCTTCTTGTATTATTGATGAAAGCAGGAATTCTTTTGATGGAACATTCATTATCCATCATCTTTTTTGTAAGAACTAAGGAAACAAAGGTGCATCCTGTCAAATATATATTCACTTTATATATCCTATTAAGATCAATTCGTACATTAGGAGCAATTATCGCAAGTCCCTTAAGAATCCTCTATATGTGAAATATGTGATTAAAGGTTTCGAATTTAATGTATGTTTTTGAAGACTGAAATGATGTGTTGAATTGTCCCATAATATAATCTTAAAAGGTCTATTAATGTAGTTAGGCGAAAGAAATGTGTAAAGACAGCGTATCACTAGAAGCATCCATAATTTCAAAACTTATATTTGGAAGATAATCACACTCCTGTACACATTGCAGATTCAATATAAACCTAGAAAGCTCCTAGACTACTTGACCATGCAGAGCTTCTTCAGGTCATTCCAAGATCATATGGCATAAATTAACGATAAGGCTCTCGTCCCAGTTTTCCAGTAATTGTATAATTTCTACAGGAGAATGATTTTTCTCTTTGGCATAAAAAGTGCTATTGTAAATGCGGGTATGAAGTTTTACCCGGATAAGTGGTTTCTCGTTTATCCGATAAAAATGTTGCTGTGGCATGGAATAATTTTGTTGTTTGCACTTTCATCCAATTATGTCGTATGTAATTATCAGAACATCTGGTCTTCTTTGACGATTGGTATTTTCCTTGTCGCCTTCATCGGTTATAGTAATTGGAGCAGATTTAACTATATATGAAATTTTACCGTTACTTTCGGTAGAGAAGTCGTTGATAAAGAGGAAGGAGTTGGGTCAATTCGGTAGATACGCTTTCGTTTTTTCGTACGAGTAAAAACTTTAATTTTATCCGATGATCAACAAAAAGGAAAGCATAACTGAACGAAGTATGAAACAATTCATGTTTGTCTCTCCATTTAGTTAGTCTATCATTGAACCGACATCCAGGGGAAAAACGCACTATGTCTTTTGTATACTGAGTAATAGAGATAATATGTTTCCTCAACGCATTGATAGAATCATCTGGTGTTACAGTGTGTGGTAGGAAGTATATGAAGGATCTAAAATGAATATATGTTTCACCATGGTGTGTATGATGTATTGTCTTTGGATGGAATAAGGCATACACTCCTTATTTTTGATACGCAACTTAAATCATAGATGCTAAGATATCAGAGCTATTCAAACTCTCCTTCCACCACACGAATATCTCCATATTTCTAGTCGCCCAAAATCTGTATAATATAAGCTGCTACATGTGAGATATTACCTAAACTGTTAGGATCTAGATATATTTAACTAGGAGAGAGATATATCCAATAAATATTTCGCAAAACAAACAATTCCTGGATAACAGAGTAATTTCCGGAAAATATATAAAGAATCAGTCTTAAGGCCGTATGGATATTTATTCTGCGACTGTAGTCTGAGAAACCCTGTACCATTTCCATTTATTTTACTGACGAGAATACTTCGAAATGAGGTCCAATTAGTATATCTTTTAGAATGAGTGATAGAAAGAATAGATAGTGTTGAAAGCGTTGATAATGATTTTGTCAAATGTTTATGAGAAGCATGTATTAATCTAATAAAAAGTAATGTTCCAATGGCGAAATCACAGAAGCAAAAGAATCACGATGCTAACGATTGATAGGTATGTTAACTCGAGAGCCAAGTCATATTCTTTCAAAGAATATGATAATAAATCAACATTGGGGATCATTACTCCGAATTTGTTATAACACTTGTCATTTACAGCCATCAGAGATGAAAATAAATGTGTAGCCCAAAAAGAGAGAGAAGTATCCGTAAACCTAATATGAGCACAAAAAAAGACTTATCTTTGCAAAGCAAGTTGACTACTATACTAAATAATTCACACATTCCACCAGAGAGCCGTATTATTATACGTTATCACATTGTGTTGGAAAACTATTATAAACAGTGCTGATATGCTATGCATCCCCTTGCCTTTAAATTTAATGAGGGTGACAAGGATAAAAACCGAGTAGGCAGATAAATTACTAGGAACACTGAAAGCTACTGCTCGTAAAAGTGTTAGAATAATTTCTCAGACAATAAACATTCACAAGGATTCATTTGGCATAACAATGGGGTAATCATCGTGTTTTGTGAAAGTTCTGTTACACAGTTTTTTTTTACCTTCATGAGGTTTATGTGTGTGATAGAAAAAGTTCAATCAAAGAAAATTAAAGTTCTACTTTTTCAGCATGTGTTAATAAAACTACTTTTCTATTGTGTGCAGGTGTTTCGAGAAGGAAGTGAAAAGAATCGATATCTCTGTTCTCCATTGCGAGGGCCACTACAACTCTAAAATCGCTAAACTGCTCAACGTCAGCCGAATGATCGTCCACACAGTCGCTTATAGGCTTAATGAGGGAAAGATCTTAACGATCGAGCTCATTCAGGCAGACCTAAAGTTGTCGACAGTTTAGCGGTGAAAATGTGCAAAGAATTTTCCTGGTGCTCAAAATGATTGCACTCGCAAAGAGAAAACACCTGGGTCTTCACGTTGTCCAATGCCGTCAAGCAGGAAGGTGGCCAGAGCTTGAGGTGCGTTTAAAGGCCTCTGTTCACCGACCCTATACAATAACAATGTCGGGAGCTGTGTAATCGCCCTCTCAACGACCTGAAGAGTCATGGAAATTGAATTCTCATTTTTATTTTGATGTAAAATCCTTTACGGTCGATCTGGTCATTAACAAGAAGCACAGCGTTGTTTTAAGCATCGGCCAGGACTTTTTCGAGGTTCGCGACGTTTCCATGACCAAGCATCCAGTCTTCGTAATGATGCTCGACGTCGTGACTTCAAATGTAAAGAAGACGTCGCCGGTGTGTTTCTCGTCCGGTTACAGGCTCACCTCCCCGATTACAGGAGCATCTTTTCCACAAAAATTCGTGTCCTGGCTCTAAAAGGTGACGAAAAAGCCTAACTATGTCTTTCAGTAGGAGCGTGTCACGGCCCATACGGCCAAGACCGTGTTAAGGGGTTGCGGTTGAATAAGAATTTCTGTTCGTAGGACTTCTGCCCACATCCGTCGCCCGACCTCATTCGACTACAGTGTGTAGGCACATGTTACGAGCAAGGCAGGCAATGTTCCCCACAGGAATATCGACAAGCTGAAGTTCTCCGACATCCGCATGTGTGCTAGGAATCGAAATGACTTCATCCGCAACGTGTGCGTGGCATTGACGTCTTGCTTGGAGCGCTTGCTTGGAACCGAGGCCGGTCACATCAATTACTACTACAATTCATCAATTATTTATAGTTTGAAACAATGAAAACTTGCCTAACCACATCAAAACTATCATTGTCTCCTTTGTTGAGAGTATTGTAACCAGTGTAACAGTACTTTTGCAATACCTGTTACAATCGATGGTAAAAAATACTTCCCCAGTCAAAGATTATCAAAATACTCACCGATTTAGCTAGAACATATAAAGAACCACCCACATTTTGGGATAAAGTAGGAGTAAAATTAATATCTTCTGTAGAGGTATAATAAAAGTTTAGTATATATATATATATAATATATATGCATCGAGGCCAAGGAAATAATAACAAAAGACATCTGGTTTTAGCTTTGCTAGTCCGATCTTCTCCGGTAACATAGGAGAACGGGCAAAAGGGTAAATGTTACGAAACAGATTCCTTACCTCAGCTCAAAAGGCAGGCCTTTGAGGGTGTACTTATAAACAATCCATTCAAAAGTGCAAACTGCCGATCTCGTATTACCCTCTCTCAGAGCTACAAGACGCCAAGCGTGGGAGACCAACCTGAGGTCTCAGCTTGTGAGTCCCACCGCCACCTTCCCATTCCTCCGCGGGAGTAATTTGGGTATATAACAGGTTGACCGGAGGAAAAGAGGCTTTTTGTTTGTTTTAACGGAAGAGACCAGAAAGTCACACGTTGAGAGAGTTTTCGAGTTCGAGAAGAAAACAGAAAAAATCACCGGTAGAAAGTTTTCTGCAAGTTAATGAGAACTTGCAGTCCTTGTACAAAACCAGATTGTACCAAGGAAGCTCGGCGCCGTTCGAGCCCCAAGATTATTTAATATCAAGCTACCCAGTTTTGAGGACTCCAAATCTTACTCTATCTGAGTTGGACAAACCCCAACTAGATAGAAAAAAAGAAGACAACGATTTCATCTCGTCCCGAAGAAAAGTAGAAGGACTAAGCAACCCCCCACCCAGATCCCTCGTGACGTCACTCGTCAGATCGACGGGCAGGTCGACGAACGATATCTATTGAGCAAACAGCTAACTACTCGAGCTACGCCTCTCCGGAACAAAATCTCCCAAGATAGTCTAACTGGTCTCGGATATTTAATCTCCATTACCTTATTTATGTGAGTAAAGAATAATCCTGTTGTTTATGTCCCCGTGCATAATAATTAGTTTATTGGATGTCTGGCCAATGACAAAGATATTAAAATAAAATTGTTCTCCCTTTAAAATTCTATCTCGAATCAAGCTTCGAGAGCTCGCCCAGCAATCCCATTTTCTTTTTTTTTGAAGTGTATTAGATCTGTAATTTTTTGTTATTTAGTGAGAGGGTTTATGTTCATTAAAGTCTATTTTTTTAGTAAAAGCACTGTTTTAATTATCCTCGAACGAGTTAAAGTGGCAATAATTAATAAAGTCAAGAAAGAAACCCCTTGTATACATTCACTAGAATAAAAATAAAGTTTAGCACTTTTAGAGGACTATCCTTTAAGTGATTCATAAAGCACGAACCTACGCCTCAAGTCAAAGTTTATTTGGTTTATTAAAAATTAATAAAACAAATAAATATATATATATATATATATATATATATATATATATATATATATATATATATATATATATATATATATATATATATATATATATAATCTCGGCTAACCTACGACATCTTCTAAATCCCTAAATCTATCATAAACCACCCGCAACTCGGAAAGAGATAGAAACGAGTATGTACTCACACAACATTTTCCTCTGCATTAAAATCAGTGGTTTGCACAACGGCATACCGTACTTTGATTTAACACCACAGCAAAAACTAAGGAAGTGTTTGAATTATTAATCAATTACATCGATGAAAAATGGCAAGTAGGTGGACCAATTAAAGATTTGTAAAGAATGAAGTGGGATCTACAAATGTATGCCAAAGAAAACACAATGCATGGATTTACAAACAGAGACAAAAACTCTTTACCCTTTTCAGACAATGTCACATTGTCTACCTAGATTCAGTTTATTACTCACGCATAGAAGCTATGTCTAGATTCTAGGTGAAGTATATGATACATCAAGAATATAAAATTATTTTACTCAGCCATTTGAAGATTAGTAAACCAAAAGCTAGTTATGTTAGAATGATCTTTGAAAATATCAGGGGAAGCTCTCATAGGGCTAAACAATTCGTTATTGAGGTTGTGATTTTGCTGCTGTTTTGAGCATTACACAGATTAAAACATGAAAATTTCGCCCATGTAGTTAAAGTGGTGGAAGACTACGATACATTACAACTATATTGTGTAGTGAGACCATACAATAACTGTCTATTTTCCAGCATACACTTCGTTATTTCTTTCGAAAAATGGACTAAGAGTTTATTCCTATGCGATTCCAAAACGTATTTTACAACAAGTATGAAGTCAATACTTTGCTAAAACTCTTAGGCAAGATTCATTCATGACAGATCCAGTGTTTTCAAAATGTGATTAATGCTTGTTATCTTGCAATCACGATGTACTCGATGAATGTTGAAAACTTCCCGCTATCATCATCAACAAAACTGAGTATATGAAAACGTCTTGTTTGATAAGTGGCATTGTTTTCTGTTGACGACAAGGAGCACTATGAAACTATCTCTCAGGAGATCTTTATGACTATGTCAACATTAAGCAAAAAGAAAGGTTAATAGAATATCTAACTATCAATCAGCCTCAGCTTGCAAGTCCAGAGGATGAATGCAAGCAGCTTGCGTCATCAAGACACAAGAAAAGAGTTTAAATTCACGAGCACGAATCCTTAACATGTAATTTTTCTTTAAATTTAAGATTATATAATTACTCTTCTGATATTCATCTTCAAAACTATAATTTTGGATTAAAAAGATACATTGATAATTTTATTCTGCTCCACAATGAAATCTCATCTCCTAAAAGGTTTAACCCTACTCTTTTAATTTAGGGAATAAGTATATGTACAGATTAATAAGGTTTAAAGTATCCATATAATAGAAATGGAAATTGCTATTTTAGCTAGGATAAAAATATAAATATGTTTTTGACATCAAATATTTTTAATTGAATAATTATATAAGAGTGTAAACTAGCAGTTATTCAAGTCAAAATGAATCGCCGATTCTTACGAATGTATGCATCCTCGAGTGTGCCAACATCTTTTGCAGAGGAAAATAGACTATTTCAAAATGTAAAAAAGTTTGAAAAAGATCATCTGTGGATAGTTTTCTTTCAGGATTCGATGTTATTCTCTTCACAAACTCGTTTGAAAAAGATTTAAGAAAAAACATATAAAAGCACAAGGTAGATGTAAAACTTGGCAGATTGATCTCACCTTATTAACGTCTATTCTAGATATCTATATTTAATTCCTTAAAAGCGAAGACCTATCATGCAGAATCAAAAGCTATACGATATCTCGTGGAACAAACAGGAAGGAGTCCGGGTTATATATGTTCCTATGATGGATAATATTTCAAAGGGAAGAAGATAAAAGGATTATTGAGCGAAAATAATATCAGAGTATATCATTTCATTCACTAAACAAAGCTAGTCTTATAGAGCGCGTACAGAGAACAATAAAGGAAAGACTTCTCAGATATTTTACCATTAATAATACCTGGATATATATCGCAATTCTCGATTATTTTTCGAAGGATTATTATAACTCTAGACATAGGATGATTGGCAACACACTGCTCACATATTTAGAACCTTTGATGGGTTATGCTCTCATATCTCATCTGAGATCATGTAGCGGCTACTGAGAAATATTCACCTTCCTTACTATATTATTATTATTATTATTACTACAATTATTATTATTATTATTATCATTACTATTATTATTATTATAGTAATAATAATAATATAGTATAGTTGAGGTTTAGTTATAGGTAAGGATGTTATCCTAACACTGCTTTCCCTTCAAACAAAATGAATATATACAGTCATAAGGGAAAATAAAAAAACAATTTTAAATAACTTGCCGAAAATTAATAATGTTTAAATGCAACAACCCAAATTACAAAATAGAAAATTTAAAGCATTTTCATTATCGCATGATAAACAAAAAACATAAAAAAATACTACGATAGTAAAATGCAAACAACAAATTGCTAGCCCTCGACTAAATATGTACATATGTTGAAACAAAAAATACTATATAGGTACAATATATAATGAAATAAACTAAAAACATGAACTTTACATCATCAATCTAATCCAATGTGGGCCTCTCCAAAAAGTTTATTATAATGTTTACTTTATGCAAGACCTGGCTCTTAACAATGACCGTGGTTTAGCATATATAGGTGCAGCAGTGCATATATTATTAGACTTTGTAAAGGAAAGCATCCGAAACTCAACAATCGCGCAAATTATTTAACTATCATCCGAATGCGACTCGTCTCACTCTCAGACCACCAACCACCACCTCGCGCGCGCCTAGAGGACCCGAGATCGGGCAAACTTTAAACCCAAACCTTTACTTTATTTTCGAAAACATCAACATAAAGGTGCGTTTGCATTCCATTGTCTGTGACCCGTTTTCCTAAAGTTTCTTTGTATATATTTAGCAATTTTTGACCTGTGCTTATTTTTTTCTATATTCTTGTCCCCCTTTAAAAGTGTTTTGTGTATAACATTTTACCTTTTAAGGGTATGTTTTGGTGATTGTTCATTTATAATTGCTTTCTTAAAGGGCTAAGGTTTTTAGGTATTATTTTTTGCCTAATTTATGCCTTTTTAAGGTAATTTCCTGTGTAATTTTAAGTCCCTTCCTGAAGGGGCTATTGCTTTCTTTAGTTAGTTTGAGATTATTATTTCTAATCCTTTTTTTGTAGGCAATTCATTTTCGCGATTAATCGAACTCTCACTCAAGAAATTCAGGTCAAACAGCAGTCGAAAACTATAATCTGAGCCAAGCACTGCGCCAAATCACCCCCTCGGTCGTTCACCGTCAGGGAAATTTGTCAATTTCTTCGGAGCTTAGCCTCGGTTTAATTTTCGCATTATTTTTGTTTTTTTTCTCTTTTGTTTATTTTATGTTAGCAAATTATTTTATTGAATTTTTTCCATTTTTTCTTATGTATGTATTAACTTATTTTGCTTATGTCTATTGTAATCTACTTAATTTACTATAGTTTAATTTTTGTCCTCACGATCCAAAAGTGGGTGGTAATATCCTACTTACAGACTTCTTTCTTCTCTCGACCTGACACATAGTATGCCAATGGCGCATATAAATATGGTACATAATGTGGCAGTGGAAAAAGTTAAATATAATCGATCATTATCATAGTATTTAAGTAATCATCCTAAATTGGTGCCTGTAAATCGGGAAGAATGGTTACTTAAGAGGCAGATATATTCAACGCGTTAAATTACTGGGTTTTGGCTTCATGGTTGGGATAGGATAGGTCTGATCAATTAAGAGTTATTCTATGAGAGTTATGGATTTCAACAGATTCAGTGGGAATGAAGCAACCACTAGGGATTAGAAAAGATGATTCAATTTTGAACACGGAATGATTTGATTTGTGGTGTTCCTTAAAATGAAACCCAAATGTTGTTACTGATGTTAAGTTGAATTATCTGATATCATATTACAAGGGAGTATGGATATGTTGATGTGGTTTGATATGTTATTTCGTGAGTAAACAGAGGACGAGTGTATATTTGGAGAAGGTTCGTTATTGTTTCCGAAATTTAAGCAAATTTTCGTGAACTGTTATGTCAGTAAAATCTAAAAATATGTATGCATTTCCTCTCAGGGGAGATAAAGATTTGATTTCCTCAGCCAGATTATGGATGTTCTCAATAAAGTGGGTAATCTGGTTCTCAATAATTTAGGGTGGTCCAAAAGTTTAGAAAACATTCGCAAGGCTTTTGTTCTATATACAAACCAATTATGATAATTGCAACAAAATTTAGCAAAGGTTGCGTAATCAAGTCGAATAAGAGAATTTATATAATTCCTCCGAGAAAAGAGACATAAATGAAATAACTACACATAAAAAAGTAATTGATTAGGCCAAACAACATAACTAAGGTTTAAATATTGTTATATATAAAAGAAAATAAACATAATAGACATATAGTAAATATGAATGTAGGATACAGGTTTTCACCAAATAAATTGAATTCAATCCTAAGGAGGCAGAAAATAGAGATATAAAAATAGGGATAAAAAAATCATCGACAACCTCTTAATTGTTACGTAATGAAGGTGGAAAATGTCAGTAAGCAAACAAGTAAAAGTGGTTCGAAGTTAACAAACGCTTTGAACCGAGAAATTCAATAACATAATTATTAAAACAATGAATCCTTAACTAAACTTTAAGAAAAGCAAATGAACTTAGTTGGAATAGAACGCATCATAGTCGCTAAAATCCTGAGTAAAAAAAAAAATGGATTCGCGCTCAACAACAAACTTTCACTTTATCAGTGGATAAGACAGAAGGAATGAAACGGCAGAAATATAAATATTTTTAATATGATTAAGAGATTTTATCTAAGCAATAAGGTAAGTTTGAGTTTTATTAAACAGATGGAAATGTTTTAATGTCAAATGATATGGGAGAGAGGAAAGTATGTACCATTGCTCCACAACTTTTTAATCTATTCATTGATGAACTATTAAAAAGATTGAAGTGTATCAGAGGAAGAATGGGGATAAGTGATATAAATATCAGTTGTCTAGGATTTGCAGATGATAGGATGATAACACTAGCCAACAAATTTTAATTTGTCTCTGCTGATTGAGTAAATGTTGTTGTAACTAACTAATTCTGGTGCGCTGATTCTAAATATGTGCTCAGGTTCGGCATAGCACGTAAGGTTGCTGGGTTATGTAACTAGGCTATATGGCTTACTTTGTCACCTTAGATCAATTAATAATATACTTATTACGAGTTTGAGAAGAATGAGCCGTTTTGGGGCAAAGTTTGGGAATCGGTGCACCCTATTTGGCATTATGTACGTCCTTTTACAGACCGAGAAAAGATATGTATCATATATAAAAGAGGTAGTAGTCACCTAACTATAAATTTCTTCAAAAATGTTTGAGACTCTTGTTCTTGGGCTTGTACGTGGATATAGGATCCTGCCGTTGTAGGAAACAGCAGTAGTTACCCATCATGTTTTAGTTAAGGCGGCCTAGAGATCAGCTTTCCATCATTGCGATATCTCGGTGGAACCTTTCACCATGTTCGTCACTAATATCACCCATATTAGATGGAAAGAAATCTAGATGCGAATGCAAGAAATGTATCTTAAGAGATATCCGACACCCCATTGGTTGATAGGGCTTTGGAATGTTGTCCACTAGTTCTTCATAGTTCTGCACTACATGGACAAATTAATCCCATGCTGCCCAACTCTAGTAGAGTTAATTTATTTCTGAACTCCCTGTCACGTATCAATTTTCTGATCTACAGCCCTACAAAAATGCCAGCTTTAAGTTTAGCATTGGATTTCTTTCCAACAAATTTCTCTTTGAGATACTGGAATCCTTTAGAATCATGGGCCATTGCTTTAACAAAATTCGTGATAAGGCCAAGTTTAATATGAAGTGGTGAAAGGTAGATTTTCTGTGGATGTACGAAAGTCATGTGCTTCACATTGTATCCGCCAACTATGTGTTCTTCTCTTTTGGGCTACTGTTTGACAATATAATGATTCATGTCGTCACGGCTGTTTCATAGGCATAATAATAACATATTCTTTGTATATCCTAACTGTAGTGCAAAGAGTAAAGAAATTACCTTTAGATCACCACAGATATTCCACTTATGATGTGATTAATCAAGACCTTCCAAAATAAATTTCATTGAATTATATGTCTCTATCATCCCAACAATAAGTGGGACAGGAATTGAAGGGTTTTGGTTACTATTGTGTAGCAACATAGCTTTGAGGCTAAGCAGTGCTTGCATCGATGAATAGGCTCCATTCATCAGATAAATGCATGTTTCCTAGCTGATTCTTGAGGCTATAAACATCAATACAGAAACAATCACTATCTTCTTCTTTATTGAAGGCAACTAACGCCTCATGGCGTTTACGAAAAGTAGATATTTTATAGTGAGAAATTGGGGACGGGCCTGATTTGTAAACAACTTAAATCGTGATGCCAATTTTCATTCCATACAGGAGCTGCCAAGTGTTTACAGGAGCTGTTAAGTGTAGGACATGAATGTTTTTTTTGCAGTCTCCTTCTTTTCTTATGTTCTTATTCCTTTAAATGCTTCCATTATATCACGTGTCATGTGATTAACGTTATTTACAAATGAGGCCCGTGCCCAACTCTCACTAGAACACTTGTCTTGTCTTTCACTGGATAAAGAAAGCGTACACTTCGTTATTCAAAAGGCTTCTTGAATCAACCTTTTTTAGGGTTGAGGATCGTGGCTCAGTTGATGAGCGTCATGGTTACGATAATGCTGTACGCTTAAGGACACGGGTTGGAATCCTACTCCTTTATTTATTTTTCATTAACGGTTAAAATTAGTTTTCACGATTTTCCTCGTCTCTATATCTCACATTTTCTTTCTTAAGCTTTCAATGGTCGTCTTCCTTAGTGTCGTGATGCAATTTTCATTTCTTTGAGCCTTCAAATGCATATATATATATATATATATATATATATATATATATATATATATATATATATATATATATTAATTAGAAGATATCACATTAACGTGAAGTATATCAGTGAAAAGATAATAGTTAACCACAATATTTGGATCAAGACTTATTTTATAACAACAGAACTAGTTTCGGCAAAGTAATAATTGCCATTATCAACTAAGTAATGAAAAAACCCAAGCAAAGAGCCCAAGATATATAAGGTAAACAAAATACTAAACAAAATGAAAACACAGGAAACAATCTGGAAAACAAAAGTATTTAGGAATACTCAAGGGAAATTACTAATCTCCGAGAAAAATTGCTTCCAGGGGTCTATAATACGATTGGCACCTTTATTCGATAGAAATTTGTTCCATTTGTAGTTATAATCTATCCAAGTGGCTGGCTGGAATTTTATCAAATGCGGCGTGTATAATCTATCACGTACATATATAATCCACTCATTTGCCCTTCGTTCTAAAATTAAAAATCTTGACATCAGTGGGAAAAAACTGTTAAGCTTTGACGTAAATAGTTTGTTCACGAAAGTCCCGGTCGATGAAGCGCTTGATGTTTTATCGAGAATTCTTCCCAATCTAGATATTAACTTACCTTTACCCATCCCTAAAATTTTTAAATTATTGCGCTTCTGTGTAACTGATAATGTATTTTCAACTAAAGATAAGTTTTTCCGCCAGAAATATGGCCTAGGCATGGGTAACCCCCTTTCTGACATCCTATGAAATCTTTTTATGGAAAACTATGAAACGACCCTCCTCCCTAGAATCCATTCTCAACCTCTTATCTGGTTTCGATATGTAGACGACATCCTATCAGCATGGCCCTTAGACAATAACAATTTCAATGAATTTTTTCACACCCTGAATTCGTTGCACCCATCGATAAAATTCAAAGTAGAAAAGGAACAGAACAACTTTTTACCGTTTCTAGACGTAAAAATCCACCGTTTATATAATCATATTCACTGCTGAGTCTATCGAAATCCTATAAATTCAAATGCTTACATACATTTCTTCTCATTATATGACAAATCCGTTATGATATTTGTTCTTTCTTTCTCTTTACTCCGAGATTCCAGAAGATGCGACACAATCTTCATTCAGGATGAAATTAACCACCATATCTTTAATTTCATGGAACTAAAATACCCAATTCACTTCATAAACAGATGCTATTCGAAAGCACGAAAAACTTCTATGCCATCTCCGCATCGCGAAGGGACGAATAAAAAGATGTATTAGTTTCCCATATCCTTCTTCTTTGGCCCCCCTTAAAATCGTATGCAAAAGGAAATTACATAAATATCACATTCAAATATTCTAATACCATACATAAATCCTTTTATATACTGCGTCTAATCAATAACGACGCTGACGTATACCGTATAGTATGTCATAATTGCAATTTTGCATACATCGGGGAGTCGAGGCACTTTAATAAGAGTATAAAGGAACATCAAGCCGATATAAGAAGAGGTTCAATTTCTTTAAGTCTCTTTACGCACATGCAAAATTACGACCATAGAATCGATTGCAATCAAGCAAAAATCATCTATAAATCAAACAATTATATTGAGAGACAAATTGCAGAAGCTATCATCATTAACAAAGTCGATAATTTAATTTCAACTGAAAAGCAATACAAATTTAAAAATATATATCGAATAAAGTCGCCAGTCGTATTTATAAACCACCGAAAGCAATTTCTCTCGGAGATTAGTAACTTTCCCTGAGTCCATCCAAATACTTTTGTTTTCCAGATTGTTTCCTGCGTTTTCATTTTGTTTAGTATTTTGTTCGCCAAATATGTAATGGGCTCCTTGCTTGAAATTTTTCATTACTTAGTTTAAAATGGAAATTATAATAGGCCGAAACTAGTTCTATGGTTATAAATAAATATTGATTGAAAAAATGTGGTTTACTATTATCTTCTCACATATATATAAGCAAATACAGGATCTGTGGGTGGTAACACCAACAACTGGGCTTTCACCATATTTATTTTCTGCCTTTCCCAAAAATTTTGAAGACAGAAAGAAAGATGCAGAAACCTTGTATTGGCGACTATATAACAATATAATATAAGAGTAAGAGAAATTTGACGCGAATGAGCAATGACACAAGAAATAGAAGTTTATATAGGTAAGAGAAAGGGACATTGGAAGAACACTAGGATTAAAGAGAACAAAGGGCGGCACAATGAATACAATCCTTACCGAGATAGCGAACAGTATTATCTAGAAACGAGTGAGGTTTATTTTTATATTAATTAAGAATTTTAGAGTCAAACGGTAACAAAATTAATGATAGGAAGGATATTTATCTTAAAAATAATATTCTTTAGACTTTATTTAGTGATGTTGAAATTTATTTAAATGATAGATCTCTAAGAAACATAGGAAGTATAACCCCTATCATACATATTTACATACCTTGTTGAATTATACAGAAGACCAAAAATCCAGATTTCTTTCCTCTGCAGGAAAAACTAGAATAAAGGAAATATAGAAACGAAATATATTAAATTAAAGAAAACTAATTAATGTATAATGAAAACTACACACCGATTACTTCTTGCAACATAAATTGTTAAGGAAAGGCGTCACCCTGAATATAAAGATATTACGAGCACCACATTCATTTACACTAGTTGCAACCCAAATATGTTTAAAAGCAAAAATAGAATTATTGAAGTTTCCTTTACCTGAGAAAAATTCCGCCTCTTGGTATCTATTCAACTGGAGATGCAAAATAGTTTATTACATCAAAAGTTTAGTACCCTGTCACACAAATTCGTATGTGAAATTTCACAAATTTGAGTGGAAAATCATGGAAGAGAGTGGACAATATTTTCATGTGAAGAATACATAATTTATGCAGATGGTGATTACTAAGGTTGACAATTCTGCATTTTCTGGCAGTTATGATGCATCACAATTTGAATTTCAACTTATAATGTGAACCGCATGGCAACCAATATAAAGTGAAGTGAAGTTGAAATGCCCTTTAATTCTAACTACTCGGACAAAGTATATCCAGTTGTTTTAAGGGATTTTTACTCGCTATATAATAGTGTAGGTTATAGTAGATGTGCAAAGCGAATTGGGCTTACGTATGAACAATTAATAACAGATAAAAATATTTATTGTATTAGTCTATTTTAGGATAAAACAATTAAAGGCCTTGGTGTATTTTCCAATGTTATACACCAAGGTACATTACTGTTTATATTGCATTAATACAGTGGTGGCAACAAAAAAAGTGACATGTGACAATTCGGGGAAAATAAAACAGAAAAATGTAACTTACATATTTTATTATGAATATTTCATGAAAGTTATTACTTGGTCATGTTGCCCTTGCACTTGATGACCATCCTGAGTCGATTGGGCATTGATTCAGTGAGGTTTGCGAAGTAGGTGGGGTCGATCGTAACCCAGATCTGCTTCAGTGATTCTATCAGGTCCTTGATGCTGCCTCTTGAACTTTGGATTTCATCAGATTCCAAGCATTCTCAATAGGATTTAGGTCCAGGAAATTACCAGGCCACTCCAAAACACTAATATTATTATCATTGAAGAACCTTTTTACTAACTGGGACCTGTGAGCAGGGGCACCATCATACATGAAAAATTCACACTGATGAATTTCCCAAAATGGCAGCATGTGCTGCCTCAAAACTTCAAGATAGTTAGTCCCCCTCATGGCTACATTCTTGGCAAGGAAGTACAGACCTCCTCTGCCCTTTTTTCCACTAAAGGCACCCCACACCATCACACTATCAGGGTGCTTCACAGTTTTCACGGTATATTTCGGGTCATCCCGAGACACAGTGCTGGGACGACGCACGATCTTTGACTCTCCTCTGACCAGCCTAAAGGTGCTCTCATCACTGAACATGACCTTCTTCCAATGGGCAGCTGTCCAATGTTTATAGGTCTTGCAAAAATTGAGCCTTTCCATCTTCATAGCCTTGGTAAGAAGTGGCTTCTTGGCAGCGCGGCGAGACGGTAGGCCTAAGTCCTTCTGTAAGCGATGACTGATGGTCCTGAGGGCAACGTTCTGGAGGAGGTCTGGGTGTTTTTTCTTGATTGAAGCGGAGGTTACAGAAGGGTCTGACATCACTTTACGCCTTAGGATATTATCAGTCCTTGGAGATGTCTTCCTAGCTGCACCAATGCCCTCCTTCCTCTTTGGTATGGTACCTGGTGGCAATAACTCAGCTGCACGTTTTAGGCGATGAATCGTATTTTTGAGGTTACTAAATCTGCTGCTACATCAATAAAAGACTTTTCCTGCTCTAATAGGGTCAAGGCACGGCTTTTCTCTGTCATAGAAAGCTTTTTCCACCCCATTGTATCCACTTGCACAGAAGTTATAGCACGTCAAATGTAGGCACGAATGCAGATAATCAGCACGCTGGAGTGCCATATACTAAAACCTCGTTGTACAAGCTCAAACGAGACACTGAGTTCCAATAGAGCGCAGTTCTGTTGTCTTAGCCCAGGAGAGTCGTCCACTTGCGGCATAAGCTCCGCACATTTTCATTGGATTGTTGGCAAGTAAAATAGTGAAAGCGATTTTGTGTATCGATTTCTGTTGCCAATATTCAATGTCACTTTTTTTGTTGCCGCCACTGTAGAGCCAGTCTCCATTGTTATATATGCAGAGTTTCAATCTATAATTAATAAGTCAAGGATTGCATTGGTAAATTCTTAAAAATTAAGGGAATAGAAATAGAAAATGAAAATGAATAAAATCTTTATTATCAATCCATTCAGAGTTCAGAGTTATCTTTAGACATTTGCGGTTTGTTTTGTAACTAATTCCTTCATCACATGACAAGTGTTACGTAAATCGTATCGAGCGTTTCTAGCCAAATTTGATTTTTATAATTATCAGATAACCGAGGACATCATATTCAGGAGACTTTTAGAATATATAGAAATCAATATTATATGCTCAACTTAACTGCTGAATGGAAATATGCTCTAGATGAGGTTAAACAAAGATGTATGGGGGAGAAGGAGTTTTTTATAGCGTCAAACAAAAGTTTCGAGTTCATTCTTGTAAATAATTAATTGGTACGAGTAGTTGTGATGTCTTCCAAGTATCCTCATCTTCAAATGGCGTATATGTGTGAGGGGAGATGGGCAAAGATTCTTTATAACGTCTCACACAAATCATCGACCTCCTTCCAAATAGTTCACTAACATCATGTAGATGACAGAGTGAAAAATCGAGTCAACTCTTCTTATAAACTTCTATTCTAATGAGACCTATTAAGTTAAATAGTGGATAAATATATAATAAATATATAAATTAAATAATCATATCACCATACTAATAATACTAAATGTGTCTTCATATTTATAATTTAATCATAAGCTACTTGTTATCAATTTTTAAATTTCATTCTTTATATTTGAAGTACGTACGGCTGAGGATGAAAGGGAGAGGGGGGCTTAAAGCGCGCTGTTGTGGTAGATTCGTCCGTCTAAGGTGAAATGGGTTTGGGGCTCGCTTCGCTACCATGTTCGCATAAATAAGGAGAAATAACGAGAAAGTAGTTGGGGAAAGGCACTGAGCTGGGTTGGTAGGTGATTCCCTTATTACGTCAAAACGATCAACCACTTCACTCTATAAAGTTAACTGATATAAGTAATCAGCGACTAGGTATTCATGTGACAAAATAGTGGACTCGGTATTTGTGATACAATACTACTAACAGATACTCCATGTTAGCTCCAACACATTAAGACACTCAACTAACAATCGCTGTCTCTAGTGTCAAACAATCCTCGCATCCTGGTTCAGAAGATTACAATCTAACCTGGAGTTAACATAAAATATATATCTCTATATATACCGTCTAAATATTTAGGAATAGGTCCACCGCGATTGCCAGGGTGAGAGAGTCTTCCAATTTGAATTCCCTGTGGCTAGTTCCTATCTTCTTTGACATGCAGTACGCATGGCTGTCCTGATGCTCGCCATGTAGAGAGTAAGAAGAAGAACAAATGCTATTCCAGTGGCTCTGTCTTTGCAGCCAACCTGGCTCATGTGGTGAAATTAGATTCATTTATCTTTTGCTAAATTTAGAATTAAGGCAATTCTCGATTATATCGGTTTATTTCAATTAATTCTTTTAATTTGTTTGTTCTTCTTATTACATCCTCTTTATGGGTTACTGTCTTAATTTTTTTTTATTATAAAGTCTTCCTAGATAATTATTGCATAATTCTAAGGTGAAATGATGGGAAATTAGTTAAATATGGGCTAAATATGCTGCTCATTACTATATTATAATATACATAGGAGAAAGAAATATCATGTATTTGCCAAAATAATGAAGGATAAGAAAATTAACGTACCAAATATAAACAAATGAGGTTTAACAACTGTTTTCTGATCTTTTTTAACTATTCTTCAAAATTAATCAGAAGAGGCGTTAAAAAAGGTAAGAATGTAGTACAAAAACTTTAAATAAATTTTAATCATTTAGAATAATGCAAATAATTTTACAAAATACTATTTATTTACGTTTAAATAACATTTTGTTTCCTCAAAAGTTCATCACTTCCGATTAATTACTTTCCATTAATTGTTGGAATCAAAAAAACATTCATAAAGTAAAAGATTACGAAAATTATGAAGAAACAATCCTTCTTCATTTTTTATATTATATTGTATTTTTTAAATTATACTTTATTAATTTTAAGTGTATGTACCTTCAATAATCTTTCTACTAATTCTACTCAGGGTTATTGTCATTTTATTTCCGCTTCTTCCTTATTTTTTTCATTCCATTGACGATTTTTTTTTCTAGTGAAAATTCATATCTTGTACTTCGTCAAAATCAACCATAACTAAATCTCCTACGGATCTTTCTCACATTCTAACAATATTGAGGAAATACTATCTATAAGAATCCTATATCTTAGTACCTAATAATGTAGTATTCCTATATACAAAAGTTAAACAGTAGATATAAAAGTAATAAAGATATACATTCCAGTCTTCTAAACCTGAATATTCCGCATCGAAGATTTCACCATGTTAACTTCAACTTGCCGAAATATATGAAATACCACCTTGCTTGTATCGGGTTCTGAGCAAGAGAATGAAGTTTGTTTCATGCATATGTATATACTGAACAATATGAAACTTTATTATTCAATTAAGTATGGAGAAGGTATGTGTATAAGGAAGGAATTACTATTTTTCATGGTTTATTTTGAAACAAGGAAAGAAATTTAGGGGCAAATAAAAAAATAAAATAAAAACTAGATGCAGACAAAATAATCTACATAGTACTAAACATATTACTGTACATATTAAATCCAGAAAGCAGTGCGAATGGATTAGGACTTAAATTTACGCCCAAATATATATTTCCTTAAATGATTATAATAATGTGCAAAAGATGCATCAAATGATTATGAAAACATGATATAAGGAAAAACACATTTCTTTCTCAACAAATTGGAAGAGTTTTTCATACCAATTTTGGAGTTCATTTCTGCGTCTTCTTAAAATTTTTACCCAATAACACGTGAAAGATATTCCAATTGTCGAAACATGGATGACAGAGAACAGACAAGCGTGAGTGCTGAAGAGCTTGTTAGTCAGTAGAGAAGAAGTTTGTTTTCCTATAGAAAATCTTAACTCTACCTAATCTCTTGATTCAAGTAGTTTAATAGTTAACGAATTTATACTAATTGGTTTCTTGTCTGAAAAACACTAACAATCGCTGTTTTTAAAAATGGTAGTGATTTGGCTAATTTGATGATTAGAGTATAAAGAACAGTATAAGGTGTACTTCCAGAAATATTCAAATTATCCCATTTAACCACCATTAAAAAAGCGATCTTCTTTTCCCTTCATCATTAAAGCAAATTAGACTAATTCCTAAATTATTAAGCAAATAGAGTCAATGGGCCTCTCTGTGAGCCTCTCCTTAAGTCTGTGGACGGTTATCCGGCTCATGTTGAGGTCTTGGCGTTGTCGCACTTGTTGTGGCCCGCTCGTAGGAGAGGACAGATGTTGATTCTTTTAACTTCAATCGCGACACATCTGCCCACAATGGAAAAGACGTTTAAATGACACGTGCGGGAAGGGTTGAGGTTTATATTTTAGACCTTACTTCTTCTCTCACACACGTAAACCTCTCAGAAAATCCAAACTGCGTGTAACAAAACTTTTGAAAAACCCGGTAATGTCTTAAATATCTGATCAAAGAAGAGATATAGGAATCTCCCTCAACAATATCTTTAATATCTAAAACCTGTGCAAAGGCCTTCAAAAGGCCAAAATGTCTTAGGTCTTATGCATAAGTTTTTTCTAAAACTCGTAATAAACTTTTCTTCCACCCTCAATTCCATCATAATAATACTTAGAATATTCAGAATAAGAAATTTGGCTTTCATATCATCAAATAGATGGAGACATGCTTAATTAAAATTGTTTAGTGCCGCTAACTAGGATAGTTCCTGGAGCACTAAAGAAATCAGTTAAGGACCTGTTAAAGTTAGTTAATTTGGAATTACTAGAGGCACAAAAGTTTAGGGGTGAACTGATTCAGGTTTTTAGGAATATATTTAGCCCTTTTAACAATTTAAATCTAGGCAAGTAAGACAATAAACAGCAAAAATATTTTTACTTACAAGTGGAAAAATTGCCACTTGTTCAGTGTCATTGTAAACCTTCGTAGGCAACAATATGTAACGCGGATGGCAACCTATGAAATATTAGCGAGTGTTTTGAGCGGATAATGGATATTATAACAATGCAGGACTTTATGAAAAAGAGGTTATATTTCAGTGAAAAGGTAATTATTCTTTCGGCAATCGCATATAAAACGTTGTGGTTTGAAATATTCAAACCATGTTCTGTTGTACTCAATAGTGTTACATGAAATAGTTTTGGTGTCAACTAAATATATCTGACACCATTTGATGTATCTGTGATAGTGGATATTGCTTTCTTGTTATTTTTATAAATTAATTTTATAACCAGAAACTTTCCGTACAGTTTGAAAAATATTCTTTTATGGGAGGTGGACAAAAGAAATTTCTCAGATTCATAATTTAACAGAATTCATTTTGGCCCTAAAGCTTTGTTTCATACAATTTAGGAAACATGCCGGAGATCCAAGGAATTTCAGTATTTCATTTAATTGCTTATTAGATTGGTTAAATCTAAACGACAGAGCTCTTTCGTCGTTTTATACTTCCAATAAGGTTGCAGTATCTAATTCAATTACTTTGCTTGCATAGTTTCATCTAAAGCAGTACAAGTTATTAAATCCCAAATTGTAGTTCTCTACTAAATTGGAATGAACATGAAAGTAAAGAAATATTCTTTTAATACTCATTCTAGCAAAATATTTATTTGTCTTCTAGAAAAGCGTGTGTTGTCAAGCTTGGAAGTTGCATCATTAGGCTTATTCGCCGTTATGTATAATCCAGGTAATATGATTAGCATGATATAATTGGCCATCTCATCAGTTTGCTAAAAAGTAGGATTTTCAGGAGGGTATCTGCTTATAAGCATCCATTTCGCACACCTAAAGGATAAAACTAAGTTAGACTTTATCCGTTATTTTAGAGAAAGTTATAAATTATTTGCACTTTTATTTTCATCGAAGTTAGATCGCTACAAAAGCAATGATTTCATTTTTATCATCTATAATACCTCATAAACTTTGTATCCATAGCAATTTGCTAACGATGTTCTAATGATACTTTCACATTTCTATTAAATTATTTAGGTGAATTTGTCATAAATTCAGTATAACTGCGAGTTATGTCTTCCATATTATGGAAACTATTATTGCAAATGTAAAGTTCAATGTTTGAAACTATAGTAATTATGAAAAGGTCAGCTACATTTGGAGGACCCTGCAAAACTTCTTATCTTAATTCCTAAGTCCGTGTTTTTTATTGTATAATTTTCATAAAAGTATATTCAATTCTCTCGGTTCTATGATTGAAAATGCTATCCTTACCTTTCAGAAATTAATTACGGGGAAAATTAAATTATTAGTACATAAATTATACCACTTGGGTTGATATTATTTTAATAATAAGATGACCAATTCCGTCATTATTTTAGATACAAAAAGAAACAAAACATTAGGGATCCTAAAATTTCAAATTGGTACTTCTGGTAAATTCTCTCATTTTAATACATTCAATATTTACTTCTCTGCCCTGGCCCATAGACCTAAACTCACCTTTCTTGAGAAAATCACGAGAAAACTTTTCAGAAAGAAGTTTATGAGTTTGTAAAATACCTTATTCTGGATGAGATGTCAGATAAACGGCTCTCAGTCATGTGAAGTCGGATCGTATATTCTCCATAACGAGGCATTGTGTCTGTGGCTCAGCGCTTGTCATCGCATCTTGTTGCCGTGCAAAGCTGCTCTGACTCGTATTTGTCGTCATTCAATCGTTGTAGTAAAAGATCGCGGGCAGTTAACGAGAGCGTCATTGGCGTTTGTCGATGGGCGAAAAAATTGGTTTGGCGAAGGATTCGTGACTCGGCATCGATAGGCAACAAATACTAAGAAATATTTACGCGTGTGTGTCTCTACATACTATATTCAGGAACGATTCTGCCTCCCTATTTAACAGATACTAATTTTAAATTTTTAACTGGTACTATTTTGAGCAGAGTAGAAGAGCAAATAGATATCTTACAAGTGGCAAACAGGTGCATAAAACAGTCATTAAATAGCCTGTCTTCAAAAATGGAAAATATTTGGCTAGTAATTATAAATATACTCGTATGAATAAGGATAAATCGACGCTGAGGAATTTGTGTATGTATATTTAACAAGTCTTAGTTTGCATACCATATTATGTACATCTAAAATTTGCTTCTTTCCTCTCTATTGGTGTTCGGACGCGCATACAAATGAGAAAATTACAACTTGGAAGTCCTCGCACTCTTTCTTCATATTAATTCATATTACATATATAGTGACAAAAATAAATGGTGGAAGAAAGTGAGTGTGTTAGAGGCAGAAAAAGAATTTTATTAATAAAAATAAAAAATGTCTTTGAACTATGATATAATCGAAATTTGCTGCCAAAACGTTATTTCATAATGATAAACTTGTTTTTTATTACGCCAAATAGTCATTATTCGGACTAACAAAACCCTAATTGCACTATTCAAATAAGCTTTTAGGTTCAATTCACTGAGAGAAATGCAGGAAGAAAGCCAGAGAGTGGTGAAAGCGGGAGTGAGGGAGTTTGCTATAACAGCTGCGTGTAACAAATACATTGGTTGCCGTCTGTGGATATTTTAGTACCTGAAGTTACCCTTATTAATTTGACCGTTTTTCTCCTTTTATTACACTTTTAATGAACTACAAAAATGATATAGAACAGATAGAGCTGATAGAATAGTTTTCATATGCAATACTTTGAACAAATCGAAAAACGAAGCATGTAATTTGGCACATTATAGCTTAATTCTAGGTTGTGCAGGTGAGAAATTACCCATAACACTTAGTGAGTCACGTCCATGAAGAGCTCTACCATGAACTCAGTCATTAAGTGTAGATTTACTTAAAACAAGAATCAGCGAAAAATTAGGCTGAAAATCCCGTTCCCAAATGAGTTGTAAGGTCGGCCAACCTCTGGCTTCCCCACGTGATTTGCAACCAATTTGATGGGCCTTCGCATTCTCTCGTATGTTTTGCGTTCAGGAATTGTGAAGGAGAGAGAGAGAAACGAACCTTCGCCCCGCTTCTTCAGATAAGAGCTCTAATAGCTCCTTTTTAGTACAACGAACGTAAACAAGCATGAAAACCCAACTCTTCTCCAAATCAGGAACATGCCAGACTCCCATAGTATGCCTTGTAACGGTCGTCTGCATTTCAAGGTCAAACATTGCAGCTGGCCAATACACTCCTTTATCTATTATTAAACGACTCTACATTGAAGTATACTTCTTTAATTGAAGTGCAAGATTTACACTCGCGTTTCCTTTAAAGACTCTGCGCGAGCCCAAATTTACCATACTGTGAAAAACATAATTATAAATTCATAGCGCGATAAACTAAAAAGAAAAAATTTAGTTCATTAAAAGCGATAAAATTGTCCAAACATTTGACAATGAAGTGAAGTACACCCTTAATGTTATTAAATATTTCGTATAATTATTTGATATGTGCAGTTAAATTCTTTATGTAATAAAGCATAAAATTCCGTCTCTTTATGTAACCTTCCAATTAAAAGAATTTAAATTCACTCCACACAGGAGGTGAATCAAAACAAAAACAATAAGTTGCTGTTAGCATATTATCTAGAGCCACTGGTGTATAAAAAATTGGGGTTCTGAACTAGGCATATTTGGTCCTTTGCATCGGGTTTATTTAATACTCAGAAATGAAATGTAGATTCGTGATTAGAAAGATAAAAGACTAGGTAAGGTTGAATAAAATGAGAGAGGAAATATTTAGGATGGTACACATGAATTGATGCATCTTTAATGATAAGTCAAGAGAAATCAATTCTGGAAATACAAATTAATGGAGATATTTGAGACAGTGTCATCTTGTAACTACGATCCAGGCGCAAACTCGAGCAAAGAAGCAGAAATTCGGACGACACTTCTGCCTGTGATTTGAGAATTGTAGTCACAAGTTTAATTCTTGTTTGAAATGAAGTACAAATGTGTTGCGGAAATTAAAGATTTGTTGAATAGAATAACGTTAGGAACGAAGGATAAGATCGCCTATCAGTTTAGTTTCACTTGAATTGAAGTTAGAAACCATTCCTCTTATTTCTACTTATCTGATTGTTATGACCATTTGTATGAACGTGTCTTGAAGGATTATTTTGTTGTTTTGTTTAGGTTTTATGGAAAAAAGTTTTAGGAACCGACTCGAATTACTCACAAACTCAATTTTGCAATCTTTTTATCTTTCATTGAGACTTAGGGATGCAAGTCGTATGCAATAGACTATCCAACTTTGAAAAGACACTGGTCCATCATCATCCATCTGTTTGCAGTGCCAGAGGAATTGCTACTCTCGCATCAGACTGTCCAGCCATACTCGACGCTGTTTCCAACCCGGATTGAGATCTCAGAAAGCAGATACTCAGTCTTTATAGATTGTGAGATGCCTACTACTACTAGGAAGGAAGAATCACAAATTGTTTTAATGGTGCGTCAAGTGAAATTAATCTTACTCGCAACACAACACATATTTAACATAATATTTTGTTGATTCATGGCTGCATAGAGGGAAAGAGAGTGGAAGAGCGGCGAAATGGGCAGGGAAGGAGTTGAGCTCTAATCAGAAGAGTGCGTCCAACCCAATAAATCGGTTTCAACTTATTGGTGAGCTCTAGAGTTTGTTACCTGAAATAAGCTAATTTATTTAGCGATCTGCGTTAATATATGGTACTTGTACTGAACTAAAATTTGGGTACAAATCACACAAAACTCCTATAAAAAACTTTAAATATCAACCATTTTTAAACACTTTAGATAACTCTTTTTAAGTCAGTAAAGAGAGACGTCAGAATAATTTGAGATTACAGATTTTCATTTTGTCAGTACTTATTGTCATAGTTCAAATTGACTTCGAGGTTCTTGGAACTCCAACGGACTAATTTAATCCGTAAAAAATTATTGACGCATATATATTATTGACGCATTCATTCCTTGCTATCATTTTGATAGTTGATAATATTAATGCTCTTTCGCTTCATCCGATTCTGTGTATTGTTATTTTTCCCACTCCTTTGCTTTCACGGGGCAGTTGAGGTGGACCCACAGTATTATAGGTAAATGTTAATATTTTTATTCGTAGCCCAGTTTGACTTAGTGGAAAATATTGCTAAAACTAAACGTCAAATATTAATAATATAAGAGTGGTTTTATCAATGATGTACACTCTTTATCAGCCTTTAAATTTCTCATTTGTGACCTACATTTTGAAGCTAGATTCAAATTCGGGTGTTTTTACTCAGCTAATCCGTAGCCGATAACTAAATATTAGACGAGTGTTCGACTTATTTTCAGATAGACAAGAAAGTTTCTTATATGAACGTTTTGCTTGAATCTATGTCCCGTCATACCTAGATAACTCATACAAAACCAACAGATGCCCTTTGTCATTTAAGAGATGTTGGTTTCGATTTGTCCGATTGCGAGGTTTTCGATTAGAATGTGTCTGGTTACACTTTGTTTGATTATGATCCGCTAGAACCGTCTTGATATCGGCTAAATCTTCATATTATGCCTACGATAGCGTTGAGGCAAATTTCTTGAATCGCTTCCTTTACGATCAAAATGACCCAGGATTTCTTGGATCCCTTCGTCTACCCTCGAAAATGTTACAAATCATATAAGCAGCTACTAGCTGCCAAATTAATAGCATCAAACACTTGCCTCAATCGACTTCAGATCAATAGATAGATACCCCAGAGATAAGGCATTCGAAATAATCTTTGTTCATTCAGTTTTCATCCCAAATTAATTAAGCCCCCCCATTGAATTATCATCGAAGTCCAAAACACATATTTTAAACCCCATTCTCAAATTCTTTCGCCTAATGACTTGTTTCTAAATTGGGGTTCGCCTGAAAGTGGAGGATTCGCGACCTGTCCTAGGCCTTATTTTTGACCGATAGCTCACCTGGCAGACTCATATTTATCGCTTTAGTGTCTCTTGTACCCGCGCCATGGACTTCCTTGGCTCCGTTATGTCCAGCACTTTGGGTGCTGAATGGTCGACTTACTACCTTTCTTTTCTATTGATTCCTTGTTCTTTCGTGCTTGATCCTGGAAGCGAGTTTTATACAGTCGCAGCCAGTCTCCGCCTACAAACGGTGCCTTATGCACGTCATCCATTGTGAGCATATTTGTCGCTCTATGGAGATCCCACTCTGTCTGCGTCGTTCACAGTTCATTATTCACCTGCATGCGTGAGCCAGGCGCCTTTCTCAGTCAACAACAGCTATCAATGTAACTGCAGCAGATTTCGACGGTGCCTATACCAATAAGAGATGCAAGTCATACCCTAGCCTTTTGGATTTAAGGATAAATAAATCCTTCAAGAGTTTGGTATAGCTCTTGGGCCGTTTGTTCCTCTTCACGGCCCAGGAGCACATTCTCGACTTTGACCATTTTTGAATATTGGTCGCGACGCCTCTGCTGCCAAAGCTTTCACAGTACCAGGATTATTGTGTTCGAGTTTTTGGAGCACACGCTCCAGGAGGGGAAGGGGCTCTGCTTGTACGCTGTATTCCCACTGTTTGAAGTCATCGGGGCTCCACTAGCCGCTACGTATATCTCCACGGCCAAATTGGTTGTAATATACCTCTGGGTACGCGACCTAACGCTTTGTTCCCTCTTTGGAGACAGGATTGAAATCCTTAGCAACTCACAATTCCCCCTGAATCCTCTTTGGGCATTGGAATCTGCACTCCCTCACCTCGGTTCGAGGTATCCGTGACTGGCACGTTTACGCGAGCCGGATGGATCTCGAGATTATCTTCTGCTAGGTTCCTGGACTTGTGGGAATTGTGGAGAATGAGCGGGCCAATGAAGGTGCCAATGAGTCCGCGAGTTTCAGACGACCAGTGCAGCCTTTCTCTCTTACTCACACCAACTGAATGGCAGGAATTAGGACAGCTCTCCGGTTTAATTGGCGCAGAAGATAGAAGACAACCGAGGAGAACTTAAGTTTGCATGCCATTGCACCGCGATTGTTCCCATGAACTACCACCTAATGTTGCGTTGTCTTCAGGGCGCTTTCCATCGTCTTCGAATTGGACACACTTGAAAGATGCACTGCAGTTTAATGGAGCTTTCCCCTGCACTTTATTGTTACTACTTCGCTGTCCCCCAGACTGTTCGGCATATTCATGTTGAATTTCAAAGTCATGGTTATTTTCTCTTAAATTCTGCAAGGGTTCATTTGCAGAAACTTGTGGACTATCTGACTCTTTGGAGGATGCTGGCCTCTTTTATTTTGTTTGACTCTCTTTGTTGTACATCCTACATTCATTAACCGTGGGAGGCGCCATCCTTCCTCAATGCCGCAGCGTGATTCTTTCTTCTTTTTGCATTCTTTTGCTTTCTGGTTTCCTGTTTTTGTTGCCTAAAAGTAGACATTTAAAGAATTTCGATGATTTACGCTCAAGTAAGCAGTCGCCAGGTGGTTAATAAATTTGAAAATGGTCCTTAGCAAGCGTTCTGAATATGCCTGTAGACCTCTTATCATTATCGTAATGTTACTACTATCTTTCGTCTCAAATAATAACATTCTTTCAGTATAACACTCAATTTATTTCCATACATGGTGCTGGAAATGCGCAGTAAAGCATCACCAATAAATATCATTTCAATAAACAACTCCTTCATCAATGAATCTGCAAAACCTAAGCATTTGTTATGACGATGTGCTCAGATAATTAGCTATAGAAACCAAAATGGAATACGCTACCTGTAGAGTAGCCCCAGTCTCGTGCAGCCCTTGGATGAGCAGGGGGTGCTAAGAATTTCATGTCTCCCAATTCTTTTCTTCATCCTAAAAATACTATTATGGTCGGAAATTGGAATGTGGGAACGCTGAATCGGGACAATAAAATTGAGAAGCTAGAGAAAGTTTTTCAGAATTATCGAATTGATATATGGCTATATCAGAGACTAAGTTAAACGACATTGATAACTTGGTGTTGGAGAATGGTTTACGTTTGTTGATATCTTGTGATCGATATGGTTTGCATTATCCGGGTGTAGGATTATTATTGGGAAGCAAGGCAAATAAGACTTTATGCGAATGGGATCCTATAGACGAGCGATTGTTGTACGCACGGTTTAAGTCTAATAATGGTAACATCAGCATGTTTGTGTTTTATTTACCAACCAACGAAGCACCTGACGAAAGGAAAGATGCTTTTTATTAAAAGTTGCAGCAAGGAATAAGTAGAGCTGCTAGGCATGATATTTTGGTTTGTGTTGGAGATTTTAATGCAATAATGGGCAGCTCAAATGAAGGTTTTGTGGCAAGTATGTGGAATATGGGTGTTGGAAGCAAGATGAGTGAAAATGGAGGTTGGGGAGCTTTTGTCTGGAAAATTGTTAATCATTAGAGGCACTCTATTTCAACATCTTGATGTACACAAGGCAACGTGAGTGTCACCGTGTGGAAGATATAAAAATCAGATTGACCACATTGCTCTTAGTAGGAAGCATAGGAGCTCTTTGATAGATATCCATGTTAGACGAGGAGCAGATATTGGTAGTGATTATCAACTCAGCATCTCAAAAATAAGATTTAAGTTGAAAAATCAAAGAGAGGATAATCCTGTTGGCCGTAGATATTATATTGAACTGCTCAGAAGAAGAGATGGAAATAAAAGGGAGGAATTCAAAATAGAATGTAGAAATATATTTTTGGCGCTGGATATGCTGGAGGAGGAGGAACGAAATATGGATAAGATGTCTGGAGAACTAAGTGAAGTTTTGCATGCTGCTGCTGGCGGTACAATTAGAAAAGGTTGTGGAAACTAAAACTCTTATAAATAAAAATGATGGGCATAGTCAGAGCTTAGCATATAAAGCAATTAGTGAACTAAAGGGTATGCCTTCCATTTTTTAGCGGGTATTTGTATTGGTTGCTGATTCACCGTGAGTAGTGTTGCTATGTGTTCGCTGCAGATAACATCTACAGGTTCTATATGGTAGTTTAAAGGAATGTTATTGTTTGCTAGGAAAATGTGTGGAGTTGACGCTGTTCTGTCTTTAATTAGCGTTGAGTACTCTGGCCCTAGCCTTCTCATTATCCGTCTGTCTATTAGAGCTTGAATGTCTTTTCCTGTTTGGTTTCTGGTCCTATATCCTGTGTAAGTGCATTTTGCGTTCAAGACTATTGTTAAATATTTTCACAAAGTTATTTATTGAGAGTCCCAGTCGTCACGGTGGTTGGTATCTCGTAGCGATTATTATATTGGTTAATTCCATTTTCACCTCAATTGCGAGGTAAGATTCGGTTACTCCATGTTTTGTTTTGAACTCTATTCCTTTTTTTATTGCTATTGCTGCTCCGTCATGTGGTTAGTTTGTGTGATTAGTCGCTATTTGGTCGTAGTTCCATATTTCTAGTTTGAGTTTCAAGATTAATCCCGTGATCTGAAATTAGAATGATATCAGGATCTATTTATCTAAAAATATTTCCGTATGTGTTTTCTTTATCCTTCCAGACATTCGTATTTATCTGTAGAATTCTTAATTTTCTATTATCCATCTTGTTTGTATGTTATTAAAAGATTCTTCCTATGGGGAGAGTGGAGGTATTAGGTTAATTTATTTCTATCTCTTCCTGGTATTTCTGCCTTTCATTTCTCTCCTTGCTAAGGTCTGAGTCTTATCCGTTTCACATTTCGCAGTTGGTATTTCCGGTGTTTGGTCACTTAACGAGGTGTCCCTAATCGATTTTCTTTTTGTTTTTTTTTGTGTTTGCGTGTGTTTCTTTTTACGTTCGTCTTATTATTCTCGTCGCTGCTGCTCTCTTATTCTGTTTCCTGGCTTCTGAGTCTTCCTCTTGTTCTGATTAGCTTTCCTTTCTTCGGGTTTCTTCCACGAGTTTCATTTTTGTATCTTCTGAAATTATTATGTTAATATATAGCCAATGAATCAATATTTTGCGGGGATTTTATTGGCTCCAGACCATTTTCCTTGAGCATGGAGTTCAACGTAGTGGCATTTGTTCCTGGTTGGGCAATGCATAAAACGTCTGAGTGTAGAATGCATATCAGTATTTTTACGTTCAGATTTCCATCAAAGCATCATTTGAGTGGTTGTTTAATTGTTTTTCTTTGCTGCTGCCACCCCATTTTAAGTGTTTCTTGTTCCTTCTTTTCTTTGTTGTGTTTCAGTTTCTTTTCTTTTTATTATTTCTTTTCGCTTTGGACATGTAAATGCGATTGTTCTGTGCCTTCCTCTGCAATTAACACACTTTTTATTGGAGTTTGTGCAGCTCCTCCAAGAATATCGGCTACTGCATTCTGAACATATTTCTCTTTCCTATCTTGGGCTGTTAACGGTGATGTGGTCTTCCATTTTGTAGCATCTAAAACAGATTTGTATATTGTGATACTGGTCCCTTTGAATTTTACAAGATGGGATTATCATACTCTATGCGAGGATTTCCTTCTATAGTGCGTTTGTTGGAATCTCGATTGACTCGCACACTATTTTGAACACACGTGTTTGTTCCTTAAATTTCATTATGTCATGCATCTTCATCCAGGGTTGTTGTTCCATTATTTCATGTTTGATTTTATCTAGAGAATGTCCCCCCACCTATGAGTACTTAACGGCATACGATACTTCAGTTGGCAATAATCTGGGGTGGTACTTTAGCCTCTAGGTCAATTTTCCCTAAAGTGATTGTTCCTGCCGTTGAAAGTAGAAGTACGATATCGTCGTTTTCCGCACAGAAGACAACAAATCCATTAGCTGTTTCTATGCATTTGATCATGGCGATTTGTAAATGCTTGAAAATAGCAATAAATTTGTGCTACCCTCTGTACTTTCTCGACAATTGTAAACCAAACTCTTATATTCATTTTTACTCTGGACATAGACTCAAAGTCAAACGTTCCATTTTTAAATCGATGTTTATACGGGCTTTTCGAGTTGTTAGTCCTGAGTATATGGATCCTGAATTCTCCAATATCTTTGAAATTGTCCATAACATATGTTACCCTTATTCATTTCTTCTAAACTGTCTTCCTCTGCAAAAAAGACGTTCTATAATACAGCTCCTGCTATCCCTTTTAATGTTGAAAATATTTGGGTTTTACCCTTCTCTGTTTGTTTCATTGACCTCCCTCGTCTTTTAAAAAACTTTAATATTTTAGTTACTTTCAAATACGAGTCAACTATAAAAAACATTCTAGTTCACAATAATTGTAATAATATTAGGGGAGTCTATTCGGTCGAATGATCTGTTTGTCCTAGTGAATATTTTGGACAGACAGGAAAGCAATTATCTGTCCGTATTAATAAGCATAAATACAATGTTAGGAAAACTATAAATAATAGTGTGCTTTGGTAAAATTTACTTTTCGCTAAAATGACTC
This sequence comes from Ceratothoa steindachneri, assembly GCA_963969495.1. Taxonomy (NCBI): domain Eukaryota; kingdom Metazoa; phylum Arthropoda; class Malacostraca; order Isopoda; family Cymothoidae; genus Ceratothoa; species Ceratothoa steindachneri. The sequence goes on along the minus strand of OZ018326.1, from coordinate 186,375,135 downwards.
AATTAAAAGAAACCTTGTTGAATCTTCATGTATAAACGAATTTAGTAACTTTAATATTTACCCTGGCCTTCTTAAAATTAATGTTTTTATGGAAAAACTAATTCTTAAATAAACTAGCTTTGACTTATGGTCCTAATTTTTTTGGCAATTTTCATTTTTATGGGAACCCGATTTATCAATTTAATTATTGCATTGATTTTGTATTAACATTATTATATTTTTCTTCCTCTTTCCCGGTCCCTCTCCCCTTCGTTTCAATTTACTTCATGTGTATCTCCTAATCTCCCTCTTTAGACTATCGCTTTATCCGTCAATCGCTTTTAACCGTTTGGCTTTGTTCTTTACTCTTTTTTGCCCCTCGGTTTAACCTCGCTAGCCGTAATAGTTAAATCTTAATGTGAATTTACACATCCTTTTCTACTTCCTCATTGGTGATTTCTTGTCTTAGAGGCGGTCCTGTATATTTTACTAGTTTATATATACCCTTATTATATTATTTCCTTGAGAATGAACTGAATAAAGTTCGGAAGTACTTAGAGGCACCTTTTAATTTTTCCTGCGGGACATTGCATTTATATATATATATATATATATATATATATATATATATATATATATATATATATATATATATATATTCACGCTTTTTTTTAATTCCTAGAAATATTTAACCGGTTTGCTCATCTGAAGCTTTTGTTCTGGCCGCTCGCTCCTTTCTCATTTTCGTATTTGTATTTTCTCCATTCTCAACGAACCTCGTATTCGCTGAACACAATACCACCGAATCTTTCTTCTATCTTTCTAAATACAAAGCAGATTAATCATTGAGTTATCTAGGCATAAGGATTGACTATTGCTTTATTGCAGCCCCATCACAATTTCTTCCCGTGGATTAAAAAACTCCAGCTCCTACCGCGTCTTTGCTCTGATTGGTTGCAGCACTAGAAGCATCCCCCCCCCCTAATTGACCCACGTGTTCCGAGATTCACATTCGCTTTAATATATTTTTAGTCGCATGCTACTCTAAATCTCCCTATGTCACTCGGTTCTCGTTATGTTTTTTGTTGTTTTTGATAATAATATTGCAACTATTCGCCGGATTCTAACGAAATTTGAAAAACTTATGTTGTTTTACATTTTCTTTCGAATGATATAATTGCTAATTTCTTTTAAGGTTAGCCGGAGAAATATTTGGCAAAGGTTTCATAACTTTTTGGCCGATTCTAAAGAAATTTTAAACCCTTGTGTGCTGAATCACGCTAATAGCCTTTAAATGAAAATGGTTGTCATGGTATTGTAGTTATTGAGTTCCCTCCTATTTTTTTCAGAGAGCCATTTATTTAACGACTTCAGCGGGCCCGTCTAGCACTAATAATAGGGAGGGGAACAATACCTAGGCTAGTTAAGTGGACTTTTTAATTACCGTATTATTAAGAGTGCCACAGCGTTTAATCCGTTTTAAGGAAAGAGCCATTCAACTCGTAAAGGATCCAGTGAAACACCAAGAATTATCCAAAAATAAATATTTATTTTAAATTTACCAATTAACTCACAAAATATTTACACTAGATTCTAAAGGGTTAATATAGTTATCTAGCTTTGAAATAGGGCATATTTCTTATGTGATTCCTTCTCAACGCAAAGAAGGTATATTCCCCGTAAATAAACCAATTGGCAGTTAGTTAATTTAGGTAGACCCTTTTGTACAGTATTTATCCACAATATACGTTTCACTATTCTTAACTAGCAATATAACAGGAATCACTAAATATTATTTCTCATTTAGTTAGCTTGGGTACAGTATTAAAAATCATACTTAATCAAAACGAATGTAACTAGTCATTCTGACTTAAATGACCTTGAAATGATCACGGGTTGACGGATGTCGCTATATTGGCTTTTTCACGCTTCGTTGAGTTGCAGCGGCCGATTGTAGTTTTTCCATGAAATGGGTGGGATACGATGTCAAATTCTTTTGTTCTACGTTAAAAAGCGGAGGGAGGTGTTGTACTCTCTGGCTCAAGGAGTACTCTTCTGGGTAGCTCTTGAAGCCTTTTTGTATCCTAGTCTTTTTCGAGGGGTTGTCCAACTAAATTTTGGGGTATACGAGGCGATTTTGAAAGTACTTGAAAAATGGAACTTCCTCGGTTATTCTTCTTCTCTCTCAGTTATTGAGTTGCAATTTGAGAGTTACTCGAGGGTGACCGGTTTTTCTATTATTTTACTTGCGAAATTTTTGTTTGGTACTAGGAATGGTGATCCAGCCAGGCTTCTTATTAAGCCTGTGAATGATACATCGGTATGTCACCGATACGAAAACGTGACGTTTTCTAAGTTGTAAAAGAATGATTTCGAAACTGGGTGAAGGACTGATCTCCTCGATCTGGCCCTCTATCGTCTCTCACCGAATAATTTTCTTTCTTTCCTTACGGGCTAATTTATAGGCTGGCGATAACTCCACCTTACGGAGGGACGGGGCGAGGCCGCTGAGAGTAGAACGAGTGGTGAGGGAAGGGTGGCACCGTGGAGCACAGGTCGGCTTCTTCTTAAGAGGCACCGACGACCGTTTCAATATTTCTCTTCGGTGTCTTTTTTTGAACTGGCACTGCTTTTTAAGGCGCTTTAACCGCGGGCCTCCAAACGTCTTTTCAGAGCTGCGTAATGGCCTTTAGTGGTTACCTAGGCACAGCAGCTTGCTCCAGACTACCTCTGCGGCGGGAAGATCAAAGCTTCGGCAGTTTGGCTGTTAGTCCGACAACTAACGTTTTCACGCCCCTCCTCTTTAGGTACGTTACTTTCGCTGTCTCCGAAGAGGGACTTTAACGTATATGTATATGGGGGGGGGGAGCATGCTTTATATTCCTTATAATTGTTGTCAAATCTTCTTAACTACGTTACTTTTCTTTGAGCTGGCCCTTCTTATATTCTTATTCATTTTGTGTTTCTTTCAAATTGTTTTCCTCTCGGTTTATCTGTTTGCCTGATTGCTGCAGGTTGGTTTATCGAATTTTTTTCTTCATGACTGAATTTCCTTTTTTTTAAGTTGGCCCTTCAAACGTTTTCTTCCAATTTCCTTGGCTTCCGTATTCTGGTTGAGTTGGTCCTTAATCTTCGCTTTCTTTCTTGAGATTATTTCATAAAAGTTTTTGGACTCTTGAGTTTTGAACGAGGTACCTCCTGATTTCGTTTCCCATAAACTAGCCACACGACTGGCTTAGTCCGTTATATTTTGTTGATAAGTTTTTCTGCCATTTATATTATCGAGTTGGAAGGAATTTCTCTCATACATTTCGCACCCCTACATGTACACTTGACGCTCTGGGTGCAGATAGGCTATCATCCCTAGGTTAGCTGAAGAATTATTTTATTCTGCTAATACTATCATGACTATTTGTCAGATTCTATCGAAATTTGAAACCCTTATGTTATTTTACATTCATTTCATATGCTAAAATTACCAAGGCACTCCGAAAGTTAGTCCGGCAATTATTAAAAATTTCGAAAGTCGGCAGGTCGTAAATCTGACAAAGTGAAGCACGCGACTTTGGTGAGCAGACCTTGTTTCTTATGAGCCGTCTATATTGAAACTTCGCTCAAACTTGAAAACAATTTCTTTTTCATGATTATCCTTAGAAAATCGTTTTAGGGACATCGTAATCATTAACCAGTACTTTAAATAGAGATTGATTGTTTTATTTTTTTGGCCAACTACTTTATTCACTATACGCATTTCTTTTGATTTTTGCCATACAATCGGCTGCAACAACAACTGCCACTTACAAGACTGTACAAGCAGGCCAGACATTCTCAGCTTCCCCTATAATGTGCAATTCTGCCGTAACAAACAGCCATCCTGCTATTTTCGACCGGGATGTCCGTGCCCGAGGCACTCACCCTTCGATCGTTATTCTGGCTTTCAATACAGCCAACCCAACTACGTGGTTGAAGATATGCGACATAGTTATGGCTCCACACCACATCACGTAAAAAAAATTCATAATGGATATCAGGTAGAATGACCACATGATTATCTTTATTCCGGGGGATTTTGCTTAAATATTAGAGAAGGGGTGTATGGATGGAATTGATCGAAGATTTGCGCAAGTTTCTAATTACTTAGCAAATCAGAGATAGGCCTCCACGCGTTTCCATTAACATCTCAAGGAATTGATTAGGGCGAATGGCGCTCATTCAGACCTTTTCAACTCTTTCCTCACAGAGATTTTTACGTGTGGGGAGCTCTGACCACACTAGGGCACTCATTATGATATTGGAGCATTTTAACGTTAATCAAATAGCCAAGGCTGCGAAAATATATACCTCAATCCTTATATAAACTTGGGCACTGTCTCACATAATCTGGTTTCTATGCCTAATCTCTCTTTTAGGCTGTTTCGGATACCGACGGAGTCTTCCGAAAACAGGCCGAAACTGTAGAACACCTCTTTTCCTTCAAGAAGAAGATATAGAAGGAATTACAAAATATGAAATTTATATGTGTGACCTCATGAGTGCATAGCCACAAGATTGAGCGGAGAGAGAGACGCCGTTTTTCCTCTCAAAGACGAAAACATCGAGGGTATTCTAACATAAGATGTAAGGCGCAGCATTTCTTTACTCATTCTTCTTCCGCTTAAACTTCTGCACCTAAAATTTCTCACTCTTGATCAAAGAGTCTGTACTGGTACTATGAGAAATATGGGTGTAATGCTTTACACTGTACACAGCCATGCCATTTTAAAAAGTCAACAAATTCTCACTTTCATAATTTCTGCCTTCCCATTTTCATGCTTCTTCTAATCGTAATTTCCTCCAACCAACTAATTGGTGCTAGTACCTCAAAAAATATGGTCTACAAGCAGTAAAATGCTTACAGCCCTGCAAATATTTACAACCAGTACCTGATTTATCTAACATTAATCAACCATTTTCATCTCAACAATGAATTCACTCTTCTTATTCTCATTTTAATGATTGAAATACTTTAACTAATTTTAACTAAAATCGCAGGTGATTAATGGGTCTATCACCTCTGCCGTCCTTTTACTTCCTCAGTTGATCCGCTTATTTCTTATTTACGACTTACTTTCTGATTCTTTAAATCTAGTTCACACTGATGCCCAATGTAGTGTTATTCCAGTTACTCTGAGCCAAAAATTGGTTCCTCTTTTCATTTTGTTCTTAAAGCCGCTAATTCCTCCGATATAAGGAATTATAAAAGGCGTATCCTGCAGTTGTTTCTTAGCCTCCGAAGCATTTCGATGGACGTTTATTATGACCGAGTTTTCCGTTCCTATTTTCTAGGCTTCGATTTTCTCTCTGTCCACGAACTTTGGGTCAATTCTCGCAACCGCAAGCTACTCGAGAGCAATACTTTGCTCAAGGTTTCCAGGTCATTTTTCCTTTTTCACACTTCTTTCCTATCTGTCCGGTTTCCTTTAACCAATCCTTATTTCCAGTGCCTTCCTATATATCCCTGGTATTAGTCTTCTACCTCAAAAAGACAGGGCTATTAAAGCAATGTAGTTTACCAAATAGAGAGAACAGAAATTACTGTATTCTACCGCCCCGACGTCCTGATCCAGTTAAACTCGCATTGCTGCAGAAATAGTTCACCTCCATAGTGCAATGTGGCATACCTCTCTCTTCTACTTTTCCTTCGGATAGTCCACTTCATATAGTACCAAAATCCACACCTGGTGAATAGAGCTACGGGTGACTACAGGTGGCAAAGTGCCTCTAACTTCCCAGATAAATATTCACTCCTCGATTTTTCTGTTCGGATTTCAACTTTGCTTTCTTTGTTTGTTTAATCTTTTTTCGACTCCACCTGGTTTGTGCTTTTAACCAGATCCCAATGCAGCCAGATAATATCCCAAAGATAGCTATTACCACGTCATTTAGTTTATTTTTCATGATCTGAATCCCTTCTAGTTTTTGTAATGGTGGTCATACCTTTCAATGATTCAGGGATCAGGTTCTGACAGGTTTTCTGTTCTTCTTTTGATACATAAATTATCTCTAGATATCATTTTCTTCTTTAGAGGAGCATATATCTCAACATTGTTACGTTCTTGTTTGACTCGAAAAGTTTAGTATCCCACTGAAAACTTCTAACATTCTCTTTGGTGCATAATACACTCCTTAATTGGAAACCATGTTTCTACTGACAGAATTCGTCCTCTCGACGACAAAGTTGCTGTAATTCTGGATTTTTCCCGCCTATCTTAGCTCAAGCAAAATGGTCGGTTCTTTGCTATGCTTAACTTTTACCATATATTTATTTCGACGTTTCTAGCATCATGCAACCCGTCTACACACTCCTCTCAATCAGTATGAAGAACTCTCATCTCTCAGGGTTTTTTTCTGCGTGCGAAAACTATCTTTACCCATGAAGGCCCTCTAGGGAAGCTCTTCACCTGGAGCCAACTAGGCTCCTATTTAGATGTGTCTCTATTATTAATTTCGAATTAAATTCACTGCCCTACCTATATTAATTGTCTATCAGGACCTACCTGCCGCTACTGACCACTCCGCCCCCGAATGTGGCCCCCTTCTTTGCGTCCCCCGAATAGGGCCTCCTTCTTCGCGTCCCCTGGGGAGCCTCCTTCCGGGGTTCGGACACGCCAGGTACCAGTGGTCTCTACAGGTCTTAAACGGCAAAGAGGTTATCAGGACTCGACATGTGCTGCTGGTCTTAAGAGAGAGGAACAAACGCTGGTCCGAAAATGGGGTTCGGTGCAGGGATTTCCCAGTTAACGCGCGCGCTTGCGCGCCCACGTCTTCTTTGGTGGACCAGGGAAGTTAGCGGTCTTGATGAGCGCAAAAAATTCTTCACCTACTTTTTCACGTAGAAAAACATGAGAAATCAAGTAGGACTTTATACTCTCTTCAGTTAAGTGTAGAATAGCTCTTTGAAGCGAAGCGCAGTCAAGTCCGAAAATATTTGGAAGGGCATCGATTTACTTTCTTCACTGACGACAAGCAATAAATTGGCCTAGTGACATTTTATACTTTAGTAGCCCGTAAAATATCGTACCGGATGCGCTTTTAAGAATTTTTTCAATATAAGCTTCGATCCTCTATTATTTGCCTATTGATCTTGTGAGAATTGTGTTGGCCCAGGAACAGAATGAAGAGAGGCAAACACTACACCACTCTTGACAACTTGTCATTTGCCAGATCGACTTACCAGACAGTCCTTTCAGGCACATCCTGCTCGACTTTTCCTTACCTATCTATCATCGATCTCTACTTAGCCTCGCTTACCGTTGGCATATATTTGAGCAAACACACGCTTTTTTTCCTCCTGGTATCCAAGATACCCGCATGCTCATTGCACACCAGTTTGTGTTGCCTGGTATGAACGCCAAAATGGTCAAATGAACTCGCTCATATGTGTGTCTTATAGGATGGCTTTGGTTCCTTTGGCACTGCCTCCGTACCGTTTCAGGTCAATTCACGTGAAGATTGTAGGCCTTGTGCCTTACTCCTATGGTTGTAACTTTCTGTTTACCATGATCAACCGCTGCACACGTTAACCAACGAGTGAAGCAGCTGTATGAAAGTCAAATCACTTTTGAAAATCTGGCAGCTCCAAGGCCTCACGCCCCATCTCGGCTAAAACCAAAGGCTCCCTTTCACGCCGCACGTGTGATCATTTCCCATTTACGACCTACGCACGTATCTACTAGGTCGTTAGATGTAACAGAAGGCGAATCCAGTAAATGAGGTTGTCAGAGTCTTGTGGGATTGTTAAGGCTGTCCCTGGAAGAAGTAGAGTACCAATGACCAATGGGGTCTTGGCTCCCTCGTTTCCGCACAAGGCCAGTCGGGTTCACTCGGAGACGCAAACCCTCCAAGAGAGGGTCCCTAGCCTACGAAGGCGCACGGCTGGCCAAAGTATCAAAAGCAGAGCTTCGAAAAGATTCCTTTTTCGAACCCAACATGCCCCTGTAATTCCTTGAGGGCTAGACGACTATCAACACCTTCAACGATTGACAAATCTCGGACCTCTGAATCATGGAAGCGTATGACTCTTCCTATGAGGGTCTTAATGACGAGGACGGCCCTTTTTTCTCTTCTGAGCTAGGCCTGGAGGGTATATTCCTTGAATCGAACGGACACTTACAGCCTGGACCCTTTCCTAAACGGGGTTCGTCTCTAACTAGTTAATTATGACCAATTTCATGTTCTGTTTTCGACCAACATCTCAATTCTGAGGCCCATATTCAAACCCTTATGGCCTCTTGTTTCCGCGCCATGGACATTTTTCGTTCCGTTAAATTCCTCAACTGGTGTGCTGATAGTTCTAGCGCTTTTTTATTCTAACGATCGATTGTTTACTTAAAGATAGATTAAAGATCCGAGTTCTTCGCATCTGCAACCGAGCCTGAATTCTGGAAAAAAAAACTTAATCCAGCACAAACAGGATCTCAATTGAGAGCTTACTTATCGACTTCGTTCAGATGCCTTTTGATCTACGCTTCGGATGGTGCATTAATGCACTTGTATACTTAAGACGGGCGTTGTTTCTATCAGTCGCCAATGGCTGTCGTGGCATCCGCGGCCGATCTCAATGGTGCCTTTAAAACCGAGAGAAATCAATCAAATAATAAGTTTTTTAATTTTTAGGGCTATAATATTTATCGAGAGTTTGTTTTAGCTCTTGGAACAGTTGTGCCTCTGGTTCGGCCAAGGACGCCACCATAGCATCACTTATTTCAATTTCCAGATTCGACTAACCACCAAATAAAAATCTTTTAAGATCTTCCCGACTGCTTTCTTTGTTGCTGCAGCACTTTCCTTTTTCCTGCTTCCTGCTTCTCATTCTCTTTGCCTTGCTTTACATTATTTGCTTTCCAATAATTTTACATGTATCTTGTCCCCTCAATGTCTACTTTATTTTTAAAACAATCTTCTCGATGCTGTAGGAGCAGTTATTTTTGGGTATATCACATAGCCATCACAGCCTTCTCCCTCAAAACCTGTTAATTAACAGCCGCATGTCATAATATCAACTAACTTGTATAGGTTTGATAATGAACCTCACTTTGTCCCAAACCTTTCCCCTCCCAAGAGAAAATTTCAGTGCTAAATTCCAAACTCCTTAGAGCTTGGACATTAAGAATAGATGCCCCCTAAAGAGCGTAAGCTTCACTGCACTGACAAATCACACCAGTGTATATTTCCCTTACTATCTTTTCAAACTGGTAGTGGTCCTCCTATCATATTCATTTTGTTTCATTGAGTAGATGCCATCATACTTCAGTATATGCCTTATAGTTGGTAGTTCTGACAGCTCATTTTGCTCCTATTGACAACAAAGTTACTTAGACAAGAACTTGATTTAGGCCTTTTTTGACTTTAGCAATATTATTAATGAGATGAGATAAAACAAAAAACAATAATAATTTCATAATATTAACCTGAAAATAAGTAATAAGATATTTCAGGTAATTATTACGGAAAACTGATAAAATATTTGCTCCACATGAACTTATGTTGCTTCATTGGTGAAAATTTCAGAATCAAAAACTGATGCACGAAGTTCAGTATCTTGTCAAGAGTACTCTGGCAGTGGTGAGAACATTTAGTCTTCGATGCATCCTCTCTACGCGGGTGCGACACCTTGAGGAGGACTTTTTCCAATTCATTTTTCATATGTTTACATATAATTAATTGATTATTTTTTCAAAGGTTTATATAGGATTCATTTAATTTTGTGAATCAGATTGTAAATTCCTAATAAAAATGTTTAGAAATATTGGGGAAAATGTCAAGCTATCGATTATCTATATGAAAGCGAGATGACAGCAAGTAATATTTTGGAAATGTCAAACCTCACTGCAAGCAGTTCTGGGGAATTAAATCTATCAAACCGCTCAGAGAGGCAATTTTATTCAAAAAGTGAGGTCAAGGAACCCCTGATCACCCAGACCCTCATCAACAACCAATTTAAATATAAATCATTAACATCTAATCTCTACATTTTAGCCTAAATGAGTAGAATTTATTCATCTTGCATTGAGGCATTTACCTTAAATAGCGCAAGTCTCTTTATAATATTATATAAAGATAGAAATTTTAACCTGAAACTTCCTTGTTCCTACATCCTGAACCACGCGAAAAGTTTAGTAGGGAAAGTTAGGATTTCTCGTTTCTTTGTGAATCAATTTTGATGAAACTTCGTGCACAGCTAGTATGCAAAATGTGGTAACAGTAATGTTACGTACTTCAACTTTTACTTTGATTCGTTGTTTTTGGGGTGGATCACGCCAATAGCATCTATCATCTTTATGAACAATGGGATGTCGCAGAAGCATCAACAGTGAAGAACGGTCTTTCATCATCAGTGATAGTGCTGAAAGCACTACTATTCAGGTTATTGCATAGAAGTTAGTTTGCAATTTTGACAAAGTTAGACGATTTCCGAAGGACCCTTCGGTATGGAAGAAGCGATTCAATTTTGAAACCTAGAAGACTGTGAAAGCTAAGCACTTGACGAATATTGGCCACCAGATACGTAGGAAACCCTAATAAACAAGCAAAGTAATTTTCCCTGTAGATGGCGACCTTTAACGTACCTAACAGTTGGAAAAATGGTTATGACTATTTTGGAGATGAACTTCTCCAAGGTTTGCGACGTCAACAGCAGGGATGATGAGTCATGTTGTTAGAAGGTATAATTGTAAACAAACTTGTTGTCCCATTCAAGATGCTTGATGAGGTTAAATTGACCGCAGCCACCGCCTACTGCATTCCTTTAAAGGAGCTATGGATTTCCTGTATAGATAACATACAGTTGTCCTTTCTAAATACTCTGGTTTTCATGCATGATAACGTTTTATATCATTCGGCCAGAGCACCAAAGCACTTCTAGGCTCTTGCGTCATACAAGTTGACAAATGCGTGGTGTGGCCGCCATCCTCTCTGGATCTCAACCAAATCAAAACCTTGTGGTCCAACATTAAACAAGATGGTTTTGCCATGGACGTCAGCAAAGACAATCCAACGTGCTACTCTTAACAAATTGAAAGATTATGTAAATATAAAGTTTTTGAAGTCAACCATCGAAATGACGCTTATGTGAGGCAATAATTCATTATGGACATCAATGGTGTATTATACAGGGTGCGGCAGAAAGGTTGCCCCCATTTCAAAGGTCAATAAAAACCAACCTGCCATAGCCTGGAGTGGAGAGCATCGTCCATTTTTTCTTGAAGAGTTTGTGAAGAACGGTGACATTATGGACATCAATGGTGTATTATACAGGGAGCGGCAGAAAGGTTTCCCCAATTTCAAAAGTGAATAAAAACAAACCCACCATAGCCTGGAGTGGAGACCATCGTGCATTTTTTGTTGAAGAGTTTGTGAAGAACGGTGAATGCGTCGTAATGATGCAACGTTCCTCCCGAAGACACCTTCCGCTTCGTCGCCATGATCCCGTACCGGATAGAAAAACAATTCGTTGGTGGTTTTCTAACTTTAGACAACATCATGACGAGGAAGCGAAAAGTGTCTTCAGAAGAAACGTTGCGTCGTTACGACGGGTTTACATCACCGTTCTTAACAAACTTTTCATGCACGATGCTATCCACTCAAGGCTATGCTGGGTTGGTAATTGAAACACAAAATAAATGGCATTTAATGTTCTTCATAAAATTAAAAAGGTTTTTCTTGTATCAACATGTGTTTGTTTTTAATAACCTTTGAAATCAAGGCAATATTTCTGACACACCCTGTAATTATATTTTTATGTTGAATATATAAGCAAGGTAAGATTAATGTCTATAAATATCTTTAGTTTTGTCAAAAATATAACTAGTTGGGTAATTTTCATTCTAAAGCTATTAGCATGGTTCACCCAACAAGGTCTACTTACCAAGAGTCACGTGCACTATCTTATTCTGATTTATGACCTTAATATCTTAAAAATATTCAATTAAAGGACTAAAATTGGAAAGACCTTTGCCATTATATCATTCGAAAGAGAATGTAAAAAAACATACGGTTTAAAATTTCGTTAGAATCGGCCGAAAAGTTATGAAGCTTTTGCCAAATAGTTCCCCGGCTAACCTTATGAGAAATTTGGCACATATTTCTCTCGAAATAAAATGTAAAACAACATAAGGGTTTCAAATTTTGTTAGAATTGGCCTAATAGTTATGATGTTATTGCCAAAAATTCCCTTGCTAAGGAAATTACAGCATTCGCAAGAGTATGAAAAACAACATAGAGTTTTCAACTTTCGTTAATATCGGTCGAATAGTTATGTTATTGCCTAAACCCAATAATTTTAAGAACTCCTCTTGAAAGGACATTCGCAATTATATAATTCGAAGGAGAATGTAAAACAGCATAAGGGTTTCAACTTTCGTTAGAATCGGCCGATCAGTTATAATGTTATTTAAAAATAATTCACCTGCTAACACTGGCAGGACTTTGACAATTATATCACTCGAAAGAGAATGTAAAAAAACATGAGGGTTACAAATCTCATTATAATCGTCCGAATAGTTATCAGATTATCGATGAAACAAAATAAGTCATGGGCTAACCTGTGAAGACCTTGTTAATTATATCGTTTTAAAAGGAATTTAAGACAACATAAAATTTCAAATTTTGTTCGAATCGGCCAAATAGTTGCAATTTTATTACGAAAACAAAAAAAGCAAAACGTGACCGAATCTTCATAAAAATTGAAGGACGAAATCCATCAAAATAAATACACAACACTTGTGTCCATATTGGGCAGACCAGCTGGGAAAAGTTTCATCGGAATTGATTCACAGAGAACCTAGAAATCTAACTTTCCCATCTTTCGAAATTCTTTCGAAGGCCTTTCTCACAGCCAAGGGGTTGACACTTTGCTGTCTGCACTAAAGAGATCGATATTTGAGCTCTTTCCCACTATTGAGCCTCTCTGCGGCTCTGGAAATGGTAATCTGACCAACCCTGAGCCGCTTAGCGATGTCAGACTTGTGGTGACCCACGCACAGGAAAGCAAAAATTTTGATTCCTTTCACTTCCATATTGATATACCTCTGCACAAAGGAAAAAGACGATTTAATGAGACGTGCTGGAAATGTAGAACTAAAAGGTTGTTTAAAGGAACTTTATCTAACACACCAAAACATCTCTAAAGATAAGAAAACAAGTGGAACAGAACTTTGGCACAACCTGGTAAATATACAAGGTGTCCCAGAAAAAAGTTAAACGTACTCACAATTAGTATAACTCAAAAACTATTGGAGATTTTTGGATCCTTCAAAAAGTGTTTTATTTATCAACTATTTATCTGTTGATTTTAGAAATTTCATTAAATTCCCAATTATGATATTAATACGCTAATGGGTTTAGTGGAGGCTATCAAAAATATGTTTGCGAAAGGAAGTAAAATAATGAAACGAAGCCTAGGAAGGCTAGGCCACCGTGCACTTTCAAGAGAAGCATAGGGACCCTAGATAGCCTAGGTCACTGTGCGATTCTTCAAGCAAAGCCTGGGCTATTTTAGAGTGGTTTTTCAGCCACGCTGTGGTATAGTCTCGTCATTATTGCTTACTAAGCAAATCAAAGCGTTTCTGTGTAAAGGTTTACTTCCATAGAACCTTTTTAATCATGGAATTTTCAAAAGATCAACGCGTATTTGTAGTCACAAAATTTATTAAGACTGGCAGTATTAAACAAGTACTAGATTCATTTGAACAACGTTTTCCAGTTAGGCACCCACCAAGCAAACCCACAATTTCGAAAAATGTTGGCAAATACCAACTTGAAGGAATATGCTTAAATCTAAATAAAGGTCGTTCAGGTCGTATGAAAACCATAAAAACAACAAAAAATATCCAAAATGTTCAGATGACACTTCTTCAAAATCCAAATGTATCAGTCAGAAAGAATGGGTTACAATGGTCAAAGTCATCATTTAACCGCATTATTAAACTGACTTAAAATGGCATCCCTATAAGATGCATGCAGGACACCAGCTTCTTGAAACTGATTTTCCTCGTCATAGACAATTTGTCGAATGGCTTCTCATTAAACCTGCTCGTTTCTTGGAAAACATCGTGATTGGTGAAGAGGCAGCCTTTTTCATGATGGAAAAGTAAATAGCCATAACATTCGGAAATATGTGCCGCTGAATCACCCCCAGCATTCAACTTTGACACACGTATTTGTTAGCAAAAAGTGTCTCTGTGGATCGGAATATGCGAGAATGGCTATCTTGCCGGCCCATTGTTTTACGAGAAAAATTTGAATGGTGCTGCCTACCTGAGCATCATCAATGAAAGGATTTTTCTGGAACTAGGCCAGATTTACGGCAATCAATTCAATAGAATTTGGTGGATTCTGGTTGGCGCTTTAGCTCATAGACAGTTTGCTGTAAGAACAAAACTAAGAGAAACGTTTGACAACCGCATTGGCGCACTAAATCATGCAATTGAATTGCCCTCAAGATACCCTGTGAGATTATTTCTTATGGGGATAACTAAAGAATAAAATGTATTTACCTCCACCACAAATCATCAACCAGTTAAGAGATGGTATCATAGGTGAAGTCAATAGACTTAAGGGAAATCATAAGTTAATCAAAAAAGTTGTTCAATCAATGCGATCAAAGGCGCAACTGTGCTTGGAAAGAAATGGAGGATATGTGGAAGAAAATGGTTCTTAGAAAATTAAAAAATAAATTTGTATTACACATATGAAGTGTTTTTGTTAAGAATGGAATTAAATATATTTGTTGATTTTAAACTTCGATGTTTCATTAATTTTCCTTCTTGTGCAAACATAATTTTGATAGCCTCCACTAAATCCATCAGTGTATCAATATCGTAAAAGGGAATTTAATGAGATTTTCAAAATCGACAAAGAAATAGTTTTATAATTTGCTTAGTTTCACAGGACTGATAAATCTCTAATAGGTTTTGAATTATACTAATTCCAAGTACTTTTAACTTTTTTCTGGGACAGCTTGTATATATATATATATATATATATATATATATATATATATATATATATATATATATATATATATATATATATATATATATATATATATATATATATATATATATATATATATATATATATATATATATATATATATATATATATATATATATATATATATATATATATATATATATACGAGGGGCGGTCAATAAGTTTTTTAATTCAGATATAAGGAAACGAAATATGAGGAAAAGTTATTTATTATTTTTCAATATAACCACCCTAGAATTCAATGCACTTGCGCCACTTGTCCCTGAGGCTTCGAATTTCCGATAACTATAAATCTCCTGACTGCTGTTTAATCCACTCCTGGACGCCGAGCTGGACATCTTCATCGTCCCCAAACCGGCGTTCATGCAGTGCAGTCTTCAGCTGGCGGAATAAAAGGTAGTCGCTAGGAGCCAGATCTGGAATGTAGGGAAGATGGTTTAGCTCCTCGAATCCGCACTCACGCAGGGCAGCTTGTGCAACTCTGGCCTTGTGAACTTTGACGACGTCGAAGTCAATTATAGGCGTGAGGTTTCTAAGGACCCAATGGGTAGAGACCTTAGTCATAGGCAAATTGTCGTGGATGATGTTGATAACAATTCCAGGTGATATTCCAATTTCCTGTACTTGTTGAACATTATCTTTTCTATAATTTTCCTTGAATGTGATTGGTTACTTTTGTAGTGCTTATGTCTGAAAAATCTTCTCACGTAAAATTGTTCTTTAAATTGGCCTTAACCATAATTGATCAACTTTGTAGCGCCTATGTTGGAAAAACCGGCTAACGTTATTGTGCCCTTAATAAATCATAATCATAATTCCTTAGGATTTTGCCGCTTGGATAGCCGTCAAAATACTTACGTCAAGCTTGATAAAGCAGATATAACATAAGTACGAATAATCATTAGCTATTACTTATTCATCGAAGAGCTGATACATTACAGAAGAAAGAAAGAGTGGTTACTGGCAACTGAAGAAACATTCATCACCTTTCATCTTAACTCTTATGATTCTTATTTTCATCTATCAACTCACACACGGTTTCGCCTCCCGCACCCAAACTCCTCCCTTTAGGGAGGTACTGTAAAAAATGAAATAAATACTTTTAGGCCAGTTAATATTGAATAATATGACTGCCTAACTTCCCCTCCCCCTACCCCTGGGTCAAGTGCCCTGTCTGATGAAAGCTGTCACCACGATCAATTCCCAACTATGCAAGGCAGTAGCTTCTGCATAATTGGAGGTACAGGGGGAGGGAAGTTTGAGGACTAGCCCACTGCCAGAAACCCGTACCGGAGGAACCCCGGACAATGGGCCAGGCTGCAACCTCTGCAGGAGAATATAACAACTCCGCCTGTGGAGGGCCCCCAAGACCACTGAGGGACACGCAACCGTCTCAGTGTATGGTAGGAGTCAGCCGCAGTTTTTTAATTCCCTCCCGGAGGCGGCACCTCCGGTTAGCGATGGTTGATTCCGCGCTAGCCAACAAAAACTCCGTCACTATTCACCCCTAAAGAGGAGCCCACCTGGGTCCATCCACTCATCATCATCATCCTCACCCTTGACAGCCTAATCAGCGGGGCCTTGACCTACGGGTCGGGGGGGACCCGTACAGATAACAAATCTAACATCATGGAGTACACAAGGCTCCCTTTACGAACTGAGCCTGGCAGACCCCAACCCGAGAGAGGGACCCTCATCAGAGCGTTATACACAGAGATAAAGATATTAGTCATCAAGATCATTGAAGTTCCAAACGGCTACGTAGTCTTATGTCACAAACAGAAAGACGTGGAAAAGCTAGTAACAACGGAAGGAACAAACATATTAAGGAAGATCGGCCTACAACCAAAATTACCGCCACTGTTCGAGGCTAACCCCTCCTTCATTTGCAGAAAAGTCGACCTTTATGTGGGCTCACATACCCAGGTGGAGCTAAAGGAAGAGCTCGAGAGGAAAAATCAATACCTAAAATAACGGTGATAACTAAATTTGGACAACACACTCACGTTTTTAAGGTGACTTGCAAAAAGTCCGAAATGGCCAATATGACGATGCAAAACGGTCTCCTGGCCTTTGGAATGATAATTCCTCCAGAAAACCTACACACGAAGAAATTCACAAACGTTCAAATGTGCTTCCAATGATATGCACTGGAAGAACACGTCACCAGAGATTGCCCTAATAAAGATAAAAAAGTTTGCTTGGAATGTGGAAACACTCGGCACACTTTCAGAGAATGCACGGAAACTATAAAAAGTGCGTGAACTGCCAGGGACACACAGGACCATGGTAGTAAACTGCCGAAAAAGAAAAGAAATAATAAACAAGAAAGAGCAAGAGAAACAGAAAGAAAAGGACTCTAAACTAAACCAAACCTACTCCAGCGTAGCAAAAGCTACGGTTAAAGAAATAAAGGAGAACCAAGAACCAAAAATCAACATTAATGGGAACGAGGGAACGGGCATGGATATTCTAGCCTGCATTATGTACGCCCACCTCCAAAACATCGCCCAACCGAGGACTTTATTAGAAACGCTCAATCTTCTCCTAGAGAAAAACGGAGTTAGAAAGATGTATTTCACCCCGAATCCCCCCGGCACTAGTATCTGGAGTAACGGCGGGCAAAACCCTTTAAGTAAAAGATATGTTGAATATAGGGGCAAAGATGAAAGAAAACGAGGAAATATTTGAATCCGACGAACCTAATGAAGAGGAAAAAGAAACGGAAACTTCAGAGAATGAACAAAAGGAGGGAAAGAAGAGCCAAAAGAAAACAAGCAAACACCCAGCTAAAGAGAACCAAACCGAATGAACACACAAACCGACACGGAAAGCGAAAGGGAAAGAGAGGAAGGCTGTCGTTGAGAATCAAGAGATTTAAAACTTAAGATCTTCGTAAACGAGGCCTATCCCCTACCCAAAGGTACTAAATTGAATGGTATAAATAAAGGTATTGAAAAAGCGTCTGCAAATGGAATTATATGAAAAATAATGAAGAAAGTATTATACAAAGTCTACTGGAATCATCAAGAATCATCAAGAATGATATATTTGAGACAATTAAAAACGGCAAGTGGAAAACCCCAAAGCAAAGAAATAATCCGATACAATAATTTTGAAAACGAAACGACCAAACAAAAAGTAATACAATATGGAAATAAATAAGGAAATCAAGCAATAAAACAACCTATCACAAAGGCATAAATGCCTAAAAACAAAGAACTAGGAAATAATTACATAAAATAAAGAAATTTTAGAACCACCTAACATAAAGCATATAATGAACACTATAAATACAGAATTTGAAATCGACTTAGAAATACGTTACCGAAAGGTACCCCAAGAAACAAAATTAAGATTTTGACATCGATAATAAAAAACGACAAAGTACAAAAAACTTAGAAGTAACCATTAAGAGTCAATCCCAAAGCAATTAAAAGATAACAAAGAAAATAGAAATATACTGAAGAAAGAGATCAGCAAGTAACCTGGCTTTCTTTTATTTTATACTCTCTCACACACACTAACACTCTTTCTCCCCTCCTAAAAAACAACAACAAAAAACAAACTCTCATGCTAAATTCTCACTATCCCCAATGTTCTCTCACCTCGTGTTGCCTTAGCTTGTCAAATTCCCATTGCTCTCGTGAAGACTGTATTAGTGCCTAAATTTTTATCGCACTGAGATTTGTAAGTTAGTACCGCGCGTTTGGTGAATCCTTTTGGATAAGTTTTGGCAGTGCTGTTTGAAATTCATTTACGTTTTTTTTTTTGCATTTAAATTGTAACAGTTTTTACTCGCTTTCGTGCGCTCGTGGCGAGGAGTGAAATTGTCCCCCTCCCCTGACCCTCTTAGCTCTTCATCGAGTCTCCTGGGTGGGAAAACAACCTGTAGGCATTCGAAAAGCGCCCTACACGGAAGGTAAAGTGCCATTTGAAAGTTATATTTTTGAGGACTGGGACACCTTCCCTGGAAACTCTCCTGTTCTATAAAAGCTGGTTACAATCCTCACATATGAGGATATAGAGGGATAAATAAGGTAGACCCGGCGGATACCGCTGAAGACCCTCTCCGATGGCCCCAAGCCTAATAAAGGGAGGGTTTTCACTACAATTTATTGGGATCTAAGAATTGCGCTCGTGAAACTAATCGATACTCATAATGAATACGCGGGCGGCTATTTGCTCAAAGGAGAGATATTGCGAAGCACTCACCTCTCCTAAAGCAGTAGAATGCCTAAAGACACTTAACCCAAAACCTCACACATCACCGCAAATCAAGACACACAGAAGCCGCCTTGATCCATGGGTCGGGGGGCACACCATTGAAGAGATTCATGCAGAGGTGAAAAAAACCACCTAGGCGAAGGTAGCGGAAATTATAAAATTTAAAGAAAACACACACGTATTCATAATAGTATTTTGTGATACGTCAATTGCAGTTAAGGGTAGGTAGGGAGGTATTCTCATCTTTAACGTCCGTGTCTGCCCTGAGCAGATAGAACGTGAGGAATTTATTGACCTCAAGATGTGTTTCAAGGGCTAAAAGTACGAGGAGCATCTCACAGCCACCTGCCCCAGGGGGAACGTTCTTCTATGCTCTATTTGCTCGTCAGATGCACATTCTTGGAATAGCTGTAACACACATCTATGAAGTGTCCGGTCAAAAAAGAACTTTTGAAGAGAAAAGCTAGTTAAAAGAAAAAAGGTAGAGGAAAACAACGCGAACAGTACCTACGCTAAGGTTGCTAAAGCTGTTGTTGCGGAGTCTAAGGGAAATCAAACATATCTCCAGGTCGAGAACGAGAACTCGACCAAAATTATGTGTTGCATCTATTATGCCCCCATTCCAAATCTCTCCTCACCCGGGTGCTTTGCGGATGAACTTAATAGAATGTTGACGCATATTGGAATGGAGAAGATGTGGCTTTCCCCAAACCCAAGGTCGAAGGAGATTCTTAAGGTTAGTCTCAAAACATAGTGCGAGACTAGTTGCTAGAAGCTCTCGGTCCCCAGCAGCGCCCCAGCTCTCTCTGGGGATCCTAGGATCCAGGCTCAGGCAGCAAAGGAGGCAAAAACTTGCACTGCGAAGCAGAACGACACACAAATGGCACAACAAACAAACTCAATCACACACACACACAGATAGATAATGAGGTTACGGTGACTGAGAGAGCGAGACCTGAGGGGGACGAGGAAGCATACTCACCCCCCTCACTGTAAACCTACAGGCTCAGAGACACCGAGATCGTAACTTTCTTGTCATAGGGAATCTAGACACGCTTACCATTCGAGAAAAATTAACTTGAAGTTATTCGCTGCCGAAAGGTTCCTTTACCTGGAAGATAAAAATAGGATTTCACCTCGGACAACTGCACCTGAAACAATTCGAGGAGGCTTTACTCCAAGGCTTCATCAAACTGTCACCCGAAACATGTATTATTCTAACGGACGGCGAATTCAGAAAAAACGTACAGGAAAAAAAATCACGCTACCAAACACTGCACAAGGACCTAAGCTCGTAAGAGAATAAGTTAAAAAAAAAACACGAACACACGCAGGAATCTTTAGTGAACAAGACAATGGAGACATTAAAATATTTCATTTTAACTCAGACGGTTGGATGAACAAAAAAATAATATGCGGTAACGAAAAACGACAATGTGACCAACACATTATATTTATCTCAGAACATGGGACGAATGCCATGATAAAACTTTCCCCTACAAAGTCTTAACCAAAAATCACAGCGGACAACGTTTCGACGGATACGCGATATCTGTGAAAAGAGTTCATGACTTCAAATCAATAAGTGGACTCGATGAGTCATACTTCACTATTGAGGTCCGTACGGCAGTGGGCCCCTGGTCCTGGCAACAGGGTACCAGTCCCCAGGGAGAGGGTACTTAACCCTTCACAACTTGCTGCAACTTTGTTGACACGGCAGAACCGTTCTTTTTGCCGGCGATCACAATGCGAGGAGTGCTGCCTCAGATTACACGTCGACGAACCCGGCAGGCAGGAATTTTGAGACACTTATTGAAAGGCAAATTATGACAAGAATTGGAACAAACTAACCCACATACATTACTCACGTAGCAGCCACAAAACCAATTATAGTACTCATTAGCACAGTGTTCCCCTGCATCTACTTCATTGAAACGGGCCCTTCTATCCCCATGACCACCAGGCTATCCTTATTAAAATCTCAACCTCTCCCATTCAAGTCCCTATCTCAGAACGCAAGAGCTACGCTCGAGCCAAATGGGAAACTTATAAACGATTCCTCGAAAATTACAACCTTGACCGTTAATTAATGCTACTCTAGAAGAAATTGACGAGGAGTTGGATATAATTAATGGTAATTTATTAAAAGCCGATAAGCAAGTCATTCCCCGAATTAAATATATAACTCTTCCTGTCCCTTCAGGAACCCGGGAATAAAATCCCTTGGGAGACAATACGGGGAACAGATCAATGAAGTAAATCCTACTGGCCCTAATAACACTACGCACAGACGAACACGACAGATACGCGACGAATTAATGACTCTTATTAGGGACCAACAGAGTGTACTTTGGAACAATTTGATAGACGGATTAAATATAGAAAACTAGTCACATACATTCTGGTAGACAGTAAAAAGACTAAGAGGCGGACACAAAAGACCATAAATCTTACACTTCACAATACCGAAATTACGGACGCGGAAGAAATCGAAGAGGAATTCAGACTATTCTGGGCATCTATATTTAAGATATCCCCCGGAAGAGAATGATAACTTTGATTTTGATTTCGAAGACAGAATATTAAACGATTTAAACGACCAGATACACACAACCCATTCCTACCATTATGTATCGCAGGAAAGGGACATGGAAGGACTCCACGGTAGAATTACTGCAGATGAACTCTTGAAAATCTCAAAATCCTTTCGTCAACGAGCACCAGGGCGTACAGGACTATTAAGAGAGAATTTTATTCGAGCCCCGCCTGACATCTTATTGGGGCTCATGAATATGATGAATGCGGGCCTGAACGTCAGTTACTTCTCTGACCACTGGCAGGTAGCAAAAATGATATTCATTCCCAAAGCCGGTAAGCCACCGGACAGTCCATCTTACTTCAGGCCTATATTTCTCTTGGAATTTGCAGGGAAAGTCTTGCAGAAAATATTGATCAACAGGGTGAATACGTTCCTCGAGGTAAATAAATCTCACAGCAACCAACAACATGGCTTCCGAAGTAAGCGAGGAACAGAAACGGCGCTAGGTGTGATCACCAAAAGTTGGCAAAGGTAAAAGTTGAAATATGCCACGTCAAATAGGCCTTTAACAAAGTATGAAGAAGAGGCCTGCAATACAAAAACTTACAACTGTGCCTCAAACCCATACTAAAGGGATTCTTTTCGACTACGTAATGGACAGGAGGGCGTTTCTAAACATTACAGATTTCAATGGCCGCGATTTCGAGCTCGAGGCGGGTGTGCCACAAGGCGGGTGTATAAGCCCCTTGCTATACAAAATATACACCATCGACCTCCTCCAACCTCTGACTAGGCTTTTTATAAGTCCAATTTGCGTACGATATAACGATGATCTGTACGAAACCCTATCGTAATGTGAATTACATGGCACATTGTATGGCGGTAGAAATCGAAAACATCAACTCTTTAGAGAGAAGATGGGAGATATCTACCAATACCCAAGAGTTCCGTGTAATTCCACTATTCCGACGGACCCTCGCAGACATTCGTGTGGGAGGTACACGCATCCCATACCGCATGGAGAGCACGGTTCTGGGACTCCATATAACGACTCGTGGATATGGGAGTCATGGAGCTAAACCTACATCAAATGCAAGGAGGGATTTTGTGGAACTTTTCAAGTTCCTAAACCTGAGTACCTCCAACAAACTTAAAATCTATAATGCATGCATTCGATCAAAACTCCTCTATCCGCCGATCTATATAAAAGCGATTTTCAAGATCTAAATCCTTAAACTGCAAAAGGTCTAAAATAAAGCTGTTTAGATTATAACGAGAACCCGAAGGAGAGAGCGGAGAAGGCAGGGTGAGATCCATGGTGAACTGAAGATAACTCCCATAAACGTGTAGCTTCACCTGAGAACAAGCAAGTTCTGGGACAAAGAAGACCTGCACCTCCCTCCCGAGTTTTACTCAAGTACATGGACTTTGATGACATAGGACACGCAAAACCTTTTAAAACAATCAGAATAATGATTGACGACAACGTAGACCCAAGGTTTACTTAGATTTTTCACAATACACAACCAACACAAAGCCAAACAAAATCCCTTTTCACTAAATTATTCAAGTGCTAATTTTATAATTTCCCTCCAAATTTAGCGCGATTAACTCGCCCAAAATATCAAAAACAACAAAAAGTAAAAAAAATAATAAAAATAATAAAAAAACAACTAAAATCAGGGTTTAAAAATCCAGATAAGAACATAAAAGTCTTCACCAAAAGCAGTAGGGATCAAAAAACCGTCTGCTACATATATATTTATATATACTCGTATATAACAAAAAATATATTCCAAAACGCAAAGAAAGCCAAAGATGCCATATGACCATGGACCCGTCTTTCATTTTACTTTTTATTTTCGCTTTTCTATCAATTTCCCCATTTTTCCTCACTATTTCTCCTACTTAAACTCTCTACCACTATATTCCCCACTATATATGTCAAAAACAACCTGCTAATAGCTGAAGCTAGAAGAAACGATTGTATTAGGCAAATAGACCTCCAAGCAAGAGCAGGGTTAAGTCAATTAATAAGGAAGTTCAATGGCTAGGGAGAAAGGCTTGGGAAAAATAGAGCAAACTATTATATCCACACTCGACAACCTCTACATTGCCATCTTGCAGCAGAAGCGACACAAAGTGGCAAGGACAGCATTATTCCCAAGCGGAAGAAACTGCGCGGGAGAGGCAATAAACCCGATATATAAATAAACAAGATCGAGAAATACGAATATCAAGACAGGGGAAAACCAAGAAAGAACAACCAATATAGACTTAAACCATAAAACGAAAACCAAACAAAGAAGAGATAACGAATAAGACTACATAAAATAAACCAATAAAAGGAGAAACAATAAAAAGAGGTAAAATGTCCAGAAAAGTTGTAAAAAACGAAAAAAAAATCAAAATAAAATTAAACAAAAGAGGCGAAGAGCACATCAATGGGAAAAAACAACAAGAAAACCAAACAAAACAAACATATTTAAAATAAAATAAAATAAATAAAAGAGGTGAAGAGCCCATCAAAAGAAAACGAAATGATAATTATAAAATAAAAAATGAAAAAAAAGACAAACTTGAAAGGGTAGAAAGCTACGACGAAAGAAAAAATATAATTAAATGAATATATACTTACATATATTTAAAAGTAAGATTCAGACCGGCTCTTCTGATCAAAAATGCCAACAGTGGCAACACTGGAGGCCAAAGAATAAAAAAAAAGCCAACAAAAAAGGAAAAATATGGCAGTAAAACGAAGGCGATGCCCTCACAATCAAGGGAACTAAAACATAAAAACTTCTTCATCCCTATCACACCTACCACAGATTTCACCACCTAGCTCATCAAATCAAATAAAAAACTTCATTCCATTGACGCATGGCATATATTGAAGATTTTTCTACGAAAGATAGTAAAACAGCAAAAAGATTTTGAAGAGACTGCAACTGATTGACAGGACTTTTACTGGATGCATTACTTTCTATCAACCTTTCTTAGGGGGAGTTGGCAAGTTAAAGTAAGCCTTCATAGGTAACTTATTGAGCAGGAGCCATATCTGAACCCAGTTGCTAACTAAGAGCAGGCTGAAGCATAGCCCAGGACGGGTGAGACCCGTGTGCGTGGCGGCCTAAATTATGGTGGGAACAAAAACTGATATGAAAAAGCGTTAGGTAGTTAGGCAGCCCAACTGAATCGCCAGCTAAATAAGCCGAGAAAATAATCGGATACAATAGCATTCTTTATTTACTTTTAACTCCTTCTCTCCCTCTTTTTTTTCCACCTTTATCACCAATGAGAAAATTTAAGAAGAACAAGTCTGGATAATTAGAATATGGACTCCACAAACCAAGTCTCTTTACGCGTCCGGAAGGGCGTGCAAAACCTCGAAAGAACTAATGTATTCAGAGTAATTTATGGTGAATTAGGTGTCATGTTAGGGAGGCTCCTAGATTACTAGGGTGGGTCATACTCTAGAAATTTATGAAGCTGGTGATAAGGGATAATCAAATGATAAATATTGGTGAGAATAAAATACTTTTGGTAGAAAAGTTGAATTCTGATTGATCTAACCTAAATCAATTTGAAGTTGAAATATTGTTAGTTCCGGTTCATTTAATATATTTTACAATTATTTTACTTACCCATAAAAGATCAAACTTATCGTTTTTTATCATTAATACATTTATGTAGTCTGAAAGATATTTGTCTAAAAAAATGTACAAATGTATTAGAGAGATATGAGAAGTAGGAATCCTGTTAAAAATAACTCTTAATTTAGTTCCGTCTAACTCTAAAATTGCATGTAGCCAGTACTCATTGCTCAGTAGAAGGCAATATTCCAGTAGTGTTGCCAGTTCTAGTAACTATTGTAAGTGGTAACTTTTATAGAACATTTACATTTTATTTGAATGCTAGAAAAGGCTGTGGATTATTTTAGAATAACATATAATTATTTGGTAGAGATTATTTCTTAATCTAAGTGCCATCTTTTCATATGGAGATATACATACGATTAGTGTGACAATGGCAAAAATCAAGACAAGCTCCAAAAAAGCTCTCATCTGACTAATTTTGTTGGGACTGGGCAAGAGCTGATGGCGTCTGAGTTACCTAAAATATGAGATATTTTGAGATACGGCATCTACCTGAGGGAGCAAAGTGAAGATGAACGAAGAAATTATGAAGTAGACCAGCTGCTAAAAGACATGTATCAGGGCTTGATTAATCATTGTACCAAAGCTAATGCTCTTTTCAAACCGCCTGTTGTCAATCAACAGGTCACAATAATATCAAAGCTTAAGGAGCTGTGGAAGGAGGCAGAAATATTTGCATTGGTAAAGGAAAAATTGAAGTAAATGAGTGATTCATTGCAAAACTAGATAAGTTATTTGATATATTGACATGCAAATGTTAAGTTTTCAGTTGTGCGGAAGTAGGTTGTAATGGCTGTAAGACTGAAGCCTACATTCACTGTTGTTGTAGTAAAGAGAAAAAAAAATACCTACTAAGGAACAGGCCTTTATTAAAGGTATCTTTCAAATTGGAGGTCGTGATATTCCAGAGCATAATAGACAATTAAGGGATTTTCAGAAAGGAAAGAAAAAGAAAGGATAGCAGAAAGAAAGAGAAAACGTAGAGAGGAAAGCGTTGTTTTAGCAGGAAAAGCAGCTAGAAAAGAAATTGAGCATTTTTTATCCTAAGGTGAAGACCTGGAGGCAGAAATTCCTGATGTGGACAACAGTTTGGGTGATCAAGTATCTTTTGAAGCTGTTTAAGAGCCAGAATCTTCCACCAGGAATAGAAAGAATTATGATGAAATTCCAAATATTGCACTTGCTAGTATAAGGTATGGTGTCCGATTGAGACCAACGGCAGCTATAGCAACAGCAGCTTTAATATATGCTGGATTCATTACTGAGGAAGATACAAGTAAAGTTAAGAGAGCACAGGAAAAAACTATGACAGTTATTGAACATGAGTTTGAGGAAAACTTAAGGAAGGATGGGGGAATTTCTTGTGTTCTCTGTGATGGACGAATTGATGTGACAAATTTTATGATGGAGGTAGAGGGAAGTGAAAAATTGTTTCCAGTCAGAAAAAAAGACGAGCATTACACGGTCATCAGTTAGCCTAGGAACAATTATATCTTCACTTTGTCCAGAAAAAGCTAAAAAAGAAGAATCACATGCAGAAAAGATCGCTAGGCTATGTTTAGATGGCTGAATAAAATCGGTTTGGATAAAAGTTAAGGGCCATTAGATGAGATTCCACGAATCTAAACACAGGTGTAAATGCTGGAGTAATGCGAAAAATGGAGCTCCATTTGGGCAGAAAGCTTGTTTGGTTTGTTTGTAACCTGTACACTGAGGAACTCCCTCTCCGTCATCTAATTATCAACCTGGATGGCCCAACACTATCTGAAAACAGATATTCCGGAACAATAGGAAAGGACCTTCACTCTGTTACAGACTTGGATATCAACCGAAATTTCACTCAAATATTTTTAGGTCCTCCTCTTAGCAAGATACCTCAGGAAGTGGTGCAAGATCTTTTCACTGTTTACCACTACGGCTATTGAATGTATCGGCAATCAAAGATGGAGTGCTTCTTACAGGGCTTTCTCTATTGGAAATAGGACCAGAAAACCACAGTCGCTGGTTGACCGCAGCTGATAGACTTCTTCGGCTGTGGGTGTCAACGTATGAGCTGAAAGGAAAAGCCTTTAAGAATCTACCACTGATTGTTGAGTTAACAATTGGTGTATATTATTCACGCTGGTTTAAGGGTAAGATTAAGCAATCTTGGACTGAGGGACGTAGGCACATTCTTTGTCAACTTCACTGCCTTAAGTCTCAGAGGAAGGAAGTGTTAGTGATTGTTTTGCCAACTGTTAAGAGATCAGCTTGGTATGCATACAGTGAAGCCATCCTCCAAACCCTCCCATGCTCTGAAGATCAAGCGGAGAGAATTGAAGGGGTAAAAATAATCCAGACCATCAGGGGAGGAGGGGACCCAAATGTTGAACTAGGAGATTCCTTTGTCAGGCTTAAAAGGAGCACCAGACCTCAATTGTGATGCTACCAGGATTGGAGATCTAAGGAATTGATCAGAGGATCTCTCTGAGCTACCTCTCACTTGCTCTTTATCTACTTCTAAATTAAAAAACTTTATTGACTTTCCTATGAAAGTACCTGACTGGCCTTGTCACACACAAAGCATTGAGAGGGTTGTAAGAATGGTGACTGAGGCTTCTTCCAAGTATTACTCACATGAAAAGAGGGATGGAGGAATCAGGGTACAAGAGAAAAGTAGACGTCTAATGTCCAGGAATGTGTCAAAGCAAGGTTTGTTTGCTCTGGTGAAGTTTAACTTTTGAATATAACCCAAAGTGACCTATGCAGATGCAGCTATATGTGGAGCTTTGCATACACTTTTCTCACTCAATAAACATGTAAATTTGAGGTTACTATGTGTTTGTGTGTACTTGGATTGAATGAAAATAGATTACATAGGCTCGTGACGAAAGAGAAAAATTTACTTTTATTTAAATGGAAATTGATGTAGGTAGGAGCAATTATATAACAAAATACAGTTTTTTTTCTTAATCGACAGCCGAAAATCTATCTTTAAAGCACCCCTAATTAAAGGATTTAATGAAAATATATGGTTTCTCCAAAATATAACCCGCCCTACAAGATTACTCAAACTACTACATTGCGCTGTACTAGAATGAAAATGATGTTGACAAACTTCTATCTGAAAAAGCATCGGATGAATTGGAGAAAAGTGGGCTGGAAGCCAAAGTATCATCTCAAATACAAGCTCAAGAGGCGGTATACTGCCACCAAATACACTCCTGAATTTGGGAGCACAAGGCAGAAGAGATAAGGGAGGAATTAGAGAGGGCTGAGAACTGGGCCATAATTAAAGAAGTGTAATTAAATTCATAAACTGGAGCAATAACCTAGAATACACATACATATTTAAAAAAATATTCCGTGCAACGAACATGGCAAGGAAAGCCAGACAGACTGGCTTACTCGCATTCAACTTAAAAATCACTCCGATGCAAATTAATTCCCATTCATACCGACGGTCCGTTTAAACGGAAAGTAAGAAAATCTATTATAACTGATTTAATAATTGTACTTTTAAAATTTTTATTGCATAAATATCTTGCCAACATTCCATAGGATAAATTTAGAAAAGAAAAATAGTTACAGTTGGTATCACGGTGTCCTGCTAATCCACGACAATGCCCCTGTCCACAAGGCCCGAGTTGAACAAGCTGCCCTGCCCGAGTGCGGATTCGAGGAGCCGAACCATCCCCCATACAGTCGAGATATGGCCGCTAGCGACTACTTTTTATTCCGCCAGCTCAAGGCTGCAAAGCGTGGAGGCCGATTTGGGGACGATAAACATGCCTAGCTCGCCGTCTAGGAGTGGATTGAACAGCAGTCGGGAGATTTCTGGTTGTCGGGAATTCGAAGCCTCAGGGACAAGTGGCGCGAGTGCATTGAATTCTAGGGTAGTTATATTGGAAAATAATAAAACACTCTTCCTCATTTCTCGTTTCCTTATATCGGAATTGCAAAACTTATTGACCACCCCTCGTATAATAAAATTCAAAATTGCAAAAGACATCGTAAAATGTTGTAATGTTATCTCTTATTGTGTGTAGACATTTATATTCACAGCCCTTTATTCCATGTTCCCTTTATTCATCTATTCTTCATCCTGTGCTTTAGTCGTGTTATTTGTCTTGTAGCATTCCATTCATTCTGTGGGTCTTTATGTGTCACAGGTATTTATCCCACCGGTGTACTTATTTTTGTGGGTATCATAGTGCAAGTTTCATTTAATCGTACCTATAGCTTTCTCTAGTCTACTGTTATACGTATTGTATTCATTTACATTTCCTCTTTAATTGTCAGTTACTGCTTTCGATATCTCCTGGTCACGCCAAAAGAGTATAATTTGTTATATTTTTAGGTGATTGCCCTATTTTGTCATTTAGTGCAACTCTTTGCATGCGTAATTTCGTTGTTTTAAAACTAAGAATATTTGCCTTAGACCCACTATCTCTGATCTTCCCTATTTCATTGTCGTTTTTTAACCCTTATCAATTCACCTCCACTTCCTCCTTTCAGTCAAAGGCTTAATTCTCTAACCTAAGTAAGTACACTACGAAATTTCTTGGGAGAGGGCCCTACCTACTGATACAGTACTTACTAATCCTTTTTACCTTATGCTCCTTTTTACGGACTTTCTAAACTGCCCTTCCCTATAAATCAAACAGTACGACACCTCTATTTGTTTGCCTCCCTCACAGCACCAGATAAAATTTCCCTGCGTAATTCTCCGACTCTTCGACAAGGTTGTTCGTATATGATCTGGTATTTCGACTGTCCCTGAACATCGTCATGTGGTCCTTTCCCATAAACTTATAGACCAACGTTTCTCTCCTGATCCAGATTTTCTTGATTGAGTAACCTCTCATCTGTTCCTATATTAGAGGTAACCCCTTTTGACTAGTTCTATAAAAGGCTGGTGTTAAACAGAATTTTTGTCACATGTTCTCCTTGAATGGCGCTAAGAGATTCCAGTCTGGCTATATTGCTGGTCAGAGCAGCAAATTATCTTTTCCATATAATGCATAGATTCTTTGAGCGGCTGATACAGATGAGCATTCCAGTTTAGTACATCTTGATCTTTCCGCAGCCTTTGATAAGTTCGATCAGTCTTCTTCTTCCTAAATTTAAGGGATTGCTGGAGCCCCCTTGACTAGGTTTCCTATCACCATCATCTTGCGTGTTTTTTTGTTCCGCAAGTTGCAGTCCTTAGTCCATTTTATTTTTAGTATTCTTATCTCACGCTTCAGTTTATCATATTATTTCTTTGCAGATAATCCGCAAGGGTACCTATCTTTATTCTGAATTCGTTTGAAGAGACTATCAAAAATCTTGTATCCACGTTTGACATAAATTACTGAATGGCTCTCAAGTAATTTTTTCAAACTCATTTATGACAAAACTGGTGTGCATTTCTTTTATGGGGACTTTGATCTCTCCCCGTAACTTCAACATGAAAAAACTTGCAAAATATAAGTCATGTACTACAATTGCCGGCCATCCGCTTGAAATGATATAAACCGTTTTTTACTGAGAATACGGAGAAATTAAAACAAAAGGGTGATTAAATAGTGAATTTCATACAAATATTGACAGGTAAACTTGTATTTTCCGATTGTTA
Source organism: Ceratothoa steindachneri (assembly GCA_963969495.1). Taxonomy (NCBI): domain Eukaryota; kingdom Metazoa; phylum Arthropoda; class Malacostraca; order Isopoda; family Cymothoidae; genus Ceratothoa; species Ceratothoa steindachneri. The sequence continues at coordinate 186,344,102 of OZ018326.1, read as the reverse complement.
TATATTTATTTTTCTTTGCAGAAAGAAATGGAAAGCAGAGTGATCGAACAGGGACTAATATAGAGAGATATTAACGGAATGAATGAAGGAATAGAATTAGTAAAGACTAATCACATAGCCAAGTTCTGCGATATCATTTCTTTTAAATGATAATTAAATATTTAGGTTGGGAACAGAATTATAAAACACCAGAAAAATGTTTCTAATAAGAAACGTAAGACTAATATGAGATTTTAAATCCACTTCTATATGAATGTGTAAATGCTTAATTTAAAAAAAGGATAAATAACAAAAAAATTCTAAAGAAGGATTTATGGTCAATTTAAGAGTCAAAGAATAAACAAGTAAAAATTTAAAGTTGATATCGATAGTACGCATTTCAAATTTCTTGCCGCATACATATAAACATATAAACCTGCTGTAAATTTGTACTTCCTCCCATATTATGAAGTCGAATCTTAATTAAAGACAAACACAAGACGCAGGGAACTCTTAACTTTCTTGCTTCAGAGAAAGAATGAGAAAGAAGTACAAAAATAGAGGAGAAAAATGACTTAATATTTACAGAGCCTTCGTATTAGAGAAAAAGTCATTTTAACACTCATGAATAGTTGCTTTTGTGACCCCACAGAAGTATTTGTGTGAGGAAACAAATGTGAAAGAATGCTAAAAAATATGTAAGATCATAAGAAGAGTTTCATATAACAATGTTATAAAGTATACAAAATGGTTTTGATTTTATTAATTAGATATAAATCCTACTTTTAACATGAAATGGGAATGTAATCCTTTAGATAAAATGTAGAATATCATCATCGTACGATTCCCTAATATTGAATGATGCTCGATGTCTTTTGGCTATGTTCAGAATTAGGTGAAATTTTATTACTTAAAGATAGAGCCTCCTGCCAATCAACAATAGGTTAGGTGTCATAAGAAATGCATTAAACTTGCCAATAAAGCTGAGAGATATGTGCAAGCAGTTGCATATTCATTTAAATAATTTATACGTCTTTTTGAACAAAATTGTGGCAAGACATCAAGGAAAGGGGAAAAATTGCCCGTTAGTTTATTCGCTAGTCTTGATTTATTTTGGCAGAGAGCTAAGAGTCAGAAAGCATCAATTTTCTACAATTTGAGATAACTCTGATTCTTTCTCGTACAATATAGGGTTTGTATTACACGGAAGACATTGCAAAATGAGAAAAATATAAGCGCTCTTCCTTGTCTATCTTATGATGAAACCGCAATTGCCAATACTTGGCATATTTAGTAAGGCATCGAGAACGCAACTTCCTTGATACCCATCATTGATTATAGGTTGTGTCGAATTCAATAATTACATAAATTGGTATATTTCGAAATAGACCATTTTTAATTGATATATATTAGAGGCAGAATATTAGAGGAACATACAAAATACAGGGTTACCCCCCCAAAACGGGCTCCTAATTTCGATAGGCCTCAATTCCTAATTTTCTGCAAGGATTGAATGAAACTTTGGTTATAACTATTTTATTGCGGTAAAAAACATCATATCAAAACATGAAAGTCTTTGGACTTTTCTTCTATATTCTAGAGCACGTGTTTGAGATGACCTCCATTTAGCTTTGTGCATTTCTTGAGGCGCAACACAAAGATGTCCATGACGTCCTTACAAACCGACCGACTAATGGCTCTCATCTCCTCCCTGATGGATTCCTTGAGTTTCGTGATGGTTCTGTGTCTCCCTGCGTGAAATCTGTATTTAAGGTAGCCTCAGGGAAACAAATCTGGGGGGAAAGCTGAGGTCTGGGCTGTGAGGTGCCCACTCAAAATCAGTCTTGAGACTGATCATACGGCCACGAAAGTTCTCTTTCAGCCCATCTCGGGACAGGTTTGAGGTGTGAGAGCTTGATCTATCTTGCTGGAACCAGAACTTCCCCATAAGCGATGGGAACAGGTTCTGCAGCTTCCTCTCGCTTGGAGGTTTTGAGGACCTCAACATACCGCCCCTTGGTGACTGTCACTGTCGCGCCAGATTCTTTTAAGAAGAATGATTCGATGATGCCTCTGGCTGAGATTGTTGTCCATACCGTGCACATAGGAAAGTGTAAGGGGTTGGTGGCTACCTCATTTGCTTTTGAGATCCCGTAGAAGACATTTGTCTTTGAGTTTACCTTTCATTCAAGATGGAAGTGAGCTTCTTATGAGGTCCAAATGAGGTTAAGGAAAGTTGGGGTCTCCTGAATTTTCTGCAGTATCTTAACTGCCATAGCCTTTTTCTACTCCTTGTCTGTATTCTGCATGGGTAGGCTTTTACATCCATGACTATCACTCTCCTAAAGGTCTCACGGGAAATACCAAAGGACTGACTTTGCTTGCGCACATAGCGTTTTGGACTCTGCTGAATTCACTCTCTCACGCTCTCGACCACCTCAACTTTACGCTTCCTGGGGGTATCCTGAATTGCTTAGACGGTTGTCACTGGCTGCATTGAGCTTCTCTGCTATCCCATATATCTCAAAGTGTTCCACATAGTCCTGAATTCTTCTCTTTGAGGGTGATTTTTCACATTCGAACTGATGCATGAAATTGTCCTGCACTTTCTTGAACAAGCCTGTCTTGTAGTAATGTTTGACGCAATATATTCTTTGCTGGAGCTCCCATTGAGTTCTAGTTATGTTCACAGGCGTCGCTTCTGTCATGTTCTGCAAAATAAGGGTGATTAGTAAATGAATGAATGAAGGATATATCACAAAAAGTGTGTGCAGTCCCGTTTTTTGTGGGTGACCCTGTATTATAATCAAGAAAAGCCTCGAGACAACGGTGGATAATTAAGGCAAGCATGAAGGTACCGTAGAATGAGAACGTATAAAAGCAAGGAGATCGCTTAGTATTCTTTGCGAAAATATTGAGATCGCACTATCGCCTTGCTGCTTCACCTTCTAAACGGAATAAAGAGTAAATAGGCAGAGCCGGAAGGTTCGATAGGTGCCGAGATAGGTACAGTGAGGTGAAGAGTTATAAAGATGAAACGGATCTGATTATTTATCAAATGAGGAGCTAGTAAATTTCATGTATTAGTGGTGTTGAAAAATGAAAAGTGTACCCATGAGAAGAAAACAGAGTTTAAACTTGAGCAGCTTGGTGTTTTGTGAGGCAGGGAAGTATCAAGACAAGAGCTAAAGAAAGATTTGTTTTATAAGATTAACCTCATAACCTTTAAAATATAACTTACTTTAAAAAGTACCTCGAAGTTTGTTCATATTGTCTTAAAGTGGAAATTAGGAATACCAAATGAAAGAAAATACTTTATAGTCTTGCAGCGAATTACATCTGAAGCCTTACTGAAAATTACCTCCTCAGTCTTCTCTGATTGTTTTCAGAAAGTTTTCTAAGAGTTATACATTACTTATATGTATGTGGTAGAAGAATTCTTCGTATCTCATGAATCGAGGCCAGAAAAAAGCAGAGATATATCATAAATTTGTGTGATATTTGCACTCAAAGTTTACTACGCAAAAGCCATTGCAAAAAAGGACCAAAAAAACGGCGTAACTTTATAGTGAAAATCGGTAAACCGATTAGCATGTGACTGTCATAGTGTTGTATAGGCTGTGTCAGACACAAAAACTAAAAATAAAGTTAAGTAATGAAAGAAGCGACACTAATTAATATCACGAATAAGGCCAAAATGGATACATGCCCACAGCACCCTTGCCTATGTTCCCCGCTCCCTAAGTAAAATATAAACTTACAGCGCCCCCTTTTAACACAATAACGCGCACATAATTGCGCAAGCTCCAACGTTGTGAATCACTGACTTAGATGTTTAATTTTATTGGAATATGATAGTGTGATTATGTTTAATGTTATATATAGATTATAAAGTAGAATTTTTAAAACACTACTCGAATAAAACACCTGTCGCGAGTTATACGATTCTAGATTCATTTGCATTTGAAGAAACAGAAAGTTGGCAAATAAGGAGATATTTGAAAGAATGCTTAATGATTATATAGACAAAACCTAGCAATTGATACTAACAACTGAGGTTAGATCCTAAGAACACATTAATGGACACACCGGCAGAATTCAACAAAATAATACAGTTTATAAAGCAAGAAAATAAATTGAAGAAAATAATGTTTTGAAACCGAGATTTAGGTGGCAAACAATAAAGTTAGAGATGAATAATTCTGGAATTTCTTGTTCGTGTAGAAGCAGAAGGTGAATGATTAAGGGGGACGATACGATTTTGAGAGATAGTGCTCTGGGACAGGTGCGGTAAAAATGAAGATGTTTATTTCGTTTACATGAACAAATTTTTTAGATTGTTTTTATTAGTAGACATTGGTAATGTTAATTTTTACTTGTCAAAATCTTTACTGTTCCCTCATCTTTCAAATAAATATACACCATGGCGAAACCTATATGATAATTTTTTAAGTTTATTTCCCACTCTTAAGAAACTGAAGGCATATAAAGCCGCCTTAATATTTTAGCATAAAATTTCTGAGTATATTTGGCTTTAAAGATTGGTCATATTAGATGATGTTTCGTTTCATTCTCGAAGAAAATTTGCGTATCATAAATGTTTAAAAGTTATTATAAAAATTTGGTTTTCTTTATATGATGTGTTTCAATGGAAACTGCTGCAATTTTTAATAATATTAATTTTGCGATTTTGTTTTTCTGATTTTTCAGTCATGAAATTTAATACCTATTTTTTACGATTTGGTAGAAAGTTGCTAGATAATTCAAAACAACGTAATAATTAAGAGCGTCCTATATTTCTAATTTTTATATCTAGCAACTATACTCATACACATTAGCCAAAACCAAGAAATCGTTAATTTATTTATATCATAAGTTACTAATAATTATTAATAAACTTCATTCTTGTTTTTCAGAGTTATGCAGTCTATAAGGAATACTTGCGATCACTTGAAAATAAGTTGGATGAGATATTTACATTTATTTTCAAAAGCTAAATAATATTATCGATACATAGCCCCAAATTTAAGATATAGAGAATTCATAGCAATCTGTCAATCGTCACCTCATGATCATGTAACGAAACAAACAACGCGCCCGCCTATCGCTCTTTGTCCACTTTTCCAATTTGTCTTAACCTTTCAATATTTAATGGTTCAATGCTGCTCTAAGGTACTCTTGCAGTTAATCATCATCTTGCATATTTTATTGCTTTTATTGCATATCTCACCCTTTTTTTTCTATCTCAACTAACCCCAGGAAAATATTAGTCGTCAGTAAACGCTAATTTAAGATTTAAAATGTATTAATATAATATGCTTGTGGACAGGTTTTATCGTTCAGAACCCATGCATGAAGCAATTTTACCTTGGAGACATACTTGTTCTAAAATGCAAGATACACAAATATATATTACGTTTTAGCTATCAATGTGAAATATATATATTTCTACATGGCAGTCGTTGTCTCTAAAAGCTTTTGGCTAAATAAACACCAATTTATTCCTAAAAGCCATATAGAAACACTAAATTAACAAAAGGTGCATTAATATACTTTGTTACATATAACGCTATACAACATCATTAGATTGGTGTCTCAAAACACTAGAGAAGTCTTTAATGAGTATTTCAAGATTTTAAAGTGGGATAAAAGGTAATCAGAATTAATGGAAGAAATTTAATTCGAATTTGCTCAGCTCATGACTGTAGTATTGGCTTCAAATACAAAAGAAGGATATTGAGTGATAATAAAAATTTTCAAAATTCAGTCTCACAGTTAAATGAAAATGAACTTTACAGAGACGGAAATAATAATCAATAGTTTTGCATAAATATATATCAAATATTATTGAAGATGTAGTTGATGAGCAGTAATAAGAAGATATACAATTTTGGCCATAAGTAAAAACAACCTCCCATAGACATATATGTAGCATTTTTTTAAATTCTTTTAGAATTTATCCTATTATTCATAAATATGTATGATAATAATGTTTATTTTACTAAGTTATTTGAATACTTTTTGAATATGTTGGATTTATTTAGTATTTAACTAAATGACGGGTAATTAAGTAAGATTTTGGTTGGTTGGGTAAAAATCATTTTGATTGGTTGTGAAGAGGTAATTGTAATTAAGGAATGGGAAGGGTGAAATATGTTTGATCAAAGTTGATTTTAGAAATTGTTGTTTATGAGAATGTTATTCTTCATATCAAAGTGGAGCTGGGGGATGGTTACTCTAAAAACCTGTAGCTGTGGGGATGGTTACCTTGAAAACCCTGGAGTGTCCAAACTACAGTAAATATTTTAGTTATTCTTGAAGCTCATCTGACAATGTATTAATTTTGTCTAACTTTCGCTTATTATATTAATGTAGATATAAATAAGGTTAAGAAATATCAGTCTTTAAATAATTAATTATGTTTTCGGGTAATGATAAACAACATAATCCTCTGTGAACTTAAAGAATATTAGAAGTTTGGATATTTACTGTGATAAGAAATTAATAACTCAAGCCAGAAGAGGTTTGTGAAAAAGATATTCCTCTTTTCAAAAGTTCGCAAAAAGCATTTTTCTAAATAAAAGTTAACGCCGTAGTCACAACTTCTTTATGAAAGATCCTTTTAAGCGCTAACAATACACTACTAACTTTAGAAATTTTTAATCGCAGTATTTTAATAAAAATTATAATTTAAGACCTTAAAATACGCAAGGGAAGAAACTTGTATTTATATACATACTTCCCCTTTTGTTTAAGTTAGTAGAAGAAATTTGATTTAACTTTAAACTACAATAAAAAGCTAATTAAATGAAATTCCTTAATTTCCTTTGATTTATTTTCAAGAAAACTTTAAACGAAGTTATTAACTAGTAACACTATAAACCATTTATAATATACTAAATAAAATAACGAAACTAACCCATATAGAATCGGAACTTTTTAATTTTATATTTTAAGTTGTTTAGTATGTTACGAAGATCTGCTTTTTATGTTGGTTGTTTGTAAAGTGATTTTATGTTATTTACATCTTTGTAATTACTTAAAATTTCGAAAGAAATAAGCATGAAACCTGAGAACAAAAATATGCGGTCCTAACTCACTTGTTAGTTCACAAATGGTGATCAGTAGTCCAGGATTGATTTAAATAAGGCGTTTTTGCTCACTTGAACATTCAAGGCATATATGGATAGCTTCTGTGACAAGCCCTATGTAAAAGAAAGGGGCGCTAATTAGAATACACCCTTCATTTGTTTCTTGAATTCCTAACATCCCTATGTCTCCTAAGTATAACTTCACGTGGAGTAAGCTCTCTTTCCAAAGAGAAAAATAAAGGAACAAAGAATTTGAATATCCGTCAGTGCCTCACAGATGTAGTTAAGTTGGGAGCTAAAAGCTTTCACCTCGCCGATGAAACGCTAATCTTCGTAGTCGGGAAAACGTTATCCAAAAGTTTCCCACCCGCATCGTTGGAGACGATTAAGACCTGTGTGGGGCGACAAAAGCTAATCCCTCTAGGTGCCGGAAACCTTCTCAAAGAGGTCTCGTATTTCCAGCGATTGAGCCCTAAAAAAATAGCCGTCATATAAATAACCTAGGTTTTTCTAAGATCGGCATATTGAGATGGACAACCCGTCACCTTCGGTTTAGATCGTGTGTCTGTTTCCCAAAGTCCCTGGTATACGCGTATACCATCAGGTTGGATCTCACCAGGCAGATCCATCTCTTTTGTGAAGGCTTACTCTGTTCAGAGCATGCCTTGAATCGCTTCGTCCCAGAAGGACTAGTCTGGAGATTCCTCTTATCTAAAGTAGAACCCTTACCCCCTCAAAGATCTACGGTTTCACGTGTGAGATTTCGCGTCGAGAAGTGTCAGAGGCTCGATTTTTGGAGGTTGCACTTCTCTGGAGCAGAAGTGCCATCGTCCGTATTCAAGGAGGAATCACGACCTTTTTCTTTCTCCATTCCACCGCGGCGACTCGCTAAAGGACTCCCCTTCTTCGACGTGATCTCCTTTAAGGTGGAACGATCCTTGATTGTATCTCCCGTTAATCGATCCGCTTGCCGACTTTTAAATATTCCTTCTGTATAACTGATTTATAGTACCCCCTTAAAAGCTAATTAACAAGTAATTAACGTTATCTGGTTGTCAATTATCTATATTCTCTCAGTATTATCCTTATTTACATTCCTATATTTCCTGTATATATACATATATTTTAGCTAGTGACTTATTAAATTATATTTTTGGTTTTCACTCTTTAAAGACCTCCTTGAACTGTAACTTGGTAAACTCATTAAATGCTATCGGCCCCTGTATTAAAATCGCACTCTTATACCTCGTAATCAACGGATTACTTTTACGAAGTGAACGTACTTGTACGTAGCGAAGGACGGGTACGTACATTAGAGGATATATATGTTTATAACTGTATATATACATATTCTCGTACCTTTTATATTTTTCCTCACAACCAATAGATAAATATATGTATATATATGGACGTATTATACATATATATATATATATATATATATATATATATATAATAAATTATGGTGTCAGGTATATTGGGTTAATATAAAATTTACCAAGTTGGGTCAAGTTTATTTAAAGATAAAAATAAAAAATTTCTAATTTTTTTAATTTTATTTTGAGTAATCATTCTTTTGTGGTGCCCGTGAGGCCATATTTAGTAACCAGCCATTGTTTTTGTGTGTTTTGGGAGAAAATCTTTCAAACTCTTCTCCTTGTAATCCCCGTGCCCGATTAAGAGGTCTTATATCAGGTACTCCTATAGGAATTAGTATATTTATCATAATTTATTGCCTTTGTCCGTGTGTGTGATCACAAGGGTAAGATTTTATTTAGAATTTTGGGGAACTATTGCGAGAGCCACATTTTCTTTGCCGTAAGATTCTTGAACGCGTCGAGTGGCTAAGGCTCACGTAAGGAAACAAGATGACGTCCTTTGAAAGACTTAGACAACAGGGTGAGATCCTTGGTCTCTCCGGTAAAGAGCAAGTCGCTTATATTCAGCAAGAGAAGAGAAACGAAAGAACAGAGAAGAAAGAAATAAGAGAAGCTGAAGCTGAACAGAGAAGAATAGAAGCTGAAGTTTTTGCTGAGCAGAGAAGAAGAGAAGCTGAAGCGGAAGTTAGTTCCAGGAATGAATCTCCCCAGATTCCCGCTTTAAAGCTTCGAGCATTCAATGTTTACCTCACTCACTTTGAAAAGATTTTTAAGGTAAATCAATGGGATATCCAAACTGATGGAGTTGCCCGAATTTTGCCACTCCTTAATACAAAGCTGTGAGATGTATTCATTTTGCTACCTGTCGAGGCTACCTTCGACTATTTGACCCTAAAGTCCGAACTCTTAGCTGCGATCTAAATGAATCCGGACTTCTACAGGGCAAAGTTTCGTTAGACAAGGTTGCAACCTCGTCAGACTTAACGCCAGTTTGGATACACCCTCAGAAAGGGAGCCTGCAGTTTTGGTTGGACTCCGCTCAGGTAAACAGCGACTATGAGTCTCTGTTCGATTTTATTTTGCGAGATCAATTGATGGCTACGCTTCTCTCTGAAATCCGTGCATTCGTGAAGGACCAAAAAGTTGCTTCATTTAAAGAATGCATCGAAGAAGCGAATTTGCACGTGGCCAATCATAATCTTTACCACAAAGATCCCAAGAAGAGTCATCCTCCTTTCCCTAGAGTAAAGGCCACTTCCTTAAATTTTTCCCGAGAAAGATCCCAAATTTGTAAAGGTCCCAGGAACCTCAAAACCGAAATATTATCCCCAGTCTGAACCTAGGGATGTTAAGCTACTCGTCTTTAATCCTGCTGCGTTAGATTACGGCACACGACCCATCCTCACCCAGTTTTTCTTGTGGAACCCCTGGGCATGTGAAGACAAACTGTCTCCAAAATTCTCAGTTCTGTTCTGCTCCCAGCAACCAGGCCCAACGAGTAACCACTTCTCTTTCTCCTTCGTCTGCTCGCACCGAAAGGCCTGCTTCTCCATCAGCAAATACGCCCCTGGGCCTCAAGTTAATTTTTAACTTAAAGAGAGCTACCCTGACGGGCTCGAATTTGAAATCAGTTCGGTTAATCGTTGTCGGGTTTCAACCATGGTCAGATACACGGGATGCACGCGCATCGTCGTATCGGAAATGTTGCTGCCCCCAGTGAGCCCAGACCACGATCAATTTGCAGTAATCCAGGACTACTTGGGACGAGCCAACCGCTTTCCAGTGGTCCGTTGTTTCATCGAATGCCGATATTTCACCGGTTAGGCTGACGCCGTAGCAGCCCCTATTAAATTCTGCGACATTTTTGTCCGCTAGAGCCCGCAGCTCTCCACTAATCCCTTTTCTCAGCCCGCCATCACGAGGGCCCAAGCCCTAAAGAATAAGGCACCCACATGACTTTAAAAAACACTTTTTCTCCCGAATACGAGACTCTGAACAACGAGTCTTTTGTAAAGACACAGAATGAGTTTCCTTCTCAACAGGCATTGTGGGAAATGTCGAGGCCCAACGAGCGCGGTTCCGCTCGTGGTCACAAGTAGGTCTCCTTCCTCATTTAGGGTGAACAGTTGTTCCGTTTCCCCTCCGTTCCTACCCACTCCCCTACACGCTCTCTATCTACCCCCCGTTTCTATGACAGAACCCATTTTGACATTAAGTCAATAGAAAGACGGTTCAAGCCCGGTGACGAGGTCCTGCTTCTCATGCCTACGAAAACAAATAAACTTCTTTACTTAAGGAAAGGCCCCTTTTCAGTCCTCGAAGCCCGTGCCTCCCTGGAATACCTCATCCAAACGCCCTCCGATAACAAGGTGTTTCACGTCAACATGGTCAAAAGTTGCCAACGCCATGCCTGCATCAACAATATTGTTGCCCTGGATGAAGAGGCCGTGATGGGATCCTCTTATCCCCCCGAACCTCTTAACCTAGTCCGGAAAGTTTGCGTAGAAGCAGATAATGACTACCCACTTCCGTTGCTCCCCATTCCGTATAAAGACTCCCTCAAGGAGATCCATCTAAATCCCCACCTGGGGCCCGTTCAGAAAACCCAGTTATCCCGGTTGTTATTGGCCTACCTCCAGCCCATTCATTTGTGATGCACGTTCAATGCGGAGGTCGAAAACTTACTAAAATTTGATATAATCGAATCCTTTTCGTTATATTACTCTGCCTCTATTGTTATGATTCGGAAGCCAAACCAGTCTTTTCGAATATCTGTGGACTTTTGGAAACTTAACGCCATTAAGGTTTTCGATGCCGAACCGATCCCGTTTATAGACCAGAGCCTACATTTGTTCTTAGATGGTCTGAATAATGTGTCATTCTATTTTGATAATGTGAAAGGAAGCTACACGCATATGGGATGAACATCTAATCTCCCTTTGTTCCCTCTGTAATAGTCTCCGAGAGCATGGTCTGAACATGGGTCATTCCAAGTGTCATTTTGCTTACGACACTATCAAGTACATTGGATTTCACATTGGAGAAAATCAAATAACGCCCCAGCAAGAAAACTTCGGGACCATTTCCGATGTGCTTCTTCCTCGTACTGAGAAGCAGCTACGTTCCTTCTTGGGTTCAACTTCCTTCTAACGGCGCTTCGTCCCAAACTTTGCCACCTTAGCGTTCCCTTTAAACTCCATCCTTAAGAAAAACTCCCTAGATTCTCTCGTTTGGAGCCCCAACGCAATTTTCCACTTCCAGCAGGTAGGGAATAGGCTAATAATATCTGCCCTCATATTGCAGCTCCCGAACCAGACAGAATTGTTTGGAATCCGTACGGATGCCAGAAACCAGGGCATCGGTTGCGTGTTGCTGCAGTACGAAGAAGATGGTAATAACTATTCTATCGCTTATGCAAGCCGAAAGCTGTTGTCGCGTGATAGAAGCTATGCAGTAATAGAACTTGAAGCTCTGGCAATAGTTTTTGTGTCCAGAAGTTCAAAATGTATTTGATACCCCAGGAGTTCGTGATCGAAACGGTTTACCGTCTTTTGGCATACTTAAGTAATTGTAAAAACCAAAACGGAAGGCTTATGCGCTGGAGTTTGCAATTAATGGAATATCAATTCCGAATTTTGTATTTAAAAGGTAGTGGAAACTGTGTAGCAGACAGTCTTAGTAGGAATCCAGTAGAGGGCCTTCATTCTCCAAGGTACAACTCCATGCATCCTATAAGTTCATGTATATATTCGAGCTCGTTGCTCTCCCATGAAAAATTTATTTTGTGCGTGTGTGTACGGCCGCATTTTAGTGTATTGCATGTATATACGTGTTGTCATTATTGATTTTTTAAAATTATTTCCTTGATTGTCCCACCGCTTGATTGATGCCTTATTCTACATTGTGGTATTTCTTTTGAATGAAACTATATATAAATATATATATTGTAATTATGTAATTCATTACCCATTAACCTAAAGGTATGTCTAAGTTTTATCTGTCGTCTGGAAACAAACGGAGCAAATCCTTTACCTTGGCGGCCGCAGTGTAAGCTAAAATTTTTCATACTGATGGGTTTTGGTCGATATGCCCGTTTGCCTTTCCCTTCGTCTCGGCAAAAACACCATCTTTGAAGCGGAGGCATGTAAGGGAAAGGGACACCAAGAAGAATACAGCCTTCATTTTTTCTTTAATTCCTTCCCTCCCTATGTCTCCTAAGTATAAATCCACATGGAGTAAGCTCTGTATCCATAGAGAAAAATAAAGAAAGAAAGAATTTGAATATCTGTCAGCGCCTCACAGTTGTAGTTAAGTTGGGCGCTAACAAGTTTTAACCCCTCCGAGGAAACGCTAATCTCCATAGTCGAGCAAATGTTAGCCGAAAGCTTTCCACCCACACCGTTGAAGACGATTAAGACCTATGTCGGGCGACAAACGTTAATCCCTCTAGTCGCGGGAAGACTTCTCACAGACACCTGTCCTTTCCAGCGATTGAGCAGCAAAAAAATGGCCGTCATATAAATAACCTGGGTTTTTCGAAGATTGGCAGATTGTGTTAGAAAACCCATCGCCTTTTGTTCAGATCGTGTGCCTGTTTCCCAAAGTTCCTGTTATTCGCGTATACCATCGAGGCTGGATCTCACCAGGCAGGAGCATTTCTTTTATGAAGGCTTACTCTGTTCAGAGGAAGCCTCGAATCGTTTCGTCCTCTCTCTCTTTCTATATATATACATTTAATTATATAGTCAAAGCTATAATTCTTTGTGGCAAGGATTTTACCTAATTTTCACAAATTTCAGACGCTATCTTTCTCCACTAGGCTTGTAATTTTTGAAAGTTTCATTATATTTGTATTCATGTAATTTCTTATTCCTTTTAAAATCACTCACCACAAGTGTTACATTGGATATAATTCTAAGCTCTGTGGTGATCATTCCATAGGGGCGAGATCTCTTTCTTCAAACTAATTCTTGGTGTTGTTAGATATATGACATGGAGCATTGTCACCCTGCAATATTACTTCATTTCTTGAAAGTGTGAATGAAATCTCTAGATAGATGGTGTAAGGTCGCATTGCTTCAGCCCCTATCACATGTTGCAACACATGCTTCACCACGTGTATCATGCGAGAGGAAGAAGAAGGCACGTTATCGTCCATCATAGCCAATGTTTAATCCAGAGGGTTCACTTCCCCGTTTGCCTTCATGCGTCGATCTCGCTAGATTGAATTAGGCTCATGAGCAGATAAGATATTTTCCCAGGCGCCACCGTGACATTACATAGAAGTCCCCCACCCCATTGCCCCCTACGCCAAATGGCTGGCTCCGGCTATTTATACTATAGCATTTCACATTTGAGGCAGATCCAGATTATCTTCGCGAAGCATCAAGCCGACCAGGTCTCTCTTGTGCACCTAGGAACTCTGCCGATAAATCCCTTATTGTCCAGAAGAGGAAAAAATCCCTTGAGTGCCAAGGTTCGTGCCCTTTGAGATGCCAAGTCAACAAAGCCCATATGTTGCTCAGAAAGAGAACAGCGTTGGAACAGCCATTGTTCTTTGATCCCGTTCGAGAAGAAAACGTCCTCACCCCCCACCCTATTGTTCAGAAAGAGAACAACATTAGAATAGCCATTGTTCTTCAAGCCCGTTCGTCAAGAAACGTTTAATTTAATTCCCCCTTTTTAACGTTCTTCAAGAGAACGCTTGGTTACAACAATAACCTCCATTGTTCATCTAGAACATATCCGATATCCTGTCACAAAGATTGCTCGTACTTCTGAGCCCCACTTCGCTCTCACTCCTCGAAGACAGTCCTTCCCTCTCGTTAAGGACACCCCCCGAAGAACTCCTTCTCTTGAAAATCGCCAGTTGGACCGAAGATTCCTTCCCATCGCCTTCATCTGCACGACAACCTTGTAATTTCGCAAGCTAAGCATTACCTTTAATCATTTAACCCTTTGTCAACGCTATTCTTTGCTCTAAACGGTTTAGCGAACCATTCCACCTTTTTGTTTGTTTGCCGTTTTAAATTTTCCAAATCTTGATCCTCAGATTAGTCAGATATTCCCATGACCTTTTTCATTTCTTGTGTTTCTCCCATTTTTAATCCCCGTTTATTTAAACATTTTCCGTGTCTTGTTTGATAGTTTAATTAATGAAACTCTACTTTATTAATAGTAGCCATATTATCTATCCTTGTGCTCCGTTCCACTACTTAAGTATATTAAAGAAAAATAAGCCTTTCCAGCCCTCCGCCCTTTTGAACTAACCTCGGTCATCAAATTACCACGCACTCAAAATATAGAATAATCTCCTCAACGAATAGTTATATATAGTATATCGTCGGGAGCCTATTCTACGACATATATATATATATATATATATATATATATATATATATATATATATATATATATTATTTAAATTTAGTGTCAGTTGTGGGGTATAATGCTATATATTTGCAAACACTGGTCTCAGTCGAGTGAAGCATAGTGTTATTCGTTATAAGAATAGAGTATAGTAATTCCCTTTTGTTTTGACGATTGCTTTTCCCTTTTGAAAACTTAAGAAGCTGGAGTATCTCAAAGAAGTGGTATAATAAGTTGTTTGTGTTTTTTTTTTGTTACTTTAGTCATTAGTTATCTAGGTCGAGAAATCAATCACGAATAGGTCAGTGACCATATTTAGGGAGGCCAATTCTCTAGAAGGCACAATTTTTATCGAAAGGAATTTAGTTGGTTGACTATTGCCTATCAAGTGAAAATATGACTCAGTTTGAAATCTTCGAAGCGCAAGGAGAATCCTTGGGACTTTCCGGAAGAGAATTGATTGAATACCTTCAAAAGGAGCAACGAACAGAAAGAGCAAAGTTTAGAGAGAGAAAGGCAAAGAGAATGAGAAATGCAACGAGAAGAAAGAGAAATAAAGGGAACGTAAAGGACAAGCTGAGCTTCACCATGAGCTTTAAATGGCACGCGTACATGCTGAAACAAAATCAGTCAGTACACGTTCAGGAGCCCCGCCAAATCTCCACCTTAAGCTCCCCAATTTCAGGTGTGGAGATGATTTCGGAGCATTTTTAGCACACTTCGAAAAGATCCTCGAAATCAATAACCTGGATTTGGAGGCCGAAGGCTTAGTATGATTACTTCCACTATTAAATTATAAAATGCGCGACATTTTCATTTCATTACCATCTGAGTGTACAATTGACTACAGCTCCTTAAAAGCTGAGTTATTGGCCGCTCATAATATAACTCCCGATTTCTAACTACAAGAATTTCGAGGATGTGGTATTAAACCCGGACAGACGTTGCGTCAGTCAGATACATTCTTCAGAGGAATTTTAAATTCTGGTTAGAATCCTCAAAGGTTGATACTAACTACGAGTCCTTAACAGACTTTGTGTTTCGGGATCAAATTTTCGTCTCTCCCGATGGAGCTCCACGCGTTCGTCAAAGATCGTCCATGCCAGACCTTTAAATAGTGTACCGAAGAAGCGGATGTCTATGCTGCAAGCAATAATTTATACTCCAAGGAGAATAGAAGTTCTCACCAATCTCCCTACCAGGAAAGAAGAAAGGATTCGTGCCCCTTTCCAGGAAAGACAACGAAGTTTCCGAGCCCCGTAAAACCCTAAAACTTCTTCCTACCAAAACAACAACGGGACATCAAACCTCCCTTTAAGACTTCTCCACCATCACTCTTCCCGAAGCGACCGATCATATACTTCACTTGTGGTGTGGAAAACCACATGAGCTGGAATTGCCCTCAAAATTCTAGGCTTAAAAGCGGACCAGACCACCAAGTTCACCAGATTAATGCCACCCCGGCTTCCCCAGTTGTGCAGACACAAACACCAACTTCTTCCCGTCCGTCAGGCCAGCAGGTAAATTTTATTTTTGACAAAAGTTCCCCGGGAACTTTGAAATTTTAGGACGGCAGCTTGAACGGCTGCCGTGTATCTAGTCTCGTCAGGGACACAGGGTGCATGTGTTTCATCGTGTTCGACGAGCTCCTCCCCCAATGGACCCTAATGACGAAAATTTGCGGTAATACATGACTACCTTGGGGAGGCGAACCGATTCCCCGTCGTTAGATGTTACCTGCAGTGTCAGTATTAGGATGGCTGGGCTGAAGTCATTTCAGCACCCATAAAATTTTGTTCCGTACTTATAGGACAGAGCTCTCAAGTAAGCTCTGACCCTGTGTCCCAGGCTGCCCTTACTCGAGGCCCAGCTAAGAAGGAAGCCCAGGAGTCCATCCCCCTCAGAACCCCGATACCGTGCGAATTCTTTGAGATCCTTAACCAGGACTTTAGGTCCGCACAAAAGGAGCGTGAAACACTAACACCCTTATGGGATAAGGCCCAAAACAAGGACACGGTGACTGTCCGTGGACCCAAAGTAATAAGGTACCTGGAGCAAGGTGGTCTACTTTACGGATCCGCCGAGGACAGTAATAAAGCTGTTACAACTGACTTATGCCATCCACGATCCCATGTACCTATAGTACTAAAAATAGCTAATGACAGCATCTTTTCCGGTCATTTTAGTCATGCTAAAACGAGGCAGCGTATTTTTAAATATTTTTACTCTCCGGGTGCTGCAGCTGACATCTTAAAGCATTTTCGATCGTGCGATGTGTGTCAGAAGACGTCCGCTAAGGGGCGGGTCAAACCTGCACCATTACAAAGGGAAACAGTCATAAATGAACCCTTCTCCAGAGTGGCCATCGACCTAGTTGGCCTTATCCACCCCCCTTCGAGCGAAGGGCACAGCTATATTTTTACCTTAGTTGACTTTGCTACTCGTTTCCCCGAAGCTGTCCTCCTTCGCCGAATCGATAGTATTTCTTGCGCCGAGGCCCTCATTTCCATCTTATCAAGGGTAGGCGTCCCCAAGGAAATACTCTCAGACAGAGGACGGCAATTCCCTCCGAGTTGATGGAGTATGTAGGGAAGCTGCTGATGGTAAAGCCTCTTTTTACCACCCTTTCTCTCCACAGACAAACGGAATGGGTGAAAAATTAAATGGAAATCTAAAATCCATTATTAAGAAGATTTGTGCCGAGCAGCCCCACGAATGGCACCGATATCTCCCGGTCGCCCTATTCGCCTATCGAGAAATTCCTCTTCGTACATTAGGATTCGCTTCGTTTGAGCTCCTTTATGGCCTTAATGTACGTGGTCCACTCAGCATTTTGAAAGAGTTGCTAATCAAGCCCCAACTGGACCAAGAACTTCAGTAATCCTACGCCTATGTCTTAGATCTACGCCAGAGGCTCGAGAAATGCGCGAAGATCCCCTATGAAAATGCCGATGTCAATTTGGAAAAATATAAAAACTTATTTTGATGTCAGGTCCGAAGATCCAAAATTTAAGCCCGGTGAAGAAGTACTCCTACTTCTTCCCACAGCAAGTAATAAATTACTGAGCCAATGGAAAGGTCAGTACTCGGTCCGCGAGGTACGAGGACCAATAGATTACCTCATTGGTACACCAGCAGGCGATAAGCTCTACCACGTCAACTTTTTGAAAAAGTACCATTGACGTGCCCATGGAGATACGTTCGTAGCACTGGACGAAACATCGGCGCTTGAAGAGGATTACCCCGCAGAGTCCCTTAATGTAATACAGACAGTGTGCATCAAACCTGATGCCAATTATTCCCTCCCTTCCGTGCCAGGAGAGTCTTTTGAACCCTCCGACCTGGATATTGACGCGCAGCTGACACCGCATCAAAAGAATCAGCTACAAGAATTATTATGTCAGTTCGACGACGTTATTTCAGAGAAGCCTGGATGCGCTATTAGTTTCGAGCAGATATTAAATTATCGACCTTAGAACCTGTCCGTTCAAAACCCTATCCCATGCTGATTCATTTACGCCAAGCTTTTAACGCAGAAGTCGATAATTTGATTAGTTTAGACATAATAGAACCCTCCAACTCTAGTTATTGTTCCCCAATCGTGATGGTCAAGAAACCTGATGGCTCCTATCGAATTTGCATCGCCTCCTGGAAGTTAAATTCGGTAACTGTGTTCGACGTTGGTAGATCAAAACCTCCACCTTTTTGAAGACGCTAATTTCATCTTAGAATTTGATTTGTGCAAGGTGTATTACCAAATTTGCCTCCTGAATGGAGTCATCATCTTACCACCCTATTAGCTCTCTTCGAGCGATTGCGCGGAAATGGCCTCACTATTGGCCCCAGCAAATGCCATTTTGCCCACGAAACTATAAAATACTTGGGTTTCAAAATAGAACAAAACTAGCTAAGTTCACAGGAGGACAAGATTAAGGCAATCGCCGACATGCCCCAACCGAATACTAACAAGCAATTAAGATCATTCCTAGTATCAGCTTCTTACTATCGCGATTTTTCCCCGAATTTCGCTGCAATTTCGGCGCCCCTCAGCACCCTTTTAAAAAGGAATTTCCCCGATCGACTACGTTGGAATGATGTCGCTCTTTCTCATTTTAACCAGACTAAGCTAATTTCTGCCCCCATTTTGAAGTTGCTCAACCTGGAAAAATCCTTTGGGATTAAGACTGACGCAAGCAACGAGGGCATTGGTGGGGTACTCCTTCAATATGAGGATGACGGAACGAGTCATCCAGTTGCATACGCTAGTCGCTAGTTATTACCCCGCGAATAGAGATATGCAACTATAGAAAAGGAAGCTCTAGCTATTATTTGGGTTTTGGCAAGTTTAAATGTATTTGATAGGAAAGGAATTTCAAATAGGAACTGACCACCGCCCGTTGGCCTATATTCGGAATGTACAACACTTCAACGGCCGAATTAAGTGCTAGAGTCTACTCTTGCAAGAGTACCAATTTAAGATAAATTATATAAAAGGTTTCGATAATCAGGTCGCTGACGCACTCAGTAGGAATGCGTACCAAATAGTGTGGATTCATTTGTAATTCGTAGGATTAGGATTTCCATGTATGTATATACCGTCTTGTACGACTTAATTGAAATCTCCTGTAATATAAGTGGTTAATGTAAATGTCGGAATTTTGTGGCTTGATGTGTAAGTTTTTTTCGTATGTTCATAAATTTGTACTCATTAATTTACGTATGAATTGTTTTGTCACATATGTAAGAATTTTATATTATTTCATTGTTCCCCCATGTCTCTTTTATGGTTAAGTTTGTATTAAAGGTTAGTTTCCCCTATGATCAAATGATCAACATAATCATATGTATTGAGGTAATTCTAGCTAGGTGCATGAAGGAACAGGCGATGCAAGAAAGTGAGTTCTCCAAAACGGAGCTGTATGTTTGTCCCTTCTCTCTTTTTTTTCGAAGTGACAACTACCCCTGGAATAGAGGGGTGTGATAGAACGGCCTGAGGCCGCATTGCTTCAGCCCCTATCACATGTTGAAAAATATGCTTCCCCACGTGTATCCTGCGAGACGAAGTAGAAGGCGCGTTATCGCCCATCATAGCCAATGTTTAATCATGGAGGTTCACTACTTCGTGCGCCTCCATGCGTCGATCTCGCCATATTGAATTAGACATATGGGCAGATAGGATATTTTCCCAGGCGCCACCTGACATTCCATTGAATTCCACCAGCCCATTGTCCCCTACGCCAAGGGGCTGGCTCCGGCTATTTATACTATAGCATTTCCCATTTGAGGAAGATCCAGATTATCTTCGCGAGGCATCAAGCCGATCCGTTCTCCCTTGTGCGCCTAGAAACTCTGCCGATAAATCCCTTATTGTCCAAAAGAGGAGAATATCCTTTGAGTGCCAAGGTTTTTTTTTCTTTTTTAAATTTTATAGAGCCCATCTGTCAACTACCCACTTGGGCATAAATCGCCGAAAAACACGACAGCCTAGAACAAGGCTAATTTAAAAAAAAAAAAATGAAAACATAACGATATAAATTGGAAAACTTAACAATCAGGAAGCAATCTCCGGCAGCGGGGGGGAGGTCCCCTTCACCTGGTGCAGGAGAGTGCAACCTACAAAACAACAATAAGAAACGAAAAACAAAAAGAACCTTAAATAAAGGGGAAAAGTCCAGCCTCTCCCCAAAAGTCAACAAGTCCACAAGTCAATGTGCACGAACTCGTCCTGAGCATAAGGGAGAGGCGGTAGCGACCTCGCCCATCCCGGTACCGGGACAGGTATTCTGCGCGAAGATCACCCAGACTAGGACATTTGACAAGAATATGGCGAACAGTTTGGGGGACGACGCAGTCGTCGCAATAGGGCGCTGGCGGCCGCTCCATCAGATAGCGATTCGCCAAACGAGTATGTCTGATTCGGAGACGACAGAAAGTGACCTGAAGACGTCGTGGCATTGGGGGATCGTTTTATGGGAACAGTCGCAGCGCAATGGCACGCGAACTTTAAGTTCCCTTCGACCGTCTCCCATCTTCTTTACCAAGCAGTCCGAAGAGCTGCCCGTATTCCTGCCATGTAGTCGGTGTGAGGAAGAGCGAAACGCTGGTCCGGTCGCAGAGTCCTCGCGGACTCCTTGGCGCCCTTATCGACGCGCTCATTCCCCGCAATTCCTACATGTCCAGGAACCAAGCAGAAGATAATCTCGACATCTGCTAGGCTCACCAAAACCGTGGCGTCACGGATATCCCGAACCAGGGGATGCGGAGATTCCAATGCCCCAAGAGCACCCAGGGTGCTTTGTGAGTCGCTATAGATCACAATCCAGTCTCCAAACCGGGCACGTCGCGGAGTCTTCCGTACCGAGTGGTGTATTGCCACCAGCTCGGCCGTGAAGACAAACGCAGCGCCTGGTGGAGCCCCGCTGACTTTAAACAAGGGGGATACAACTTGGAAGCCGACCCCCTCTTGGGACTTGGAGCCATCCTTTACACTGGCACGGTTCTAGCGTACAAGCTTTGGGAGCAGAGGCGTGGTGACAAATAGCCAAATGTGGTACCCTCCAGGGTGGCGTCCTGGGCAGAACCAGGGGCGCCACCGGCCCGAGAGCTATATCTAGCTCTCGAAGGAGTTTCCTGGCCCTAAACCCAAAGGGCTTATGGTAACTGGCGTCTCTCGCTGGCATAGGCACCATCAAGATCAGCTGCGGATGCAGCGAGAGCTGTTGGCAACTGAGGGAGGCGCCAGGCTCGCGCATACAGGCGAGTGATGCACTGCACGCGGCGCAGAGCGAGTGGCATCTTCCCAGCATCGACCAACAGGCTCTCAATGGGGGAAGTGCGGAAGGCATCGGTCGCAAGGCGAAGGTCAGTGTGGTGGATCGAATCCACCTTCCGCAATAAACGCTCGGCTGCGGATGCATAAAACTCGCATCCGTAGTCGAGCTTCGAAGCAACAAAGGATCGATAAAAAAGTAGGTCAGTAGCCCTATCAGCGCCCCAATTGCTGAACGTCGCGGAACAGAGAATGTCCATGGCGCGGGTACAAGAGACCCTAAGGGTGCGAATATGAGGCTCCCAGGTGAGGCGTCGGTCGAATACAAGACCAAGGAAACGGTGGGACTCCACCACATCCAGGCGCACCCCATTAAGAAACAAATCTGGGTCGGGGTGAAGCCGTGGGTGGCGGCAGAAGTGCACCACCTTAGTCTTGGCCAAAGAAAACCGAAACCTGTGCGCTTCGGCATAGCGAGAGACGCGGTTCAATGCCTGTTGGAGTCGACGCTACAGAGTTGGCATCTAGGCCGCGCCAAAAGAGATCGAAAGGTCGTCCTCGTAGAGAGTAGCGAGAACATCTTCCGGCAGCACCGAGGTGATGCCGTTGATGCTTAGGGCAAAGAGTGTGACACTGAGGAAACTTTCCTGAGAGACACCCTCTTCCTGCTCCTTTGGGCCGGAAAGGGCTCCCCCCACCCGTACGCGGAATCGACGATCTCGCAAAAATTCAGATATAAACTTTGGGAGGCATCCCCTCACCCCCATCATGTGGAGAGTCTCCATGATACAGTATCGCCATGTGGTATCATAGGCCTTCTCCAGATCGAAAAACACCGTGGCGTAGTGCTGTTTAGGAAGGAAAGCCTCGCAGACGGCATTTTCCAGTCGGAGCAGAGCATCCGACGTGGAGTGGAACTTGTGCAAGCCGCACTGTGCGGAAGACAGATGGCATCCGCTGTCCAGGAACAAGGCTAATCTAACATTTACTAATTTCTCTATCAACTTGCATACGCAAGAGGTTAGAGAGATTGGGGGGAAACCGGTCGGAGTAGAGTGATCTCTCCCCGGTTTGCGAAAGGCGAGCACAGTAGCGATTCGCCAGGAATCTGGGAGAAGACCCTCCACCCAGATCCTGTTTAACAAATCTAACAGAAAGGCCACGCCTCACTCACCCAGGTGTCGAAGCATTGCGTACGGGACATCATCCGAACCATGGGCGGTGTCCGCAAACGAAGCGAGAGCAGAGCGCAACTCGCTCCCAGTAAACCTGTCGTTGAAGGGCTCTCCGCCTATTGAGGTAAAGTCCAGCTGGCGGCCTTTCGCAGCATGACGACGTGCATTGAATGCTGGCGGAGCAGCATCCCGGCTAGATAATGCGGAAAAAGCGGTCGCGAAGGATTCCGCCACGGACGCGTGGTTCGAGATTGCGGTCCCATTCTAATGGAGAACGAGAGGGGGGGTCCTGCGAGAACTTGCCCCGAATCCTTTTGACTCGCTTCCACACCTCAGCTGAAGGGGTCTTCCAGTTAAGTGAAGACACGTATGCCCACCAAGAAGAGCAGCGGGCGTGCTTTGAAATATACCGGAACCTAGCCCTAGCCCGCTGAAATTCAGCGACAGTGAAATCGTTCGGGCGGCGCTTATAGCGCATGTAGGCATAACGCTTCTGTTTGAGGGCCATCTCACACTCGGCCGAACACCATGGGAGTGGTCACCGTCCTAAACGGCCAGACGTCCAAGGAATAGTAGTCCGGCCCGTGGCAATGAGGTTACAGGAGAAGAACTCACCGGCCTCATCTACCGACCTAAACTCCTCGACTGAGATAGAAAATTCAGTCATTTCCTGAAATGCAGGCCACTGCGCCCGCGCCAAGCACCACCAAGGTGGGCTCTCAGGCGGCAGTTGCCCTGAAAATGATATTTGAATGGGAAAGTGATTACTACCATGGAGGTCATCGACCACCTCCCAATCAAAATCAGGCTGTGCATCCGAAGAGCACAAAAATAGGTCAAGGCAAGAAAATGAAGCGGTTCTCGGACATTGATGCGTAAACTCATCCACGTTTAGGACACCCATCTCAAGCTCTTCGATTAGATCGGCAAGGACTTGTCCCCTGGGATTTATGGAGTAATCTCCCCAGAGAGGATGCCTGCCGTTCAAATCTCCAAGCAAGAGATAGGGCCTCGGCAACCGTGCCACGACGTGGCGGAAGTCCCCCGCGTCGAAGTCAGCTGACGGTGGAATGTACGCAGAAATGATAGTATATCTCCTTTCCAGGCGCAGCTGTACAGCCACTGCCTGAAAGGAGGTATCTAAAGAGAAAGGAAAAACGGAGACATCATGCCGGGTGTAAACCGCGCATCCCCCAGCCTGGCCATCCCGGCTGTTTGGGTCGCAAGACTCTTATACCCGGGAGGGCAGGCAGGGGGCACGCGCAGAGCATGGTCTCCTGCAAAAAGATAGCTAACGGGGAACGGGACGAGACGAGCCTCCGCAGCTCCTCCCAGTTGGCCCGGAGTCCATGGCAATTCCATTGAAGGAATATGCCCTTTAGGCCTAGCTCGGAGGAGATGCGGGGGCCCTCCTCGAACAGAAGATCCTCACGGGAATGGCCGTACGCTTGCCGGGGGCAAAACCCCCGGGCGCTGTTGGCCGGACAAAGCGCTGAAGGCGCTGTTGTCTTCGAGGACTTATTGGGGGAGGTTGGGCTCGCCATGCGAGTCTTTTCCTCCCTCTGCCTCGAAACCTTAGGCGGGCGTTGCGGCTTCGGAGGCGGGGGGCCCTGTTTTCAAGAAACCACCGTTTCCGAGCCTCTCGCTCTATCACTAGGCGTGGGCAAAGGGGCCGAAGCTCCTTTGTTGCTGTCCTCCTTTTGGGGAACAGCTTTAGGAACCCCGGAAGATGGCCTAGCGACCATCTTCAGGGGTGTTGCCTCCTGTGAGTCTAACGACTCGGTGGAGGCGCGTGGTTGTTTCGCCTTACGGGAAACGGTCACGCTGGGGAAAGAGGGGGGAGCCCTGGTTTTAGCCGGGGCTGGGTATTAACTCTTTTTTCCGCTGGCTTTACCAGGGGAGCGCCCGGGTTGAGTAGAATTCACAGAAGAGCTCCGAATGGCCACGGAAACAACCGTGCTCGTTGGCCTGGATGGGCCAGGAGCAGAGTGTGCATTTCTAACTATTGAGGCATATGACTTCCCAGGCAGAGCCAGGCGCGCCAGGACCAAGTCCTTAGCCTCGCGAATGAGAGTTGATCCTGGGCCTGAACGGCCAGGATTTCTTTCTCAAGGAGATATGCAACACATTGCTTCAAAGAAGCGGCTCTCCGCAATTGACACACTTGGCCACGCACGATTTGGACCTATCGCGTGCGGCCTTGGAGCAATTTACACAGACTTCGGGTGCCTCCGACTTTGCACGTCTACAAGAACGATTCGTATGGCCGAAGCGGTGACAGTAATAGTACCGTTGCTGCAGTGGCACGAATGCCTTCACGCGGTAGCGGTACCAACCGGCACGCACCGATTCAGGGAGCTTGTCACAGTCGAACGTGACGAAGAGTGTAGGGGTGGGTCTCGAGGCCCCTCCCTGTTTTCTAATCACACATTCGACCTTGACCGCCCCATATTCGGCCAGCTCTAGAGTGCTGTCCTCAATGGAGTAGTCAACAAGTTCCCTCGCATAAACTACTCCTTTCACAAAGTCCATGGTTGAGTGCGGCGTCACACTCACCGGGGTGCCATGAAGTGTCCGAAGAGCACTTAACTTGGCTGCCTCAGCGGGATTCGCTGCATTCGCCAGAAGGCTCCCGTCCGAGAAACGGGTCACCTTCGGCTCTCTACCAATTGCACTAGCTAATCCTCTCCTCTGATGGATCATGTTGCCCTTGGACAACATGGTGCCATCAGTGGAGCAAATAACGAGGAAGCGCTTGAAGCCAGCAGGCTCGAAAACGCCAGGTAACCTCTGAATCAGGGGCCCCGATGTCATCGAGGCTCCACCCTGTGCACTTTTGGTCTTAGTCAGGGGCTCCGCAACTTGGGGGGAAGAGTCCCGGGACAGATGTGCCAGTCTTGGCTTGGTCGCTTGCCAAAGTGGCAGCAGACCCATCCGTCCCCACAGCCCCCGCGGATGGAGAGGAGCCCCGAGTGTTCTTAGTCATTTTGGTCTTTTTCGTTTTTTCTTTTTTGTAGAGGAGGGCGGGGAATGAACCCGCTTCTCACCCCCGCCGGTAGAAGCCCCAAGGCCAGATGGACCGGCCTCAGCCAGGTTCTTCTCAGAAATGGAGAAGGTCCTGGTGGTCGCAGGGGCATCATCCGGAGGAGATCCCTCCCCTCCTTGTACTGCCTCAGAATCCCCAGCCGATGGAGGAAGACCTTGCATAGGGGCGGATTCGTGTTCGGTGCTTGGCGCCAAGCCCGGATTCCTCCCCATGGAAGGCCCTAGCGTCTGATGCTTGGTTTTCTCAAGGACCATGTCTATCACAGGAGACGCCTCCAATTGGACATCTTCTCCCAGGACATCGCAGGTCCTCTTGGCATCGTCATGAGTCTTTGGTGGGGAGGCACAGGCCTTGACCCCAGCAGGCTTTAATATTCTTGCCAGCAGGTCTTTTGAGGGAAGCGACCGAAGGGGCCTGGCTTGCCTCTCTCCCCTAAGGGGGTTTGCCCTATCGAGCCGCTTACAGGAGGGGCGGTCGGCAATGGGCTGCCTGCTGGCTTTCTTGGCAGTCCCCTTAGAAATAAAAAGAGGGACTACCGCTGGAAATAGGGAGGTGCCCGAAAGCACCTCCAGAGAAGGCGGTGAGGGGGAATACCCTACACCCATAGGCGTAAGAGAGGAGTAAGCCCCTTTCTCTGGTTAAAGAAGTATGGAGGGTCCCCTGCGCAAGCACAAGGAGGGTACCTCCATTTTTTCGGTGAAGCTGCCTGAGGGCGGCTCCGTTGATATTACAGGGGAAGTTGGGGGTTGGGTTTTTTATATTCATCATTGGGCATGGTGACCCTCTTTTTTACACGGGACGCAATAGCTCACCACCTCTCACAGTTGCTTCACTGCAAGAGGTGCTTGCAGGCCCGGCAGAGCCAGGCGCCGCCGTTTGGGACCAACCCTCCTGCCTGGTGGCCTGGCAGTCCATCGACATTGCGGCTCCACCTTAGACAAGGCGTAAAATTGATAGAATGTGAAGAGGAGAGGAAAAGGGATGGGAGGAAGGTATGGGTGGAGATAAAGCAGGTTGTTAAAAAAAAACATCCCGAACCGGAGCTCAGGGGTTAGGGAACATTGTCCCTTCCCCCCTCAGCCCCGATCCGAGACGGTTGGCTTGAGAAAAAGGTCAGCATCTACCCTGTGAAATTAGAGGCTGACCAGAGAAAGTTGTGGGAGAGGTCGTTTGAAAAGCGACGAGGTAGGGGAGAAATACAGGCTATCTGAAGGAAGGAAGAGAGGCTAAGCTGGGACACGACAGAGCGCTGGATCCCGTCAGCACGGTGGCCGGGATGGCAAATCATCGCGCTACTTACGGGGATTGAGTGCCAAGGTTCTTGCCCTTCGAGACGCCAAGTCAACAAGGCCTCCCTGTTGTTCAGAAAGATAACAACGTTGGAACAGCAATTTTTCTTTGAGCCCGTTCAACAAGAAACGGTTCTCACCCCCCCTCCTGTTGTTCAGAAAGAGAACAACATTAGAACAGCCCTTGTTCTACAAGCTTGGTTTTCAAGAAACGGTTCTCGTTCGCAAGATATCACGTCAGGATAATTTAATTCCCCCTTTTTAACGTTCTTCAAAGAGAACGCTTGGTTACAACAAAAACCTCCATTGTTCATCTAGAACATATCCGATATCCTGTCTCAAGGATCGCTCGTACTTCCTAGCCCCACTTCGCTCTCACTCCTCGAAGACAGTCCTTTTCCCTCGTTAACGACAACCCCCTGAAGAACCCCTTCACCTGGAAATCGCCAGTTGGACCAAAGATTCCTGGCCATCGCCCTCTTCTGCACTACAACCTTGTCATTACGTAGCTAAGCATTACTTTTAATCATTTAACCTTTTGTCAACGCAACTCTGTGCTTTAAACCATTTAGCGAACCATTCACCTTTTTGTTTGTTTGGCGTTTTAAATTTCTCCAAATCTTAATCCTCAGATTAGTCAGATATTCCCATAACCTCAATAACCTCCATTGTTCATCTAGAACATATCCGATATCCTGTCACAATGATCGCTCGTACTTCCGAGCCCCACTTTGCTCTCACTCCTCGAAGACAGTCCTTCCCCCTCATTAACGACAACCCACTGAAGAACCCCTTCACCTGGAAATCGCCGGTTAGACCAAAGATTCCTTCCCATCGCCTTCCTCTGTACGACAACCTTGTAATTACGTAAGCTAAGCATTACCTTTAATCATTTAACCTTTTGTCAACGCAACTCTATACTTTAAACGGTTTAGCGAACCATTCACCTTTTTGTTTGTTTGGCGTTTTAAATCTCTTCATATCTTAATACTCAGATTAGTCAGATAGTCCCATGACCTTTTTCATTTTTTGTGTTTCTCCCATTTTTAATCCTCGGTAAGGGAAACATTTTCTGTGTGTTGTTTGATAGTTTAATTAATAAAACTATTTTATTAATGGTAGCCATATTATTTATCCTTGTGCACCGTTTCACTTCTTAAGTATATTGAAGATAAATAAGCCTCTCCAGGACCCCCCCCCCCTTTTTGAACTAACCTCGGTCATCTGATTACCACGCACTCAGAATATAGAATAATCCCCTCAACGAATAGTTATATATATAGTATATCGTCGGGAGCCTATTCTACGACAGATGGCTCTAAATCATGTGAAACGATGCTATATAAGTCGTGAAGTTCATTCTTACCTGAGATAAAAACATCTCCTCTGGTTCTGATGAAGACATGCACATCAATCTCATTCATGCTTTACAGTTTGTAACATACAAGCAATGATAACTGCCTCTCCAACACTTCGTCTCGCAAAGGTAGCCCTAGGAATGCTGACAATCTGCAAATATTTGACAAAAAAGTTTCATTTATAAATCCCTTACTTTCCAGATATATTTAAAGGTAATTGCCTAAATTACATGTAAAGGAATTACAATAGTCTTTCCTACATTCCCAATATTAAATTTAATCACACCAAATGGGTGTAGACCATTGTTCATTTTTAGATCTTTGACAGATATTTATTGCTTCTTTCTCGCCTTGCATCCTTTTAGCCATTGATTTTTAAGGAACCTTCCAACTACTCTGCGTAATTGTTGTGAATTTTAGGCTTAATTAGGCACTCAAGAATGTTCAGACTACGTTTTTGTGAGATTATGTAGCAAAGTTCGATAGATAGATGAATTCCCTATGTATTGTAGGACGTTTTCTAACACTTTTTGTTTTAATACAATTGTCCTGGCCTTTTGATATCGTTTTATAATAACTTAGACAACATATCCCAAACATTCTTTTTTTTGGAAGGGGTGGAGGGAGGTCCCCAAAAAATGTTCGATTTGTGCTTTCTGTGCTTCTGTTAGTTCTTATATTTTAGTCATAAGACTTAAAAAGGATACTCAATATACAATATAGTTATCAATTTAACTAGAAACATCAGAAAAATTGGTTAATTCAATTTTTAGAAAACAAACTATTTTATTAATTGCACACCATTTAATATAATACTAACTAATTAAAACATATTAACAAACTACACAAAATTTTAGTGAAATAGAAATTATTATTATACATATTTAATAGTGATGATGAACATATAAATTCTAAACAGGGTGGCAGCGGCAAGGCTGGAAAGAATAATTAATGATTGTCTAGTCAATTTTAAGACATAACAGCATCAAGAAGTAGAGAGCATCATTGTTGGTACTTAATCATGTAAATGATATGGAAATAGCCTATTTGTGAAATTATCTAAATTTTCGGACAACACAAAAATTAGGGGTAAAATTTTAAATGAGAACGATAGCAAATTAATTCAGCGCGATACTCGACTTGTCTAATAAATGGAACCTTAAATTCAATTTAGACAAGTTCAAAGTTTTGCACGTAGCTCAAAATAACCCAAGTTTTAACTATGTAATTGGTTGTAAAAATCTTATTTTTGAGGACGAAGAAATAGATTTAGGGGCGTGGGTTTCAAAGGAACTTAACTTTACAAACAGTGTGACGAAGTGTGTAATATGGCTGACTTAATGCTTCGAATTATTTTAAGAAGTTCTCACTACAAACACCAAGATACGAGGAGCGGTCAATAAGTTTTGCAATTAGGATATAAGAAAACGAAATATTAGGAAAAGTGTTTTATTATTTTTCAATATAACTACCCTCGACTTTAATGCACTTGCGCCACTTGTCCCTAAAGCTTCGAATTCCCGACAACCAGAAATCTCCCGCCTGCTGTTCAATCTATTCCTGGGTGGCGAGCTGGACATCTTCATCGTCCCCAAACCGGCGTGCATGCAGTGCATCCTTGAGCTTACCGAATAAAAAGTAGTAGCTAGGGGCCAGATCTGGATGAAGGGGGGATGGTTGAGCTCTCGAATCCGCACTCGCGCAGGGCAGCTTGTGCATCTCTGGCCGTGTGGACAGGGGCGTTGTCGTGGAGGAGTAGGACACAGCCTGGCAACTTGCCGCACCGCTTCTGATGGATGCACTTCTTCAACCCAGACAGGTTCTCGGGGTAATATTGGCCTGTGATGGTCCTTCCACGAGGCGCATAGTCCTCCATCAAGACTACCTCAGAATCCTAGAAGATGGTGGCCATGATCTTTCCGGCTGAGGGTTGGCTCCGGAACTTGATGGGGGTTTGAGAGCCCCTGTGCCCCCGAGCCACGCATTCCAGCTTGGTGTCGGGATCCCAGTGATGGACCCACGTTACATCACCTGTAACTATGCGTGACTCGAATCCCGCTGTTTCTTGGTTGTACAGGAGCAGCAGCTTCTCCAAAATTTTGACGACGTTAAAGTCGATCATGGGGCGTGAGGTTTCGTGAGGTTTCTAGGGACGCAACGGGCAGAGACAGTGCTCATGGCCAAATTGTTGTGGATGATGTTAATAACACTTCCATGTGATATTCTAAGTTCTCGCTCGATTTCTTCGACCTTCACCCGTTGATTTTCGAGGATCATCCTCTCCACACGGGCCACATTGTCCTCGTTGGTCACGTCTGACGGGCATCCTGGACGGGGTTAATTTTCAAGAACTCACGACGATGGTGGAACTCCGTATTCCAGGAAGCAATGATTGCATTTGGAAGGGGCGGTGTGGGGGGACACTGCAACCATGCTTTCATGGATCTCTTTTTCATTCTTGCCTTCCATGGTCAAAAATTAAATCAGTCTACGGTGCTCAACCTTCTGCATTGTAGAAAAATTTGTAACTGGCGATGTGCGATCAGCTACTGCTTCTTAAATAAATGAGACAGGAGAGTGCGACTCCATGACCTGACTTGTCATAACTTGTCCTAACAAACTCACAAACAGCCATCCCCTTTCCTCTATTTTTCCCTACCGATTCTCAAAACTTATTGACCGCCCCTCGTATAATCATACCTCTATATTAAAAATTAGTAAGGCCACACCTAGAATACATAATACAATTCTGCTCACCTTTTAGACATGTAAAAATCAATAAAATGGAAAGAATTTAACGACGAGTGAATTATCTAATTCCGTCGATTAGAAATAGGCCGTGTATCGAAACCAGGAGACGAGCTCTCGAAATCAGATGATGGCGAGGTGAGCTTAAGTATTCAAAATTTTAAATAAATTTAAAAAGTAATTATGAATTTTTTTTAAGTACGACCATGGTATTACACCTAACAACGGTTTTAAACTGAAATGACGGAGGATTCAAACGAAAATAGCTAAAAAACTTTCACCTTTACAATCATCAATAAGTGGAACGCACTCCGCACTGAGGTAGTAAATGCTAGTAGTGTGAATAGTTTTATAAACAAAATTGACTGTTATTTTACAAATAATGATATTGCTTAAATACGGAGCCTTCTTGTTGCTTAAATATCACATGAGTAATATCAAAGAAGGACTACTAGCATATTAGTATAGAATGGGACTGGGTTTTGAGTGGACTAAGTAGACCTTGCTGGCTCCCTGTAACTGTGACTAATTATAAATGTAGAAATTGAAACATCTTTCGGAAAAATCAATCATTGTTTGGAAATCAAACCTAGGAGAAGTTCTAGGAGTATTTGTATCTAGAACATGTATATTTGCTCGTCTCAAACATGTGCTATGTTCATCATAATCAATATATTCATTAAAACTATACACGGTAGTAATGCATGGTTAAAAACCCAAGAAATCATTGAAAGAAAATGCTTTTATAAATGGATTAAAATTTAGACAATAAATTTAAAAACGTATATATCCAATATTTAGAAAGACATTAGGAAAAAATTACAAAAAAATAAAACTGCAAAAAACCCTAAATTTGCAACCTTGGGGTCTCTACTATACATCATCTTAGCTACATGAGTTTACTCTACGCGATTCCTTAGAATACGCAAATACACTTTTTGTAAACTATAGAGAATAAGACAGAATTCCAACTCTCCACAACAGTTCCAACCCATAATCTATAGGAGAAAATAAATGTTAAAATGCCTCACCAAGGTTCACTTTCCAATCATTTAGTCTACGACTTGAAACAATTGTTATCAAAATTTGATCCACAAAGAAACTTTACCTTTTTATATTATCTTAATTAAAACACTATGTCTCAAAACATACCTCTCTCATTATTAAGAAAGACCTATTATTAAAGTTTAGTTTTGATTTTCAAATATAAATATATATATATATATATATATATATATAAAGTTTGCCAAAAATTGTCTTTTAACCGCATATATATATATATATATATATATATATATATATATATATATATATATATATATATATATATATATATAAAGTTTGCCAAAAATTGTCTTTTAACCGCATATATATATATATATATATATAGATATATATATATATATATATATATATATATATATATATATATATAAATATATATATATATATGCGGTTAAAAGACAATTTTTGGCAAACCAGTCTTCCTCAAAGCCTTCGGAAGGAGCTCTTCTCACATACACAAAAAGGTAGCACTTAAAATAGGCGTTCTCTCAGATAGCCAAAAGACTATCTTACGATTAGCGTATTTAAGTGTCACCCCTGATTTTCAAAGGGAATGGAAAATTTGTTTGATTCTCCATTTTCGCCACTCCTTATGAATTAAGAAAAATTATTGCAGTAACGCAATTAATTATGCGGTTAAAAGGCTATTTTTGGCAAAACCAGTCTTCCTCAAAGCCTTTGGAAGGAGCTCTTCTCACATACACGAAAAGGTAGCAATTAAAATAGGCGTTGTCTCAGATAGCCAAAAAAACTATCTTTCGATTTGCGTATTTACGTGTCACCCCTGCTTTTCGAAGAGAATGGAAAATTTGTTTGATTCTCCATTTTCGCCACACCTTATAAATTAGGCAAAATTATTGCAGTAGCGCAATTAATTATGCGGTTAAAAGGGTATTTTTGGCCAACCAATCTTCCTTAAAGCCTTCGGGAGGAGCTTTTCTCACAAAAACGAAAGGGTAGCACTTAAAATAGGCGTTCTCTCAGAAAGCCAAAAAACTATCTTTCGATTAGCGTATTTAAGTGTCACCCCTGCTTTTCGTAGAGAATTTAAAATTTGTTTGATTCTCCATTTTCGCCACACCTTATAAATTGAGAAAAATTATTACAGTAACGCAATAAATTATGCGGTTAAAAGGCTAATTTTTGCAAACCAGTCTTCCTCAAAGCCTTCGGAAGAAGCTCTTCTAACATACACGAAAAGGTAGCACTTAAAATAGGCGTTGTCCCAGATAGCCCCAAAACTATCTTTCGATTAGCGTATTTAAGTGTCACCCCTGCTTTTCGACAAAAGCAGGTGTGGCGAAAATGGAGCATCAAACAAATTTTCCATTCTCTTCAAAAAGCAGGGGTGACACTTAAATACGCTAATCGAAAGATAGTTTTTTGGCTATCTGAGAGAACGCCTATTTTAAGTGATACCTTTTCGTGTATGTGAAAGGAGCTCCTTCCGAAGGCTTTGAGGAAGACTGGATTGCCAAAAATAGCCTTTTAACCGCATAATTAATTGCGTTAGTGAAATAATTTTTCTTAATTTATAAGGTGTGGCGAAAATGGAGAATCAAACAAATTTTTCATTCTCTTCGAAAAGCAGGGGGGGGACACCTAAATACGCTAATCGAAAGATAGTTTTTTGGCTATCTGAGAGAACGCCTATTTTAAGTGCTACCTTTTCGTGTATGTGAGAAGAGCTGCTCTCGAAGGCTTTCAGGAAGACTGGTTTGCCAAAAATAGCCGTTTAACCGCATAATTAATAGCGTTACTGCAATAATTTTTTCTAATTTATAAGGTGTGGCGAAAATGGAGAATCAAACAAATTTTCCATTCTCTTTAAAAAGCAGGGGTGAAACTTAAATACGCTAATCGAAAGATAGTTTTTTGGCTATCTGATAAAACGCCTATTTTAAGTGCTACCTTTTCGTTTATGCGAGAAGAGCTCCTTCCTAAGGCTGTGAGGAAGACTGGTTGGCCAAAAATAGCCTTTTAACCGCATAATTAATTGCGTTACTGCAATAATTTTTCTTAATTTATAAGGTGTGGCGAAAAAGGAGAATCTAACAAATTTTTCATCCTCTTCGAAAAGCAAGGATGACACTTAAATACGCTAATCGAAAGATAGTTTTTTGGCTATCTGAGAGAACGCCTATGTTAAGTGCACCTTTTCGTGTATGTGAGAAGAGCTTCTTCCGAAGGCTTTGAGAAAGACTGGTTGGCCAAAAATAGCCTTTTAACAAGATAAGTAATTGCGTTACTGCAATAATTTTTCTTAATTTATAAGGTGCGGCGAAAATGGAGAATCAAATAAATTTTCCAATCTCTTCGAAAAACATGGGTGACACTTAAATACGCTAATCGAAAGATAGTTTTTTGGCTATCTGGGAGAACGCCTATTTTAAGTGCTACTTTTACGTGTATGTGAGAAGAGCTCCATCCGAAGGCTTTGAGGAAGACTGGTTTTCCAAAAATAGCCTTTCAACCGCATAATTAATTGCGTAACTGCAATAATTTTTCTTAATTTATAAGGTGTAGCGAAAATGGACAATCAAACAAATTTTCCATTCTCTTCGAAAAGCAGGCGTGACACTTAAATACGCTAATCGAAAGATAGTTTTTGGATATCTGAAAGAACGTCTATTTTAAGTGCTACCTTTTCGTGTATGTGAGAAAAGCTTCTTCCGAAGGCTTCGAGGAAGACTGGTTTGCCAAAAATTGCCTTTTATCCGCATAATTAATTGCGTTACTGCAATATTTTTTTCATAATTTATAAGGTGTTGCGAATATAAAGAATCAAACAGATTTTCCATTCTCTTCGAAAAGCAGGGGTGACACTTTAAATACGCTAATCGAAAGATAGTTTTTTGGCTAGCTGGGAGAACGCATATTTTAGGTGCTACCTTTTCCTGTATGTGAGAAGAGCTTCTTCCGAAAGCTTTA
Organism: Ceratothoa steindachneri; assembly: GCA_963969495.1. Taxonomy (NCBI): domain Eukaryota; kingdom Metazoa; phylum Arthropoda; class Malacostraca; order Isopoda; family Cymothoidae; genus Ceratothoa; species Ceratothoa steindachneri. The sequence continues at coordinate 186,308,903 of OZ018326.1, read as the reverse complement.
AGGAAGACTGGTTAGGCAAAAATAGCCTTTTAACCGCGTAATTAATTGCGTTACTGCAATAATTTTTCTTAATTTATAAGGTGTGGCGAATATGGAGAATCAATCAAATTTTCCATTCTCTTTGAAAAGCAGGGGTAACACTTAAATACGCTAATTATAAGATAGTTTTTTGGCTATCTGAGAGAACGCCTATTTTAAGTCCTACCTTTTGGTGTGTGTGAGAAGAGCTCCTTTCGAAGGCTTTGAGGAAGACTGGTTTGCCAAAAATAGCCTTTTAATCACGTAATTAATTGCGTTACTGCAATAATTTTTCTTAATTTATAAGGTGTGGCGAAAATGGAGAATCAAACAAATTTTTCATTCTCCTCGAAAAGCAGGGGTGACACTTTAAATAAGTTAATCAAAAGATAGTTTTTTGGCTATCTGGGAGAACACCTATTGTAAGTGCTATCTTTTCGTGTATGTGAGTAGAGCTTCTTCCGAAGGCTTTGAGGAGGACTGGTTAGCCAAATATAGCCTTTCAACCGGATTATTAATTGCGTTACTGCAATAATTTTTCTTAATTTATAGGGTGGGGCGAAAATGAAGAATCAAACGAATTTTCCATTCTCTTCTAAAAGGAGGGGTGACACTCAAATACGCAATCGCAAGATAGTTTTTTGGCTAGCTGAGAGAACGCCTATTTTAAGTGCTACCGGTTCGTGTATGTGAGAAGAGCTTCTTCCGAAGGCTTTGAGGAAGACTGGTTTGCCAAAAATAGCCTTTTAACCGCATAATTAATTGCGTTACTGCAATAATATTTCTTAATTTAAAAGGTGTGGCGAAAATGGAGAATCAAGCAAACTTTCTATTCTCTTTGAAAAGCAGGGGTGAGACTTAAATACGCTAATCGAAAGATAGTTTTTTAGCTATCTGGGAGAATGCCTATTTTAAGTACTACCTTTTTGTGTATGTGAGAAGAGCTTCTTCCGAAGGCTTTGAGGAAGACTGGTTGGCCAAAAATAGCCTTTTAACCGCATAATTAATTGCGTGACTGCAATAAGTTTTCTTAATTAATAAGGTGTGGCGAAAATAAGGAATCAAACAAATTTTCTATTCTCTTCGAAAAGCAGGGGTGACACTTAAATACGCTAATTATAAGATAATTTTTTGGCTATCTGAGAGAACGCCTATTTTGAGTGCTACCTTTTCGTGTATGTGACAAGAGCTGCTTCCGAAGGCTTTGAGGAAGACTGGTTTGCCAAAAATAGCCCTTTAACCACATAATTAATTGCGTTAGTGAAATAATTTTTCTTAATTTATAAGGTGTGGCGAAAATGGAGAATCAAACAAATTTTTCATTCTCTTCGAAAAGCAGGGGGGACACCTAAATACGCTAATCGAAAGATAGTTTTTTGGCTATCTGAGAGAACGCCTATTTTAAGTGATACCTTTTCGTGTATGTGAGAAGAGCTGATTCCGAAGGCTTTCAGGAAGACTGGTTTGCCAAAAATAGCCTTTTAACCGCATAATTAATAGCGTTACTGCAATAATTTTTCCAAATTTATAAGGTGTGGCGAAAATGAAGAATCAAACAAATTTTTCATTTTCTTTAAAAAGCAGGGGTGAAACTTAAATACGCTAATCGAAAGATAGTTTTTTGGCTATCTGAGTAAACGCCTATTATAAGTGCTACCTTTTCGTTTATGCGAGAAGAGCTCCTTCCTACGGCTTTGAGGAAGACTGGTTGGCCAAAAATAGCCTTTTAACGGCATAATTAATTGCGTTGCTGCAATAATTTTTCTTAATTTATAAGGTGTGGCGAAAATGGAGAATCAAACAAATTTTCCATTTTAAGTGCTACCTTTTCGTTTATGCGAGAAGAGCTACTTCCTACGGCTTTGAGGAAGACTGGTTGGCCAAAAATAGCCTTTTAACCGCATAATTAATTGCGTTGCTACAATAATTTTTCTTAATTTATAAGGTGTGGCGAAAATGGAGAATCAAACAAATTTTCCATTCTCTTCGAAAAGCAGGGATGACAATTAAATACGCTAATCGAAAGATAGTTTTTTGGGCTCTCTGAGAGAACGTCTATTTTAAGTGCTCCTTTTCGCGTATGTGAGAAGAGCTTCTTCCGAAGGCTTTGAGAAAGACTGGTTGGCCAAAAATAGCCTTTTAACCGGATAAGTAATTGCGTTACTGCAATAATTTTTCTTAATTTATAAGGTCTGGCGAAAATGGAGAATCAAACAAATTTTCCATTCTCTTCGAAAAGCAGGGGTGACACTTAAATAACTAATCGAAAGATAGTTTTTGTCTATCTGAGAGAACGTTTATTTTAAGTGCCACCTTTTCGTGTATGTGAGAAGAGCTCCATCCAAAGGCTTTGAGGAAAACGGGTTCGCCAAAAATAGCCTTTCAACCGCATAATTAATTGCGTTACTGCAATAATTTTGCTTAATTTATAGGGTGTGGCAAAAATGGAGAATCAAATAAATTTTCCATCCTCTTCGTAAAGCAAGGATGACACTTAAATACACTAATCGAAAGATAGTTTTTTGGCTATCTGAGAGAACGCCTATTTTAAGTGCTTCTTTTCGTGTATGTGAGAAGAGCTTCTTCCGAAGGCTTTGAGAAAGACTGGTTGGCCAAAAATAGCCTTTTAACAAGATAAGTAATTGCGTTACTGCAATAATTTTTCTTAATTTATAAGGTGTGGCGAAAATGGAGAATCAAATAAATTTTACATTCTCTTCGAAAAACATGGGTGCCACTTAAATACGCTAATCGAAAGATAGTTTTTTGGCTATCTGGGAGAACGCCTATTTTAAGTGCTACTTTTTCGTGTATGTGAGAAGAGCTCCATCCGAAGGCTTTGAGGAAGACTGGTTTGCCAAAAATAGCCTTTCAACCGCATAATTAATTGCGTAACTGCAAAAATTTTTCTTAATTTATAAGGTGTAGCGAAGATGGACAATCAAACAAATTTTCCATTCTTTTCGAAAAGCAGGCGTGACACTTAAATACGCTAATCGAAAGATAGTTTTTGGATATCTGAGAGAACGTCTATTTTAAGTGCTACCTTTTCGTGTATGTGAGAAAAGCTTCTTCCGAAGGCTTCGAGGAAGACTGGTTTGCCAAAAATTGCCTTTTAACCGCATAATTAATTGCGTTACTGCAATATTTTTTTCATAATTTATAAGGTGTTGCGAATATAAAGAATCAAACAGATTTTCCATTCTCTTCGAAAAGCAGGGGTGACACTTTAAATACGCTAATCGAAAGATAGTTTTTTGGCTAGCTGGGAGAACGCATATTTTTGGTGCTACCTTTTCGTGTATGTGAGAAGAGCTTCTTCCGAAAGCTTTAAGGAAGACTGGTTAGGCAAAAATAGCCTTTTAACTGCATAATTAATTGCGTTACTGCAATAATCTTTCTTAATTTATAAGGTGTGGCGAAAATGGAGAATCAAACAAATTTTCCATTCTCTTTGAAAAGCAGGGGTAACACTTTAATACGCTAATTAAAAGATAGTTTTTTGGCTATCTGAGAGAACGCCTATTTTAAGTCCTACCTTTTGGTGTGTGTGAGAAGAGCTCCTTTCGAAGGCTTTGAGGAAGACTGGTTTGCCAAAAATAGCCTTTTAACCGCGTAATTAATTGCGTTACTGCAATAATTTTTCTTAATTTATAAGGTGTGGCGAATATGGAGAATCAAACAAATTTTTCATTCTCCTCGAAAAGCAGGGGTGACACTTTAAATAAGCTAATCGAAAGATAGTTTTTTGGCTATCTGGGAGAACACCTATTGTAAGTGCTATCTTTTCGTGTATGTGAGTAGAGCTTCTTCCGAAGGCTTTGAGGAGGACTGGTTAGCCAAATATAGCCTTTCAACCGGATTATTAATTGCGTTACTGCAATAATTTTTCTTAATTTATAGGGTGGGGAGAAAATGGAGAATCAAACGAATTTTCCATTCTCTTCTAAAAGGAGGGGTGACACTCAAATACGCAATCGCAAGATAGTTTTTTGGCTAGCTGAGAGAACGCCTATTTTAAGTGCTACCGGTTCGTGTAAGTGAGAAGAGCTACTTCCGAAGGCTTTGAGGAAGACTGGTTGGCCAAAAATAGCCTTTTAACCGCATAATTAATTGCGTGACTGCAATAAGTTTTCTTAATTAATAAGGTGTGGCGAAAATAAGGAATCAAACAAATTTTCTATTCTCTACGAAAAGCAGGGGTGACACTTAAATACGCTAATTATAAGATAATTTTTTGGCTAAATGAGAGAACGCCTATTTTGAGTGCTACCTTTTCGTGTATGTGACAAGAGCTGCTTCCGAAGGCTTTGAGGAAGACTGGTTTGCCAAAAATAGCCTTTTAACCGCATAATTAATTGCGTTAGTAAAATAATTTTTCTTAATTTATAAGGTGTGGCGAAAATGGAGAATCAAACAAATTTTTCATTCTCTTCGAAAAGCAGGGGGGACACCTAAATACGCTAATCGAAAGATAGTTTTTTGGCTATCTGAGAGAACGCCTATTTTAAGTGATACCTTTTCGTGTATGTGAGAAGAGCTGCTTCCGAAGGCTTTCAGGAAGACTGGTTTGCCAAAAATAGCCTTTTAACCGCATAATTAATAGCGTTACTGCAATAATTTTTCCGAATTTATAAGGTGTGGCGAAAATGGAGAATCAAACAAATTTTTCATTCTCTTTAAAAAGCAGGGGTGAAACTTAAATACGCTAATCGAAAGATAGTTTTTTGGCTATCTGAGAAAACGCCTATTTTAAGTGCTATCTTTTCGTTGTTTGCGAGAAGAGCTCTTTCCTACGGCTTTGAGTAGGACTGGTTGGCCAAAAATAGCCTTTTAACGGCATAATTAATTGCGTTGCTGCAATAATTTTTCTTAATTTATAAGGTGTGGCGAAAATGGAGAATCAAACAAATTTTCCATTTTAAGTGCTACCTTTTCGTTTATGCGAGAAGAGCTCCTTCCTACGGCTTTGAGGAAGACTGGTTGGCCAAAAATACCCTTTTAACCGCATAATTAATTGCGTTGCTGCAATAATTTTTCTTAATTTATAAGGTGTGGCGAAAATGGAGAATCAAACAAATTTTCCATTCTCTTCGAAAAGCAGGGATTACAATTAAATACGCTAATCGAAAGATAGTTTTTTTGGCTCTCTGAGAGAACGTCTATTTTAAGTGCACCTTTTCGTGTATGTGAGAAGAGCTTCTTCCGAAGGCTTTGAGAAAGACTGGTTGGCCAAAAATAGCCTTTTAACCGCATAATTAATTGCGTGACTGCAATAAGTTTTCTTAATTAATAAGGTGTGGCGAAAATAAGGAATCAAACAAATTTTCTATTCTCTTCGAAAAGCAGGGGTGACACTTAAATACGCTAATTATAAGATCATTTTTTGGCTAAATGAGAGAACGCCTATTTTGAGTGCTACCTTTTCGTGTATGTGACAAGAGCTGCTTCCGAAGGCTTTGAGGAAGACTGGTTTGCCAAAAATAGCCTTTTAACCGCATAATTAATTGCGTTAGTGAAATAATTTTTCCTAATTTATAAGGTGTGGCGAAAATGGAGAATCAAACAAATTTTTCATTCTTTTCGAAAAGCAGGGGGGACACCTAAATACGCTAATCGAAAGATGGTTTTTTGGCTATCTGAGAGAACGCCTATTTTAAGTGATACCTTTTCGTGTATGTGAGAAGAGCTCCTTCCCAAGGCTTTGAGGAAGACTGGTTTGCCAAAAATAGCCTTTTAACCGCATAATTAATTGCGTTAGTGAAATAATTTTTCTTAATTTATAAGGTGTGGCGAAAATGGAGAATCAAATAAATTTTCCATTCTCTTCGAAAAACATGGGTGACACTTAAATACGCTAATCGATAGATAGTTTTTTGGCTATCTGGGAGAACGCCTATTTAAAGTGCTACCTTTTCGTATATGTGAGAAGAGCTCCATCCGAAGGCTTTGAGGATAACTGGTTTGCCAAAAATAGCCTTTCAACCGCATAATTAATTGCGTGACTGCAATAATTTTGCTTAATTTATAGGGTGTGGCGAAAATGGAGAATCAAATAAATTTTACATTCTCTTCGAAAAACATGGGTGACACTTAAATACGCTAATCGAAAGATAGTTTTTTGGCTATCTGGGAGAACGCCTATTTTAAGTGCTACTTTTTCGTGTATGTGAGAAGAGCTCCATCCGAAGGCTTTGAGGAAGACTGGTTTGCCAAAAATAGCCTTTCAACCGCATAATTAATTGCGTAACTGCAAAAATTTTTCTTAATTTATAAGGTGTAGCGAAGATGGACAATCAAACAAATTTTCCATTCTCTTCGAAAAGCAGGCGTGACACTTAAATACGCTAATCGAAAGATAGTTTTTGGATATCTGAGAGAACGTCTATTTTAAGTGCTACCTTTTCGTGTATGTGAGAAAAGCTTCTTCCGAAGGCTTCGAGGAAGACTGGTTTGCCAAAAATTGCCTTTTAACCGCATAATTAATTGCGTTACTGCAATATTTTTTTCATAATTTATAAGGTGTTGCGAATATAAAGAATCAAACAGATTTTCCATTCTCTTCGAAAAGCAGGGGTGACACTTTAAATACGCTAATCGAAAGATAGTTTTTTGGCTAGCTGGGAGAACGCATATTTTTGGTGCTACCTTTTCGTGTATGTGAGAAGAGCTTCTTCCGAAAGCTTTAAGGAAGACTGGTTAGGCAAAAATAGCCTTTTAACTGCATAATTAATTGCGTTACTGCAATAATCTTTCTTAATTTATAAGGTGTGGCGAAAATGGAGAATCAAACAAATTTTCCATTCTCTTTGAAAAGCAGGCGTGACACTTAAATAGGCTAATTATAAGATAGTTTTTTGGCTATCTGAGAGAACGCCTATTTTAAGTCCTACCTTTTGGTGTGTGTGAGAAGAGCTCCTTTCGAAGGCTTTGAGGAAGACTGGTTTGCCAAAAATAGCCTTTTAACCGCGTAATTAATTGCGTTACTGCAATAATTTTTCTTAATTTATAAGGTGTGGCAAATATGGAGAATCAATCAAATTTTCTATTCTCTTTGAAAAGCAGGGGTAACACTTAAATACGCTAATTAAAAGATAGTTTTTTGGCTATCTGAGAGAACGCTTTTTTTAAGTCCTACCTTTTGGTGTGTGTGAGAAGAGCTCCTTTCGAAGGCTTTGAGGAAGACTGGTTTGCCAAAAATAGCCTTTTAACCGCGTAATTAATTGCGTTACTGCAATAATTTTTCTTAATTTATAAGGTGTGGCGAATATGGAGAATCAAACAAATTTTCCATTCTCCTCGAAAAGCAGGGGTGACACTTTAAATAAGCTAATCGAAAGATAGTTTTTTGGCTATCTGGGAGAACACCTATTGTAAGTGCTATCTTTTCGTGTATGTGAGTAGAGCTTCTTCCGAAGGCTTTGAGGAGGACTGGTTAGCCAAATATAGCCTTTCAACCGGATTATTAATTGCGTTACTGCAATAATTTTTCTTAATTTATAGGGTGGGGAGAAAATGGAGAATCAAACGAATTTTCCATTCTCTTCTAAAAGGAGGGGTGACACTCAAATACGCAATCGCAAGATAGTTTTTTGGCTAGCTGAGAGAACGCCTATTTTAAGTGCTACCGGTTCGTGTATGTGAGAAGAGCTTCTTCCGAAGGCTTTGAGGAAGACTGGTTTGCCAAAAAAAGCCTTTTAACCGCATAATTAATTGCGTTACTGCAATAATTTTTCTTAATTTATAAGGTGTGGCGAAAATGGAGAATCAAACAAACTTTCTATTCTCTTTGAAAAGCAGGGGTGAGACTTAAATACGCTAATCGAAAGATAGTTTTTTAGCTATCTGGGAGAATGCCTATTTTAAGTGCTACCTTTTCGTGTATGTGAGAAGAGCTTCTTCCGAAGGCTTTGAGGAAGACTGGTTGGCCAAAAATAGCCTTTTAACCGCATAATTAATTGCGTGACTGCAATAAGTTTTCTTAATTAATAAGGTGTGGCGAAAATAAGGAATCAAACAAATTTTCTATTCTCTACGAAAAGCAGGGGTGACACTTAAATACGCTAATTATAAGATAATTTTTTAGGCTAAATGAGAGAACGCCTATTTTGAGTGCTACCTTTTCGTGTATGTGACAAGAGCTGCTTCCGAAGGCTTTGAGGAAGACTGGTTTGCCAAAAATAGCCTTTTAACCGCATAATTAATTGCGTTAGTAAAATAATTTTTCTTAATTTATAAGGTGTGGCGAAAATGGAGAATCAAACAAATTTTTCATTCTCTTCGAAAAGCAGGGGGGACACCTAAATACGCTAATCGAAAGATAGTTTTTTGGCTATCTGAGAGAACGCCTATTTTAAGTGATACCTTTTCGTGGATGTGAGAAGAGCTGCTTCCGAAGGCTTTCAGGAAGACTGGTTTGCCAAAAATAGCCTTTTAACCGCATAATTAATAGCGTTACTGCAATAATTTTTCCAAATTTATAAGGTGTGGCGAAAATGGAGAATCAAACAAATTTTTCATTCTCTTTAAAAAGCAGGGGTGAAACTTAAATACGCTAATCGAAAGATAGTTTTTTGGCTATCTGAGAAAACGCCTATTTTAAGTGCTATCTTTTCGTTGTTTGCGAGAAGAGCTCTTTCCTACGGCCTTGAGTAGGACTGGTTGGCCAAAAATAGCCTTTTAACGGCATAATTAATTGCGTTGCTGCAATAATTTTTCTTAATTTATAAGGTGTGGCGAAAATGGAGAATCAAACAAATTTTCCATTTTAAGTGCTACCTTTTCGTTTATGCGAGAAGAGCTCCTTCCTACGGCTTTGAGGAAGACTGGTTGGCCAAAAATACCCTTTTAACCGCATAATTAATTGCGTTGCTGCAATAATTTTTCTTAATTTATAAGGTGTGGCGAAAATGGAGAATCAAACAAATTTTCCATTCTCTTCGAAAAGCAGGGATGACAATTAAATACGCTAATCGAAAGATATTTTTTTGGCTCTCTGAGAGAACGTCTATTTTAAGTGCACCTTTTCGTGTATGTGAGAAGAGCTTCTTCCGAAGGCTTTGAGAAAGACTGGTTGGCCAAAAATAGCCTTTTAACCGCATAATTAATTGCGTGACTGCAATAAGTTTTCTTAATTAATAAGGTGTGGCGAAAATAAGGAATCAAACAAATTTTCTATTCTCTTCGAAAAGCAGGGGTGACACTTAAATACGCTAATTATAAGATAATTTTTTGGCTAAATGAGAGAACGCCTATTTTGAGTGCTACCTTTTCGTGTATGTGACAAGAGCTGCTTCCGAAGGCTTTGAGGAAGACTGGTTTGCCAAAAATAGCCTTTTAACCGCATAATTAATTGCGTTAGTGAAATAATTTTTCCTAATTTATAAGGTGTGGCGAAAATGGAGAATCAAACAAATTTTTCATTCTTTTCGAAAAGCAGGGGGGACACCTAAATACGCTAATCGAAAGATAGTTTTTTGGCTATCTGAGAGAACGCCTATTTTAAGTGATACCTCTTCGTGTATGTGAGAAGAGCTCCTTCCCAAGGCTTTGAGGAAGACTGGTTTGCCAAAAATAGCCTTTTAACCGCATAATTAATTGCGTTAGTGAAATAATTTTTCTTAATTTATAAGGTGTGGCGAAAATGGAGAATCAAATAAATTTTCCATTCTCTTCGAAAAACATGGGTGACACTTAAATACGCTAATCGATAGATAGTTTTTTGGCTATCTGGGAGAACGCCTATTTAAAGTGCTACCTTTTCGTATATGTGAGAAGAGCTCCATCCGAAGGCTTTGAGGATAACTGGTTTGCCAAAAATAGCCTTTCAACCGCATAATTAATTGCGTGACTGCAATAATTTTGCTTAATTTATAGGGTGTGGCGAAAATGGACAATCAAATAAATTTTTCATTCTCTTCGAAAAGCAGGGGTGACACTTAAATACGCTAATCGAAAGATAGTTTTTTGGCTATCTGAGAGAACGCCTATTTTAAGTCCTACCTTTTGGTGTGTGTGAGAAGAGCTCCTTTCGAAGGCTTTGAGGAAGACTGGTTTGCCAAAAATAGCCTTTTAACCGCGTAATTAATTGCGTTACTGCAATAATTTTTCTTAATTTATAAGGTGTGGCGAATATGGAGAATCAAACAAATTTTTCATTCTCCTCGAAAAGCAGGGGTGACACTTTAAATAAGCTAATCGAAAGATAGTTTTTTGGCTATCTGGGAGAACACCTATTGTAAGTGCTATCTTTTCGTGTATGTGAGAAGAGCTTCTTCGGAAGGCTTTGAGGAGGACTGGTTAGCCAAATATAGCCTTTCAACCGGATTATTAATTTCGTTACTGCAATAATTTTTCTTAATTTATAGGGTGGGGAGAAAATTGAGAATCAAACGAATTTTCCATTCTCTTCTAAAAGGAGGGGTGACACTCAAATACGCAATCGCAAGATAGTTTTTTGGCTAGCTGAGAGAACGCCTATTTTAAGTGCTACCGGTTCGTGTATGTGAGAAGAGCTTCTTCCGAAGGCTTTGAGGAAGACTGGTTTGCCAAAAAAAGCCTTTTAACCGCATAATTAATTGCGTTACTGCAATAATTTTTCTTAATTTATAAGGTGTGGCGAAAATGGAGAATCAAACAAACTTTCTATTCTCTTTGAAAAGCAGGGGTGAGACTTAAATATGCTAATCGAAAGATAGTTTTTTAGCTATCTGGGAGAATGCCTATTTTAAGTGCTACCTTTTCGTGTATGTGAGAAGAGCTTCTTCTGAAGGCTTTGAGGAAGACTGGTTGGCCAAAAATAGCCTTTTAACCGCATAATTAATTGCGTGACTGCAATAAGTTTTCTTAATTAATAAGGTGTGGCGAAAATAAGGAATCAAACAAATTTTCTATTCTCTTCGAAAAGCAGGGGTGACACTTAAATACTCTAATTATAGGATAATTTTTGGGCTAAATGAGAGAACGCCTATTTTGAGTGCTACCTTTTCGTGTATGTGACAAGAGCTGCTTCCGAAGGCTTTGAGGAAGACTGGTTTGCCAAAAATAGCCTTTTAACCGCATAATTAATTGCGTTAGTGAAATAATTTTTCCTAATTTATAAGGTGTGGCGAAAATGGAGAATCAAACAAATTTTTCATTCTTTTCGAAAAGCAGGGGGGACACCTAAATACGCTAATCGAAAGATAGTTTTTTGGCTATCTGAGAGAACGCCTATTTTAAGTGATACCTTTTCGTGTATGTGAGAAGAGCTCCTTCCCAAGGCTTTGAGGAAGACTGGTTTGCCAAAAATAGCCTTTTAACCGCATAATTAATTGCGTTAGTGAAATAATTTTTCTTAATTTATAAGGTGTGGCGAAAATGGAGAATCAAATAAATTTTCCATTCTCTTCGAAAAACATGGGTGACACTTAAATACGCTAATCGATAGATAGTTTTTTGGCTATCTGGGAGAACGCCTATTTAAAGTGCTACCTTTTCGTATATGTGAGAAGAGCTCCATCCGAAGGCTTTGAGGATAACTGGTTTGCCAAAAATAGCCTTTCAACCGCATAATTAATTGCGTGACTGCAATAATTTTGCTTAATTTATAGGGTGTGGCGAAAATGGACAATCAAATAAATTTTTCATTCTCTTCGAAAAGCAGGGGTGACACTTAAATACGCTAATCGAAAGATAGTTTTTTGGCTATCTGAGAGAACGCCTATTTTAAGTCCTACCTTTTGGTGTGTGTGAGAAGAGCTCCTTTCGAAGGCTTTGAGGAAGACTGGTTTGCCAAAAATAGCCTTTTAACCGCGTAATTAATTGCGTTACTGCAATAATTTTTCTTAATTTATAAGGTGTGGCGAATATGGAGAATCAAACAAATTTTTCATTCTCCTCGAAAAGCAGGGGTGACACTTTAAATAAGTTAATCGAAAGATAGTTTTTTGGCTATCTGGGAGAACACCTATTGTAAGTGCTATCTTTTCGTGTATGTGAGAAGAGCTTCTTCGGAAGGCTTTGAGGAGGACTGGTTAGCCAAATATAGCCTTTCAACCGGATTCTTAATTTCGTTACTGCAATAATTTTTCTTAATTTATAGGGTGGGGAGAAAATGGAGAATCAAACGAATTTTCCATTCTCTTCTAAAAGGAGGGGTGACACTCAAATACGCAATCGCAAGATAGTTTTTTGGCTAGCTGAGAGAACGCCTATTTTAAGTGCTACCGGTTCGTGTATGTGAGTAGAGCTTCTTCCGAAGGCTTTGAGGGAGACTGGTTTGCCAAAAAAAGCCTTTTAACCGCATAATTAATTGCGTTACTGCAATAATTTTTCTTAATTTATAAGGTGTGGCGAAAATGGAGAATCAAACAAACTTTCTATTCTCTTTGAAAAGCAGGGGTGAGACTTAAATATGCTAATCGAAAGATAGTTTTTTAGCTATCTGGGAGAATGCCTATTTTAAGTGCTACCTTTTCGTGTATATGAGAAGAGCTTCTTCCGAAGGCTTTGAGGAAGACTGGTTGGCCAAAAATAGCCTTTAAACCGCATAATTAATTGCGTGACTGCAATAAGTTTTCTTAATTAATAAGGTGTGGCGAAAATAAGGAATCAAACAAATTTTCTATTCTCTTCGAAAAGCAGGGGTGACACTTAAATACTCTAATTATAGGATAATTTTTGGGCTAAATGAGAGAACGCCTATTTTGAGTGCTACCTTTTCGTGTATGTGACAAGAGCTGCTTCCGAAGGCTTTGAGGAAGACTGGTTTGCCAAAAATAGCCTTTTAACCGCATAATTAATTGCGTTAGTGAAATAATTTTTCTTAATTTATAAGGTGTGGCGAAAATGGAGAATCAAACAAATTTTTCATTCTCTTCGAAAAGCAGGGGGGACACCTAAATACGCTAATCGAAAGATAGTTTTTTGGCTATCTGAGAGAACGCTTATTTTAAGTGATACCTTTTCGTGTATGTGAGAAGAGCTGCTTCCGAAGGCTTTCAGGAAGACTGGTTTGCCAAAAATAGCCTTTTAACCGCATAATTAATAGCGTTACTGCAATAATTTTTCCAAATTTATAAGGTGTGGCGAAAATGGAGAATCAAACAAATTTTTCATTCTCTTTAAAAAGCAGGGGTGAAACTTAAAGACGCTAATCGAAAGATAGTTTTTTGGCTATCTGAGAAAACGCCTATTTTAAGTGCTATCTTTTCGTTGTTTGCGAGAAGAGCTCCTTCCTACGGCTTTGAGTAAGACTGGTTGGCCAAAAATAGCCTTTTAACGGCATAATTAATTGCGTTGCTGCAATAATTTTTCTTAATTTATAAGGTGTGGCGAAAATGGAGAATTAAACAAATTTTCCATTTTAAGTGCTACCTTTTTGTTTATGCGAGAAGAGCTCCTTCCTACGGCTTTGAGGAAGACTGGTTGGCAAAACATACCCTTTTAACGGCATAATTAATTGCGTTGCTGCAATAATTTTTCTTAATTTATAAGGTGTGGCGAAAATGGAGAATCAAACAAATTTTCCATTCTCTTCGAAAAGCAGGGATGACAATTAAATACGCTAATCGAAAGATAGTTTTTTTGGCTCTCTTAGAGAACGTCTATGTTAAGGGCACCTTTTCGTGTATGTGAGAAGAGCTTCTTCCGAAGGCTTTGAGAAAGACTGGTTGGCCAAAATAGCCTTTTAACCGGATAAGTAATTGCGTTACTGCAATAATTTTTCTTAATTTATAAGGTCTGGCGAAAATGGAGAATCAAATAAATTTTCCATTCTCTTCGAAAAACATGGGTGACACTTAAATACGCTAATCGATAGATAGTTTTTTGGCTATCTGGGAGAACGCCTATTTAAAGTGCTACCTTTTCGTGTATGTGAGAACAGCTCCATCCGAAGGCTTTGAGGATAACTGGTTTGCCAAAAATAGCCTTTCAACCGCATAATTAATTGCGTGACTGCAATAATTTTGCTTAATTTATAGGGTGTGGCGAAAATGGACAATCAAATAAATTTTTCATTCACTTCGAAAAGCAGGGGTGACACTTAAATACGCTAATCGAAAGATAGTTTTTGGGCTATCTGAGGGAACGCCTATTTTAAGTGCTACCTTTTCGTGTATGTGAGAAGAGCTCCTTCCCAAGGCTTTGAGGAAGACTGGTTTGCCAAAAATAGACTTTCGACCACATAATTAATTGCGTTACTGCAATAATTTTGCTTAATTTATAGGGTGTGGCGAAAATGGAGAATCAAACAAATTTTCCATTCTCTTCGAAAGGCAGGGATGACACTTAAATAACTAATCGAAAGATAGTTTTTGGCTATCTGAGAGAACGTTTATTTTAAGTGCTACCTTTTCGTGTATGTGAGAAGAGCTCCATCCAAAGGCTTTGAGGAAAACTGGTTCGCCAAAAATAGCCTTTCAACCGCATAATTAATTGCGTTACTGCAATAATTTTGCTTAATTTATAGGGTGTGGCAAAAATGGACAATCAAATAAATTTTCCATCCTCTTCGAAAAGCAAGGATGACACTTAAATACGCTAATCGAAAGATAGTTTTTTGGCTATCTGAGAGAACGCCTATTTTAAGTGCACCTTTTCGTGTATGTGAGAAGAGCTTCCTCCGAAGGCTTTGAGAAAGAGTGGTTGGCCAAAAATAGCCTTTTAACAAGATAAGTAATTGCGTTACTGCAATAATTTTTCTTAATTTATAAGGTGTGGCGAAAATGGAGAATCAAATAAATTTTCCATTCTCTTCGAAAAACATGGGTGACACTTACATACGCTAATCGAAAGATAGTTTTTTGGCTATCTGGGAGAACGCCTATTTTAAGTGCTACTTTTTCGTGTATGTGAGAAGAGCTCCATCCGAAGGCTTTGAGGAAGACTGGTTTGCCAAAAATAGCCTTTCAACCGCATAATTAATTGCGTAACCGCAATAATTTTTCTTAATTTATAAGGTGTAGCGAAAATGGACAATCAAACAAATTTTCCATTCTCTTCGAAAAGCAGGCGTGACACTTAAATACGCTAATCGAAAGATAGTTTTTGGATATCTGAGAGAACGTCTATTTTAAGTCCTACCTTTTGGTTTGTGTGAGAAGAGCTCCTTTCGAAGGCTTTGAGGAAGACTGGTTTGCCAAAAATAGCCTTTTAACCGCGTAATTAATTGCGTTCCCGCAATAATTTTTCTTAATTTATAAGGTGTGGCAAATATGGAGAATCAATCAAATTTTCCATTCTCTTTGAAAAGCAGGGGTAACACTTAAATACGCTAATTATAAGATAGTTTTTTGGCTATCTGAGAGAACGCCTATTTTAAGTCCTACCTTTTGGTGTGTGTGAGAAGAGCTCCTTTCGAAGGCTTTGAGGAAGACTGGTTTGCCAAAAATAGCCTTTTAACCGCGTAATTAATTGCGTTACTGCAATAATTTTTCTTAATTTATAAGGTGTGGCGAATATGGAGAATCAAACAAATTTTTCATTCTCCTCGAAAAGCAGGGGTGACACTTTAAATAAGCTAATCGAAAGATAGTTTTTTGGCTATCTGGGAGAACGCCTATTTAAAGTGCTATCTTTTCGTATATGTGAGAAGAGCTCCATCCGAAGGCTTTGAGGATAACTGGTTTGCCAAAAATAGCCTTTCAACCGCATAATTAATTGCGTGACTGCAATAATTTTGCTTAATTTATGGGGTGTGGCGAAAATGGACAATCAAATAAATTTTTCATTCTCTTCGAAAAGCAGGGGTGACACTTAAATACGCTAATCGAAAGATAGTTTTTTGGCTATCTGAGAGAACGCCTATTTTAAGTCCTACCTTTTGGTGTGTGTGAGAAGAGCTCCTTTCGAAGGCTTTGAGGAAGACTGGTTTGCCAAAAATAGCCTTTTAACCGCGTAATTAATTGCGTTACTGCAATAATTTTTCTTAATTTATAAGGTGTGGCGAAAATGGAGAATTAAACAAACTTTCTATTCTCTTTGAAAAGCAGGGGTGAGACTTAAATATGCTAATCGAAAGATAGTTTTTTAGCTATCTGGGAGAATGCCTATTTTAAGTGCTACTTTTTCGTGTATGTGAGAAGAGCTTCTTCCGAAGGCTTTGAGGAAGACTGGTTGGCCAAAAATAGCCTTTTAACCGCATAATTAATTGCGTGACTGCAATAAGTTTTCCTTAATTAATAAGGTGTGGCGAAAATAAGGAATCAAACAAATTTTCTATTCTCTTCGAAAAGCAGGGGTGACACTTAAATACGCTAATTATAGGATAATTTTTTGGCTAAATGAGAGAACGCCTATTTTGAGTGCTACCTTTTCGTGTATGTGACAAGAGCTGCTTCCGAAGGCTTTGAGGAAGACTGGTTTGCCAAAAATAGCCTTTTAACCGCATAATTAATTGCGTTAGTGAAATAATTTTTCTTAATTTATAAGGTGTTGCGAAAATGGAGAATCAAACAAATTTTTCATTCTCTTCGAAAAGCAGGGGGGACACCTAAATACGCTAATCGAAAGATAGTTTTTTGGCTATCTGAGAGAACGCTTATTTTAAGTGATACCTTTTCGTGTATGTGAGAAGAGCTGCTTCCGAAGGCTTTCAGGAAGACTGGTTTGCCAAAAATAGCCTTTTAACCGCATAATTAATAGCGTTACTGCAATAATTTTTCCAAATTTATAAGGTGTGGCGAAAATGGAGAATCAAACAAATTTTTCATTCTCTTTAAAAAGCAGGGGTGAAACTTAAATACGCTAATCGAAAGATAGTTTTTTGGCTATCTGAGAAAACGCCTATTTTAAGTGCTATCTTTTCGTTGTTTGCGAGAAGAGCTCCTTCCTACGGCTTTGAGTAAGACTGGTTGGCCAAAAATAGCCTATTAACGGCATAATTAATTGCGTTGCTGCAATAATTTTTCTTAATTTATAAGGTGTGGCGAAAATGGAGAATCAAACAAATTTTCCATTTTAAGTGCTACCTTTTCGTTTATGCGAGAAGAGCTCCTTCCTACGGCTTTGAGGAAGACTGGTTGGCCAAAAATACCCTTTTAACCGCATAATTAATTGCGTTGCTGCAATAATTTTTCTTAATTTATAAGGTGTGGCGAAAATGGAGAATCAAACAAATTTTCCATTCTCTTCGAAAAGCAGGGATGACAATTAAATACGCTAATCGAAAGATAGTTTTTTTGACTCTCTGAGAGAACGTCTATTTTAAGGGCACCTTTTCGTGTATGTGAGAAGAGCTTCTTCCGAAGGCTTTGAGAAAGACTGGTTGGCCAAAAATAGCCTTTTAACCGGATAAGTAATTGCGTTACTGCAATAATTTTTCTTAATTTATAAGGTCTGGCGAAAATGGAGAATCAAATAAATTTTCCATTCTCTTCGAAAAACATGGGTGACACTTAAATACGCTAATCGATAGATAGTTTTTTGGCTATCTGGGAGAACGCCTATTTATAGTGCTACCTTTTCGTGTATGTGAGAAGAGCTCCATCCGAAGGCTTTGAGGATAACTGGTTTGCCAAAAATAGCCTTTCAACCGCATAATTAATTGCGTGACTGCAATAATTTTGCTTAATTTATGGGGTGTGGCGAAAATGGACAATCAAATAAATTTTTCATTCTCTTCGCTAATTATAAGATAGTTTTTTGGCTATCTGAGAGAACGCCTATTTTAAGTCCTACCTTTTGGTGTGTGTGAGAAGAGCTCCTTTCGAAGGCTTTGAGGAAGACTGGTTTGCCAAAAATAGCCTTTTAACCGCGTAATTAATTGCGTTACTGCAATAATTTTTCTTAATTTATAAGGTGTGGCGAATATGGAGAATCAATCAAATTTTCCATTCTCTTTGAAAAGCAGGGGTAACACTTAAATACGCTAATTATAAGATAGTTTTTTGGCTATCTGAGAGAATGCCTATTTTAAGTCCTACCTTTTGGTGTGTGTGAGAAGAGCTCCTTTCGAAGGCTTTGAGGAAGACTGGTTTGCCAAAAATAGCCTTTTAACCGCGTAATTAATTGCGTTACTGCAATAATTTTCTTAATTTATAAGGTGTGGCGAATATGGAGAATCAAACAAATTTTTCATTCTCCTCGAAAAGCAGGGGTGACACTTTAAATAAGCTAATCGAAAGATAGTTTTTTGGATATCTGGGAGAACGCCTATTTTAAGTTCTACTTTTTCGTGTATGTGAGAAGAGCTCCATCCGAATGCTTTGAGGAAGACTGGTTTTCCAAAAATAGCCTTTCAACCGCATAATTAATTGCGTAACTGCAATAATTTTTCTTAATTTATAAGGTGTAGCGAAAATGGACAATCAAACAAATTTTCCATTCTCTTCGAAAAGCAGGCGTGACACTTAAATACGCTAATCGAAAGATAGTTTTTGGATATCTGAGAGAACGTCTATTTTATGTGCTACCTTTTCGTGTATGTGAGAAAAGCTTCTTCCGAAGGCTTCGAGGAAGACTGGTTTGCCAAAAATTGCCTTTTAACCGCATAATTAATTGCGTTACTGCAATATTTTTTTCATAATTTATAAGGTGTTGCGAATATAAAGAATCAAACAGATTTTCCATTCTCTTCGAAAAGCAGGGGTGAGACTTTAAATACGCTAATCGAAAGATAGTTTTTTGGCTAGCTGGGAGAACGCATATTTTAGGTGCTACCTTTTCGTGTATGTGAGAAGAGCTTCTTCCGAAAGCTTTAAGGAAGACTGGTTAGGCAAAAATACCTTTTTAACCGCGTAATTAATTGCGTTCCCGCAATAATTTTTCTTAATTTATAAGGTGTGGCAAATATGGAGAATCAATCAAGTTTTCCATTCTCTTTGAAAAGCAGGGGTAACACTTAAATACGCTAATTATAAGATAGTTTTTTGGCTATCTGAGAGAACGCCTATTTTAAGTTCTACTTTTTCGTGTATGTGAGAAGAGCTTCTTCCGAAGGCTTTGAGGAGGACTGGTTAGCCAAATATAGCCTTTCAACCGGATTTTTAATTGCGTTACTGCAATAATTTTTCTTAATTTATAGGGTGGGGCGAAAATGGAGAATCAAACGAATTTTCCATTCTCTTCTAAAAGCAGGGGTGACACTCAAATACGCAATCGCAAGATAATTTTTGGCTAGCTGAGAGAACGCCTATTTTAAGTGCAACCGGTTCGTGTATGTGAGAAGAGCTTCTTCCGAAGGCTTTGAGGAAGACTGGTTGGCCAAAAATAGCCTTTTAACCGCATAATTAATTGCGTTACTGCAATAATATTTCTTAATTTATAAGGTGTGGCGAAAATGGAGAATCAAGCAAACTTTCTATTCTCTTTGAAAAGCAGGGGTGAGACTTAAATACGCTAATCGAAAGATAGTTTTTTAGCTATCTGGGAGAATGTCTATTTTAAGTACTACCTTTTCGTGTATGTGAGAAGAGCTTCTTCCGAAGGCTTTGAGGAAGACTAGTTGGCCAAAAATAGCCTTTTAACCGCATAATTAATTGCGTGACTGCAATAAGTTTTCTTAATTAATAAGCTGTGGCGAAAATAAGGAATCAAACAAATTTTCTATTCTCTTCGAAAAGCAGGGGTGACACTTAAATACGCTAATTATAAGATAATTTTTTGGCTATCTGAGAGAACGCCTATTTTGAGTGCTACCTTTTCGTGTATGTGACAAGAGCTGCTTCCGAAGGCTTTGAGGAAGACTGGTTTGCCAAAAATAGCCTTTTAACCGCATAATTAATTGCGTTACTGCAATAATTTTTCCAAATTTATAAGGTGTGGCGAAAATGGAGAATCAAACAAATTTTTCATTCTCTTTAAAAAGCAGGGGTGAAACTTAAATACGCTAATCGAAAGATAGTTTTTTGGCTATCTGAGAAAACGCCTATTTTAAGTGCTACCTTTTCGTTTATGCGAGAAGAGCTCCTTCTACGGCTTTGAGGAAGACTGGTTGGCCAAAAATAGCCTTTTAACGGCATAATTAATTGCGTTGCTGCAATAATTTTTCTTAATTTATAAGGTGTGGCGAAAATGGAGAATCAAACAAATTTTCCATTCTCTTCGAAAAGCAGGGATGACAATTAAATACGCTAATCGAAAGATAGTTTTTTTGGCTCTCTTAGAGAACGTCTATTTTAAGTGCTCCTTTTCGCGTATGTGAGAAGAGCTTCTTCCGAAGGCTTTGAGAAAGACTGGTTGGCCAAAAATAGCCTTTTAACCGGATAAGTAATTGCGTTACTGCAATAATTTTTCTTAATTTATAAGGTCTGGCGAAAATGGAGAATCAAATAAATTTTCCATTCTCTTCGAAAAACATGGGTGACACTTAAATACGCTAATCGATAGATAGTTTTTTGGCTATCTGGGAGAACGCCTATTTAAAGTGCTACCTTTTCGTGTATGTGAGAAGAGCTCCATCCGAAGGCTTTGAGGATAACTGGTTTGCCAAAAATAGCCTTTCAACCGCATAATTAATTGCGTGACTGCAATAATTTTGCTTAATTTATAGGGTGTGGCGAAAATGGACAATCAAATAAATTTTTCATTCTCTTCGAAAAGCAGGGGTGACACTTAAATACGCTAATCGAAAGATAGTTTTTTGGCTATCTGAGGGAACGCCTATTTTAGGTGCAACCTTTTCGTGTATGTGAGAAGAGCTCCTTCCCAAGGCTTTGAGGAAGACTGGTTTGCCAAAAATAGACTTTCGACCACATAATTAATTGCGTTACTGCAATAATTTTGCTTAATTTATAGGGTGTGGCGAAAATGGAGAATCAAACAAATTTTCCATTCTCTTCGAAAAGCAGGGGTGACACTTAAATAACTAATCGAAAGATAGTTTTTGGCTCTCTGAGAGAACGTTTATTTTAAGTGCTACCTTTTCGTGTATGTGAGAAGAGCTCCATCCAAAGGCTTTGAGGAAAACTGGTTCGCCAAAAATAGCCCTTCAACCGCATAATTAATTGCGTTACTGCAATAATTTTGCTTAATTTATAGGGTGTGGCAAAAATGGACAATCAAATAAATTTTCCATCCTCTTCGAAAAGCAAGGATGACACTTAAATACGCTAATCGAAAGATAGTTTTTTGGCTATCTGAGAGAACGCCTATTTTAAGTGCACCTTTTCGTGTATGTGAGAAGAGCTTCTTCCGAAGGCTTTGAGAAAGACTGGTTGGCCAAAAATAGCCTTTCAACCGCATAATTAATTGCGTTACTGCAATAATTTTTCTTAATTTATAAGGTGTGGCGAAAATGGAGAATCAAATAAATTTTCCATTCTCTTCGAAAAACATGGGTGACACTTAAATACGCTAATCGAAAGATAGTTTTTGGATATCTGAGAGAACGTCTATTTTAAGTGCTACCTTTTCGTGTATGTGAGAAAAGCTTCTTCCGAAGGCTTCGAGGAAGACTGGTTTGCCAAAAATTGCCTTTTAACCGCATAATTAATTGCGTTACTGCAATATTTTTTTCATAATTTATAAGGTGTTGCGAATATAAAGAATCAAACAGATTTTCCATTCTCTTCGAAAAGCAGGGGTGACACTTTAAATACGCTAATCGAAAGATAGTTTTTTGTCTAGCTGGGAGAACGCATATTTTTGGTGCTACCTTTTCGTGTATGTGAGAAGAGGTTATTCCGAAAGCTTTAAGGAAGACTGGTTAGGCAAAAATAGCCTTTTAACTGCATAATTAATTGCGTTACTGCAATAATCTTTCTTAATTTATAAGGTGTGGCGAAAATGGAGAATCAAACAAATTTTCCATTCCCTTTGAAAAGCAGGCGTGACACTTAAATAGGCTAATTATAAGATAGTTTTTTGGCTATCTGAGAGAACGCCTATTTTAAGTCCTACCTTTTGGTGTGTGTGAGAAGAGCTCCTTTCGAAGGCTTTGAGGAAGACTGTTTTGCCAAAAATAGCCTTTTAACCGCGTAATTAATTGCGTTACTGCAATAATTTTTCTTAATTTATAAGGTGTGGCAAATATGGAGAATCAATCAAATTTAACATTCTCTTTGAAAAGCAGGGGTAACACTTGAATACGCTAATTATAAGATAGTTTTTTGGCTATCTGAGAGAACGCCTATTTTAAGTCCTACCTTTTGGTGTGTGTGAGAAGAGCTCCTTTCGAAGGCTTTGAGGAAGACTGGTTTGCCAAAAATAACCTTTTAACCGCGTAATTAATTGCGTTACTGCAATAATTTTTCTTAATTTATAAGGTGTGGCGAATATGGAGAATCAAACAAATTTTTCATTCTCCTCGAAAAGCAGGGGTGACACTTTAAATAAGCTAATCGAAAGATAGTTTTTTGGCTATCTGGGAGAACACCTATTGTAAGTGCTATCTTTTCGTGTATGTGAGAAGAGCTTCTTCCGAAGGCTTTGAGGAGGACTGGTTAGCCAAATATAGCCTTTCAACCGGATTATTAATTGCGTTACTGCAATAATTTTTCTTAATTTATAGGGTGGGGAGAAAATGGAGAATCAAACGAATTTTCCATTCTCTTCTAAAAGGAGGGGTGACACTCAAATACGCAATCGCAAGATAGTTTTTTGGCTAGCTGAGAGAACGCCTATTTTAAGTGCTACCGGTTCGTGTATGTGAGAAGAGCTTCTTCCGAATGCTTTGAGAAAGACTGGTTGGCCAAAAATAGCCTTTTAACCGCATAATTAATTGCGTTACTGCAATAATTTTTCTTAATTTATAAGGTGTGGCGAAAATGGAGAATCAAACAAACTTTCTATTCTCTTTGAAAAGCAGGGGTGAGACTTAAATACGCTAATCGAAAGATAGTTTTTTAGCTATCTGGGAGAATGCCTATTTTAAGTGCTACCTTTTCGTGTATGTGAGAAGAGCTTCTTCCGAAGGCTTTGAGGAAGACTGGTTGTCCAAAAATAGCCTTTTAACCGCATAATTAATTGCGTGACTGCAATAAGTTTTCTTAATTAATAAGGTGTGGCGAAAATAAGGAATCAAACAAATTTTCTATTCTCTTCGAAAAGCAGGGGTGACACTTAAATACGCTAATTATAAGATAATTTTTTGGCTAAATGAGAGAACGCCTATTTTGAGTGCTACCTTTTCGTGTATGTGACAAGAGCTGCTTCCGAAGGCTTTGAGGAAGACTGGTTTGCCAAAAATAGCCTTTTAACCGCATAATTAATTGCGTTAGTGAAATAATTTTTCTTAATTTATAAGGTGTGGCGAAAATGGAGAATCAAACAAATTTTTCATTCCCTTCGAAAAGCAGGGGGGACACCTAAATACGCTAATCGAAAGATAGTTTTTTGGCTATCTGAGAGAACGCCTATTTTAAGTGATACCTTTTCGTGTATGTGAGAAGAGCTGCTTCCGAAGGCTTTCAGGAAGACTGGTTTGCCAAAAATAGCCTTTTAACCGCATAATTAATAGCGTTACTGCAATAATTTTTCCAAATTTATAAGGTGTGGCGAAAATGGAGAATCAAACAAATTTTTCATTCTCTTTAAAAAGCAGGCGTGACACTTAAATACGCTAATCGAAAGATAGTTTTTGGATATCTGAGAGAACGTCTATTTTAAGTCCTACCTTTTGGTGTGTGTGAGAAGAGCTCCTTTCGAAGGCTTTGAGGAAGACTGGTTTGCCAAAAATAGCCTTTTAACCGCGTAATTAATTGCGTTACTGCAATAATTTTTCTTAATTTATAAGGTGTGGCAAATATGGAGAATCAATCAAATTTTCCATTCTCTTTGAAAAGCAGGGGTAACACTTAAATACGCTAATTATAAGATAGTTTTTTGGCTATCTGAGAGAACGTCTATTTTAAGTCCTACCTTTTGGTGTGTGTGAGAAGAGCTCCTTTCGAAGGCTTTGAGGAAGACTGGTTTGCCAAAAATAGCCTTTTAACCGCGTAATTAATTGCGTTACTGCAATAATTTTTCTTAATTTATAAGGTGTGGCGAATATGGAGAATCAAACAAATATTTCAATTTCCTCGAAAAGCAGGGGTGACACTTTAAATAAGCTAATCGAAAGATAGTTTTTTGGCTATCTGGGAGAACACCTATTGTAAGTGCTATCTTTTCGTGTATGTGAGAAGAGCTTCTTCCGAAGGCTTTGAGGAGGACTGGTTAGCCAAATATAGCCTTTCAACCGGATTATTAATTGCGTTACTGCAATAATTTTTCTTAAGTTATAGGGTGGGGAGAAAATGGAGAATCAAACGAATTTTCCATTCTCTTCTAAAAGGAGGGGTGACACTCAAATACGCAATCGCAAGATAGTTTTTTGGCTAGCTGAGAGAACGCCTATTTTAAGTGCTATCTTTTCGTGTATGTGAGAAAAGCTTCTTCCTAAGGCTTCGAGGAAGACTGGTTTGCCAAAAATTGCCTTTTAACCGCATAATTAATTGCGTTACTGCAATATTTTTTTTATAATTTATTAGGTGTTGCGAATATAAAGAATCAAACAGATTTTCCATTCTCTTCGAAAAGCAGGGGTGACACTTTAAATACGCTAATCGAAAGATAGTTTTTTGGCTAGCTGGGAGAACGCATATTTTAGGTGCTACCTTTTCGTGTATGTGAGAAAAGCTTCTTCCGAAAGCTTTAAGGAAGACTGGTTAGGCAAAAATAGCCTTTTAACTGCATAATTAATTGCGTTACTGCAATAATCTTTCTTAATTTATAAGGTGTGGCGAAAATGGAGAATCAAACAAATTTTCCATTCTCTTTGAAAAGCAGGCGTGACACTTAAATACGCTAATTATAAGATAGTTTTTTGGCTATCTGGGAGAACGCCTATTTTAAGTGCTACTTTTTCGTGTATGTGAGAAGAGCTCCATCCGAAGGCTTTGAGGAAAACTGGTTTGCCAAAAATAGCCTTTCAACCGCATAATTAATTGCGTAACTGCAATAATTTTTCTTAATTTATAAGGTGTAGCGAAAATGGACAATCAAACAAATTTTCCATTCTCTTCGAAAAGCAGGCGTGACACTTAAATACGCTAATCGAAAGATAGTTTTTGGATATCTGAGAGAACGTCTATTTTAAGTGCTACCTTTTCGTGTATGTGAGAAAAGCTTCTTCCGAAGGCTTCGCGGAAGACTGGTTTGCCAAAAATTGCCTTTTAACCACATAATTAATTGCGTTACTGCAATATTTTTTTCATAATTTATTAGGTGTTGCGAATATAAAGAATCAAACAGATTTTCCATTCTCTTCGAAAAGCAGGGGTGACACTTTAAATACGCTAATCGAAAGATAGTTTTTTGGCTAGCTGGGAGAACGCATATTTTAGGTGCTACCTTTTCGTGTATGTGAGAAAAGATTCTTCCGAAAGCTTTAAGGAAGACTGGTTAGGCAAAAATAGCCTTTTAACTGCATAATTAATTGCGTTACTGCAATAATCTTTCTTAATTTATAAGGTGTGGCGAAAATGGAGAATCAAACAAATTTTCCATTCTCTTTAAAAAGCAGGCGTGACACTTAAATACGCTAATTATAAGATAGTTTTTTGGCTATCTGAGAGAACGCCTATTTTAAGTCCTACCTTTTGGTGTGTGTGAGAAGAGCTCCTTTCGAAGGCTTTGAGGAAGACTGGTTTGCCAAAAATAGCCTTTTAACCGCGTAATTAATTGCGTTACTGCAATAATTTTTCTTAATTTATAAGGTGTGGCGAATATGGAGAATCAAACAAATTTTTCATTCTCCTCGAAAAGCAGGGGTGACACTTTAAATAAGCTAATCGAAAGATAGTTTTTTGGCTATCTGGGAGAACACCTATTGTAAGTGCTATCTTTTCGTGTATGTGAGAAGAGCTTCTTCCGAAGGCTTTGAGGAGGACTGGTTAGCCAAATATAGCCTTTCAACCGGATTATTAATTGCGTTACTGCAATAATTTTTCTTAATTTATAGGGTGGGGTGAAAATGGAGAATCAAACGAATTTTCCATTCTCATCTAAAAGGAGGGGTGACACTCAAATACGCAATCGCAAGATAGTTTTTTGGCTAGCTGAGAGAACGCCTATTTTAAGTGCTAGCGGTTCGTGTATGTGAGAAGAGCTTCTTCCGAAGGCTTTAAGGAAGACTGGTTTGCCAAAAATAGCCTTTTAACCGCATAATTAATTGCGTTACTGCAATAATTTTTCTTAATTTATAAGGTGTGGCGAAAATGGAGAATCAAACAAACTTTCTATTCTCTTTGAAAAGCAGGGGTGAGACTTAAATACGCTAATCGAAAGATAGTTTTTTAGCTATCTGGGAGAATGCCTATTTTAAGTGCTACCTTTTCGTGTATGTGAGAAGAGCTTCTTCCGAAGGCTTTGAGGAAGACTGGTTGGCCAAAAATAGCCTTTTAACTGCATAATTAATTGCGTGACTGCAATAAGTTTTCTTAATTAATAAGGTGTGGCGAAAATAAGGAATCAAACAAATTTTCTATTCTCTTCGAAAAGCAGGGGTGACACTTAAATACGCTAATTATAAGATAATTTTTTGGCTAAATGAGAGAACGCCTATTTTGAGTGCTACCTTTTCGTGTATGTGACAAGAGCTGCTTCCGAAGGCTTTGAGGAAGACTGGTTTGCCAAAAATAGCCTTTTAACCGCATAATTAATTGCGTTAGTGAAATAATTTTTCTTAATTTATAAGGTGTGGCGAAAATGGAGAATCAAACAAATTTTTCATTCCCTTCGAAAAGCAGGGGGGACACCTAAATACGCTAATCGAAAGATAGTTTTTTGGCTATCTGAGAGAACGCCTATTTTAAGTGATACCTTTTCGTGTATGTGAGAAGAGCTGCTTCCGAAGGCTTTCAGGAAGACTGGTTTGCCAAAAATAGCCTTTTAACCGCATAATTAATAGCGTGACTGCAATAAGTTTTCTTAATTAATAAGGTGTGGCGAAAATGGAGAATCAAACAAATTTTTCATTCTCTTTAAAAAGCAGGGGTGAAACTTAAATACGCTAATCGAAAGATAGTTTTTTGGCTATCTGAGAAAACGCCTATTTTAAGTGCTATCTTTTCGTTGTTTGCGAGAAGAGCTCCTTCCTACGGCTTTGAGTAAGACTGGTTGGCCAAAAATAGCCTTTTAACGGCATAATTAATTGCGTTGCTGCAATAATTTTTCTTAATTTATAAGGTGTGGCGAAAATGGAGAATCAAACAAATTTTCCATTTTAAGTGCTACCTTTTCGTTTATGCGAGAAGAGCTCCTTCCTACGGCTTTGAGGAAGACTGGTTGGCCAAAAATACCCTTTTAACCGCATAATTAATTGCGTTGCTGTAATAATTTTTCTTAATTTATAAGGTGTGGCGAAAATGGAGAATCAAACAAATTTTCCATTCTCTTCGAAAAGCAGGGATGACAATTAAATACGCTAATCGAAAGATAGTTTTTTTGGCTCTCTGAAAGAACGTCTATTTTAAGTGCACCTTTTCGTGTATGTGAGAAGAGCTTCTTCCGAAGGCTTTGAGAAAGACTGGTTGGCCAAAAATAGCCTTTTAACCGGATAAGTAATTGCGTTACTGCAATAATTTTTCTTAATTTATAAGGTCTGGCGAAAATAGAGAATCAAATAAATTTTCCATTCTCTTCGAAAAACATGGGTGACACTTAAATACGCTAATCGATAGATAGTTTTTTGGCTATCTGGGAGAACGCCTATTTAAAGTGCTACCTTTTCGTGTATGTGAGAAGAGCTCCATCCGAAGGCTTTGAGGATAACTGGTTTGCCAAAAATAGCCTTTCAACCGCATAATTAATTGCGTGACTGCAATAATTTTGCTTAATTTATAGGGTGTGGCGAAAATGGACAATCAAATAAATTTTTCATTCTCTTCGAAAAGCAGGGGTGACACTTAAATACGCTAATCGAAAGATAGTTTTTTGGCTATCTGAGGGAACGCCTATTTTAAGTGCTCCCTTTTCGTGTATGTGAGAAGAGCTCCTTCCTAAGGCTTTGAGGAAGACTGGTTTGCCAAAAATAGACTTTCGACCACATAATTAATTGCGTTACTGCAATAATTTTGCTTAATTTATAGGGTGTGGCAAAAATGGACAATCAAATAAATTTTCCATCCTCTTCAAAAAGCAAGGATGACACTTAAATACGCTAATCGAAAGATAGTTTTTTGGCTATCTGAGAGAACGCCTATTTTAAGTGCACCTTTTCGTGTATGTGAGAAGAGCTTCTTCCGAAGGCTTTGAGAAAGACTGGTTGGCCAAAAATAGCCTTTTAACAAGATAAGTAATTGCGTTACTGCAATAATTTTTCTTAATTTATAAGGTGTGGCGAAAATGGAGAATCAAATAAATTTTCCATTCTCTTCGAAAAACATGGGTGACACTTAAATACGCTAATCGAAAGATAGTTTTTTGGCTATCTGGGAGAACGCCTATTTTAAGTGCTACTTTTTCGTGTATGTGAGAAGAGCTCCATCCGAAGGCTTTGAGGAAGACTGGTTTGCCAAAAATAGCCTTTCAACCGCATAATTAATTGCGTAACTGCAATAATTTTTCTTAATTTATAAGGTGTAGCGAAAATGGACAATCAAACAAATTTTCCATTCTCTTCGAAAAGCAGGCGTGACACTTAAATACGCTAATCGAAAGATAGTTTTTGGATATCTGAGAGAACGTCTATTTTAAGTCCTACCTTTTGGTGTGTGTGAGAAGAGCTCCTTTCGAAGGCTTTGAGGAAGACTGGTTTGCCAAAAATAGCCTTTTAACCGCGTAATTAATTGCGTTACTGCAATAATTTTTCTTAATTTATAAGGTGTGGCAAATATGGAGAATCAATCAAATTTTCCATTCTCTTTGAAAAGCAGGGGTAACAATTAAATACGCTAATTATAAGATAGTTTTTTGGCTATCTGAGAGAACGCCTATTTTAAGTCCTACCTTTTGGTGTGTGTGAGAAGAGCTCCTTTCGAAGGCTTTGAGGAAGACTGGTTTGCCAAAAATAGCCTTTTAACCGCGTAATTAATTGCGTTACTGCAATAATTTTTCTTAATTTATAAGGTGTGGCGAATATGGAGAATCAAACAAATTTTTCATTCTCCTCGAAAAGCAGGGGTGACACTTTAAATAAGCTAATCGAAAGATAGTTTTTTGGCTATCTGGGAGAACACCTATTGTAAGTGCTATCTTTTCGTGTATGTGAGAAGAGCTTCTTCCGAAGGCTTTGAGGAGGACTGGTTAGCCAAATATAGCCTTTCAACCGGATTATTAATTGCGTTACTGCAATAATTTTTCTTAATTTATAGGGTGGGGAGAAAATGGAGAATCAAACGAATTTTCCATTCTCTTCTAAAAGGAGGGGTGACACTCAAATACGCAATCGCAAGATAGTTTTTTGGCTAGCTGAGAGAACGCCTATTTTAAGTGCTACCTTTTCGTGTATGTGAGAAAAGCTTCTTCCGAAGCCTTCGAGGAAGACTGGTTTGCCAAAAATTGCCTTTTAACCGCATAATTAATTGCGTTACTGCAATATTTTTTTTATAATTTATTAGGTGTTGCGAATATAAAGAATCAAACAGATTTTCCATTCTCTTTGAAAAGCAGGGGTGACACTTTAAATACGCTAATCGAAAGATAGTTTTTTGGCTAGCTGGGAGAACGCATATTTTAGGTGCTACCTTTTCGTGTATGTGAAAAAAGCTTCTTCCGAAAGCTTTAAGGAAGACTAGTTAGGCAAAAATAGCCTTTTAACTGCATAATTAATTGCGTTACTGCAATAATCTTTCTTAATTTATAAGGTGTGGCGAAAATGGAGAATCAAACAAATTTTCCATTCTCTTTGAAAAGCAGGCGTGACACTTAAATACGCTAATTATAAGATAGTTTTTTGGCTATCTGAGAGAACGCCTATTTTAAGTCCTAGCTTTTGGTGTGTGTGAGAAGAGCTCCTTTCGAACGCTTTGAGGAAGACTGGTTTGCCAAAAATAGCCTTTTAACCGCGTAATTAATTGCGTTATTGCAATAATTTTTCTTAATTTATAAGGTGTGGCGAATATGGAGAATCAATCAAATTTTCCATTCTCTTTGAAAAGCAGGGGTAACACTTAAATACGCTAATTATAAGATAGTTTTTTGGCTATCTGAGAGAACGCCTATTTTAAGTCCTACCTTTTGGTGTGTGTGAGAAGAGCTCCTTTCGAAGGCTTTGAGGAAGACTGGTTTGCCAAAAATAGCCTTTTAACCGCGTAATTAATTGCGTTACTGCAATAATTTTTCTTAATTTATAAGGTGTGGCGAATATGGAGAATCAAACAAATTTTTCTTTCTCCTCGAAAAGCAGGGGTGACACTTTAAATAAGCTAATCGAAAGATAGTTTTTTGGCTATCTGGAAGAACACCTATTGTAAGTGCTATCTTTTCGTGTATGTGAGAAGAGCTTCTTCCGAAGGCTTTGAGGAGGACTGGTTAGCCAAATATAGCCTTTCAACCGCATAATTAATTGCGTGACCGCAATAATTTTGCTTAATTTTTAGGGTGTGGCGAAAATGGACAATCAAATAAATTTTTCATTCTCTTCGAAAAGCAGGGGTGACACTTAAATACGCTAATCGAAAGATACTTTTTTGGCTATCTGAGGGAACGCCTATTTTAAGTGCTACCTTTTCGTGTATGTGAGAAGAGCTCCTTCCCAAGGCTTTGAGGAAGACTGGTTTGCCAAAAATAGACTTTCGACCACATAATTAATTGCGTTACTGCAATAATTTTGCTTAATTTATAGGGTGTGGCGAAAATGGAGAATCAAACAAATTTTCCATTCTCTTCGAAAAGCAGGGGTGACACTTAAATAACTAATCGAAAGATAGTTTTTGGCTATCTGAGAGAACGTTTATTTTAAGTGCTACCTTTTCGTGTATGTGAGAAGAGCTCCATCCAAAGGCTTTGAGGAAAACTGGTTCGCCAAAAATAGCCTTTCAACCGCATAATTAATTGCGTTACTGCAATAATTTTGCTTAATTTATAGGGTGTGGCAAAAATGGACAATCAAATAAATTTTCCATCCTCTTCGAAAAGCAAGGATGACACTTAAATACGCTAATCGAAAGATAGTTTTTTGGCTATCTGAGAGAACGCCTATTTTAAGTGCACCTTTTCGTGTATGTGAGAAGAGCTTCTTCCGAAGGCTTTGAGAAAGACTGGTTGGCCAAAAATAGCCTTTTAACAAGATAAGTAATTGCGTTACTGCAATAATTTTTCTTAATTTATAAGGTGTGGCGAAAATGGAGAATCAAATAAATTTTCCATTCTCTTCGAAAAACATGGGTGACACTTAAATACGCTTAGCGAAAGATAGTTTTTTGGCTATCTGGGAGAACGCCTATTTTAAGTGCTACTTTTTCGTGTATGTGAGAAGAGCTCCATCCGAAGGCGTTGAGGAAGACTGGTTTGCCAAAAATAGCCTTTCAACCGCATAATTAATTGCGTAACTGCAATAATTTTTCTTAATTTATAAGGTGTAGCGAAAATGGACAATCAAACAAATTTTCCATTCTCTTCGAAAAGCAGGCGTGACACTTAAATACGCTAATCGAAAGATAGTTTTTGGATATCTGAGAGAACGTCTATTTTAAGTGCTACCTTTTCGTGTATGTGAGAAAAGCTTCTTCCGAAGGCTTCGCGGAAGACTGGTTTGCCAAAAATTGCCTTTTAACCGCATAATTAATTGCGTTACTGCAATATTTTTTTCATAATTTATTAGGTGTTGCGAATATAAAGAATCAAACAGATTTTCCATTCTCTTCGAAAAGCAGGGGTGACACTTTAAATACGCTAATCGAAAGATAGTTTTTTGGCTAGCTGGGAGAACGCATATTTTAGGTGCTACCTTTTCGTGTATGTGAGAAAAGATTCTTCCGAAAGCTTTAAGGAAGACTGGTTAGGCAAAAATAGCCTTTTAACTGCATAATTAATTGCGTTACTGCAATAATCTTTCTTAATTTATAAGGTGTGGCGAAAATGGAGAATCAAACAAATTTTCCATTCTCTTTGAAAAGCAGGCGTGACACTTAAATAGGCTAATTATAAGATAGTTTTTTGGCTATCTGAGAGAACGCCTATTTTAAGTCCTACCTTTTGGTGTGTGTGAGAAGAGCTCCTTTCGAAGGCTTTGAGGAAGACTGGTTTGCCAAAAATAGCCTTTTAACCGCGTAATTAATTGCGTTACTGCAATAATTTTATTAATTTATAAGGTGTGGCGAATATGGAGAATCAATCAAATTTTCTATTCTCTTTGAAAAGCAGGGGTAACACTTAAATACGCTAATTATAAGATAGTTTTTTGGCTATCTGAGAGAACGCCTATTTTAAGTCCTACCTTTTGGTGTGTGTGAGAAGAGCTCCTTTCGAAGGCTTTGAGGAAGACTGGTTTGCCAAAAATAGCCTTTTAACCGCGTAATTAATTGCGTTACTGCAATAATTTTTCTTAATTTATAAGGTGTGGCGAATATGGAGAATCAAACAAATTTTTCATTCTCCTCGAAAAGCAGGGGTGACACTTTAAATAAGCTAATCGAAAGATAGTTTTTTGGCTATCTGGGAGAACACCTATTGTAAGTGCTATCTTTTCGTGTATGTGAGAAGAGCTTCTTCCGAAGGCTTTGAGGAGGACTGGTTAGCCAAATATAGCCTTTCAACCGGATTATTAATTGCGTTACTGCAATAATTTTTCTTAATTTATAGGGTGGGGTGAAAATGGAGAATCAAACGAATTTTCCATTCTCTTCTAAAAGGAGGGGTGACACTCAAATACGCAATCGCAAGATAGTTTTTTGGCTAGCTGAGAGAACGCCTATTTTAAGTGCTAGCGGTTCGTGTATGTGAGAAGAGCTTCTTCCGAAGGCTTTGAGGAAGACTGGTTTGCCAAAAATAGCCTTTTAACCGCATAATTAATTGCGTTACTGCAATAATTTTTCTTAATTTATAAGGTCGGCGAAAATGGAGAATCAAACAAACTTTCTATTCTCTTTGAAAAGCAGGGGTGAGACTTAAATACGCTAATCGAAAGATAGTTTTTCGGCTATCTGAGGGAACGCCTATTTTAAGTGCTACCTTTCCGTGTATGTTAGAAGAGCTCCTTCGAAAGCCTTTGAGGAAGACTGGTTTGCAAAAAATGGCCTTTCAACCGCATAATTAATTGCGTTACTGCAATAATTTTGCTCAATTTATAGGGTGTGGCCAAAATGGAGAATCAAACAAATTTTCCAATCTCTTCGAAAAGTAGGGGTGACATTTAAATACGCTAATCGAAAGATAGTTTTTGGCTATCTGAGAGAACATTTATTTTAAGTGATACCTTTTCGTGTATGTAAGAAAAGCTCCTTCCGAAGGCTTCGAGGAAGACGGGTTTGCCAAAAATTGCTTTTTAACCGCATAATTAATTGCGTTACTGCAATATTTTTTTATAATTTATAAGGTGTGGCGAAAATGGAGAATCAAACAAATTTTCCATTCTCTTCGAAAAGCGGGGGGGACACTTTAAATACGCTAATCGAAAGATAGTTTTTTGGCTAGCTGGGAGAACGCCTATTATAAGTGCTACCTTTTCGTGTATGTGAGAAGAGCTACGTTGGATGGCTTTGAGGAAGACTGGTTGGGCAAAAATAGCCTTTTAACCGCATAATTAATTGCGTTACTGCAATAACTTTTCTTAATTTATAAGGTGTGGCGAAAATGGAGAATCAAACAAATTTTCCATTCTCTTTGAAAAGCATGCGTGACACTTAAATACGCTAATTATAAGATAGTTTTTTGGCTATCTGAGAGAACGCCTATTTTAAGTGCTACCTTTTCGTGTATGTGAGAAGAGCTTCTTCCGAAGGCTTTGAGAAATACTGGTTGGCCAAAAAATAGCCTTTCAACCGGATTATTAATTGCGTTACTGCAATAATTTTTCTTAATTTATAGGGTAGGGTGAAAATGGAGAATCAAACGAATTTTCCATTCTCTTCGAAAAGCAGGGGTAGCACTCAAATACGCTAATCGCAAGATAGTTTTTTGGCTATCTGGGAGAACGCCTATTTTAAGTGCTACCTTTTCGTGTATGTGAGAAGAGCTCCATCCGAAGGCTTTGAGGAAAACTGGTTTGCCCAAAATAGCCTTTCAACCGCATAATTAATTGCGTTACTGCAATAATTTTGCTTAATTTATAGGGTGTGGCGAAAATGGACAATCAAATAAATTTTTCAATCTCTTCGAAAAGCAGGGGTGACACTTAAATACGCTAATCGAAAGATAGTTGTTTGGCTATCTGAGGGAACGCCTATTTTAAGTGCTACCTTTCCGTGTATGTTAGAAGAGCTCCTTCCAAAGCCTTTGAGGAAGACTGGTTTGCAAAAAATAGCCTTTCAACCGCATAATTAATTGCGTTACTGCAATAATTTTGCTTAATTTATAGGGTGTGGCCAAAATGGAGAATCAAACAAATTTTCCATTCTCTTCGAAAAGTAGGGGTGACATTTAAATACGCTAATCGAAAGATAGTTTTTGGCTATCTGAGAGAACATTTATTTTAAGTGATACCTTTTCGTGTATGTGAGAAAAGCTCCTTCCGAAGGCTTCGAGGAAGACGGGTTTGCCAAAAATTGCTTTTTAACCGCATAATTAATTGCGTTACTGCAATATTTTTTTATAATTTATAAGGTGTGGCGAAAATGGAGAATCAAACAAATTTTCCATTCTCTTCGAAAAGCGGGGGGGACACTTTAAATACGCTAATCGAAAGATAGTTTTTTGGCTAGCTGGGAGAACGCCTATTATAAGTGCTACCTTTTCGTGTATGTGAGAAGAGCTACGTTGGATGGCTTTGAAGAAGACTGGTTGGGCAAAAATAGCCTTTTAACCGCATAATTAATTGCGTTACTGCAATAACTTTTCTTAATTTATAAGGTGTGGCGAAAATGGAGAATCAAACAAATTTTCAATTCTCTTTGAAAAGCAGGCGTGACACTTAAATACGCTAATTATAAGATAGTTTTTTGGCTATCTGAGAGAACGCCTATTTTAAGTGCTACCTTTTCGTGTATGTGAGAAGAGCTTCTACCGAAGGCTTTGAGAAAGACTAGTTAGCCTAAAAATAGCCTTTCAACCGGATAATTAATTGCGTTACTGCAATAATTTTTCTTAATTTATAGGGTAGGGCGAAAATGGAGAATCAAACAAATTTTCCATTCTCTTCGAAAAGCAGGGGTGGCACTCAAATACGCTAATCGCAAGATAGTTTTTTGGCTATCTGAGGGAACGCCTATTTTAAGTGCTACCTTTTCGTGTATGTGAGAAAAGCTCTTTTCGAAGGCTTCGAGGAAGACTGGTTTGCCAAAATTGCCTTTTAACCGCATAATTAATTGCGTTACTGCAATAATTTTGCTTAATTTATAGGGTGTGGCGAAAATGGACAATCAAATAAATTTTTCAATCTCTTCGAAAAGCAGGGGTGACACTTAAATACGCTAATCGAAAGATAGTTGTTTGGCTATCTGAGGGAACGCCTATTTTAAGTGCTACCTTTCCGTGTATGTTAGTAGAGCTCCTCCTAAAGCCTTTGAGGAAGACTGGTTTGCAAAAAATAGCCTTTCAACCGCATAATTAATTGCGTTACTGCAATAATTTTGCTTAATTTATAGGGTGTGGCCAAAATGGAGAATCAAACAAATTTTCCATTCTCTTCGAAAAGTAGGGGTGACATTTAAATACGCTAATCGAAAGATAGTTTTTGGCTATCTGAGAGAACATTTATTTTAAGTGATACCTTTTCGTGTATGTGAGAAAAGCTCCTTCCGAAGGCTTCGAGGAAGACGGGTTTGCCAAAAATTGCTTTTTAACCGCATAATTAATTGCGTTACTGCAATATTTTTTTATAATTTATAAGGTGTGGCGAAAATGGAGAATCAAACAAATTTTCCATTCTCTTCGAAAAGCGGGGGGGACACTTTAAATACGCTAATCGAAAGATAGTTTTTTGGCTAGCTGGGAGAACGCCTATTATAAGTGCTACCTTTTCGTGTATGTGAGAAGAGCTACGTTGGATGGCTTTGAAGAAGACTGGTTGGGCAAAAATAGCCTTTTAACCGCATAATTAATTGCGTTACTGCAATAACTTTTCTTAATTTATAAGGTGTGGCGAAAATGGAGAATCAAACAAATTTTCAATTCTCTTTGAAAAGCAGGCGTGACACTTAAATACGCTAATTATAAGATAGTTTTTTGGCTATCTGAGAGAACGCCTATTTTAAGTGCTACCTTTTCGTGTATGTGAGAAGAGCTTCTACCGAAGGCTTTGAGAAAGACTAGTTAGCCTAAAAATAGCCTTTCAACCGGATAATTAATTGCGTTACTGCAATAATTTTTCTTAATTTATAGGGTAGGGCGAAAATGGAGAATCAAACAAATTTTCCATTCTCTTCGAAAAGCAGGGGTGGCACTCAAATACGCTAATCGCAAGATAGTTTTTTGGCTATCTGAGGGAACGCCTATTTTAAGTGCTACCTTTTCGTGTATGTGAGAAAAGCTCTTTTCGAAGGCTTCGAGGAAGACTGGTTTGCCAAAATTGCCTTTTAACCGCATAATTAATTGCGTTACTGCAATAATTTTGCTTAATTTATAGGGTGTGGCGAAAATGGACAATCAAATAAATTTTTCAATCTCTTCGAAAAGCAGGGGTGACACTTAAATACGCTAATCGAAAGATAGTTTTTCGGCTATCTGAGGGAACGCCTATTTTAAGTGCTACCTTTCCGTGTATGTTAGAAGAGCTCCTTCGAAAGCCTTTGAGGAAGACTGGTTTGCAAAAAATGGCCTTTCAACCGCATAATTAATTGCGTTACTGCAATAATTTTTCTTAATTTATAGGGTAGGGTGAAAATGGAGAATCAAACGAATTTTCCATTCTCTTCGAAAAGCAGGGGTAGCACTCAAATACGCTAATCGCAAGATAGTTTTTTGGCTATCTGGGAGAACGCCTATTTTAAGTGCTACCTTTTCGTGTATGTGAGAAGAGCTGCATCCGAAGGCTTTGAGGAAAACTGGTTTGCCCAAAATAGCCTTTCAACCGCATAATTAATTGCGTTACTGCAATAATTTTGCTTAATTTATAGGGTGTGGCGAAAATGGACAATCAAATAAATTTTTCAATCTCTTCGAAAAGCAGGGGTGACACTTAAATACGCTAATCGAAAGATAGTTTTTTGGCTATCTGAGGGAACGCCTATTTTAAGTGCTACCTTTCCGTGTATGTTAGAAGAGCTCCTTCCAAAGCCTTTGAGAAATACTGGTTTGCAAAAAATAGCCTTTAAACCGCATAATTAATTGCGTTACTGCAATAATTTTGCTTAATTTATAGGGTGTGGCCAAAATGGAGAATCAAACAAATTTTCCATTCTCTTCGAAAAGTAGGGGTGACATTTAAATACGCTAATCGAAAGATAGTTTTTGGCTATCTGAGAGAACATTTATTTTAAGTGATACCTTTTCGTGTATGTGAGAAAAGCTCCTTCCGAAGGCTTCGAGGAAGACCGGTTTGCCAAAAATTGCTTTTTAACCGCATAATTAATTGCGTTACTGCAATATTTTTTTATAATTTATAAGGTGTGGCGAAAATGGAGAATCAAACAAATTTTCCATTCTCTTCGAAAAGCGGGGGGGACACTTTAAATACGCTAATCGAAAGATAGTTTTTTGGCTAGCTGGGAGAACGCCTATTATAAGTGCTACCTTTTCGTGTATGTGAGAAGAGCTACGTTGGATGGCTTTGAAGAAGACTGGTTGGGCAAAAATAGCCTTTTAAACGCATAATTAATTGCGTTACTGCAATAACTTTTCTTAATTTATATGTCGTGGCGAAAATGGAGAATCAAATAAATTTTTCAATTTCTTCGAAAAGCAGGGGTGACACTTAAATACGCTAATCGAAAGATAGTTTTTTGGCTATCTGAGGGAACGCCTATTTTATGTAAGTGCTACCTTTCCGTGTTTGTTAGAAGAGCTCCTTCCAAAGCCTTTGAGAAATACTGGTTTGCAAAAAATAGCCTTTCAACCGCATAATTAATTGCGTTACTGCAAAAATTTTGCTTAATTTATAGGGTGTGGCCAAAATGGAGAATCAAACAAATTTTCCATTCTCTTCGAAAAGTAGGGGTGACATTTAAATACGCTAATCGAAAGATAGTTTTTGGCTATCTGAGAGAACATTTATTTTAAGTGATACCTTTTCGTGTATGTGAGAAAAGCTCCTTCCGAAGGCTTCGAGGAAGACGGGTTTGCCAAAAATTGCTTTTTAACCGCATAATTAATTGCGTTACTGCAATATTTTTTTATAATTTATAAGGTGTGGCGAAAATGGAGAATCAAACAAATTTTCCATTCTCTTCGAAAAGCGGGGGGGACACTTTAAATACGCTAATCGAAAGATAGTTTTTTGGCTAGCTGGGAGAACGCCTATTATAAGTGCTACCTTTTCGTGTATGTGAGAAGAGCTACGTTGGATGGCTTTGATGAAGACTGGTTGGGCAAAAATAGCCTTTTAACCGCATAATTAATTGCGTTACTGCAATAACTTTTCTTAATTTATAAGGTGTGGCGAAAATGGAGAATCAAACAAATTTTCAATTCTCTTTGAAAAGCAGGCGTGACACTTAAATACGCTAATTATAAGATAGTTTTTTGGCTATCTGAGAGAACGCCTATTTTAAGTGCTACCTTTTCGTGTATGTGAGAAGAGCTTCTACCGAAGGCTTTGAGAAAGACTAGTTAGCCTAAAAATAGCCTTTCAACCGGATAATTAATTGCGTTACTGCAATAATTTTTCTTAATTTATAGGGTAGGGCGAAAATGGAGAATCAAACGAATTTTCCATTCTCTTCGAAAAGCAGGGGTGGCACTCAAATACGCTAATCGCAAGATAGTTTTTTGGCTATCTGAGGGAACGCCTATTTTAAGTGCTACCTTTTCGTGTATGTGAGAAAAGCTCCTTCCGAAGGCTTCGAGGAAGACTGGTTTGCCAAAATTGCCTTTTAACCGCATAATTAATTGCGTTACTGCAATAATTTTGCTTAATTTATAGGGTGTGGCGAAAATGGACAATCAAATAAATTTTTCAATCTCTTCGAAAAGCAGGGGTGACACTTAAATACGCTAATCGAAAGATAGTTTTTTGGCTATCTGAGGGAACGCCTATTTTAAGTGCTACCTTTCCGTGTATGTTAGAAGAGCTCCTTCGAAAGCCTTTGAGGAAGACTGGTTTGCAAAAAATGGCCTTTCAACCGCATAATTAATTGCGTTACTGCAATAATTTTGCTCAATTTATAGGGTGTGGCCAAAATAGAGAATCAAACAAATTTTCCATTCTCTTCGAAAAGTAGGGGTGACATTTAAATACGCTAATCGAAAGATAGTTTTTGGCTATCTGAGAGAACATTTATATTAAGTGATACCTTTTCGTGTATGTAAGAAAAGCTCCTTCCGAAGGCTTCGAGGAAGACGGGTTTGCCAAAAATTGCTTTTTAACCGCATAATTAATTGCGTTACTGCAATATTTTTTTATAATTTATAAGGTGTGGCGAAAATGGATAATCAAACAAATTTTCCATTCTCTTCGAAAAGCGGGGGGGACACTTTAAATACGCTAATCGAAAGATAGTTTTTTGGCTAGTGGGGAGAACGCCTATTATAAGTGCTACCTTTTCGTGTATGTGAGAAGAGCTACGTTGGATGGCTTTGAGGAAGACTGGTTGGGCAAAAATTGCCTTTTAACCGCATAATTAATTGCGTTACTGCAATAACTTTTCTTAATTTATAAGGTGTGGCGAAAATGGAGAATCAAACAAATTTTCCATTCTCTTTGAAAAGCAGGCGTGACACTTAAATACGCTAATTATAAGATAGTTTTTTGGCTATCTGAGAGAACGCCTATTTTAAGTGC
This sequence comes from Ceratothoa steindachneri, assembly GCA_963969495.1. NCBI lineage: Eukaryota > Metazoa > Arthropoda > Malacostraca > Isopoda > Cymothoidae > Ceratothoa > Ceratothoa steindachneri. Next base: position 186,269,008 of record OZ018326.1, on the reverse strand, counting down.
TACCTTTTCGTGTATGTGAGAAGAGCTTTTTCCGAAGGCTTTGAGAAATACTGGTTGGCCAACAAATAGCCTTTCAACCGGATTATTAATTGCGTTACTGCAATAATTTTTCTTAATTTATAAGGTGTAGCGAAAATGGAGAATCAAACAAATTTTCCATTCTCTTCGAAAAGCAGGGGTGACACTTTAAATACGCTAATCGAAAGATAGTTTTTTAGGCTAGATGGGAGAACGCCTATTTTAAGTACTACCTTTGTGTGTATGTGAGAAGAGCTTCTTCCGAAGGCTTTGAGGAAGACTGGTTGGCCAAAAATAGCCTTTTAACCGCATAATTAATTGCGTGACTGCAATAATTTTTCTTAATTAATAAGGTGTGGCGAAAATGGAGAATCAAACAAATTTTCCATTCTCTTCGAAAAGCAGGGTTGACACTTAAATACTCTAATTATAAGATAATTTTTTGGCTATCTGAGAGAACGCCTATTTTGAGTGCTACCTTTTCGTGTATGTGAGAAGAGCTCCTTCCAAAGGCTTTGAGGAAGACTGGTTTGCCAAAAATAGCCTTTTAACCGCATAATTAATTGCGTTAGTGAAATAATTTTTCTTAATTTATAAGGTGTGGCGAAAATGGAGAATCAAACAAATTTTTCATTCTCTTCGAAAAGCAGACGGGACACCTAAATACGCTAATCGAAAGATAGTTTTTTGGCTATCTGAGAGAACGCCCATTTTAAGTGCTACCTTTTCGTGTATGTGAGAAGAGCTTCATCCGAAGGCTTTGAGGAAAACTGGTTTGCCAAAAATAGCCTTTCAACCGCATAATTAATTGCGTTACTGCAATAATTTTGCTTAATTTATAGGGTGTGGCGAAAATGGACAATCAAATAAATTTTTCGATCTCTTCGAAAAGCAGGGGTGACACTTAAATACGCTAATCGAAAGATAGTTTTTTGGCTATTTGAGAGAACGCTTATTTTAATTTCTACCGTTTCGTGTATGTAAGAAGAGCTACTCCCGAAGGCTTTGAGGAAGACTGGTTTTCAAAAAATAGCCTTTTAAACGCATAATTAATTGCGTTACTGCAATAATTTTTCTTAATTTATAAGGTGTTGCGAAAATGGAGAATCAAACAAATTTTCCATCCTTTTCGAAAAGCAGGGATGACACTTAAATACGCTAATCGAAAGATAGTTTTTTGGCTATCTGAAAGAACGTCTATTTTAAGTGCACCTTTTCGTGTATGTGAGAAGAGCTTCTTCCGAAGGCTTTGAGAAATATTGGTTGGCCAAAAATAGCCTTTTAACCGGATAAGTAATTGCGTTACTGCAATAATTTTTCTTAATTTATAGGGGAGGGTGAAAATGGAGAATCAAACGAATTTTCCATTCTCTTCGAAAAGCAGGGGTAGCACTCAAATACGCTAATCGCAAGATAGTTTTTTGGCTATCTGAGGGAACGCCTATTTTAAGTGCTACCTTTTTGTGTATGTGAGAAAAGCTCCTTCCGAAGGCTTCGAGGAAGACTGGTTTGCCAAAATTGCCTTTTAACCACATAATTAATTGCGTTACTGCAATAATTTTGCTTAATTTATAGGGTGTGGCGAAAATGGACAATCAAATAAATTTTTCAATCTCTTCGAAAAGCAGGGGTGACACTTAAATACGCTAATCGAAAGATAGTTTTTTGGCTATCTGGGAGAACGCCTATTTTAAGTGCTACCTTTTCGTGTATGTGAGAAGAGCTCCATCCGAAGGCTTTGAGGAAAACTGGTTTGCCCAAAATAGCCTTTCAACCGCATAATTAATTGCGTTACTGCAATAATTTTGCTTAATTTATAGGGTGTGGCGAAAATGGACAATCAAATAAATTTTTCAATCTCTTCGAAAAGCAGGGGTGACACTTAAATACGCTAATCGAAAGATAGTTTTTTGGCTATCTGAGGGAACGCCTATTTTAAGTGCTACCTTTCCGTGTATGTTAGAAGAGCTCCTTCCAAAGCCTTTGAGGAAGACTGGTTTGCAAAAAATAGCCTTTCAACCGCATAATTAATTGCGTTACTGCAATAATTTTGCTTAATTTATAGGGTGTGGCCAAAATGGAGAATCAAACAAATTTTCCATTCTCTTCGAAAAGTAGGGGTGACATTTAAATACGCTAATCGAAAGATAGTTTTTGGCTATCTGAGAGAACATTTATTTTAAGTGATACCTTTTCGTGTATGTGAGAAAAGCTCCTTCCGAAGGCTTCGAGGAAGACGGGTTTGCCAAAAATTGCTTTTTAACCGCATAATTAATTGCGTTACTGCAATATTTTTTTATAATTTATAAGGTGTGGCGAAAATGGAGAATCAAACAAATTTTCCATTCTCTTCGAAAAGCGGGGGGGACACTTTAAATACGCTAATCGAAAGATAGTTTTTTGGCTAGCTGGGAGAACGCCTATTATAAGTGCTACCTTTTCGTGTATGTGAGAAGAGCTACGTTGGATGGCTTTGAAGAAGACTGGTTGGGCAAAAATAGCCTTTTAACCGCATAATTAATTGCGTTACTGCAATAACTTTTCTTAATTTATAAGGTGTGGCGAAAATGGAGAATCAAACAAATTTTCAATTCTCTTTGAAAAGCAGGCGTGACACTTAAATACGCTAATTATAAGATAGTTTTTTGGCTATCTGAGAGAACGCCTATTTTAAGTGCTACCTTTTCGTGTATGTGAGAAGAGCTTCTACCGAAGGCTTTGAGAAAGACTAGTTAGCCTAAAAATAGCCTTTCAACCGGATAATTAATTGCGTTACTGCAATAATTTTTCTTAATTTATAGGGTAGGGCGAAAATGGAGAATCAAACGAATTTTCCATTCTCTTCGAAAAGCAGGGGTGGCACTCAAATACGCTAATCGCAAGATAGTTTTTTGGCTATCTGAGGGAACGCCTATTTTAAGTGCTACCTTTTCGTGTATGTGAGAAAAGCTCTTTTCGAAGGCTTCGAGGAAGACTGGTTTGCCAAAATTGCCTTTTAACCGCATAATTAATTGCGTTACTGCAATAATTTTGCTTAATTTATAGGGTGTGGCGAAAATGGACAATCAAATAAATTTTTCAATCTCTTCGAAAAGCAGGGGTGACACTTAAATACGCTAATCGAAAGATAGTTTTTCGGCTATCTGAGGGAACGCCTATTTTAAGTGCTACCTTTCCGTGTATGTTAGAAGAGCTCCTTCGAAAGCCTTTGAGGAAGACTGGTTTGCAAAAAATGGCCTTTCAACCGCATAATTAATTGCGTTACTGCAATAATTTTGCTCAATTTATAGGGTGTGGCCAAAATGGAGAATCAAACAAATTTTCCATTCTCTTCGAAAAGTAGGGGTGACATTTAAATAGGCTAATCGAAAGATAGTTTTTGGCTATCTGAGAGAACATTTATTTTAAGTGATACCTTTTCGTGTATGTAAGAAAAGCTCCTTCCGAAGGCTTCGAGGAAGACGGGTTTGCCAAAAATTGCTTTTTAACCGCATAATTAATTGCGTTACTGCAATATTTTTTTATAATTTATAAGGTGTGGCGAAAATGGAGAATCAAACAAATTTTCCATTCTCTTCGAAAAGCGGGGGGGACACTTTAAATACGCTAATCGAAAGATAGTTTTTTGGCTAGCTGGGAGAACGCCTATTATAAGTGCTACCTTTTCGTGTATGTGAGAAGAGCTACGTTGGATGGCTTTGAGGAAGACTGGTTGGGCAAAAATAGCCTTTTAACCGCATAATTAATTGCGTTACTGCAATAACTTTTCTTAATTTATAAGGTGTGGCGAAAATGGAGAATCAAACAAATTTTCCATTCTCTTTGAAAAGCATGCGTGACACTTAAATACGCTAATTATAAGATAGTTTTTTGGCTATCTGAGAGAACGCCTATTTTAAGTGCTACCTTTTCGTGTATGTGAGAAGAGCTTCTTCCGAAGGCTTTGAGAAATACTGGTTGGCCAAAAAATAGCCTTTCAACCGGATTATTAATTGCGTTACTGCAATAATTTTTCTTAATTTATAGGGTAGGGTGAAAATGGAGAATCAAACGAATTTTCCATTCTCTTCGAAAAGCAGGGGTAGCACTCAAATACGCTAATCGCAAGATAGTTTTTTGGCTATCTGAGGGAACGCCTATTTTAAGTGCTACCTTTTTGTGTATGTGAGAAAAGCTCCTTCCGAAGGCTTCGAGGAAGACTGGTTTGCCAAAATTGCCTTTTAACTACATAATTAATTGCGTTACCGCAATAATTTTGCTTAATTTATAGGGTGTGGCGAAAATGGACAATCAAATAAATTTTTCAATCTCTTCGAAAAGCAGGGGTGACACTTAAATACGCTAATCGAAAGATAGTTTTTTGGCTATCTGGGAGAACGCCTATTTTAAGTGCTACCTTTTCGTGTATGTGAGAAGAGCTGCATCCGAAGGCTTTGAGGAAAACTGGTTTGCCCAAAATAGCCTTTCAACCGCATAATTAATTGCGTTACTGCAATAATTTTGCTTAATTTATAGGGTGTGGCGAAAATGGACAATCAAATAAATTTTTCAATCTCTTCGAAAAGCAGGGGTGACACTTAAATACGCTAATCGAAAGATAGTTTTTTGGCTATCTGAGGGAACGCCTATTTTAAGTGCTACCTTTCCGTGTATGTTAGAAGAGCTCCTTCCAAAGCCTTTGAGAAATACTGGTTTGCAAAAAATAGCCTTCAAACCGCATAATTAATTGCGTTACTGCAATAATTTTGCTTAATTTATAGGGTGTGGCCAAAATGGAGAATCAAACAAATTTTCCATTCTCTTCGAAAAGTAGGGGTGACATTTAAATACGCTAATCGAAAGATAGTTTTTGGCTATCTGAGAGAACATTTATTTTAAGTGATACCTTTTCGTGTATGTGAGAAAAGCTCCTTCCGAAGGCTTCGAGGAAGACCGGTTTGCCAAAAATTGCTTTTTAACCGCATAATTAATTGCGTTACTGCAATATTTTTTTATAATTTATAAGGTGTGGCGAAAATGGAGAATCAAACAAATTTTCCATTCTCTTCGAAAAGCGGGGGGGACACTTTAAATACGCTAATCGAAAGATAGTTTTTTGGCTAGCTGGGAGAACGCCTATTATAAGTGCTACCTTTTCGTGTATGTGAGAAAAGCTACGTTGGATGGCTTTGAAGAAGACTGGTTGGGCAAAAATAGCCTTTTAACCGCATAATTAATTGCGTTACTGCAATAACTTAAAATAATTTATAAGGTGTGGCGAAAATGGAGAATCAAATAAATTTTTCAATTTCTTCGAAAAGCAGGGGTGACACTTAAATACGCTAATCGAAAGATAGTTTTTGGCTATCTGAGGGAACGCCTATTTTAAGTGCTACCTTTCCGTGTTTGTTAGAAGAGCTCCTTCCAAAGCCTTTGAGAAATACTGGTTTGCAAAAAATAGCCTTTCAACCGCATAATTAATTGCGTTACTGCAATAATTTTGCTTAATTTATAGGGTGTGGCCAAAATGGAGAATCAAACAAATTTTCCATTCTCTTCGAAAAGTAGGGGTGACATTTAAATACGCTAATCGAAAGATAGTTTTTGGCTATCTGAGAGAACATTTATTTTAAGTGATACCTTTTCGTGTATGTGAGAAAAGCTCCTTCCGAAGGCTTCGAGGAAGACGGGTTTGCCAAAAATTGCTTTTTAACCGCATAATTAATTGCGTTACTGCAATATTTTTTTATAATTTATAAGGTGTGGCGAAAATGGATAATCAAACAAATTTTCCATTCTCTTCGAAAAGCGGGGGGGGACACTTTAAATACGCTAATCGAAAGATAGTTTTTTGGCTAGCTGGGAGAACGCCTATTATAAGTGCTACCTTTTCGTGTATGTGAGAAGAGCTACGTTGGATGGCTTTGAAGAAGACTGGTTGGGCAAAAATAGCCTTTTAACCGCATAATTAATAGCGTTACTGCAATAATTTTTCCAAATTTATAAGGTGTGGCGAAAATGGAGAATCAAACAAATTTTTCATTCTCTTTAAAAAGCAGGGGTGAAACTTAAATACGCTAATCGAAAGATAGTTTTTTGGCTATCTGAGAAAACGCCTATTTTAAGTGCTATCTTTTCGTTGTTTGCGAGAAGAGCTCCTTCCTACGGCTTTGAGTAAGACTGGTTGGCCAAAAATAGCCTTTTAACGGCATAATTAATTGCGTTGCTGCAATAATTTTTCTTAATTTATAAGGTGTGGCGAAAATGGAGAATCAAACAAATTTTCCATTTTAAGTGCTACCTTTTCGTTTATGCGAGAAGAGCTCCTTCCTACGGCTTTGAGGAAGACTGGTTGGCCAAAAATACCCTTTTAACCGCATAATTAATTGCGTTGCTGTAATAATTTTTCTTAATTTATAAGGTGTGGCGAAAATGGAGAATCAAACAAATTTTCCATTCTCTTCGAAAAGCAGGGATGACAATTAAATACGCTAATCGAAAGATAGTTTTTTTGGCTCTCTGAAAGAACGTCTATTTTAAGTGCACCTTTTCGTGTATGTGAGAAGAGCTTCTTCCGAAGGCTTCGCGGAAGACTGGTTTGCCAAAAATTGCCTTTTAACCACATAATTAATTGCGTTACTGCAATATTTTTTTCATAATTTATTAGGTGTTGCGAATATAAAGAATCAAACAGATTTTCCATTCTCTTCGAAAAGCAGGGGTGACACTTTAAATACGCTAATCGAAAGATAGTTTTTTGGCTAGCTGGGAGAACGCATATTTTAGGTGCTACCTTTTCGTGTATGTGAGAAAAGATTCTTCCGAAAGCTTTAAGGAAGACTGGTTAGGCAAAAATAGCCTTTTAACTGCATAATTAATTGCGTTACTGCAATAATCTTTCTTAATTTATAAGGTGTGGCGAAAATGGAGAATCAAACAAATTTTCCATTCTCTTTAAAAAGCAGGCGTGACACTTAAATACGCTAATTATAAGATAGTTTTTTGGCTATCTGAGAGAACGCCTATTTTAAGTCCTACCTTTTGGTGTGTGTGAGAAGAGCTCCTTTCGAAGGCTTTGAGGAAGACTGGTTTGCCAAAAATAGCCTTTTAACCGCGTAATTAATTGCGTTACTGCAATAATTTTTCTTAATTTATAAGGTGTGGCGAATATGGAGAATCAAACAAATTTTTCATTCTCCTCGAAAAGCAGGGGTGACACTTTAAATAAGCTAATCGAAAGATAGTTTTTTGGCTATCTGGGAGAACACCTATTGTAAGTGCTATCTTTTCGTGTATGTGAGAAGAGCTTCTTCCGAAGGCTTTGAGGAGGACTGGTTAGCCAAATATAGCCTTTCAACCGGATTATTAATTGCGTTACTGCAATAATTTTTCTTAATTTATAGGGTGGGGTGAAAATGGAGAATCAAACGAATTTTCCATTCTCTTCTAAAAGGAGGGGTGACACTCAAATACGCAATCGCAAGATAGTTTTTTGGCTAGCTGAGAGAACGCCTATTTTAAGTGCTAGCGGTTCGTGTATGTGAGAAGAGCTTCTTCCGAAGGCTTTAAGGAAGACTGGTTTGCCAAAAATAGCCTTTTAACCGCATAATTAATTGCGTTACTGCAATAATTTTTCTTAATTTATAAGGTGTGGCGAAAATGGAGAATCAAACAAACTTTCTATTCTCTTTGAAAAGCAGGGGTGAGACTTAAATACGCTAATCGAAAGATAGTTTTTTAGCTATCTGGGAGAATGCCTATTTTAAGTGCTACCTTTTCGTGTATGTGAGAAGAGCTTCTTCCGAAGGCTTTGAGGAAGACTGGTTGGCCAAAAATAGCCTTTTAACTGCATAATTAATTGCGTGACTGCAATAAGTTTTCTTAATTAATAAGGTGTGGCGAAAATAAGGAATCAAACAAATTTTCTATTCTCTTCGAAAAGCAGGGGTGACACTTAAATACGCTAATTATAAGATAATTTTTTGGCTAAATGAGAGAACGCCTATTTTGAGTGCTACCTTTTCGTGTATGTGACAAGAGCTGCTTCCGAAGGCTTTGAGGAAGACTGGTTTGCCAAAAATAGCCTTTTAACCGCATAATTAATTGCGTTAGTGAAATAATTTTTCTTAATTTATAAGGTGTGGCGAAAATGGAGAATCAAACAAATTTTTCATTCCCTTCGAAAAGCAGGGGGGACACCTAAATACGCTAATCGAAAGATAGTTTTTTGGCTATCTGAGAGAACGCCTATTTTAAGTGATACCTTTTCGTGTATGTGAGAAGAGCTGCTTCCGAAGGCTTTCAGGAAGACTGGTTTGCCAAAAATAGCCTTTTAACCGCATAATTAATAGCGTTACTGCAATAATTTTTCCAAATTTATAAGGTGTGGCGAAAATGGAGAATCAAACAAATTTTTCATTCTCTTTAAAAAGCAGGGGTGAAACTTAAATACGCTAATCGAAAGATAGTTTTTTGGCTATCTGAGAAAACGCCTATTTTAAGTGCTATCTTTTCGTTGTTTGCGAGAAGAGCTCCTTCCTACGGCTTTGAGTAAGACTGGTTGGCCAAAAATAGCCTTTTAACGGCATAATTAATTGCGTTGCTGCAATAATTTTTCTTAATTTATAAGGTGTGGCGAAAATGGAGAATCAAACAAATTTTCCATTTTAAGTGCTACCTTTTCGTTTATGCGAGAAGAGCTCCTTCCTACGGCTTTGAGGAAGACTGGTTGGCCAAAAATACCCTTTTAACCGCATAATTAATTGCGTTGCTGTAATAATTTTTCTTAATTTATAAGGTGTGGCGAAAATGGAGAATCAAACAAATTTTCCATTCTCTTCGAAAAGCAGGGATGACAATTAAATACGCTAATCGAAAGATAGTTTTTTTGGCTCTCTGAAAGAACGTCTATTTTAAGTGCACCTTTTCGTGTATGTGAGAAGAGCTTCTTCCGAAGGCTTTGAGAAAGACTGGTTGGCCAAAAATAGCCTTTTAACCGGATAAGTAATTGCGTTACTGCAATAATTTTTCTTAATTTATAAGGTCTGGCGAAAATAGAGAATCAAATAAATTTTCCATTCTCTTCGAAAAACATGGGTGACACTTAAATACGCTAATCGATAGATAGTTTTTTGGCTATCTGGGAGAACGCCTATTTAAAGTGCTACCTTTTCGTGTATGTGAGAAGAGCTCCATCCGAAGGCTTTGAGGATAACTGGTTTGCCAAAAATAGCCTTTCAACCGCATAATTAATTGCGTGACTGCAATAATTTTGCTTAATTTATAGGGTGTGGCGAAAATGGACAATCAAATAAATTTTTCATTCTCTTCGAAAAGCAGGGGTGACACTTAAATACGCTAATCGAAAGATAGTTTTTTGGCTATCTGAGGGAACGCCTATTTTAAGTGCTCCCTTTTCGTGTATGTGAGAAGAGCTCCTTCCTAAGGCTTTGAGGAAGACTGGTTTGCCAAAAATAGACTTTCGACCACATAATTAATTGCGTTACTGCAATAATTTTGCTTAATTTATAGGGTGTGGCAAAAATGGACAATCAAATAAATTTTCCATCCTCTTCAAAAAGCAAGGATGACACTTAAATACGCTAATCGAAAGATAGTTTTTTGGCTATCTGAGAGAACGCCTATTTTAAGTGCACCTTTTCGTGTATGTGAGAAGAGCTTCTTCCGAAGGCTTTGAGAAAGACTGGTTGGCCAAAAATAGCCTTTTAACAAGATAAGTAATTGCGTTACTGCAATAATTTTTCTTAATTTATAAGGTGTGGCGAAAATGGAGAATCAAATAAATTTTCCATTCTCTTCGAAAAACATGGGTGACACTTAAATACGCTAATCGAAAGATAGTTTTTTGGCTATCTGGGAGAACGCCTATTTTAAGTGCTACTTTTTCGTGTATGTGAGAAGAGCTCCATCCGAAGGCTTTGAGGAAGACTGGTTTGCCAAAAATAGCCTTTCAACCGCATAATTAATTGCGTAACTGCAATAATTTTTCTTAATTTATAAGGTGTAGCGAAAATGGACAATCAAACAAATTTTCCATTCTCTTCGAAAAGCAGGCGTGACACTTAAATACGCTAATCGAAAGATAGTTTTTGGATATCTGAGAGAACGTCTATTTTAAGTCCTACCTTTTGGTGTGTGTGAGAAGAGCTCCTTTCGAAGGCTTTGAGGAAGACTGGTTTGCCAAAAATAGCCTTTTAACCGCGTAATTAATTGCGTTACTGCAATAATTTTTCTTAATTTATAAGGTGTGGCAAATATGGAGAATCAATCAAATTTTCCATTCTCTTTGAAAAGCAGGGGTAACAATTAAATACGCTAATTATAAGATAGTTTTTTGGCTATCTGAGAGAACGCCTATTTTAAGTCCTACCTTTTGGTGTGTGTGAGAAGAGCTCCTTTCGAAGGCTTTGAGGAAGACTGGTTTGCCAAAAATAGCCTTTTAACCGCGTAATTAATTGCGTTACTGCAATAATTTTTCTTAATTTATAAGGTGTGGCGAATATGGAGAATCAAACAAATTTTTCATTCTCCTCGAAAAGCAGGGGTGACACTTTAAATAAGCTAATCGAAAGATAGTTTTTTGGCTATCTGGGAGAACACCTATTGTAAGTGCTATCTTTTCGTGTATGTGAGAAGAGCTTCTTCCGAAGGCTTTGAGGAGGACTGGTTAGCCAAATATAGCCTTTCAACCGGATTATTAATTGCGTTACTGCAATAATTTTTCTTAATTTATAGGGTGGGGAGAAAATGGAGAATCAAACGAATTTTCCATTCTCTTCTAAAAGGAGGGGTGACACTCAAATACGCAATCGCAAGATAGTTTTTTGGCTAGCTGAGAGAACGCCTATTTTAAGTGCTACCTTTTCGTGTATGTGAGAAAAGCTTCTTCCGAAGCCTTCGAGGAAGACTGGTTTGCCAAAAATTGCCTTTTAACCGCATAATTAATTGCGTTACTGCAATATTTTTTTTATAATTTATTAGGTGTTGCGAATATAAAGAATCAAACAGATTTTCCATTCTCTTTGAAAAGCAGGGGTGACACTTTAAATACGCTAATCGAAAGATAGTTTTTTGGCTAGCTGGGAGAACGCATATTTTAGGTGCTACCTTTTCGTGTATGTGAAAAAAGCTTCTTCCGAAAGCTTTAAGGAAGACTAGTTAGGCAAAAATAGCCTTTTAACTGCATAATTAATTGCGTTACTGCAATAATCTTTCTTAATTTATAAGGTGTGGCGAAAATGGAGAATCAAACAAATTTTCCATTCTCTTTGAAAAGCAGGCGTGACACTTAAATACGCTAATTATAAGATAGTTTTTTGGCTATCTGAGAGAACGCCTATTTTAAGTCCTAGCTTTTGGTGTGTGTGAGAAGAGCTCCTTTCGAACGCTTTGAGGAAGACTGGTTTGCCAAAAATAGCCTTTTAACCGCGTAATTAATTGCGTTATTGCAATAATTTTTCTTAATTTATAAGGTGTGGCGAATATGGAGAATCAATCAAATTTTCCATTCTCTTTGAAAAGCAGGGGTAACACTTAAATACGCTAATTATAAGATAGTTTTTTGGCTATCTGAGAGAACGCCTATTTTAAGTCCTACCTTTTGGTGTGTGTGAGAAGAGCTCCTTTCGAAGGCTTTGAGGAAGACTGGTTTGCCAAAAATAGCCTTTTAACCGCGTAATTAATTGCGTTACTGCAATAATTTTTCTTAATTTATAAGGTGTGGCGAATATGGAGAATCAAACAAATTTTTCTTTCTCCTCGAAAAGCAGGGGTGACACTTTAAATAAGCTAATCGAAAGATAGTTTTTTGGCTATCTGGAAGAACACCTATTGTAAGTGCTATCTTTTCGTGTATGTGAGAAGAGCTTCTTCCGAAGGCTTTGAGGAGGACTGGTTAGCCAAATATAGCCTTTCAACCGCATAATTAATTGCGTGACCGCAATAATTTTGCTTAATTTTTAGGGTGTGGCGAAAATGGACAATCAAATAAATTTTTCATTCTCTTCGAAAAGCAGGGGTGACACTTAAATACGCTAATCGAAAGATACTTTTTTGGCTATCTGAGGGAACGCCTATTTTAAGTGCTACCTTTTCGTGTATGTGAGAAGAGCTCCTTCCCAAGGCTTTGAGGAAGACTGGTTTGCCAAAAATAGACTTTCGACCACATAATTAATTGCGTTACTGCAATAATTTTGCTTAATTTATAGGGTGTGGCGAAAATGGAGAATCAAACAAATTTTCCATTCTCTTCGAAAAGCAGGGGTGACACTTAAATAACTAATCGAAAGATAGTTTTTGGCTATCTGAGAGAACGTTTATTTTAAGTGCTACCTTTTCGTGTATGTGAGAAGAGCTCCATCCAAAGGCTTTGAGGAAAACTGGTTCGCCAAAAATAGCCTTTCAACCGCATAATTAATTGCGTTACTGCAATAATTTTGCTTAATTTATAGGGTGTGGCAAAAATGGACAATCAAATAAATTTTCCATCCTCTTCGAAAAGCAAGGATGACACTTAAATACGCTAATCGAAAGATAGTTTTTTGGCTATCTGAGAGAACGCCTATTTTAAGTGCACCTTTTCGTGTATGTGAGAAGAGCTTCTTCCGAAGGCTTTGAGAAAGACTGGTTGGCCAAAAATAGCCTTTTAACAAGATAAGTAATTGCGTTACTGCAATAATTTTTCTTAATTTATAAGGTGTGGCGAAAATGGAGAATCAAATAAATTTTCCATTCTCTTCGAAAAACATGGGTGACACTTAAATACGCTTAGCGAAAGATAGTTTTTTGGCTATCTGGGAGAACGCCTATTTTAAGTGCTACTTTTTCGTGTATGTGAGAAGAGCTCCATCCGAAGGCGTTGAGGAAGACTGGTTTGCCAAAAATAGCCTTTCAACCGCATAATTAATTGCGTAACTGCAATAATTTTTCTTAATTTATAAGGTGTAGCGAAAATGGACAATCAAACAAATTTTCCATTCTCTTCGAAAAGCAGGCGTGACACTTAAATACGCTAATCGAAAGATAGTTTTTGGATATCTGAGAGAACGTCTATTTTAAGTGCTACCTTTTCGTGTATGTGAGAAAAGCTTCTTCCGAAGGCTTCGCGGAAGACTGGTTTGCCAAAAATTGCCTTTTAACCGCATAATTAATTGCGTTACTGCAATATTTTTTTCATAATTTATTAGGTGTTGCGAATATAAAGAATCAAACAGATTTTCCATTCTCTTCGAAAAGCAGGGGTGACACTTTAAATACGCTAATCGAAAGATAGTTTTTTGGCTAGCTGGGAGAACGCATATTTTAGGTGCTACCTTTTCGTGTATGTGAGAAAAGATTCTTTCGAAAGCTTTAAGGAAGACTGGTTAGGCAAAAATAGCCTTTTAACTGCATAATTAATTGCGTTACTGCAATAATCTTTCTTAATTTATAAGGTGTGGCGAAAATGGAGAATCAAACAAATTTTCCATTCTCTTTGAAAAGCAGGCGTGACACTTAAATAGGCTAATTATAAGATAGTTTTTTGGCTATCTGAGAGAACGCCTATTTTAAGTCCTACCTTTTGGTGTGTGTGAGAAGAGCTCCTTTCGAAGGCTTTGAGGAAGACTGGTTTGCCAAAAATAGCCTTTTAACCGCGTAATTAATTGCGTTACTGCAATAATTTTATTAATTTATAAGGTGTGGCGAATATGGAGAATCAATCAAATTTTCTATTCTCTTTGAAAAGCAGGGGTAACACTTAAATACGCTAATTATAAGATAGTTTTTTGGCTATCTGAGAGAACGCCTATTTTAAGTCCTACCTTTTGGTGTGTGTGAGAAGAGCTCCTTTCGAAGGCTTTGAGGAAGACTGGTTTGCCAAAAATAGCCTTTTAACCGCGTAATTAATTGCGTTACTGCAATAATTTTTCTTAATTTATAAGGTGTGGCGAATATGGAGAATCAAACAAATTTTTCATTCTCCTCGAAAAGCAGGGGTGACACTTTAAATAAGCTAATCGAAAGATAGTTTTTTGGCTATCTGGGAGAACACCTATTGTAAGTGCTATCTTTTCGTGTATGTGAGAAGAGCTTCTTCCGAAGGCTTTGAGGAGGACTGGTTAGCCAAATATAGCCTTTCAACCGGATTATTAATTGCGTTACTGCAATAATTTTTCTTAATTTATAGGGTGGGGTGAAAATGGAGAATCAAACGAATTTTCCATTCTCTTCTAAAAGGAGGGGTGACACTCAAATACGCAATCGCAAGATAGTTTTTTGGCTAGCTGAGAGAACGCCTATTTTAAGTGCTAGCGGTTCGTGTATGTGAGAAGAGCTTCTTCCGAAGGCTTTGAGGAAGACTGGTTTGCCAAAAATAGCCTTTTAACCGCATAATTAATTGCGTTACTGCAATAATTTTTCTTAATTTATAAGGTCGGCGAAAATGGAGAATCAAACAAACTTTCTATTCTCTTTGAAAAGCAGGGGTGAGACTTAAATACGCTAATCGAAAGATAGTTTTTCGGCTATCTGAGGGAACGCCTATTTTAAGTGCTACCTTTCCGTGTATGTTAGAAGAGCTCCTTCGAAAGCCTTTGAGGAAGACTGGTTTGCAAAAAATGGCCTTTCAACCGCATAATTAATTGCGTTACTGCAATAATTTTGCTCAATTTATAGGGTGTGGCCAAAATGGAGAATCAAACAAATTTTCCATTCTCTTCGAAAAGTAGGGGTGACATTTAAATACGCTAATCGAAAGATAGTTTTTGGCTATCTGAGAGAACATTTATTTTAAGTGATACCTTTTCGTGTATGTAAGAAAAGCTCCTTCCGAAGGCTTCGAGGAAGACGGGTTTGCCAAAAATTGCTTTTTAACCGCATAATTAATTGCGTTACTGCAATATTTTTTTATAATTTATAAGGTGTGGCGAAAATGGAGAATCAAACAAATTTTCCATTCTCTTCGAAAAGCGGGGGGGACACTTTAAATACGCTAATCGAAAGATAGTTTTTTGGCTAGCTGGGAGAACGCCTATTATAAGTGCTACCTTTTCGTGTATGTGAGAAGAGCTACGTTGGATGGCTTTGAGGAAGACTGGTTGGGCAAAAATAGCCTTTTAACCGCATAATTAATTGCGTTACTGCAATAACTTTTCTTAATTTATAAGGTGTGGCGAAAATGGAGAATCAAACAAATTTTCCATTCTCTTTGAAAAGCATGCGTGACACTTAAATACGCTAATTATAAGATAGTTTTTTGGCTATCTGAGAGAACGCCTATTTTAAGTGCTACCTTTTCGTGTATGTGAGAAGAGCTTCTTCCGAAGGCTTTGAGAAATACTGGTTGGCCAAAAAATAGCCTTTCAACCGGATTATTAATTGCGTTACTGCAATAATTTTTCTTAATTTATAGGGTAGGGTGAAAATGGAGAATCAAACGAATTTTCCATTCTCTTCGAAAAGCAGGGGTAGCACTCAAATACGCTAATCGCAAGATAGTTTTTTGGCTATCTGGGAGAACGCCTATTTTAAGTGCTACCTTTTCGTGTATGTGAGAAGAGCTCCATCCGAAGGCTTTGAGGAAAACTGGTTTGCCCAAAATAGCCTTTCAACCGCATAATTAATTGCGTTACTGCAATAATTTTGCTTAATTTATAGGGTGTGGCGAAAATGGACAATCAAATAAATTTTTCAATCTCTTCGAAAAGCAGGGGTGACACTTAAATACGCTAATCGAAAGATAGTTGTTTGGCTATCTGAGGGAACGCCTATTTTAAGTGCTACCTTTCCGTGTATGTTAGAAGAGCTCCTTCCAAAGCCTTTGAGGAAGACTGGTTTGCAAAAAATAGCCTTTCAACCGCATAATTAATTGCGTTACTGCAATAATTTTGCTTAATTTATAGGGTGTGGCCAAAATGGAGAATCAAACAAATTTTCCATTCTCTTCGAAAAGTAGGGGTGACATTTAAATACGCTAATCGAAAGATAGTTTTTGGCTATCTGAGAGAACATTTATTTTAAGTGATACCTTTTCGTGTATGTGAGAAAAGCTCCTTCCGAAGGCTTCGAGGAAGACGGGTTTGCCAAAAATTGCTTTTTAACCGCATAATTAATTGCGTTACTGCAAAATTTTTTAAAATTTATAAGGTGTGGCGAAAATGGAGAATCAAACAAATTTTCCATTCTCTTCGAAAAGCGGGGGGGACACTTTAAATACGCTAATCGAAAGATAGTTTTTTGGCTAGCTGGGAGAACGCCTATTATAAGTGCTACCTTTTCGTGTATGTGAGAAGAGCTACGTTGGATGGCTTTGAAGAAGACTGGTTGGGCAAAAATAGCCTTTTAACCGCATAATTAATTGCGTTACTGCAATAACTTTTCTTAATTTATAAGGTGTGGCGAAAATGGAGAATCAAACAAATTTTCAATTCTCTTTGAAAAGCAGGCGTGACACTTAAATACGCTAATTATAAGATAGTTTTTTGGCTATCTGAGAGAACGCCTATTTTAAGTGCTACCTTTTCGTGTATGTGAGAAGAGCTTCTACCGAAGGCTTTGAGAAAGACTAGTTAGCCTAAAAATAGCCTTTCAACCGGATAATTAATTGCGTTACTGCAATAATTTTTCTTAATTTATAGGGTAGGGCGAAAATGGAGAATCAAACAAATTTTCCATTCTCTTCGAAAAGCAGGGGTGGCACTCAAATACGCTAATCGCAAGATAGTTTTTTGGCTATCTGAGGGAACGCCTATTTTAAGTGCTACCTTTTCGTGTATGTGAGAAAAGCTCTTTTCGAAGGCTTCGAGGAAGACTGGTTTGCCAAAATTGCCTTTTAACCGCATAATTAATTGCGTTACTGCAATAATTTTGCTTAATTTATAGGGTGTGGCGAAAATGGACAATCAAATAAATTTTTCAATCTCTTCGAAAAGCAGGGGTGACACTTAAATACGCTAATCGAAAGATAGTTTTTCGGCTATCTGAGGGAACGCCTATTTTAAGTGCTACCTTTCCGTGTATGTTAGAAGAGCTCCTTCGAAAGCCTTTGAGGAAGACTGGTTTGCAAAAAATGGCCTTTCAACCGCATAATTAATTGCGTTACTGCAATAATTTTTCTTAATTTATAGGGTAGGGTGAAAATGGAGAATCAAACGAATTTTCCATTCTCTTCGAAAAGCAGGGGTAGCACTCAAATACGCTAATCGCAAGATAGTTTTTTGGCTATCTGGGAGAACGCCTATTTTAAGTGCTACCTTTTCGTGTATGTGAGAAGAGCTGCATCCGAAGGCTTTGAGGAAAACTGGTTTGCCCAAAATAGCCTTTCAACCGCATAATTAATTGCGTTACTGCAATAATTTTGCTTAATTTATAGGGTGTGGCGAAAATGGACAATCAAATAAATTTTTCAATCTCTTCGAAAAGCAGGGGTGACACTTAAATACGCTAATCGAAAGATAGTTTTTTGGCTATCTGAGGGAACGCCTATTTTAAGTGCTACCTTTCCGTGTATGTTAGAAGAGCTCCTTCCAAAGCCTTTGAGAAATACTGGTTTGCAAAAAATAGCCTTTAAACCGCATAATTAATTGCGTTACTGCAATAATTTTGCTTAATTTATAGGGTGTGGCCAAAATGGAGAATCAAACAAATTTTCCATTCTCTTCGAAAAGTAGGGGTGACATTTAAATACGCTAATCGAAAGATAGTTTTTGGCTATCTGAGAGAACATTTATTTTAAGTGATACCTTTTCGTGTATGTGAGAAAAGCTCCTTCCGAAGGCTTCGAGGAAGACCGGTTTGCCAAAAATTGCTTTTTAACCGCATAATTAATTGCGTTACTGCAATATTTTTTTATAATTTATAAGGTGTGGCGAAAATGGAGAATCAAACAAATTTTCCATTCTCTTCGAAAAGCGGGGGGGACACTTTAAATACGCTAATCGAAAGATAGTTTTTTGGCTAGCTGGGAGAACGCCTATTATAAGTGCTACCTTTTCGTGTATGTGAGAAGAGCTACGTTGGATGGCTTTGAAGAAGACTGGTTGGGCAAAAATAGCCTTTTAAACGCATAATTAATTGCGTTACTGCAATAACTTTTCTTAATTTATATGTCGTGGCGAAAATGGAGAATCAAATAAATTTTTCAATTTCTTCGAAAAGCAGGGGTGACACTTAAATACGCTAATCGAAAGATAGTTTTTTGGCTATCTGAGGGAACGCCTATTTTATGTAAGTGCTACCTTTCCGTGTTTGTTAGAAGAGCTCCTTCCAAAGCCTTTGAGAAATACTGGTTTGCAAAAAATAGCCTTTCAACCGCATAATTAATTGCGTTACTGCAAAAATTTTGCTTAATTTATAGGGTGTGGCCAAAATGGAGAATCAAACAAATTTTCCATTCTCTTCGAAAAGTAGGGGTGACATTTAAATACGCTAATCGAAAGATAGTTTTTGGCTATCTGAGAGAACATTTATTTTAAGTGATACCTTTTCGTGTATGTGAGAAAAGCTCCTTCCGAAGGCTTCGAGGAAGACGGGTTTGCCAAAAATTGCTTTTTAACCGCATAATTAATTGCGTTACTGCAATATTTTTTTATAATTTATAAGGTGTGGCGAAAATGGAGAATCAAACAAATTTTCCATTCTCTTCGAAAAGCGGGGGGGACACTTTAAATACGCTAATCGAAAGATAGTTTTTTGGCTAGCTGGGAGAACGCCTATTATAAGTGCTACCTTTTCGTGTATGTGAGAAGAGCTACGTTGGATGGCTTTGATGAAGACTGGTTGGGCAAAAATAGCCTTTTAACCGCATAATTAATTGCGTTACTGCAATAACTTTTCTTAATTTATAAGGTGTGGCGAAAATGGAGAATCAAACAAATTTTCAATTCTCTTTGAAAAGCAGGCGTGACACTTAAATACGCTAATTATAAGATAGTTTTTTGGCTATCTGAGAGAACGCCTATTTTAAGTGCTACCTTTTCGTGTATGTGAGAAGAGCTTCTACCGAAGGCTTTGAGAAAGACTAGTTAGCCTAAAAATAGCCTTTCAACCGGATAATTAATTGCGTTACTGCAATAATTTTTCTTAATTTATAGGGTAGGGCGAAAATGGAGAATCAAACGAATTTTCCATTCTCTTCGAAAAGCAGGGGTGGCACTCAAATACGCTAATCGCAAGATAGTTTTTTGGCTATCTGAGGGAACGCCTATTTTAAGTGCTACCTTTTCGTGTATGTGAGAAAAGCTCCTTCCGAAGGCTTCGAGGAAGACTGGTTTGCCAAAATTGCCTTTTAACCGCATAATTAATTGCGTTACTGCAATAATTTTGCTTAATTTATAGGGTGTGGCGAAAATGGACAATCAAATAAATTTTTCAATCTCTTCGAAAAGCAGGGGTGACACTTAAATACGCTAATCGAAAGATAGTTTTTTGGCTATCTGAGGGAACGCCTATTTTAAGTGCTACCTTTCCGTGTATGTTAGAAGAGCTCCTTCGAAAGCCTTTGAGGAAGACTGGTTTGCAAAAAATGGCCTTTCAACCGCATAATTAATTGCGTTACTGCAATAATTTTGCTCAATTTATAGGGTGTGGCCAAAATAGAGAATCAAACAAATTTTCCATTCTCTTCGAAAAGTAGGGGTGACATTTAAATACGCTAATCGAAAGATAGTTTTTGGCTATCTGAGAGAACATTTATATTAAGTGATACCTTTTCGTGTATGTAAGAAAAGCTCCTTCCGAAGGCTTCGAGGAAGACGGGTTTGCCAAAAATTGCTTTTTAACCGCATAATTAATTGCGTTACTGCAATATTTTTTTATAATTTATAAGGTGTGGCGAAAATGGATAATCAAACAAATTTTCCATTCTCTTCGAAAAGCGGGGGGGACACTTTAAATACGCTAATCGAAAGATAGTTTTTTGGCTAGTGGGGAGAACGCCTATTATAAGTGCTACCTTTTCGTGTATGTGAGAAGAGCTACGTTGGATGGCTTTGAGGAAGACTGGTTGGGCAAAAATTGCCTTTTAACCGCATAATTAATTGCGTTACTGCAATAACTTTTCTTAATTTATAAGGTGTGGCGAAAATGGAGAATCAAACAAATTTTCCATTCTCTTTGAAAAGCAGGCGTGACACTTAAATACGCTAATTATAAGATAGTTTTTTGGCTATCTGAGAGAACGCCTATTTTAAGTGCTACCTTTTCGTGTATGTGAGAAGAGCTTTTTCCGAAGGCTTTGAGAAATACTGGTTGGCCAACAAATAGCCTTTCAACCGGATTATTAATTGCGTTACTGCAATAATTTTTCTTAATTTATAAGGTGTAGCGAAAATGGAGAATCAAACAAATTTTCCATTCTCTTCGAAAAGCAGGGGTGACACTTTAAATACGCTAATCGAAAGATAGTTTTTTAGGCTAGATGGGAGAACGCCTATTTTAAGTACTACCTTTGTGTGTATGTGAGAAGAGCTTCTTCCGAAGGCTTTGAGGAAGACTGGTTGGCCAAAAATAGCCTTTTAACCGCATAATTAATTGCGTGACTGCAATAATTTTTCTTAATTAATAAGGTGTGGCGAAAATGGAGAATCAAACAAATTTTCCATTCTCTTCGAAAAGCAGGGTTGACACTTAAATACTCTAATTATAAGATAATTTTTTGGCTATCTGAGAGAACGCCTATTTTGAGTGCTACCTTTTCGTGTATGTGAGAAGAGCTCCTTCCAAAGGCTTTGAGGAAGACTGGTTTGCCAAAAATAGCCTTTTAACCGCATAATTAATTGCGTTAGTGAAATAATTTTTCTTAATTTATAAGGTGTGGCGAAAATGGAGAATCAAACAAATTTTTCATTCTCTTCGAAAAGCAGACGGGACACCTAAATACGCTAATCGAAAGATAGTTTTTTGGCTATCTGAGAGAACGCCCATTTTAAGTGCTACCTTTTCGTGTATGTGAGAAGAGCTTCATCCGAAGGCTTTGAGGAAAACTGGTTTGCCAAAAATAGCCTTTCAACCGCATAATTAATTGCGTTACTGCAATAATTTTGCTTAATTTATAGGGTGTGGCGAAAATGGACAATCAAATAAATTTTTCGATCTCTTCGAAAAGCAGGGGTGACACTTAAATACGCTAATCGAAAGATAGTTTTTTGGCTATTTGAGAGAACGCTTATTTTAATTTCTACCGTTTCGTGTATGTAAGAAGAGCTACTCCCGAAGGCTTTGAGGAAGACTGGTTTTCAAAAAATAGCCTTTTAAACGCATAATTAATTGCGTTACTGCAATAATTTTTCTTAATTTATAAGGTGTTGCGAAAATGGAGAATCAAACAAATTTTCCATCCTTTTCGAAAAGCAGGGATGACACTTAAATACGCTAATCGAAAGATAGTTTTTTGGCTATCTGAAAGAACGTCTATTTTAAGTGCACCTTTTCGTGTATGTGAGAAGAGCTTCTTCCGAAGGCTTTGAGAAATATTGGTTGGCCAAAAATAGCCTTTTAACCGGATAAGTAATTGCGTTACTGCAATAATTTTTCTTAATTTATAGGGGAGGGTGAAAATGGAGAATCAAACGAATTTTCCATTCTCTTCGAAAAGCAGGGGTAGCACTCAAATACGCTAATCGCAAGATAGTTTTTTGGCTATCTGAGGGAACGCCTATTTTAAGTGCTACCTTTTTGTGTATGTGAGAAAAGCTCCTTCCGAAGGCTTCGAGGAAGACTGGTTTGCCAAAATTGCCTTTTAACCACATAATTAATTGCGTTACTGCAATAATTTTGCTTAATTTATAGGGTGTGGCGAAAATGGACAATCAAATAAATTTTTCAATCTCTTCGAAAAGCAGGGGTGACACTTAAATACGCTAATCGAAAGATAGTTTTTTGGCTATCTGGGAGAACGCCTATTTTAAGTGCTACCTTTTCGTGTATGTGAGAAGAGCTCCATCCGAAGGCTTTGAGGAAAACTGGTTTGCCCAAAATAGCCTTTCAACCGCATAATTAATTGCGTTACTGCAATAATTTTGCTTAATTTATAGGGTGTGGCGAAAATGGACAATCAAATAAATTTTTCAATCTCTTCGAAAAGCAGGGGTGACACTTAAATACGCTAATCGAAAGATAGTTTTTTGGCTATCTGAGGGAACGCCTATTTTAAGTGCTACCTTTCCGTGTATGTTAGAAGAGCTCCTTCCAAAGCCTTTGAGGAAGACTGGTTTGCAAAAAATAGCCTTTCAACCGCATAATTAATTGCGTTACTGCAATAATTTTGCTTAATTTATAGGGTGTGGCCAAAATGGAGAATCAAACAAATTTTCCATTCTCTTCGAAAAGTAGGGGTGACATTTAAATACGCTAATCGAAAGATAGTTTTTGGCTATCTGAGAGAACATTTATTTTAAGTGATACCTTTTCGTGTATGTGAGAAAAGCTCCTTCCGAAGGCTTCGAGGAAGACGGGTTTGCCAAAAATTGCTTTTTAACCGCATAATTAATTGCGTTACTGCAATATTTTTTTATAATTTATAAGGTGTGGCGAAAATGGAGAATCAAACAAATTTTCCATTCTCTTCGAAAAGCGGGGGGGACACTTTAAATACGCTAATCGAAAGATAGTTTTTTGGCTAGCTGGGAGAACGCCTATTATAAGTGCTACCTTTTCGTGTATGTGAGAAGAGCTACGTTGGATGGCTTTGAAGAAGACTGGTTGGGCAAAAATAGCCTTTTAACCGCATAATTAATTGCGTTACTGCAATAACTTTTCTTAATTTATAAGGTGTGGCGAAAATGGAGAATCAAACAAATTTTCAATTCTCTTTGAAAAGCAGGCGTGACACTTAAATACGCTAATTATAAGATAGTTTTTTGGCTATCTGAGAGAACGCCTATTTTAAGTGCTACCTTTTCGTGTATGTGAGAAGAGCTTCTACCGAAGGCTTTGAGAAAGACTAGTTAGCCTAAAAATAGCCTTTCAACCGGATAATTAATTGCGTTACTGCAATAATTTTTCTTAATTTATAGGGTAGGGCGAAAATGGAGAATCAAACGAATTTTCCATTCTCTTCGAAAAGCAGGGGTGGCACTCAAATACGCTAATCGCAAGATAGTTTTTTGGCTATCTGAGGGAACGCCTATTTTAAGTGCTACCTTTTCGTGTATGTGAGAAAAGCTCTTTTCGAAGGCTTCGAGGAAGACTGGTTTGCCAAAATTGCCTTTTAACCGCATAATTAATTGCGTTACTGCAATAATTTTGCTTAATTTATAGGGTGTGGCGAAAATGGACAATCAAATAAATTTTTCAATCTCTTCGAAAAGCAGGGGTGACACTTAAATACGCTAATCGAAAGATAGTTTTTCGGCTATCTGAGGGAACGCCTATTTTAAGTGCTACCTTTCCGTGTATGTTAGAAGAGCTCCTTCGAAAGCCTTTGAGGAAGACTGGTTTGCAAAAAATGGCCTTTCAACCGCATAATTAATTGCGTTACTGCAATAATTTTGCTCAATTTATAGGGTGTGGCCAAAATGGAGAATCAAACAAATTTTCCATTCTCTTCGAAAAGTAGGGGTGACATTTAAATACGCTAATCGAAAGATAGTTTTTGGCTATCTGAGAGAACATTTATTTTAAGTGATACCTTTTCGTGTATGTAAGAAAAGCTCCTTCCGAAGGCTTCGAGGAAGACGGGTTTGCCAAAAATTGCTTTTTAACCGCATAATTAATTGCGTTACTGCAATATTTTTTTATAATTTATAAGGTGTGGCGAAAATGGAGAATCAAACAAATTTTCCATTCTCTTCGAAAAGCGGGGGGGACACTTTAAATACGCTAATCGAAAGATAGTTTTTCGGCTATCTGAGGGAACGCCTATTTTAAGTGCTACCTTTCCGTGTATGTTAGAAGAGCTCCTTCGAAAGCCTTTGAGGAAGACTGGTTTGCAAAAAATGGCCTTTCAACCGCATAATTAATTGCGTTACTGCAATAATTTTGCTCAATTTATAGGGTGTGGCCAAAATGGAGAATCAAACAAATTTTCCATTCTCTTCGAAAAGTAGGGGTGACACTTAAATACGCTAATTATAAGATAGTTTTTTGGCTATCTGAGAGAACGCCTATTTTAAGTGCTACCTTTTCGTGTATGTGAGAAGAGCTTCTTCCGAAGGCTTTGAGAAATACTGGTTGGCCAAAAAATAGCCTTTCAACCGGATTATTAATTGCGTTACTGCAATAATTTTTCTTAATTTATAGGGTAGGGTGAAAATGGAGAATCAAACGAATTTTCCATTCTCTTCGAAAAGCAGGGGTAGCACTCAAATACGCTAATCGCAAGATAGTTTTTTGGCTATCTGAGGGAACGCCTATTTTAAGTGCTACCTTTTTGTGTATGTGAGAAAAGCTCCTTCCGAAGGCTTCGAGGAAGACTGGTTTGCCAAAATTGCCTTTTAACTACATAATTAATTGCGTTACCGCAATAATTTTGCTTAATTTATAGGGTGTGGCGAAAATGGACAATCAAATAAATTTTTCAATCTCTTCGAAAAGCAGGGGTGACACTTAAATACGCTAATCGAAAGATAGTTTTTTGGCTATCTGGGAGAACGCCTATTTTAAGTGCTACCTTTTCGTGTATGTGAGAAGAGCTGCATCCGAAGGCTTTGAGGAAAACTGGTTTGCCCAAAATAGCCTTTCAACCGCATAATTAATTGCGTTACTGCAATAATTTTGCTTAATTTATAGGGTGTGGCGAAAATGGACAATCAAATAAATTTTTCAATCTCTTCGAAAAGCAGGGGTGACACTTAAATACGCTAATCGAAAGATAGTTTTTTGGCTATCTGAGGGAACGCCTATTTTAAGTGCTACCTTTCCGTGTATGTTAGAAGAGCTCCTTCCAAAGCCTTTGAGAAATACTGGTTTGCAAAAAATAGCCTTCAAACCGCATAATTAATTGCGTTACTGCAATAATTTTGCTTAATTTATAGGGTGTGGCCAAAATGGAGAATCAAACAAATTTTCCATTCTCTTCGAAAAGTAGGGGTGACATTTAAATACGCTAATCGAAAGATAGTTTTTGGCTATCTGAGAGAACATTTATTTTAAGTGATACCTTTTCGTGTATGTGAGAAAAGCTCCTTCCGAAGGCTTCGAGGAAGACCGGTTTGCCAAAAATTGCTTTTTAACCGCATAATTAATTGCGTTACTGCAATATTTTTTTATAATTTATAAGGTGTGGCGAAAATGGAGAATCAAACAAATTTTCCATTCTCTTCGAAAAGCGGGGGGGACACTTTAAATACGCTAATCGAAAGATAGTTTTTTGGCTAGCTGGGAGAACGCCTATTATAAGTGCTACCTTTTCGTGTATGTGAGAAAAGCTACGTTGGATGGCTTTGAAGAAGACTGGTTGGGCAAAAATAGCCTTTTAACCGCATAATTAATTGCGTTACTGCAATAACTTAAAATAATTTATAAGGTGTGGCGAAAATGGAGAATCAAATAAATTTTTCAATTTCTTCGAAAAGCAGGGGTGACACTTAAATACGCTAATCGAAAGATAGTTTTTGGCTATCTGAGGGAACGCCTATTTTAAGTGCTACCTTTCCGTGTTTGTTAGAAGAGCTCCTTCCAAAGCCTTTGAGAAATACTGGTTTGCAAAAAATAGCCTTTCAACCGCATAATTAATTGCGTTACTGCAATAATTTTGCTTAATTTATAGGGTGTGGCCAAAATGGAGAATCAAACAAATTTTCCATTCTCTTCGAAAAGTAGGGGTGACATTTAAATACGCTAATCGAAAGATAGTTTTTGGCTATCTGAGAGAACATTTATTTTAAGTGATACCTTTTCGTGTATGTGAGAAAAGCTCCTTCCGAAGGCTTCGAGGAAGACGGGTTTGCCAAAAATTGCTTTTTAACCGCATAATTAATTGCGTTACTGCAATATTTTTTTATAATTTATAAGGTGTGGCGAAAATGGATAATCAAACAAATTTTCCATTCTCTTCGAAAAGCGGGGGGGGACACTTTAAATACGCTAATCGAAAGATAGTTTTTTGGCTAGCTGGGAGAACGCCTATTATAAGTGCTACCTTTTCGTGTATGTGAGAAGAGCTACGTTGGATGGCTTTGAAGAAGACTGGTTGGGCAAAAATAGCCTTTTAACCGCATAATTAATTGCGTTACTGCAATAACTTTTCTTAATTTATAAGGTGTGGCGAAAATGGAGAATCAAACAAATTTTCAATTCTCTTTGAAAAGCAGGCGTGACACTTAAATACGCTAATTATAAGATAGTTTTTTGGCTATCTGAGAGAACGCCTATTTTAAGTGCTACCTTTTCGTGTATGTGAGAAGAGCTTCTACCGAAGGCTTTGAGAAAGACTAGTTAGCCTAAAAATAGCCTTTCAACCGGATAATTAATTGCGTTACTGCAATAATTTTTCTTAATTTATAGGGTAGGGCGAAAATGGAGAATCAAACGAATTTTCCATTCTCTTCGAAAAGCAGGGGTGGCACTCAAATACGCTAATCGCAAGATAGTTTTTTGGCTATCTGAGGGAACGCCTATTTTAAGTGCTACCTTTTCGTGTATGTGAGAAAAGCTCCTTCCGAAGGCTTCGAGGAAGACTGGTTTGCCAAAATTGCCTTTTAACCGCATAATTAATTGCGTTACTGCAATAATTTTGCTTAATTCATAGGGTGTGGCGAAAATGGACAATCAAATAAATTTTTCAATCTCTTCGAAAAGCAGGGGTGACACTTAAATACGCTAATTATAAGATAGTTTTTTGGCTATCTGAGAGAACGCCTATTTTAAGTGCTACCTTTTCGTGTATGTGAGAAGAGCTTTTTCCGAAGGCTTTGAGAAATACTGGTTGGCCAAAAAATAGCCTTTCAACCGGATTATTAATTGCGTTACTGCAATAATTTTTCTTAATTTATAAGGTGTAGCGAAAATGGAGAATCAAACAAATTTTCCATTCTCTTCGAAAAGCAGGGGTGACACTTTAAATACGCTAATCGAAAGATAGTTTTTTAGGCTAGATGGGAGAACGCCTATTTTAAGTACTACCTTTGTGTGTATGTGAGAAGAGCTTCTTCCGAAGGCTTTGAGGAAGACTGGTTGGCCAAAAATAGCCTTTTAACCGCATAATTAATTGCGTGACTGCAATAATTTTTCTTAATTAATAAGGTGTGGCGAAAATGGAGAATCAAACAAATTTTCCATTCTCTTCGAAAAGCAGGGTTGACACTTAAATACTCTAATTATAAGATAATTTTTTGGCTATCTGAGAGAACGCCTATTTTGAGTGCTACCTTTTCGTGTATGTGAGAAGAGCTCCTTCCAAAGGCTTTGAGGAAGACTGGTTTGCCAAAAATAGCCTTTTAACCGCATAATTAATTGCGTTAGTGAAATAATTTTTCTTAATTTATAAGGTGTGGCGAAAATGGAGAATCAAACAAATTTTTCATTCTCTTCGAAAAGCAGACGGGACACCTAAATACGCTAATCGAAAGATAGTTTTTTGGCTATCTGAGAGAACGCCCATTTTAAGTGCTACCTTTTCGTGTATGTGAGAAGAGCTTCATCCGAAGGCTTTGAGGAAAACTGGTTTGCCAAAAATAGCCTTTCAACCGCATAATTAATTGCGTTACTGCAATAATTTTGCTTAATTTATAGGGTGTGGCGAAAATGGACAATCAAATAAATTTTTCGATCTTTTCGAAAAGCAGGGGTGACACTTAAATACGCTAATCGAAAGATAGTTTTTTGGCTATTTGAGAGAACGCTTATTTTAATTTCTACCGTTTCGTGTATGTAAGAAGAGCTACTCCCGAAGGCTTTGAGGAAGACTGGTTTTCCAAAAATAGCCTTTTAAACGCATAATTAATTGCGTTACTGCAATAATTTTTCTTAATTTATAAGGTGTTGCGAAAATGGAGAATCAAACAAATTTTCCATCCTTTTCGAAAAGCAGGGATGACACTTAAATACGCTAATCGAAAGATAGTTTTTTGGCTATCTGAAAGAACGTCTATTTTAAGTGCACCTTTTCGTGTATGTGAGAAGAGCTTCTTCCGAAGGCTTTGAGAAATATTGGTTGGCCAAAAATAGCCTTTTAACCGGATAAGTAATTGCGTTACTGCAATAATTTTTCTTAATTTATAGGGTAGGGCGAAAATGGAGAATCAAACGAATTTTCCATTCTCTTCGAAAAGCAGGGGTGGCACTCAAATACGCTAATCGCAAGATAGTTTTTTGGCTATCTGAGGGAACGCCTATTTTAAGTGCTACCTTTTCGTGTATGTGAGAAAAGCTCCTTCCGAAGGCTTCGAGGAAGACTGGTTTGCCAAAATTGCCTTTTAACCGCATAATTAATTGCGTTACTGCAATAATTTTGCTTAATTTATAGGGTGTGGCGAAAATGGACAATCAAATAAATTTTTCAATCTCTTCGAAAAGCAGACGGGACACCTAAATACGCTAATCGAAAGATAGTTTTTTGGCTATCTGAGAGAACGCCCATTTTAAGTGCTACCTTTTCGTGTATGTGAGAAGAGCTTCATCCGAAGGCTTTGAGGAAAACTGGTTTGCCAAAAATAGCATTTCAACCGCATAATTAATTGCGTTACGGCAATAATTTTGCTTAATTTATAGGGTGTGGCGAAAATGGACAATCAAATAAATTTTTCGATCTCTTCGAAAAGCAGGGGTGACACTTAAATACGCTAATCGAAAGATAGTTTTTTGGCTATTTGAGAGAACGCTTATTTTAATTTCTACCGGTTCGTGTATGTAAGAAGAGCTACTCCCGAAGGCTTTGAGGAAGACTGGTTTTCCAAAAATAGCCTTTTAACCGCATAATTAATTGCGTTACTGCAATAATTTTTCTTAATTTATAAGGTGTTGCGAAAATGGAGAATCAAACAAATTTTCCATCCTTTTCGAAAAGCAGGGATGACACTTAAATACGCTAATCGAAAGATAGTTTTTTGGCTATCTGAAAGAACGTCTATTTTAAGTGCACCTTTTCGTGTATGTGAGAAGAGCTTCTTCCGAAGGCTTTGAGAAATATTGGTTGGCCAAAAATAGCCTTTTAACCGGATAAGTAATTGCGTTACAGCAAAAATTTTCTTAATTTATAAGGTGTGGCGAAAATGGAGAATCAAATAAATTTTTCAATTTCTTCGAAAAGCAGGGGTGACACTTAAATACGCTAATCGAAAGATAGTTTTTTGGCTATCTGAGGGAACGCCTATTTTAAGTGCTACCTTTCCGTGTTTGTTAGAAGAGCTCCTTCCAAAGCCTTTGAGGAAGACTGGTTTGCAAAAAATAGCCTTTCAACCGCATAATTAATTGCGTTACTGCAATAATTTTGCTTAATTTATAGGGTGTGGCGAAAATGGAGAATCAAACAAATTTTCAATTCTCTTCGAAAAACAGGGTTGACACTTAAATACTCTAATTATAAGATAATTTTTTGGCTATCTGAGAGAACGCCTATTTTGAGTGCTACCTTTTCGTGTATGTGAGAAGAGCTCCTTCCAAAGGCTTTGAGGAAGACTGGTTTGCCAAAAATAGCCTTTTAACCGCATAATTAATTGCGTTAGTGAAATAATTTTTCTTAATTTATAAGGTGTGGCGAAAATGGAGAATCAAACAAATTTTTCATTCTCTTCGAAAAGCAGACGGGACACCTAAATACGCTAATCGAAAGATAGTTTTTTGGCTATCTGAGAGAACGCCCATTTTAAGTGCTACCTTTTCGTGTATGTGAGAAGAGCTTCATCCGAAGGCTTTGAGGAAAACTGGTTTGCCAAAAATAGCCTTTCAACCGCATAATTAATTGCGTTACTGCAATAATTTTGCTTAATTTATAGGGTGTGGCGAAAATGGACAATCAAATAAATTTTTCGATCTTTTCGAAAAGCAGGGGTGACACTTAAATACGCTAATCGAAAGATAGTTTTTTGGCTATTTGAGAGAACGCTTATTTTAATTTCTACCGTTTCGTGTATGTAAGAAGAGCTACTCCCGAAGGCTTTGAGGAAGACTGGTTTTCCAAAAATAGCCTTTTAAACGCATAATTAATTGCGTTACTGCAATAATTTTTCTTAATTTATAAGGTGTTGCGAAAATGGAGAATCAAACAAATTTTCCATCCTTTTCGAAAAGCAGGGATGACACTTAAATACGCTAATCGAAAGATAGTTTTTTGGCTATCTGAAAGAACGTCTATTTTAAGTGCACCTTTTCGTGTATGTGAGAAGAGCTTCTTCCGAAGGCTTTGAGAAATATTGGTTGGCCAAAAATAGCCTTTTAACCGGATAAGTAATTGCGTTACTGCAATAATTTTTCTTAATTTATAGGGTAGGGCGAAAATGGAGAATCAAACGAATTTTCCATTCTCTTCGAAAAGCAGGGGTGGCACTCAAATACGCTAATCGCAAGATAGTTTTTTGGCTATCTGAGGGAACGCCTATTTTAAGTGCTACCTTTTCGTGTATGTGAGAAAAGCTCCTTCCGAAGGCTTCGAGGAAGACTGGTTTGCCAAAATTGCCTTTTAACCGCATAATTAATTGCGTTACTGCAATAATTTTGCTTAATTCATAGGGTGTGGCGAAAATGGACAATCAAATAAATTTTTCAATCTCTTCGAAAAGCAGGGGTGACACTTAAATACGCTAATTATAAGATAGTTTTTTGGCTATCTGAGAGAACGCCTATTTTAAGTGCTACCTTTTCGTGTATGTGAGAAGAGCTTTTTCCGAAGGCTTTGAGAAATACTGGTTGGCCAAAAAAAAGCCTTTCAACCGGATTATTAATTGCGTTACTGCAATAATTTTTCTTAATTTATAAGGTGTAGCGAAAATGGAGAATCAAACAAATTTTCCATTCTCTTCGAAAAGCAGGGGTGACACTTTAAATACGCTAATCGAAAGATAGTTTTTTAGGCTAGATGGGAGAACGCCTATTTTAAGTACTACCTTTGTGTGTATGTGAGAAGAGCTTCTTCCGAAGGCTTTGAGGAAGACTGGTTGGCCAAAAATAGCCTTTTAACCGCATAATTAATTGCGTGACTGCAATAATTTTTCTTAATTAATAAGGTGTGGCGAAAATGGAGAATCAAACAAATTTTCCATTCTCTTCGAAAAGCAGGGTTGACACTTAAATACTCTAATTATAAGATAATTTTTTGGCTATCTGAGAGAACGCCTATTTTGAGTGCTACCTTTTCGTGTATGTGAGAAGAGCTCCTTCCAAAGGCTTTGAGGAAGACTGGTTTGCCAAAAATAGCCTTTTAACCGCATAATTAATTGCGTTAGTGAAATAATTTTTCTTAATTTATAAGGTGTGGCGAAAATGGAGAATCAAACAAATTTTTCATTCTCTTCGAAAAGCAGACGGGACACCTAAATACGCTAATCGAAAGATAGTTTTTTGGCTATCTGAGAGAACGCCCATTTTAAGTGCTACCTTTTCGTGTATGTGAGAAGAGCTTCATCCGAAGGCTTTGAGGAAAACTGGTTTGCCAAAAATAGCCTTTCAACCGCATAATTAATTGCGTTACTGCAATAATTTTGCTTAATTTATAGGGTGTGGCGAAAATGGACAATCAAATAAATTTTTCGATCTTTTCGAAAAGCAGGGGTGACACTTAAATACGCTAATCGAAAGATAGTTTTTTGGCTATTTGAGAGAACGCTTATTTTAATTTCTACCGTTTCGTGTATGTAAGAAGAGCTACTCCCGAAGGCTTTGAGGAAGACTGGTTTTCCAAAAATAGCCTTTTAAACGCATAATTAATTGCGTTACTGCAATAATTTTTCTTAATTTATAAGGTGTTGCGAAAATGGAGAATCAAACAAATTTTCCATCCTTTTCGAAAAGCAGGGATGACACTTAAATACGCTAATCGAAAGATAGTTTTTTGGCTATCTGAAAGAACGTCTATTTTAAGTGCACCTTTTCGTGTATGTGAGAAGAGCTTCTTCCGAAGGCTTTGAGAAATATTGGTTGGCCAAAAATAGCCTTTTAACCGGATAAGTAATTGCGTTACTGCAATAATTTTTCTTAATTTATAGGGTAGGGCGAAAATGGAGAATCAAACGAATTTTCCATTCTCTTCGAAAAGCAGGGGTGGCACTCAAATACGCTAATCGCAAGATAGTTTTTTGGCTATCTGAGGGAACGCCTATTTTAAGTGCTACCTTTTCGTGTATGTGAGAAAAGCTCCTTCCGAAGGCTTCGAGGAAGACTGGTTTGCCAAAATTGCCTTTTAACCGCATAATTAATTGCGTTACTGCAATAATTTTGCTTAATTTATAGGGTGTGGCGAAAATGGACAATCAAATAAATTTTTCAATCTCTTCGAAAAGCAGACGGGACACCTAAATACGCTAATCGAAAGATAGTTTTTTGGCTATCTGAGAGAACGCCCATTTTAAGTGCTACCTTTTCGTGTATGTGAGAAGAGCTTCATCCGAAGGCTTTGAGGAAAACTGGTTTGCCAAAAATAGCCTTTCAACCGCATAATTAATTGCGTTACGGCAATAATTTTGCTTAATTTATAGGGTGTGGCGAAAATGGACAATCAAATAAATTTTTCGATCTCTTCGAAAAGCAGGGGTGACACTTAAATACGCTAATCGAAAGATAGTTTTTTGGCTATTTGAGAGAACGCTTATTTTAATTTCTACCGGTTCGTGTATGTAAGAAGAGCTACTCCCGAAGGCTTTGAGGAAGACTGGTTTTCCAAAAATAGCCTTTTAACCGCATAATTAATTGCGTTACTGCAATAATTTTTCTTAATTTATAAGGTGTTGCGAAAATGGAGAATCAAACAAATTTTCCATCCTTTTCGAAAAGCAGGGATGACACTTAAATACGCTAATCGAAAGATAGTTTTTTGGCTATCTGAAAGAACGTCTATTTTAAGTGCACCTTTTCGTGTATGTGAGAAGAGCTTCTTCCGAAGGCTTTGAGAAATATTGGTTGGCCAAAAATAGCCTTTTAACCGGATAAGTAATTGCGTTACAGCAAAAATTTTCTTAATTTATAAGGTGTGGCGAAAATGGAGAATCAAATAAATTTTTCAATTTCTTCGAAAAGCAGGGGTGACACTTAAATACGCTAATCGAAAGATAGTTTTTTGGCTATCTGAGGGAACGCCTATTTTAAGTGCTACCTTTCCGTGTTTGTTAGAAGAGCTCCTTCCAAAGCCTTTGAGGAAGACTGGTTTGCAAAAAATAGCCTTTCAACCGCATAATTAATTGCGTTACTGCAATAATTTTGCTTAATTTATAGGGTGTGGCGAAAATGGAGAATCAAACAAATTTTCAATTCTCTTCGAAAAACAGGGTTGACACTTAAATACTCTAATTATAAGATAATTTTTTGGCTATCTGAGAGAACGCCTATTTTGAGTGCTACCTTTTCGTGTATGTGAGAAGAGCTCCTTCCAAAGGCTTTGAGGAAGACTGGTTTGCCAAAAATAGCCTTTTAACCGCATAATTAATTGCGTTAGTGAAATAATTTTTCTTAATTTATAAGGTGTGGCGAAAATGGAGAATCAAACAAATTTTTCATTCTCTTCGAAAAGCAGACGGGACACCTAAATACGCTAATCGAAAGATAGTTTTTTGGCTATCTGAGAGAACGCCCATTTTAAGTGCTACCTTTTCGTGTATGTGAGAAGAGCTTCATCCGAAGGCTTTGAGGAAAACTGGTTTGCCAAAAATAGCCTTTCAACCGCATAATTAATTGCGTTACTGCAATAATTTTGCTTAATTTATAGGGTGTGGCGAAAATGGACAATCAAATAAATTTTTCGATCTTTTCGAAAAGCAGGGGTGACACTTAAATACGCTAATCGAAAGATAGTTTTTTGGCTATTTGAGAGAACGCTTATTTTAATTTCTACCGTTTCGTGTATGTAAGAAGAGCTACTCCCGAAGGCTTTGAGGAAGACTGGTTTTCCAAAAATAGCCTTTTAAACGCATAATTAATTGCGTTACTGCAATAATTTTTCTTAATTTATAAGGTGTTGCGAAAATGGAGAATCAAACAAATTTTCCATCCTTTTCGAAAAGCAGGGATGACACTTAAATACGCTAATCGAAAGATAGTTTTTTGGCTATCTGAAAGAACGTCTATTTTAAGTGCACCTTTTCGTGTATGTGAGAAGAGCTTCTTCCGAAGGCTTTGAGAAATATTGGTTGGCCAAAAATAGCCTTTTAACCGGATAAGTAATTGCGTTACTGCAATAATTTTTCTTAATTTATAGGGTAGGGCGAAAATGGAGAATCAAACGAATTTTCCATTCTCTTCGAAAAGCAGGGGTGGCACTCAAATACGCTAATCGCAAGATAGTTTTTTGGCTATCTGAGGGAACGCCTATTTTAAGTGCTACCTTTTCGTGTATGTGAGAAAAGCTCCTTCCGAAGGCTTCGAGGAAGACTGGTTTGCCAAAATTGCCTTTTAACCGCATAATTAATTGCGTTACTGCAATAATTTTGCTTAATTTATAGGGTGTGGCGAAAATGGACAATCAAATAAATTTTTCAATCTCTTCGAAAAGCAGACGGGACACCTAAATACGCTAATCGAAAGATAGTTTTTTGGCTATCTGAGAGAACGCCCATTTTAAGTGCTACCTTTTCGTGTATGTGAGAAGAGCTTCATCCGAAGGCTTTGAGGAAAACTGGTTTGCCAAAAATAGCCTTTCAACCGCATAATTAATTGCGTTACGGCAATAATTTTGCTTAATTTATAGGGTGTGGCGAAAATGGACAATCAAATAAATTTTTCGATCTCTTCGAAAAGCAGGGGTGACACTTAAATACGCTAATCGAAAGATAGTTTTTTGGCTATTTGAGAGAACGCTTATTTTAATTTCTACCGTTTCGTGTATGTAAGAAGAGCTACTCCCGAAGGCTTTGAGGAAGACTGGTTTTCCAAAAATAGCCTTTTAACCGCATAATTAATTGCGTTACTGCAATAATTTTTCTTAATTTATAAGGTGTTGCGAAAATGGAGAATCAAACAAATTTTCCATCTTTTTCGAAAAGCAGGGATGACACTTAAATACGCTAATCGAAAGATAGTTTTTTGGCTATCTGAAAGAACGTCTATTTTAAGTGCACCTTTTCGTGTATGTGAGAAGAGCTTCTTCCGAAGGCTTTGAGAAATATTGGTTGGCCAAAAATAGCCTTTTAACCGGATAAGTAATTGCGTTACAGCAAAAATTTTCTTAATTTATAAGGTGTGGCGAAAATGGAGAATCAAATAAATTTTTCAATTTCTTCGAAAAGCAGGGGTGACACTTAAATACGCTAATCGAAAGATAGTTTTTTGGCTATCTGAGGGAACGCCTATTTTAAGTGCTACCTTTCCGTGTTTGTTAGAAGAGCTCCTTCCAAAGCCTTTGAGGAAGACTGGTTTGCAAAAAATAGCCTTTCAACCGCATAATTAATTGCGTTACTGCAATAATTTTGCTTAATTTATAGGGTGTGGCGAAAATGGAGAATCAAACAAATTTTCAATTCTCTTCGAAAAACAGGGGTGACACTTAAATACGCTAATCGAAAGATAGTTTTTTAGCTATCTGGGAGAATGCCTATTATTAGTGCTACCTTTTCGTGTATGTGAGAAGAGCTTCTTTCGATGGCTTTGAAGAAGACTGGTTGGGCAAAAATAGCCTTTTATCCGCATAATTAATTGCGTTACTGCAATAACTTTTCTTAATTTATAAGGTGTGGCGAAAATGGAGAATCAAACAAATTTTCCATTCTCTTTGAAAAGCAGGCGTGACACTTAAATACGCTAATTATAAGATAGTTTTTTGGCTATCTGAGAGAACGCCTATTTTAAGTGCTACCTTTTCGTGTATGTGAGAAGAGCTTCTTCCGAAGGCTTTGAGAAAGACTGGTTAGCCTAAAAATAGCCTTTCAACCGGATGATTAATTGCGTTACTGCAATAATTTTTCTAAATTTATAGGGTGGGGCGAAAATGGAGAATCAAACGAATTTTCCATTCTCTTCGAAAAGCAGTGGTGACACTCAAATACGCTATTTGAAAGATAGTTTTTGGCTAGCTAAGAGAACCCCTATTTTAAGTGCTACCTTTTCGTGCATGTGAGAAGAGCTTCTTCCGAAGGCTTTGAGAAATACTGGTTGGCCAAAAAATAGCCTTTCAAACGGATTATTAATTGCGTTACTGCAATAATTTTTCTTAATTTATAGGGTAGGGCGAAAATGGAGAATCAAACGAATTTTCCATTCTCTTCGAAAAGCAGGGGTAGCACTCAAATACGCTAATCGCAAGATAGTTTTTTGGCTATCTGAGGGAACGCCTATTTTAAGTGCTACCTTTTCGTGTATGTGAGAAAAGCTCCTTCCGAAGGCTTCGAGGAAGACTGGTTTGCCAAAATTGCCTTTTAACCGCATAATTTATTGCGTTACTGCAATAATTTTGCTTAATTTATAGGGTGTGGCGAAAATGGACAATCAAATAAATTTTTCAATCTCTTCGAAAAGCAGGGGTGACACTTAAATACGCTAATCGAAAGATAGTTTTTTGGCTATCTGAGGGAACGCCTATTTAAAGTGCTACCTTTCCGTGTATGTTAGAAGAGCTCCTTGCAAAGCCTTTGAGGAAGACTGGTTTGCAAAAAATGGCCTTTCAACCGCATAATTAATTGCGTTACTGTAATAATTTTGCTCAATTTATAGGGTGTGGCCAAAATGGAGAATCAAACAAATTTCCCATTCTCTTCGAAAAGTAGGGGTGACATTTAAATACGCTAATCGAAAGATAGTTTTTGGCTATCTGAGAGAACATTTATTTTAAGTAATACCTTTTCGTGTATGTGAGAAAAGCTCCTTCCAAAGGCTTCGAGGAAGACGGGTTTGCCAAAAATTGCTTTTTAACCGCATAATTAATTGCGTTACTGCAATATTTTTTTATAATTTATAAGGTGTGGCGAAAATGGAGAATCAAACAAATTTTCCATTCTCTTCGAAAAGCGGGGGGGACACTTTAAATACGCTAATCGAAAGATAGTTTTTTGGCTCTTGGGGAGAACGCCTATTATAAGTGCTACCTTTTGGTGTATGTGAGAAGAGCTACGTTGGATGGCTTTGAGGAAGACTGGTTGGGCAAAAATTGCCTTTTAACCGCATAATTAATTGCGTTACTGCAATAACTTTTCTTAATTTATAAGGTGTGGCGAAAATGGAGAATCAAACAAATTTTCCATTCTCTTTGAAAAGCAGGCGTGACACTTAAATACGCTAATTATAAGATAGTTTTTTGGCTATCTGAGAGAACGCCTATTTTAAGTGCTACCTTTTCGTGTATGTGAGAAGAGCTTTTTCCGAAGGCTTTGAGAAATACTAGTTGGCCAAAAAATAGCCTTTCAACCGGATTATTAATTGCGTTACTGCAATAATTTTTCTTAATTTATAAGGTGTAGCGAAAATGGAGAATCAAACAAATTTTCCATTCTCTTCGAAAAGCAGGGGTGACACTTTAAATACGCTAATCGAAAGATAGTTTTTTAGGCTAGATGGCAGAACGCCTATTTTAAGTACTACCTTTGTGTGTATGTGAGAAGAGCTTCTTCCGAAGGCTTTGAGGAAGACTGGTTGGCCAAAAATAGCCTTTTAACCGCATAATTAATTGCGTGACTGCAATAATTTTTCTTAATTAATAAGGTGTGGCGAAAATGGAGAATCAAACAAATTTTCCATTCTCTTCGAAAAGCATGGTTGACACTTAAATACTCTAATTATAAGATAATTTTTTGGCTATCTGAGAGAACGCCTATTTTGAGTGCTACCTTTTCGTGTATGTGAGAAGAGCTCATTCCAAAGGCTTTGAGGAAGACTGGTTTGCCAAAAATAGCCTTTTAACCGCATAATTAATTGCGTTAGTGAAATAATTTTGCTTAATTTATAGGGTGTGGCGAAAATGGAGAATCAAACAAATTTTCAATTCTCTTCGAAAAGCAGAGGTGACACTTAAATACGCTAATCGAAAGATAGTTTTTTAGCTATCTGGGAGAATGCCTATTATAAGTGCTACCTTTTCGTGTATGTGAGAAGAGCTTCTTTCGATGGCTTTGAGGAAGACTGGTTGGGCAAAAATAGCCTTTTATCCGCATAATTAATTGCGTTACTGCAAAAATTTTCTTAATTTATAAGGTGTGGCGAAAATGGAGAATCAAATAAATTTTTCAATTTCTTCGAAAAGCAGGGGTGACACTTAAATACGCTAATCGAAAGATAGTTTTTTGGCTATCTGAGGGAACGCCTATTTTAAGTGCTACCTTTCCGTGTTTGTTAGAAGAGCTCCTTCCAAAGCCTTTGAGGAAGACTAGTTTGCAAAAAATAGCCTTTCAACCGCATAATTAATTGCGTTACTGCAATAATTTTGCTTAATTTATAGGGTGTGGCGAAAATGGAGAATCAAACAAATTTTCAATTCTCTTCGAAAAGCAGAGGTGACACTTAAATACGCTAATCGAAAGATAGTTTTTTAGCTATCTGGGAGAATGCCTATTATAAGTGCTACCTTTTCGTGTATGTGAGAAGAGCTTCTTTCGATGGCTTTGAGGAAGACTGGTTGGGCAAAAATAGCCTTTTATCCGCATAATTAATTGCGTTACTGCAATAACTTTCCTTAATTTATAAGGTGTGGCGAAAATGGAGAATCAAACAAATTTTCCATTCTCTTTGAAAAGCAGGCGTGACACTTAAATACGCTAATTATAAGATAGTTTTTTAGC
Organism: Ceratothoa steindachneri; assembly: GCA_963969495.1. NCBI lineage: Eukaryota > Metazoa > Arthropoda > Malacostraca > Isopoda > Cymothoidae > Ceratothoa > Ceratothoa steindachneri. The sequence goes on along the minus strand of OZ018326.1, from coordinate 186,230,234 downwards.
TATCTGAGAGAACGCCTATTTTAAGTGCTACCTTTTCGTGTATGTGAGAAGAGCTTCTTCCGAAGGCTTTGAGAAAGACTGGTTAGCCTAAAAATAGCCTTTCAACCGGATGATTAATTGCGTTACTGCAATAATTTTTCTTAATTTATAGGGTGGGGCGAAAATGGAGAATCAAACGAATTTTCCATTCTCTTCGAGAAGCAGTGGTGACACTCAAATACGCTATTTGAAAGATAGTTTTTGGCTAGCTAAGAGAACCCCTATTTTAAGTGCTACCTTTTCGTGCATGTGAGAAGAGCTACTTCCAAAGGTTTTGAGGAAGACTGGTTTGCCAAAATTAGCCTTTTAACCGCATAATTAATTGCGTTCCTTCAATAATTTTTCTTAATTTATAAGGTGTGGCGAAAATGGAGAATCAAACAAATTTTCAATTCTCTTCGAAAAGCAGGGGTGACACTTAAATACGCTAATCGAAAGATAGTTTTTTAGCTATCTGGGAGAATGCCTATTTTAAGTGCTACCTTTTCGTGTATGTGAGAAGAGCTTCTTCTGAAGGCTTTGAGGAAGACTGGTTGGCCAAAAATAGCCTTTTAACCGCATAATTAATGGCGTGACTGCAATAGTTTTTCTTAATTAATAAGGTGTGGCGCAAATGGAGAATCAAACAAATTTTTCATTCTCTTCGAAAAGCCGGGGTGACACTTAAATACGCTAATAAAAAGATAATTTTTTGGCTATTTCAGAGAACGCCTATTTTAATTCCTACCTTTTCGTTTATGTGAGAAGAGCTTCTCCCGAAGGCTTTGAGGAAGACTGGTTTGCCAAAAATAGCCTTTTAACCGCGTAATTAATTGCGTTACTGCAATAATTTTTCTTAATTTATAAGGTGTGGCGAATATGGAGAGTCAAACAAATTTTTCAGGTCTCCTCGAAAAGCAGGGGTGACACTTTAAATAAGTTAATCGAAAGATAGTTTTTTGGCTATCTGCGAGAACACCTATTGTAAGTGCTATCTTTTCGTGTATGTGAGAAGAGCTTCTTCCGAAGGCTTTGAGGAGGACTGGTTAGCCAAATATAGCCTTTCAACCGGATAATTAATTGTGTTACTGCAATAATTTTTCTTAATTTAAAGGGGGGGCGAAAATGGAGAATCAAACGAATTTTCCATTCTCTTCGAAAAGTAGGGGTGACATTTAAATACGCTAATCGAAAGATAGTTTTTGGCTATCTGAGAGAACATTTATTTTAGGTGATACCTTTTCGTGTATGTGAGAAAAGCTCCTTCCGAAGGCTTCGAGGAAGACGGGTTTGCCAAAAATTGCTTTTTAACCGCATAATTAATTGCGTTACTGCAATATTTTTTTATAATTTATAAGGTGTGGCGAAAATGGAGAATCAAACAAATTTTCCATTCTCTTCGAAAAGCGGGGGGGACACTTTAAATACGCTAATCGAAAGATAGTTTTTTGGCTAGCTGGGAGAACGCCTATTATAAGTGCTACCTTTTCGTGTATGTGAGAAGAGCTACGTTGGATGGCTTTGAGGAAGACTGGTTGGGCAAAAATAGCCTTTTAACCGCATAATTAATTGCGTTACTGCAATAACTTTTCTTAATATATAAGGTGTGGCGAAAATGGAGAATCAAACAAATTTTCCATTCTCTTTGAAAAGCAGGCGTGACACTTAAATACGCTAATTATAAGATAGTTTTTTGGCTATCTGAGAGAACGCCTATTTTAAGTGCTACCTTTTCGTGTATGTGAGAAGAGCTTCTTCCGATGGCTTTGAGAAAGACTGGTTGGGCAAAAATAGCCTTTTAACCGCATAATTAATTGCGTTACTGCAATAATTTTTCTTAATTTATAAGGTGTGGCGAAAATGGAGAATCAATCAAATTTTCCATTCTCTTCGAAAAGCAGGCGTGACACTTAAATACGCTAATTATAAGATAGTTTTTTGGCTAGATGGGAGAACGCCTATTTTAAGTTCTACCTTTTCGTGTCTGTGAGAAGAGCTCCTTTCGAAGGCTTTTAGGAAGACTGGTTTGCCAAAAATAGCATTTTAACCGCGTAATTAATTGCGTTACTGCAATAATTTTTCTTAATTTATAGGGTGGGGCGAAAATGGAGAATCAAACGAATTTTCCATTCTCTTCGAAAAGCAGGGGTGACACTTAAATACGCTAATCGAAAGATAGTTTTTTGGCTATCTGAGGGAACGCCTATTTTAAGTGCTACCTTTTCGTGTATGTGAGAAAAGCTCCTTCCGAAGGCTTTGAAAAATACTGGTTGGCCAAAAAATAGCCTTTCCACCGGATTCTTAATTGCGATACTGCAATAATTTTTCTTAATTTATAGGGTAGGGCGAAAATGGAGAATCAAACGAATTTTCCCTTCTCTTCGAAAAGCAGGGGTGGCACTCAAATACGCTAATCGCAAGATAGTTTTTTGGCTATCTGAGGGAACGCCTATTTTAAGTGCTACCTTTTCGTGTATGTGAGAAAAGCTCTTTCCGAAGGCTTCGAGGAAGACTGGTTTGCCAAAATTGCCTTTTAACCGCATAATTAATTGAGTGGCTGCAATATTTTTATCATAATTTATAAGGTGCGGCGAAAATGGAGAGTCAAACAAATTTTCCATTCTCTTCGAAATGCAGGGGTGACACTTTAAATACGCTAATCGAAAGATAGTTTTTTGGCTAGATGGGAGAACGCCTATTTTAAGTACTACCTTTTCGTGTATGTGAGAAGAGCTTCTTCCGTTGGCTTTGAGAAAGACTGGTTGGGCAAAAATAGCCTTTTAACCGCATAATTAATTGCGTTACTGCAATAATTTTGCGTAATTTATAGGGTGTGGCGAAAATAGACAATCAAAAAAATTTTTCAATCTCTTCGAAAAGCAGGGGTGACACTTAAATACGCTAATCGAAAGATAGTTTTTTGGCTATCTGAGGGAACGCCTATTTTAAGTGCTACCTTTCCGTGTATGTTACAAGAGCTCCTTCAAAAGCGTTTGAGGAAGACTGGTTTGCAAAAAATGGCCTTTCAACCGCATAATTAATTGCGTTACTGCAATAATTTTGCTTAATTTATAGGGTGTGGCCAAAATGGAGAATCAAACAAATTTTCCATTCTCTTCGAAAAGTAGGGGTGACATTTAAATACGCTAATCGAAAGATAGTTTTTGGCTATCTGAGAGAACATTTATTTTAGGTGATACCTTTTCGTGTATGTGAGAAAAGCTCCTTCCGAAGGCTTCGAGGAAGACGGGTTTGCCAAAAATTGCTTTTTAACCGCATAATTAATCGCGTTACTGCAATATTTTTTTATAATTTATAAGGTGTGGCGAAAATGGAGAATCAAACAAATTTTCCATTCTCTTCGAAAAGCGGGGGGGACACTTTAAATACGCTAATCGAAAGATAGTTTTTTGGCTAGCTGGGAGAACGCCTATTATAAGTGCTACCTTTTCGTGTATGTGAGAAGAGCTACGTTGGATGGCTTTGAGGAAGACTGGTTGGGCAAAAATAGCCTTTTAACCGCATAATTAATTGCGTTACTGCAATAACTTTTCTTAATTTATAAGGTGTGGCGAAAATGGAGAATCAAACAAATTTTCCATTCTCTTTGAAAAGCAGGCGTGACACTTAAATACGCTAATTATAAGATATTTTTTTGGCTATCTGAGAGAACGCCTATTTTAAGTGCTACCTTTTCGTGTATGTGAGAAGAGCTTCTTCCGATGGCTTTGAGAAAGACTGGTTGGGCAAAAATAGCCTTTTAACCGCATAATTAATTGCGTTACTGCAATAATTTTTCTTAATTTATAAGGTGTGGCGAAAATGGAGAATCAATCAAATTTTCCATTCTCTTCGAAAAGCAGGCGTGACACTTAAATACGCTAATTATAAGATAGTTTTTTGGCTAGATGGGAGAACGCCTATTTTAAGTTCTACCTTTTCGTGTCTGTGAGAAGAGCTCCTTTCGAAGGCTTTTAGGAAGACTGGTTTGCCAAAAATAGCATTTTAACCGCGTAATTAATTGCGTTACTGCAATAATTTTTCTTAATTTATAGGGTGGGGCGAAAATGGAGAATCAAACGAATTTTCCATTCTCTTCGAAAAGCAGGGGTGACACTTAAATACGCTAATCGAAAGATAGTTTTTTGGCTATCTGAGGGAACGCCTATTTTAAGTGCTACCTTTTCGTGTATGTGAGAAAAGCTCCTTCCAAAGGCTTTGAGAAATACTGGTTGGCCAAAAAATAGCCTTTCCACCGGATTATTAATTGCGTTACTGCAATAAGTTTTCTTAATTTATAGGGTAGGGCGAAAATGGAGAATCAAAGGAATTTTCCATTCTCTTCGAAAAGCAGGGGTGGCACTCAAATACGCTAATCGCAAGATAGTTTTTTGGCTATCTGAGGGAACGCCTATTTTAAGTGCTACCTTTTCGTGTATGTGAGAAAAGCTCTTTCCGAAGGCTTCGAGGAAGACTGGTTTGCCAAAATTGCCTTTTAACCGCATAATTAATTGCGTGGCTGCAATATTTTTATCATAATTTATAAGGTGCGGCGAAAATGGAGAGTCAAACAAATTTTCCATTCTCTTCGAAATGCAGGGGTGACACTTTAAATACGCTAATCGAAATATAGTTTTTTGGCTAGATGGGAGAACGCCTATTTTAAGTACTACCTTTTCGTGTATGTAAGAAGAGCTTCTTCCGTTGGCTTTGAGAAAGACTGGTTGGGCAAAAATAGCCTTTTAACCGCATAATTAATTGCGTTACTGCAATAATTTTGCGTAATTTATAGGGTGTGGCGAAAATGGACAATCAAATAAATTTTTCAATCTCTTCGAAAAGCAGGGGTGACACTTAAATACGCTAATCGAAAGATAGTTTTTTGGCTATCTGAGGGAACGCCTATTTTAAGTGCTACCTTTCCGTGTATGTTACAAGAGCTCCTTCTATAGCCTTTGAGGAAGACTGGTTTGCAAAAAATGGCCTTTCAACCGCATAATTAATTGCGTTACTGCAATAATTTTGCTTAATTTATAGGGTGTGGCCAAAATGGAGAATCAAACAAATTTTCCATTCTCTTCGAAAAGTAGGGGTGACATTTAAATACGCTAATCGAAAGATAGTTTTTGGCTATCTGAGAGAACATTTATTTTAGGTGATACCTTTTCGTGTATGTGAGAAAAGCTCCTTCCGAAGGCTTCGAGGAAGACGGGTTTGCCAAAAATTGCTTTTTAACCGCATAATTAATTGCGTTACTGCAATATTTTTTTATAATTTATAAGGTGTGGCGAAAATGGAGAATCAAACAAATTTTCCATTCTCTTCGAAAAGCGGGGGGGACACTTTAAATACGCTAATCGAAAGATAGTTTTTTGGCTAGCTGGGAGAACGCCTATTATAAGTGCTACCTTTTCGTGTATGTGAGAAGAGCTACGTTGGATGGCTTTGAGGAAGACTGGTTGGGCAAAAATAGCCTTTTAACCGCATAATTAATTGCGTTACTGCAATAACTTTTCTTAATTTATAAGGTGTGGCGAAAATGGAGAATCAAACAAATTTTCCATTCTCTTTGAAAAGCAGGCGTGACACTTAAATACGCTAATTATAAGATAGTTTTTTGGCTATCTGAGAGAACGCCTATTTTAAGTGCTACCTTTTCGTGTATGTGAGAAGAGCTTCGACCGATGGCTTTGAGAAAGACTGGTTGGGCAAAAATAGCCTTTTAACCGCATAATTAATTGCGTTACTGCAATAATTTTTCTTAATTTATAAGGTGTGGCGAAAATGGAGAATCAATCAAATTTTCCATTCTCTTCGAAAAGCAGGCGTGACACTTAAATACGCTAATTATAAGATAGTTTTTTGGCTAGATGGGAGAACGCCTATTTTAAGTTCTACCTTTTCGTGTCTGTGAGAAGAGCTCCTTTCGAAGGCTTTTAGGAAGACTGGTTTGCCAAAAATAGCATTTTAACCGCGTAATTAATTGCGTTACTGCAATAATTTTTCTTAATTTATAGGGTGGGGCGAAAATGGAGAATCAAACGAATTTTCCATTCTCTTCGAGAAGCAGGGGTGACACTTAAATACGCTAATCGAAAGATAGTTTTTTGGCTATCTGAGGGAACGCCTATTTTAAGTGCTACCTTTTCGTGTATGTGAGAAAAGCTCCTTCCGAAGGCTTTGAGAAATACTGGTTGGCCAAAAAATAGCCTTTCAACCGGATTATTAATTGCGTTACTGCAATAATTTTTCTTAATTTATAGGGTAGGGCGAAAATGGAGAATCAAAGGAATTTTCCATTCTCTTCGAAAAGCAGGGGTGGCACTCAAATACGCTAATCGCAAGATAGTTTTTTGGCTATCTGAGGGAACGCCTATTTTAAGTGCTACCTTTTCGTGTATGTGAGAAAAGCTCTTTCCGAAGGCTTTGAGGAAGACTGGTTTGCCAAAATTGCCTTTTAACCGCATAATTAATTGCGTGGCTGCAATATTTTTATCATAATTTATAAGGTGCGGCGAAAATGGAGAGTCAAACATATTTTCCATTCTCTTCGAAATGCAGGGGTGACACTTTAAATACGCTAATCGAAAGATAGTTTTTTGGCTAGATGGGAGAACGCCTATTTTAAGTACTACCTTTTCGTGTATGTGAGAAGAGCTTCTTCCGTTGGCTTTGAGAAAGACTGGTTGGGCAAAAATAGCCTTTTAACCGCATAATTAATTGCGTTACTGCAATAATTTTGCGTAATTTATAGGGTGTGGCGAAAATGGACAATCAAATAAATTTTTCAATCTCTTCGAAAAGCAGGGGTGACACTTAAATACGCTAATCGAAAGATAGTTTTTTGGCTATCTGAGGGAACGCCTATTTTAAGTGCTACCTTTCCGTGTATGTTACAAGAGCTCCTTCTAAAGCCTTTGAGGAAGACTGGTTTGCAAAAAAGGGCCTTTCAACCGCATAATTAATTGCGTTACTGCAATAATTTTGCTTAATTTATAGGGTGTGGCCAAAATGGAGAATCAAACAAATTTTCCATTCTCTTCGAAAAGTAGGGGTGACATTTAAATACGCTAATCGAAAGATAGTTTTTGGCTATCTGAGAGAACATTTATTTTAGGTGATACCTTTTCGTGTATGTGAGAAAAGCTCCTTCCGAAGGCTTTGAGGAAGACGGGTTTGCCAAAAATGCTTTTTAACCGCATAATTAATTGCGTTACTGAAATATTTTTTTATAATTTATAAGGTGTGGCGAAAATGGAGAATCAAACAAATTTTCCATTCTCTTCGAAAAGCGGGGGGGACACTTTAAATACGCTAATCGAAAGATAGTTTTTTGGCTAGCTGGGAGAACGCCTATTATAAGTGCTACCTTTTCGTGTATGTGAGAAGAGCTACGTTGGATGGCTTTGAGGAAGACTGGTTGGGCAAAAATAGCCTTTTAACCGCATAATTAATTGCGTTACTGCAATAACTTTTCTTAATTTATAAGGTGTGGCGAAAATGGAGAATCAAACAAATTTTCCATTCTCTTCGAAAAGCAGGCGTGACACTTAAATACGCTAATTATAAGATAGTTTTTTGGCTATCTGAGAGAACGCCTATTTTAAGTGCTACCTTTTCGTGTATGTGAGAAGAGCTTCTTCCGATGGCTTTGAGAAAGACTGGTTGGGCAAAAATAGCCTTTTAACCGCATAATTAATTGCGTTACTGCAATAATTTTTCTTAATTTATAAGGTGTGGCGAAAATGGAGAATCAATCAAATTTTCCATTCTCTTCGAAAAGCAGGCGTGACACTTAAATACGCTAATTATAAGATAGTTTTTTGGCTAGATGGGAGAACGCCTATTTTAAGTTCTACCTTTTCGTGTCTGTGAGAAGAGCTCCTTTCGAAGGCTTTTAGGAAGACTGGTTTGCCAAAAATAGCATTTTAACCGCGTAATTAATTGCGTTACTGCAATAATTTTTCTTAATTTATAGGGTGGGGCGAAAATGGAGAATCAAACGAATTTTCCATTCTCTTCGAGAAGCAGGGGTGACACTTAAATACGCTAATCGAAAGATAGTTTTTTGGCTATCTGAGGGAACGCCTATTTTAAGTGCTACCTTTTCGTGTATGTGAGAAAAGCTCCTTCCGAAGGCTTTGAGAAATACTGGTTGGCCAAAAAATAGCCTTTCAACCGGATTATTAATTGCGTTACTGCAATAATTTTTCTTAATTTATAGGGTAGGGCGAAAATGGAGAATCAAACGAATTTTCCATTCTCTTCGAAAAGCAGGGATGGCACTCAAATACGCTAATCGCAAGATAGTTTTTTGGCTATCTGAGGGAACGCCTATTTTAAGTGCTACCTTTTCGTGTATGTGAGAAAAGCTCCTTCCGAAGGCTTCGAGGAAGACTGGTTTGCCAAAATTGCCTTTTAACCGCATGATTAATTGCGTGGCTGCAATATTTTTATCATAATTTATAAGGTGCGGCGAAAATCGAGAGTCAAACAAATTTTCCATTCTCTTCGAAATGCAGGGGTGACACTTTAAATACGCTAATCGAAAGATAGTTTTTTGGCTAGATGGGAGAACGCCTATTTTAAGTACTACCTTTTCGTGTATGTGAGAAGAGCTTCTTCCGTTGGGGTGGCACTCAAATACGCTAATCGCAAGATAGTTTTTTGGCTATCTGAGGGAACGCCTATTTTAAGTGCTACCTTTTCGTGTATGTGAGAAAAGCTCCTTCCGAAGGCTTCGAGGAAGACTGGTTTGCCAAAATTGCCTTTTAACCGCATGATTAATTGCGTGGCTGCAATATTTTTATCATAATTTATAAGGTGCGGCGAAAATCGAGAGTCAAACAAATTTTCCATTCTCTTCGAAATGCAGGGGTGACACTTTAAATACGCTAATCGAAAGATAGTTTTTTGGCTAGATGGGAGAACGCCTATTTTAAGTACTACCTTTTCGTGTATGTGAGAAGAGCTTCTTCCGTTGGCTTTGAGAAAGACTGGTTGGGCAAAAATAGCCTTTTAACCGCATAATTAATTGCGTTACTGCAATAATTTTGCTTAATTTATAGGGTGTGGCGAAAATGGACAATCAAATAAATTTTTCAATCTCTTCGAAAAGCAGGGGTGACACTTAAATACGCTAATCGAAAGATAGTTTTTTGGCTATCTGAGGGAACGCCTATTTTAAGTGCTACCTTTCCGTGTATGTTACAAGAGCTCCTTCCAAAGCCTTTAAGGAAGACTGGTTTGCAAAAAATGGCCTTTCAACCGCATAATTAATTGCGTTACTGCAATAATTTTGCTTAATTTATAGGGTGTGGCCAAAATGGAGAATCAAACAAATTTTCCATTCTCTTCGAAAAGTAGGGGTGACATTTAAATACGCTAATCGAAAGATAGTTTTTGGCTATCTGAGAGAACATTTATTTTAGGTGATACCTTTTCGTGTATGTCAGAAAAGCTCCTTCCGAAGGCTTCGAGGAAGACGGGTTTGCCAAAAATTGCTTTTTAACCGCATAATTAATTGCGTTACTGCAAAATTTTTTTATAATTTATAAGGTGTGGCGAAAATGGAGAATCAAACAAATTTTCCATTCTCTTCGAAAAGCGGGGGGGACACCCTAAATACGCTAATCGAAAGATAGTTTTTTGGCTAGCTGGGAGAACGCCTATTATAAGTGCTACCTTTTCGTGTATGTGAGAAGAGCTACGTTGGATGGCTTTGAGGAAGACTGGTTGGGCAAAAATAGCCTTTTAACCGCATAATTAATTGCGTTACTGCAATAACTTTTCTTAATTTATAAGGTGTGGCGAAAATGGAGAATCAAACAAATTTTCCATTCTCTTTGAAAAGCAGGCGTGAAACTTAAATACGCTAATTATAAGATAGTTTTTTGGCTATCTGAGAGAACGCCTATTTTAAGTGCTACCTTTTCGTGTATGTGAGAAGAGCTTCTTCCGAAGGCTTTGAGAAAGACTAGTTAGCCTAAAAATAGCCTTTCAACCGGATAATTAATTGCGTTACTGCAATAATTTTTCTCAATTTATAGGGTGGGGCGAAAATGGAGATTCAAACGAATTTTCCATTCTCTTCGAAAAGCAGGGGTGACCCTTAAATACGCTAATCGAAAGATAGTATTTTGGCTATCTGAGAGAACGTCTATTTTAAGTGCACCTTTTCGTGTATGTGAGAAGAGCTTCTTCCGAAGGCTTTGAGAAATACTGGTTGGCCAAAAAATAGCCTTTCAACCGGATTATTAATTGCGTTACTGCAATAATTTTTCTTAATTTATAGGGTAGGGCGAAAATGGAGAATCAAACGAATTTTCCATTCTCTTCGAAAAGCAGGGGTGGCACTCAAATACGCTAATCGCAAGATAGTTTTTTGGCTATCTGAGGGAACGCCTATTTTAAGCGCTACCTTTTCTTGTATGTCAGAAAAGCTCCTTCCGAAGGCTTCGAGGAAGACTGGTTTGCCAAAATTGCCTTTTAACCGCATAATTATTTGCGTGGCTGCAATATTTTTATCATAATTTATAAGGTGCGGCGAAAATGGAGAATCAAACAAATTTTCCATTCTCTTCGAAAAGCAAGGGTGACACTTTAAATACGCTAATCGAAAGATAGTTTTTTGGCTAGATGGGAGAACGCCTATTTTAAGTACTACCTTTTCGTGTATGTGAGAAGAGCTTCTTCCGATGGCTTTGAGAAAGACTGGTTGGCCAAAAATAGCCTTTTAACCGCATAATTAATTGCGGTCCTGCAATAATTTTTCTTAATTTATAAGGTGTGGCGAAAATGGAGAATCAATCAAATTTTCCATTCTCTTCGAAAAGCAGGCGTGACACTTAAATACGCTAATTATAAGATAGTTTTTTAGCTAGATGGGAGAACGCCTATTTTAAGTGCTACCTTTTCGTGTCTGTGAGAAGAGCTCCTTTCGAAGGCTTTTAGGAAGACTGGTTTGCCAAAAATAGCCTTTTAACCGCGTAATTAATTGCGTTACTGCAATAATTTTTCTTAATTTATAAGGTGTGGCAAATATGGAGAATCAATCAAATTTTCCATTCTTCTCGAAAAGCAAGGGTGACATCTTAAATACGCTAATCGAAAGATAGTTTTTTGGCTATCTGGGAGAACACCTATTGTAAGTGCTATCTTTTCGTGTATGTGAGAAGAGCTTCTTCCGAAGGCTTTGAGGAGGACTGGTTAGCCAAATATAGCCTTTCAACCGGATTATTAATTGCGTTACTGCAATAATTTTGCTTAATTTATAGGGTGTGGCGAAAATGGAGAATCAAATAAATTTTCCATTCTCTTCGAAAAACATGGGTGACACTTAAATACGCTAATCGAAAGATAGTTTTTTGGCTATCTGGGAGAACGCCTATTTTAAGTGCTACTTTTTCGTGTATGTGAGAAGAGCTCCATCCGAAGGCTTTGAGGAAGACTCATTTGCCAAAATTGCCTTTTAACCGCATAATTAATTGCGTTGCTGCAATATTTTTTCATAATATATAAGGTGCGGCGAAAATGGAGAATCAAACAAATTTTCCATTCTCTTCGAAAAGCAGGGGTGGCACTCAAATACGCTAATCGCAAGATAGTTTTTTGGCTATCTTAGGGAACGCCTATTTTAAGTGCTACCTTTTCGTGTATGTGAGAAAAGCTCCTTCCGAAGGCTTCGAGGAAGACTCATTTGCCAAAATTGCCTTTTAACCGCATAATTAATTGCGTTGCTGCAATATTTTTTCATAATTTATAAGGTGCGGCGAAAATGGAGAATCAAACAAATTTTCCATTCTTTTCGAAAAGCAGGGGTGCCACTTTAAATACGCTAATCGAAAGATAGTTTTTTGGCTAGATGGGAGAACGCCTATTTTAAGTGCTACCTTTTCGTGTATGTGAGAAGAGCTTCTTCCGATGGCTTTGAGAAAGACTGGTTGGGCAAAAATAGCCTTTTAACCGCATAATTAATTGCGTTACTGCAATAATTTTTCTTAATTTATAAGGTGTGGCGAAAATGGAGAATCAAACAAATTTTCAATTCTCTTCGAAAAGTAGGGGTCACACTTAAATACGCTAATCGAAAGATTGTTTATTAGCTATCTGAGAGAATGCCTATTTTAAGTGCTACCTTTTCGTGTTTGTGAGAAGAGCTTCTTCTGAAGGCTTTGAGGAAGACTGGTTTGCCAAAAATAGCCTTTTAACCGCATAATTAATTGCGTGACTGCAATAGTTTTTCTTAATTAATAAGGTGTGGCGAAAATGGAGAATCAAACAAATTTTCCATTTTAAGTGCTACCTTTTCGTTTATGCGAGAAGAGCTCCTTCCTACGGCTTTGAGGAAGACTGGTTGGCCAAAAATAGCCTTTTAACCGCATAATTAATTGCGTTGCTGCAATAATTTTTCTTAATTTATACGGTGTGGCGAAAATGGAGAATCAATCAAATTTTCCATTCTCTTCGAAAAGCAGGCGTGACACTTAAATACGCTAATTATAAGATAGTTTTTTTGGCTAGATGGGAGAACGCCTATTTTAAGTGCTACCTTTTCGTGTCTGTGAGAAGAGCTCCTTTCGAAGGCTTTTAGGAAGACTGGTTTGCCAAAAATAGCATTTTAACCGCGTAATTAATTGCGTTACTGCAATAATTTTTCTTAATTTATAAGGTGTGGCGAAAATGAAGAATCAAACAAATTTTTCATTCTTCTCGAAAAGCAAGGGTGACATCTTAAATACGCTAATCGAAAGATAGTTTTTTGGCTATCTGGGAGAACGCCTATTTTAAGTGCTACTTTTTCGTGTATGTGAGAAGAGATTCTTCCGAAGGCTTTGAGGAAGACTGGTTGGCCAAAAATAGCCTTTTAACCGCATAATTAAATGCGTTACTGCAATAATTTTTCTTAATTAATAAGGTGTGGCGAAAATGGAGAATCAAACAAATTTTCCATTCTCTTCGAAAAGCAGGGTTGACACTTAAATACGCTAATTATAAGATAATTTTTTGGCTATCTGAGAGAACGCCTATTTTGAGTGCTACCTTTTCGTGTATGTGAGAAGAGCTCCTTCCAAAGGCTTTGAGGAAGACTGGTTTGCCAAAAATAGCCTTTTAACCGCATAATTAATTGCGTTAGTGAAATAATTTTTCTTAATTTATAAGGTGTGGCGAAAATGGAGAATCAAACAAATTTTTCATTCTCTTCGAAAAGCAGACGGGACACCTAAATACGCTAATCGAAAGATAGTTTTTTGGCTATCTGAGAGAACGCCCATTTTAAGTGCTACCTTTTCGTGTATGTGAGAAGAGCTCCATCCGAAGGCTTTGAGGAAAACTGGTTTGCCAAAAATAGCCTTTTAACCGCATAATTAATTGCGTTACTGCAATAATTTTTCTTAATTTATAAGGTGTTGCGAAAATGGAGAATCAAACAAATTTTCCATCCTTTTCGAAAAGCAGGGATGACACTTAAATACGCTAATCGAAAGATAGTTTTTTAGGGATCTGAGAGAACGCCTATTTTGAGTGCTACCTTTTCGTGTATGTGACAAGAGCTGCTTCCGAAGGCTTTGAGGAAGACTGGTTTGCCAAAAATAGCCTTTTAACCGCATAATTAATTGCGTTAGTGAAATAATTTTTCTTAATTTATAAGGTGTGGCGAAAATGGAGAATCAAACAAATTTTTCAATCTCTTCGAAAAGCAGGGGTGACACTTAAATACGCTAATCGAAAGATAGTTTTTTGGCTTTTTGAGAGAACGCCTATTTTAATTCCTACCGTTTCGTGTATGTAAGAAGAGCTACTCCCGAAGGCTTTGAGGAAGACTGGTTTGCCAAAAATAGCCTTTTAACCGCATAATTAATTGCGTTACTGCAATAATTTTTCTTAATTTATAAGGTGTTGCGAAAATGGAGAATCAAACAAATTTTCCATCCTTTTCGAAAAGCAGGGATGACACTTAAATACGCTAATCGAAAGATAGTTTTTTGGCTATCTGAGAGAACGCCTATTTTGAGTGCTACCTTTTCGTGTATGTGACAAGAGCTGCTTCCGAAGGCTTTGAGGAAGACTGGTTTGCCAAAAAATAGGCTTTTAACCGCATAATTAATTGCGTTAGTGAAATAATTTTTCTTAATTTATAAGGTGTGGCGAAAATGGAGAATCAAACAAATTTTTCATTCTCTTCGAAAAGCAGGGGGGACACCTAAATACGCTAATCGAAAGATAGTTTTTTGGCTATCTGAGAGAACGCCTATTTTAAGTGATACCTTTTCGTGTATGTGAGAAGAGCTGCTTCCGAAGGCTTTCAGGAAGACTGGTTTGCCAAAAATAGCCTTTTAACCGCATAATTAATAGCGTTACTGCAATAATTTTTCCAAATTTATAAGGTGTGGCAAAAATGGAGAATCAAACAAATTTTTCATTCTCTTTAAAAAGCAGGGGTGAAACTTAAATACGCTAATCGAAAGATAGTTTTTTGGCTATCTGAGAAAACGCCTATTTTAAGTGCTACCTTTTCGTTTATGCGAGAAGAGCTCCTTCCTACGGCTTTGAGGAAGACTGGTTGGCCAAAAATAGCCTTTTAACGCCATAATTAATTCCGTTGCTGCAATAATTTTTCTTAATTTATAAGGTGTGGCGAAAATGGAGAATCAAACAAATTTTCCATTTTAAGTGCTACCTTTTCGTTTATGCGAGAAGAGCTCCTTCCTACGGCTTTGAGGAAGACTGGTTGGCCAAAAATAGCCTTTTAACCGCATAATTAATTGCGTTGCTGCAATAATTTTTCTTAATTTATAAGGTGTGGCGAAAATGGAGAATCAAACAAATTTTCCATTCTCTTCGAAAAGCAGGGATGACAATTAAATACGCTAATCGAAAGATAGTTTTTTTGGTTATCTGAGAGAACGACTATTTTAAGTGCACCTTTTCGTGTATGTGAGAAGAGCTTCTTCCGAAGGCTTTGAGAAAGACTGGTTGGCCAAAAATAGCCTTTTAACCGGATAAGTAATTGCGTTACTGCAATAATTTTTCTTAATTTATAAGGTGTGGCGAAAATGGAGAATCAAATAAATTTAACATTCTCTTCGAAAAACAAGGGTGACACTTAAATACGCTAATCGAAAGATAGTTTTTTGGCTATCTGGGAGAACGCCTATTTTAAGTGCTACTTTTTCGTGTATGTGAGAAGAGCTCCATCCGAAGGCTTTGAGGAAGACTGGTTTGCCAAAAATAGCCTTTCCATCGCATATTTATTGCGTAACTGCAATAATTTTTCTTAATTTATAAGGTGTAGCGAAAATGGACAATCAAACAAATTTTTTTATTCTCTTCGAAAAGCAGGCGTGACACTTAGATACGCTAATCGAAAGATAGTTTTTGGATATCTGAGAGAAAGTCTATTTAAAGTGCTACCTTTTTGTGTATGTGAGAAAAACTTCTTCCGAAGGCTTCGAGGAAGACTGGTTTGCCAAAAATTGCCTTTTAACCGCATAATTATTTGCGTTACTGCAATATTTTTTTCATAATTTATAAGGTGTTGCGAATATAAAGAATCAAACAGATTTTCCATTTTCTTCGAAAAGCACGGGTGTGACTTAAATACGCTAATCAAAAGATAGTTTTTTAGCTATCTGGGAGAATGCCTATTTTAAGTGCTACCTTTTCGTGTATGTGAGAAGAGCTTCTTCCGATGGCTTTGAGAAAGACTGGTTGGGCAAAAATAGCCTTTTAACCGCATAATTAATTGCGTTACTGCAATAATTTTTCTTAATTTATAAGGTGTGGCGAAAATGGAGAATCAATCAAATTTTCCATTCTCTTCGAAAAGCGGGGGGGACACTTTAAATACGCTAATCGAAAGATAGTTTTTTGGCTAGCTGGGAGAACGCCTATTATAAGTGCTACCTTTTCGTGTATGTGAGAAGAGCTACGTTGGATGGCTTTGAGGAAGACTGGTTGGGCAAAAATAGCCTTTTAACCGCATAATTAATTGCGTTACTGCAATAACTTTTCTTAATTTATAAGGTGTGGCGAAAATGGAGAATCAAACAAATTTTCCATTCTCTTTGAAAAGCAGGCGTGACACTTAAATACGCTAATTATAAGATAGTTTTTTGGCTATCTGAGAGAACGCCTATTTTAAGTGCTACCTTTTCGTGTATGTGAGAAGAGCTTCTTCCGAAGGCTTTGAGAAAGAATAGTTAGCCTAAAAATAGCCTTTCAACCGGATAATTAATTGCGTTACTGCAATAATTTTTCTTAATTTATAGGGTGGGGCGAAAATGGAGAATCAAACGAATTTTCCATTCTCTTCGAAAAGCAGGGGTGACACTTAAATACGCTAATCGAAAGATAGTATTTTGGCTATCTGAGAGAACGTCTATTTTAAGTGCACCTTTTCGTGTATGTGAGAAGAGCTTCTTCCGAAGGCTTTGAGAAATACTGGTTGGCCAAAAAATAGCCTTTCAAGCGGATTATTAATTGCGTTACTGCAATAATTTTTCTTAATTTATAGGGTAGGGCGAAAATGGAGAATCAAACGAATTTTCCATTCTCTTCGAAAAGCAGGGGTGGCACTCAAATACGCTAATCGCAAGATAGTTTTTTGGCTATCTGAGGGAACGCCTATTTTAAGCGCTACCTTTTCTTGTATGTCAGAAAAGCTCCTTCCGAAGGCTTCGAGGAAGACTGGTTTGCCAAAATTGCCTTTTAACCGCATAATTATTTGCGTGGCTGCAATATTTTTATCATAATTTATAAGGTGCGGCGAAAATGGAGAATCAAACAAATTTTCCATTCTCTTCGAAAAGCGGGGGGGACACTTTCAATACGCTAATCGAAAGATAGTTTTTTGGCTAGCTGGGAGAACGCCTATTATAAGTGCTACCTTTTCGTGTATGTGAGAAGAGCTCCATCCGAAGGCTTTGAGGAAAACTGGTTTGCCAAAAATAGCCTTTTAACCGCATAATTAATTGCGTTACTGCAATAATTTTTTTTAATTTATAAGGTGTTGCGAAAATGGAGAATCAAACAAATTTTCCATCCTTTTCGAAAAGCAGGGATGACACTTAAATACGCTAATCGAAAGATAACTTTGGCTATCTGAGAGAACGCCTATTTTGAGTGCTCCCTTTTCGTGTATGTGACAAGAGCTGCTTCCGAAGGCTTTGAGGAAGACTGGTTTGCCAAAAATAGCCTTTTAACCGCATAATTAATTGCGTTAGTGAAATAATTTTTCTTAATTTATAAGGTGTGGCGAAAATGGAGAATCAAACAAATTTTTCAATCTCTTCGAAAAGCAGGGGTGACACTTAAATACGCTAATCGAAAGATAGTTTTTTGGCTTTTTGAGAGAACGCCTATTTTAATTCCTACCGTTTCGTGTATGTAAGAAGAGCTACTCCCGAAGGCTTTGAGGAAGACTGGTTTGCCAAAAATAGCCTTTTAACCGCATAATTAATTGCGTTACTGCAATAATTTTTCTTAATTTATAAGGTGTTGCGAAAATGGAGAATCAAACAAATTTTCCATCCTTTTCGAAAAGCAGGGATGACACTTAAATACGCTAATCGAAAGATAGTTTTTTGGCTATCTGAGAGAACGCCTATTTTGAGTGCTACCTTTTCGTGTATGTGACGAGAGCTGCTTCCGAAGGCTTTGAGGAAGAATGGTTTGCCAAAAATAGCCTTTTAACCGCATAATTAATTGCGTTAGTGAAATAATTTTTCTTAATTTATAAGGTGTGGCGAAAATGGAGAATCAAACAAATTTTTCATTCTCTTCGAAAAGCAGGGGGGACACCTAAATACGCTAATCGAAAGATAGTTTTTTGGCTATCTGAGAGAACGCCTATTTTAAGTGATACCTTTTCGTGTATGTGAGAAGAGCTGCTTCCGAAGGCTTTCAGGAAGACTGGTTTGCCAAAAATAGCCTTTTAACCGCATAATTAATAGCGTTACTGCAATAATTTTTCCAAATTTATAAGGTGTGGCAAAAATGGAGAATCAAACAAATTTTTCATTCTCTTTAAAAAGCAGGGGTGAAACTTAAATACGCTAATCGAAAGATAGTTTTTTGGCTATCTGAGAAAACGCCTATTTTAAGTGCTACCTTTTCGTTTATGCGAGAAGAGCTCCTTCCTACGGCTTTGAGGAAGACTGGTTGGCCAAAAATAGCCTTTTAACGCCATAATTAATTGCGTTGCTGCAATAATTTTTCTTAATTTATAAGGTGTGGCGAAAATGGAGAATCAAACAAATTTTCCATTTTAAGTGCTACCTTTTCGTTTATGCGAGAAGAGCTCCTTCCTACGGCTTTGAGGAAGACTGGTTGGCCAAAAATAGCCTTTTAACCGCATAATTAATTGCGTTGCTGCAATAATTTTTCTTAATTTATAAGGTGTGGCGAAAATGGAGAATCAAACAAATTTTCCATTCTCTTCGAAAAGCAGGGATGACAATTAAATACGCTAATCGAAAGATAGTTTTTTTGGTTATCTGAGAGAACGACTATTTTAAGTGCACCTTTTCGTGTATGTGAGAAGAGCTTCTTCCGAAGGCTTTGAGAAAGACTGGTTGGCCAAAAATAGCCTTTTAACCGGATAAGTAATTGCGTTACTGCAATAATTTTTCTTAATTTATAAGGTGTGGCGAAAATGGAGAATCAAATAAATTTAACATTCTCTTCGAAAAACAAGGGTGACACTTAAATACGCTAATCGAAAGATAGTTTTTTGGCTATCTGGGAGAACGCCTATTTTAAGTGCTACTTTTTCGTGTATGTGAGAAGAGCTCCATCCGAAGGCTTTGAGGAAGACTGGTTTGCCAAAAATAGCCTTTCCATCGCATATTAATTGCGTAACTGCAATAATTTTTCTTAATTTATAAGGTGTAGCGAAAATGGACAATCAAACAAATTTTCCATTCTCTTCGAAAAGCAGGCGTGACACTTAGATACGCTAATCGAAAGATAGTTTTTGGATATCTGAGAGAAAGTCTATTTTAAGTGCTACCTTTTTGTGTATGTGAGAAAAGCTTCTTCCGAAGGCTTCGAGGAAGACTGGTTTGCCAAAAATTGCCTTTTAACCGCATAATTAATTGCGTTACTGCAATATTTTTTTCATAATTTATAAGGTGTTGCGAATATAAAGAATCAAACAGATTTTCCATTCTCTTCGAAAAGCAGGGGTGTGATTTAAATACGCTAATCAAAAGATAGTTTTTTAGCTATCTGGGAGAATGCCTATTTTAAGTGGTACCTTTTCGTGTATGTGAGAAGAGCTTCTTCCGAAGGCTTTGAGGAAGACTGGTTGGCCAAAAATAGCCTTTTAACCGCATAATTAATTGCGTGACTGCAATAAGTTTTCTTAATTAATAAGGTGTGGCGAAAATAAGGAATCAAACAAATTTTCTATTCTCTTCGAAAAGCAGGGGTGACACTTAAATACGCTAATTATAAGATAATTTTTTGGCTATCTGAGAGAACGCCTATTTTGAGTGCTACCTTTTCGTGTATGTGACAAGAGCTGCTTTCGAAGGCTTTGAGGAAGACTGGTTTGCCAAATTAGCCTTTTAACCGCATAATTAATTGCGTTAGTGAAATAATTTTTCTTAATTTATAAGGTGTGGCGAAAATGGAGAATCAAACAAATTTTTCATTCTCTTCGAAAAGCAGGGGGGACACCTAAATACGCTAATCGAAAGATAGTTTTTTGGCTATCTGAGAGAACGCCTATTTTAAGTGATACCTTTTCGTGTATGTGAGAAGAGCTGCTTCCGAAGGCTTTCAGGAAGACTGGTTTGCCAAAAATAGCCTTTTAACCGCATAATTAATAGCGTTACTGCAATAATTTTTCTTAATTTATAAGGTGTGGCGAAAATGGAGAATCAAACAAATTTTTCATTCTCTTTAAAAAGCAGGGGTGAAACTTAAATACGCATATCGAAAGATAGTTTTTTGGCTATCTGAGAAAACGCCTATTTTAAGTGCTACCTTTTCGTTTATGCGAGAAGAGCTCCTTCCTACGGCTTTGAGGAAGACTAGTTGGCCAAAAATAGCCTTTTAACGGCATAATTAATTGCGTTGCTGCAATAATTTTCTTAATTTATAAGGTGTGGCGAAAATGGAGAATCAAACAAATTTTCCATTTTAAGTGCTACCTTTTCGTTTATGCGAGAAGAGCTCCTTCCTACGGCTTTGAGGAAGACTGGTTGGCCAAAAATAGCCTTTTAACCGCATAATTAATTGCGTTGCTGCAATAATTTTTCTTAATTTATAAGGTGTGGCGAAAATGGAGAATCAAACAAATTTTCCATTCTCTTCGAAAAGCAGGGATGACAATTAAATAGGCTAATCGAAAGATAGTTTTTTTGGTTATCTGAGAGAACGACTATTTTAAGTGCACCTTTTCGTGTATGTGAGAAGAGCTTCTTCCGAAGGCTTTGAGAAAGACTCGTTGGCCAAAAATAGCCTTTTAACCGGATAAGTAATTGCGTTACTGCAATAATTTTTCTTAATTTATAAGGTGTGGCTAAAATGGAGAATCAAATAAATTTAACATTCTCTTCGAAAAACAAGGGTGACACTTAAATACGCTAATCGAAAGATAGTTTTTTGGCTATCTGGGAGAACGCCTATTTTAAGTGCTACTTTTTCGTGTATGTGAGAAGAGCTCCATCCGAAGGCTTTGAGGAAGACTGGTTTGCCAAAAATAGCCTTTCCATCGCATATTAATTGCGTAACTGCAATAATTTTTCTTAATTTATAAGGTGTAGCGAAAATGGACAATCAAACAAATTTTCCATTCTCTTCGAAAAGCAGGGGTGGCACTCAAATACGCTAATCGCAAGATAGTTTTTTGGCTATCTTAGGGAACGCCTATTTTAAGTGCTACCTTTTCGTGTATGTGAGAAAAGCTCCTTCCGAAGGCTTCGAGGAAGACTCATTTGCCAAAATT
This sequence comes from Ceratothoa steindachneri, assembly GCA_963969495.1. Lineage (NCBI taxonomy): Eukaryota > Metazoa > Arthropoda > Malacostraca > Isopoda > Cymothoidae > Ceratothoa > Ceratothoa steindachneri. The sequence continues at coordinate 186,209,260 of OZ018326.1, read as the reverse complement.
GCCTTTTAACCGCATAATTAATTGCGTTGCTGAAATATTTTTTCATAATTTATAAGGTGCGGCGAAAATGGAGAATCAAACAAATTTTCCATTCTCTTCGAAAAGCAGGGGTGCCACTTTAAATACGCTAATCGAAAGATAGTTTTTTGGCTAGATGGGAGAACGCCTATTTTAAGTGCTACCTTTTCGTGTATGTGAGAAGAGCTTCTTCCGATGGCTTTGAGAAAGACTGGTTGGGCAAAAATAGCCTTTTAACCGCATAATTAATTGCGTTACTGCAATAATTTTTCTTAATTTATAAGGTGTGGCGAAAATGGAGAATCAAACAAATTTTCAATTCTCTTCGAAAAGTAGGGGTGACACTTAAATACGCTAATCGAAAGATTGTTTATTAGCTATCTGAGAGAATGCCTATTTTAAGTGCTACCTTTTCGTGTATGTGAGAAGAGCTTCTTCTGAAGGCTTTGAGGAAGACTGGTTTGCCAAAAATAGCCTTTTAACCGCATAATTAATTGCGTGACTGCAATAGTTTTTCTTAATTAATAAGGTGTGGCGAAAATGGAGAATCAAACAAATTTTCCATTTTAAGTGCTACCTTTTCGTTTATGCGAGAAGAGCTCCTTCCTACGGCTTTGAGGAAGACTGGTTGGCCAAAAATAGCCTTTTAACCGCATAATTAATTGCGTTGCTGCAATAATTTTTCTTAATTTATAAGGTGTGGCGAAAATGGAGAATCAATCAAATTTTCCATTCTCTTCGAAAAGCAGGCGTGACACTTAAATACGCTAATTATAAGATAGTTTTTTTGGCTAGATGGGAGAACGCCTATTTTAAGTGCTACCTTTTCGTGTCTGTGAGAAGAGCTCCTTTCGAAGGCTTTTAGGAAGACTGGTTTGCCAAAAATAGCATTTTGACCGCGTAATTAATTGCGTTACTGCAATAATTTTTCTTAATTTATAAGGTGTGGCGAAAATGGAGAATCAAACAAATTTTTCATTCTTCTCGAAAAGCAAGGGTGACATCTTAAATACGCTAATCGAAAGATAGTTTTTTGGCTATCTGGGAGAACCCCTATTGTAAGAGCTATCTTTTCGTGTATGTGAGAAGAGCTTCTTCCGAAGGCTTTGAGGAAGACTAGTTAGCCAAAAATAGCCTTTCAACCGGATTATTAATTGCGTTACTGCAATAATTTTTCTTAATTTATAAGGTTTGGCGAAAATGGAGAATCAAACAAATTTTCTATTCTCTTCGAAAAGCAGGCGTGAGACTTAAATACGCTAATCGAAAGATAGTTTTTTAGCTATCTGGGAGAATGCCTATTTTGAGTGCTACCTTTTCGTGTATGTGAGAAGAGCTCCTTCCAAAGGCTTTGAGGAAGACTAATTTGCCAAAAATAGCCTTTTAACCGCATAATTAATTGCGTTAGTGAAATAATTTTTCTTAATTTATAAGGTGTGGCGAAAATGGAGAATCAAACAAATTTTTCATTCTCTTCGAAAAGCAGACGGGACACCTAAATACGCTAATCGAAAGATAGTTTTTTGGCTATCTGAGAGAACGCCCATTTTAAGTGCTACCTTTTCGTGTATGTGAGAAGAGCTCCATCCGAAGGCTTTGAGGAAAACTGGTTAGCCAAAAATAGCCTTTTAACCGCATAATTAATTGCGTTACTGCAATAATTTTTCTTAATTTATAAGGTGTTGCGAAAATGGAGAATCAAACAAATTTTCCATCCTTTTCGAAAAGCAGGGATGACACTTAAATACGCTAATCGAAAGATAGTTTTTTGGCTATCTGAGAGAACGCCTATTTTGAGTGCTACCTTTTCGTGTATGTGACAAGAGCTGCTTCCGAAGGCTTTGAGGAAGACTGGTTTGCCAAATTAGCCTTTTAACCGCATAATTAATTGCGTTAGTGAAATAATTTTTCTTAATTTATAAGGTGTGGCGAAAATGGAGAATCAAACAAATTTTTCATTCTCTTCGAAAAGCAGGGGGGACACCTAAATACGCTAATCGAAAGATAGTTTTTTGGCTATCTGAGAGAACGCCTATTTTAAGTGATACCTTTTCGTGTATGTGAGAAGAGCTGCTTCCGAAGGCTTTCAGGAAGACTGGTTTGCCAAAAATAGCCTTTTAACCGCATAATTAATAGCGTTACTGCAATAATTTTTCCAAATTTATAAGGTGTGGCGAAAATGGAGAAACAAACAAATTTTTCATTCTCTTTAAAAAGCAGGGGTGAAACTTAAATACGCATATCGAAAGATAGTTTTTTGGCTATCTGAGAAAACGCCTATTTTAAGTGCTACCTTTTCGTTTATGCGAGAAGAGCTCCTTCCTACGGCTTTGAGGAAGACTAGTTGGCCAAAAATAGCCTTTTAACGGCATAATTAATTGCGTTGCTGCAATAATTTTCTTAATTTATAAGGTGTGGCGAAAATGGAGAATCAAACAAATTTTCCATTTTAAGTGCTACCTTTTCGTTTATGCGAGAAGAGCTCCTTCCTACGGCTTTGAGGAAGACTGGTTGGCCAAAAATAGCCTTTTAACCGCATAATTAATTGCGTTGCTGCAATAATTTTTCTTAATTTATAAGGTGTGGCGAAAATGGAGAATCAAACAAATTTTCCATTCTCTTCGAAAAGCAGGGATGATAATTAAATACGCTAATCGAAAGATAGTTTTTTGGCTAGATGGGAGAACGCCTATTTTAAGTGCTACCTTTTCGTGTATGTGAGAAGAGCTCCTTTCGAAGGCTTTGAGAAAGACTGGTTTGCCAAAAATAGCCTTTTAACCGCGTAATTAATTGCGTTACTGCAATAATTTTTCTCTATTTATAAGGTGTGGCGAAAATCGAGAATCAAACAAATTTTTCATTCTTCTCGAAAAGCAGGGGTATCACTTTAAATACGCTAAACGGAAGATAGTTTTTTGGCTATCTGGGAGAACACCTATTGTAAGTGCTATCTTTTGGTGTATGTGAGAAGAGCTCCTTCCGAAGGCTTTAAGGAAGACTAGTTAGCCAAAAATAGCCTTTCAACCGGATTATTAATTGCGTTACTGCAATAATTTTTCTTAATTTATAGGGTAGGGCGAAAATGGAGAATCAAACAAATTTTCCATTCTCTTCGAATAGCAGGGGTGACACTTTAAATACGCTAATCGAAAGATAGTTTTTTGGCTAGATGGGAGAACGCCTATTTTAAGTGGTACCTTTTCGTGTATGTGAGAAGAGCTCCTTCCGAAGGCTTTAAGGAAGACTAGTTAGCCAAAAATAGCCTTTCAACCGGATTATTAATTGCGTTACTGCAATAATTTTTCTTAATTTATAGGGTAGGGCGAAAATGGAGAATCAAACAAATTTTCCATTCTCTTCGAATAGCAGGGGTGACACTTTAAATACGCTAATCGAAAGATAGTTTTTTGGCTATTTGAGAGAACGCCTATTTTAATTCCTACCGTTTCGTGTATGTAAGAATAGCTCCTTCCAAAGGCTTTGAGGAAGACTGGTTTGCCAATAATAGCCTTTTAACCGCATAATTAATTGCGTTAATGCAATAATTTTTCTTAATTTATAAGGTGTTGCGAAAATGGAGAATCAAACAAATTTTCCATCCTTTTCGAAAAGCAGGGATGACACTTAAATACGCTAATCGAAAGATAGTTTTTGGGCTATCTGAGAGAACATCTATTTTAAGTGCACCTTTTCGTGTATGTGAGAAGAGCTTCTTTCGAAGGCTTTGAGAAATATTGGTTGGCCAAAAATAGCCTTTTAACCGGATAAGTAATTGCGTTACTGCAAAATTTTTCTTAATTTATAAGGTGTGGCAAAAATGGAGAATAAATATATATTTTCCATTCTCTTCGAAAAACATGGGGGACACCTAAATTCGCTAATCGAAAGATAGTTTTTTGGCTATCTGAGAGAACGCCTATTTTAAGTGATACCTTTTCGTGTATGTGAGAAAAGCTCCTTCCGAAGGCTTCGAGGAAGACGGGTTTGCCAAAAATTGCCTTTTAACCGCATAATTAATTGCGTTACTGCAATATTTTTTTATAATTTATAAGGTGTGGCGAAAATGGAGAATCAAACAAATTTTCCATTCTCTTCGAAAAGCGGGGGGGACACTTTAAATACGCTAATCGAAAGATAGTTTTTTGGCTAGCTGGGAGAACGCCTATTATAAGTGCTACCTTTTCGTGTATGTGAGAAGAGCTACGTTGGATGGCTTTGAGGAAGACTGGTTGGGCAAAAATAGCCTTTTAACCGCATAATTAATTGCGTTACTGCAATAACTTTTCTTAATTTATAAGGTGTGGCGATAATGGAGAATCAAACAAATTTTCCATTCCCTTTGAAATGCAGGCGTGACACTTAAATACGCTAATTATAAGATAGTTTTTTGGCTATCTGAGAGAACGCCTATTTTAAGTGCTACCTTTTCGTGTATGTGAGAAGAGCTTCTTCCGGAGGCTTTGAGAAAGACTAGTTAGCCTAAAAATAGCCTTTCAACCGGATAATTAATTGCGTTACTGCAATAATTTTTCTTAATTTATAGGGTGGGGCGAAAATGGAGAATCAAACGAATTTTCCATTCTCTTCGAAAAGCAGGGGTGACACTCAAATACGCTATTTGAAAGATAGTTTTTGGCTAGCTAAGAGAACCCCTATTTTAAGTGCTACCTTTTCGTGCATGTGAGAAGAGCTCCTTCCAAAGGCTTTGAGAAATACTGGTTGGCTAAAAAATAGCCTTTCAACCGGATTATTAATTGCGTTACTGCAATAATTTTTCTTAATTTATAAGGTGTGGCCAAAATGGAGAATCAAACAAATTTTCCATTCTCTTCGAAAAGTAGGGGTGACATTTAAATACGCTAATCGAAAGATATTTTTTTGGCTATCTGAGGGAACGCCTATTTTAACTGCTACCTTTCCGTGTATGTTAGAAGAGCTCCTTCCAAAGCCTTTGAGGAAGACTGGTTTGCAAAAAATAACCTTTCAACCGCATAATTAATTGCGTTACTGCAATAATTTTGCTTAATTTATAGGGTGTGGCCAAAATGGAGAATCAAACAAATTTTCCATTCTCTTCGAAAAGTAGGGGTGACATTTAAATACGCTAATCGAAAGATAGTTTTCGGCTATCTGAGAGAACATTTATTTTAAGTGATACCTTTTCGTGTATGTGAGAAAAGCTCCTTCCGAAGGATTCGAGGAAGACGGGTTTGCCAAAAATTGCTTTTTAACCGCATAATTAATTGCGTTACTGCAATATTTTTTTATAATTTATAAGGTGTGGCGAAAATGGAGAATCAAACAAATTCTCCATTCTCTTCGAAAAGCGGGGGGGACACTTTAAATACGCTAATCGAAAGATAGTTTTTTGGCTAGATGGGAGAACGCCTATTTTAAGTACTACCTTTTCGTGTATGTGAGAAGAGCTTTTTCCGATGGCTTTGAGAAAGACTGGTTGGGCAAAAATAGCCTTTTAACCGCATAATTAATTGCGTTACTGCAATAATTTTTCTTAATTTATAAGGTGTGGCGAAAATGGAGAATCAAACAAATTTTTCATTCTTCTCGAAAAGCAAGGGTGACATCTTAAATACGCTAATCGAAAGATAGTTTTTTGGCTATCTGGGAGAACACCTATTGTAAGAGCTATCTTTTCGTGTATGTGAGAAGAGCTTCTTCCGAAGGCTTTGAGTAAGACTAGTTAGCCAAAAATAGCCTTTCAACCGGATTATTAATTGCGTTACTGCAATAATTTTTCTTAATTTATAAGGTTTGGCGAAAATGGAGAATCAAACAAATTTTCTATTCTCTTCGAAAAGCAGGGTTGACACTTAAATACGCTAATTATAAGATAATTTTTTGGCTATCTGAGAGAACGCCTATTTTGAGTGCTACCTTTTCGTGTATGTGAGAAGAGCTCCTTCCAAAGTCTTTGAGGAAGACTGGTTTGTCAAAAATAGCCTTTTAACCGTATAATTAATTGCGTTAGTGAAATAATTTTTCTTAATTTATAAGGTGTGGCGAAAATGGAGAATCAAACAAATTTTTCATTCTCTTCGAAAAGCAGACGGGACACCTAAATACGCTAATCGAAAGATAGTTTTTTGGCTATCTGAGAGAACGCCCATTTTAAGTGCTACCTTTTCGTGTATGTGAGAAGAGCTCCATCCGAAGGCTTTGAGGAAAACTGGTTTGCCAAAAATAGCCTTTAAACCGCATAATTAATTGCGTTACTGCAATAATTTTGCTTAATTTATAGGGTGTGGCGAAAATGGACAATCAAATAAATTTTTCAATCTCTTCGAAAAGCAGGGGTGACACTTAAATACGCTAATCGAAAGATAGTTTTTTGGCTATTTGAGAGAACGCCTATTTTAATTCCTACCGTTTCGTGTATGTAAGAAGAGCTACTCCCGAAGGCTTTGAAGGAAGACTGGTTTGCCAAAAATAGCCTTTTAACCGCATAATTATTTGCGTTACTGCAATAATTTTTCTTAATTTATAAGGTGTTGCGAAAATGGAGAATCAAACAAATTTTCCATCCTTTTCGAAAAGCAGGGATGACACTTAAATACGCTAATCGAAAGATAGTTTTTTGGCTATCTGGGAGAACGCCTATTTTAAGTGCTACCTTTTCGTGTATGTGAGAAGAGCTTCTTCCGAAGGCTTTGAGAAAGACTAGTTAGCCTAAAAATAGCCTTTCAACCGGATAATTAATTGCGTTACTGCAATAATTTTTCTTAATTTATAGGGTGGGGCGAAAATGGAGAATCAAACGAATTTTCCATTCTCTTCGAAAAGCAGGGGTGACACTTAAATACGCTAATCGAAAGATAGTTTTTTGGCTATCTGAGGGAACGCCTATTTTAAGTGCTACCTTTTCGTGTATGTGAGAAAAGCTCCTTCCGAAGGCTTTGAGAAATACTGGTTGGCCAAAAAATAGCCTTTCAACCGGATTATTAATTGCGTTACTGCAATAATTTTTCTTAATTTATAGGGTAGGGCGAAAATGGAGAATCAAACGAATTTTCCATTCTCTTCGAAAAGCAGGGGTGGCCCTCAAATACGCTAATCGCAAGATAGTTTTTTGGCTATCTGAGGGAACGCCTATTTTAAGTGCTACCTTTTCGTGTATGTGAGAAAAGCTCCTTCCGAAGGCTTCGAGGAAGACTGGTTTGCAAAAATTGCCTTTTAACCGCATAATTAATTGCGTGGCTGCAATATTTTTATCATAATTTATAAGGTGCGGCGAAAATGGAGAATCAAACAAATTTTCCATTCTCTTCGAAAAGCAGGGGTGACACTTTAAATACGCTAATCGAAAGATAGTTTTTTGGCTAGCTGGGAGAACGCCTATTATAAGTGCTACCTTTTCGTGTATGTGAGAAGAGCTACGTTAGATGGCTTTGAGGAAGACTGGTTGGGCAAAAATAGCCTTTTAACCGCATAATTAATTGCGTTACTGCAATAATTTTTCTTAATTTATAAGGTGTGGCGAAAATGGAGAATCAATCAAATTTTCCATTCTCTTCGAAAAGCAGGCGTGACACTTAAATACGCTAATTATAAGATAGTTTTTTGGCTAGATGGGAGAACGCCTATTTTAAGTGCTACTTTTTCGTGTCTGTGAGAAGAGCTCCTTTCGAAGGCTTTTAGGAAGACTGGTTTGCCAAAAATAGCATTTTAACCGCGTAATTAATTGCGTTACTGCAATAATTTTTCTTAATTTATAAGGTGTGGCGAAAATGGAGAATCAAACAAATTTTTCATTCTTCTCGAAAAGCAAGGGTGACATCTTAAATACGCTAATCGAAAGATAGTTTTTTGGCTATCTGGGAGAACACCTATTGTAAGAGCTATCTTTTCGTGTATGTGAGAAGAGCTTCTTCCGAAGGCTTTGAGGAAGACTAGTTAGCCAAAAATAGCCTTTCAACCGGATTATTAATTGCGTTACTGCAATATTTTTTTATAATTTATAAGGTGTGGCGAAAATGGAGAATCAAACAAATTCTCCATTCTCTTCGAAAAGCGGGGGGGACACTTTAAATACGCTAATCGGTAGATAGTTTTTTGGCTATCTGGGAGAACGCCTATTTTAAGTGCTACCTTTTCGTGTATGTGAGAAGAGCTCCATCCGGAGGCTTTGAGGAAAACTGGTTTGCCAAAAATAGCCTTTCAATCGCATAATTAATTGCGTTACTGCAATAATTTTGCTTAATTTATAGGGTGTGGCGAAAATAAACAATCAAATAAATTTTTCAATCTCTTCGAAAAGCAGGGGTGACACTTAAATACGCTAATCGAAAGATAGTTTTTTGGCTATCTGAGGGAATGCCTATTTTAAGTGCTACCTTTCCGTGTATGTTAGAAGAGCTCCTTTCAAAGCCTTTGAGGAAGACTGGTTTGCAAAAAATAGCCTTTCAACCGCATAATTAATTGCGTTACTGCAATAATTTTGCTTAATTTATAGGGTGTGGCCAAAATGGAGAATCAAACAAATTTTCCATTCTCTTCGAAAAGTAGGGGTGACATTTAAATACGCTAATCGAAAGATAGTTTTTGGCTATCTGAGAGAACATTTATTTTAAGTGATACCTTTTCCTGTATGTGAGAAAAGCTCCTTCCGAAGGCTTCTAGGAAGACGGGTTTGCCAAAAATTGCTTTTTAACCGCATAATTAATTGCGTTACTGCAATATTTTTTTATAATTTATAAGGTGTGGCGAAAATGGAGAATCAAACAAATTTTCCATTCTCTTCGAAAAGCGGGGGGGACACTTTAAATACGCTAATCGAAAGATAGTTTTTTGGCTAGCTGGGAGAACGCCTATTATAAGTGCTACCTTTTCGTGTATGTGAGAAGAGCTACGTTGGATGGCTTTGAGGAAGACTGGTTGGGCAAAAATAGCCTTTTAACCGCATAATTAATTGCGTTACTGCAATAACTTTTCTTAATTTATAAGGTGTGGCGAAAATGGAGAATCCAACAAATTTTCCATTCTCTTTGAAATGCAGGCGTGACACTTAAATACGCTAATTATAAGATAGTTTTTGGGTTATCTGAGAGAACGCCTATTTTAAGTGCTACCTTTTCGTGTATGTGAGAAGAGCTTCTTCCGGAGGCTTTGAGAAAGACTAGTTAGCCTGAAAATAGCCTTTCAACCGGATAATTGATTGCGTTACTGCAATAATTTTTCTTAATTTATAGGGTGGGTCGAAAATGGAGATTCAAACGAATTTTGCATTCTCTTCGAAAAGCAGGGGTGACACTCAAATACGCTATTTGAAAGATAGTTTTTGGCTAGCTAAGAGATCCCCTATTTTAAGTGCTACCTTTTCGTGCATGTGAGAAGAGCTCCTTCCAAAGGCTTTGAGAAATACTGGTTGGCCAAAAAATAGCCTTTCAACCGGATTATTAATTGCGTTACTGCAATAATTTTTCTTAATTTATAGGGTAGGGCGAAAATGGAGAATCAAACGAATTTTCCATTCTCTTCGAAAAGCAGGGGTGGCACTTAAATACGCTAATCGCAAGATAGTTTTTTGGCTATCTGAGGGAACGCCTATTTTAAGTGCTACCTTTTCGTGTATGTGAGAAAAGCTCCTTTCGAAGGCTTCAAAGAAGACTGGTTTGCCAAAATTGCCTTTTAACCGCATAATTAATTGCGTTGCTGCAATAATTTTTCTTAATTTATAAGGTGTGGCGATAATGGAGAATCAAACAAATTTTCCATCCTCTTAGAAAAGCAGGGATGACACTTAAATACGCTAATCGAAAGATAGTATTTTGGCTATCTGAGAGAACGTCTATTTTAAGTGCACCTTTTCGTGTATGTGAGAAGAGCTTCTTCCGAAGGCTTTGAGAAATACTGGTTGGCCAAAAAATAGCCTTTCAACCGGTTTATTAATTGCGTTACTGCAATAATTTTTCTTAATTTATAGGGTAGGGCGAAAATGGAGAATCAAACGAATTTTCCATTCTCTTGGAAAAGCAGGGGTGGCACTCAAATACTCTAATCGCAAGATAGTTTTTTGGCTATCTGAGGGAACGCCTATTTTAAGTGCTACCTTTTCGTGTATGTGAGAAAAGCTCCTTCCAAAGGCTTCGAGGAAGACTGGTTTGCCAAAATTGCCTTTTAACCGCATAATTAATTGCGTGGCTGCAATATTTTTATCATAATTTATAAGGTGCGGCGAAAATGGAGAATCAAACAAATTTTCCATTCTCTTCGAAAAGCAGGGGTGACACTTTAAATACGCTAATCGAAAGATAGTTTTTTGGCTAGATGGGAGAACGCCTATTTTAAGTACTACCTTTTCGTGTATGTGAGAAGAGCTTCTTCCGATGGCTTTGAGAAAGACTGGTTGGGCAAAAATAGCCTTTTAACCGCATAATTAATTGCGTTACTGCAATAATTTTGCTTAATTTATAGGGTGTGGCGAAAATGGACAATCAAATAAATTTATTAATCTCTTCGAAAAGCAGGGGTGACACTTAAATACGCTAATCGAAAGATAGTTTTTTGGCTATCTGAGGGAACGCCTATTTTAAGTGCTACATTTCCGTGTATGTTAGGTGAGCTCCTTCCAAAGCCTTTGAGGAAGACTGGTTTGCAAAAAATAGCCTTTCAACCGCATAATTAATTGCGTTACTGCAATAATTTTGCGTAATTTATAGGGTGTGGCCAAAATGGAGAATCAAACAAATTTTCCATTCTCTTCGAAAAGTAGGGGTGACATTTAAATACGCTAATCGAAAGATAGTTTTTGGCTATCTGAGAGAACATTTATTTTAAGTGATACCTTTTCGTGTATGTGAGAAAATCTCCTTCCGAAGGCTTCGAGGAAGACGGGTTTGCCAAAAATTGCTTTTTAACCGCATAATTAATTGCGTTACTGCAATATTTTTTTATAATTTATAAGGTGTGGCGAAAATGGAGAATCAAACAAATTTTCCATTCTCTTCGAAAAGCGGGGGGGACACTTTAAATACGCTAATCGAAAGATAGTTTTTTGGCTGGCTGGGAGAACGCCTATTATAAGTGCGACCTTTTCGTGTATGTGAGAAGAACTACGTTGGATGGCTTTGAGGAAGACTGGTTGGGCAAAAATAGCCTTTTAACCGCATAATTAATTGCGTTACTGCAAGAACTTTTCTTAATTTATAAGGTGTGGCGAAAATGGAGAATCAAACAAATTTTCCATTCTCTTTGAAAAGCAGGCGTGACACTTAAATACGCTAATTATAAGATAGTTTTTTGGCTATCTGAGAGAATGCCTATTTTAAGTGCTACCTTTTCGTGTATGTGAGAAGAGCTTCTTCCGAAGGCTTTGAGAAATACTGGTTGGCCAAAAAATAGCCTTTCAACCGGATTATTAATTGCGTTACTGCAATAATTTTTCTTAATTTATAGGGTAGGGCGAAAATGGAGAATCAAACGAATTTTCCATTCTCTTCGAAAAGCAGGGGTGGCACTCAAATACGCTATTCGCAAGATAGTTTTTTGGCTATCTGAGGGAACGCCTATTTTAAGTGCTACCTTTTCGTGTATGTGAGAAAAGCTCCTTCCGAAGGCTTCGAGGAAGACTGGTTTGCCAAAATTGCCTTTTAACCGCATAATTAATTGCGTGGCTGCAATATTTTAATCATAATTTATAAGGTGCGGCGAAAATGGAGAATCAAACAAATTTTCCATTCTCTTCGAAAAGCAGGGGTGACACTTTAAATACGCTAATCGAAAGATAGTTTTTTAGGCTAGATGGGAGAACGCCTATTTTAAGTACTACCTTTTCGTCTATGTGAGAAGAGCTTTTTCCGATGGCTTTGAGAAAGACTGGTTGGGCAAAAATAGCCTTTTAACCGCATAATTAATTGCGTTACTGCAATAATTTTTCTTAATTTATAAGGTGTGGCGAAAATGGAGAATCAATCAAATTTTGCATTCTCTTCGAAAAGCAGGCGTGACACTTAAATACGCTAATTATAAGATAGTTTTTTGGCTAGATGGGAGAACGCCTATTTTAAGTGCTACTTTTTCGTGTCTGTGAGAAGAGCTCCTTCCAAAGGCTTTGAGAAATACTGGTTGGCCAAAAAATAGCCTTTCAACCGGATTATTAATTGCGTTACTGCAATAATTTTTCTTAATTTATAGGGTAGGGCGAAAATGGAGAATCAAACGAATTTTCCATTCTCTTCGAAAAGCAGGGGTGGCACTTAAATACGCTAATCGCAAGATAGTTTTTTGGCTATCTGAGGGAACGCCTATTTTAAGTGCTACCTTTTCGTGTATGTGAGAAAAGCTCCTTTCGAAGGCTTCAAAGAAGACTGGTTTGCCAAAATTGCCTTTTAACCGCATAATTAATTGCGTTGCTGCAATAATTTTTCTTAATTTATAAGGTGTGGCGATAATGGAGAATCAAACAAATTTTCCATCCTCTTCGAAAAGCAGGGATGACACTTAAATACGCTAATCGAAAGATAGTATTTTGGCTATCTGAGAGAACGTCTATTTTAAGTGCACCTTTTCGTGTATGTGAGAAGAGCTTCTTCTGAAGGCTTTGAGAAATACTGGTTGGCCAAAAAATAGCCTTTCAACCGGTTTATTAATTGCGTTACTGCAATAATTTTTCTTAATTTATAGGGTAGGGCGAAAATGGAGAATCAAACGAATTTTCCATTCTCTTCGAAAAGCAGGGGTGGCACTCAAATACTCTAATCGCAAGATAGTTTTTTGGCTATCTGAGGGAACGCCTATTTTAAGTGCTACCTTTTCGTGTATGTGAGAAAAGCTCCTTCCAAAGGCTTCGAGGAAGACTGGTTTGCCAAAATTGCCTTTTAACCGCATAATTAATTGCGTGGCTGCAATATTTTTATCATAATTTATAAGGTGCGGCGAAAATGGAGAATCAAACAAATTTTCCATTCTCTTCGAAAAGCAGGGGTGACACTTTAAATACGCTACTCGAATGATAGTTTTTTGGCTAGATGGGAGAACGCCTATTTTAAGTACTACCTTTTCGTGTATGTGAGAAGAGCTTCTTCCGATGGCTTTGAGAAAGACTGGTTGGGCAAAAATAGCCTTTTAACCGCATAATTAATTGCGTTACTGCAATAATTTTGCTTAATTTATAGGGTGTGGCGAAAATGGACAATCAAATAAATTTATTAATCTCTTCGAAAAGCAGGGGTGACACTTAAATACGCTAATCGAAAGATAGTTTTTTCGCTATCTGAGGGAACGCCTATTTTAAGTGCTACCTTTCCGTGTATGTTAGAAGAGCTCCTTCCAAAGCCTTTGAGGAAGACTGGTTTGCAAAAAATAGCCTTTCAACCGCATAATTAATTGCGTTACTGCAATAATTTTGCGTAATTTATAGGGTGTGGCCAAAATGGAGAATCAAACAAATTTTCCATTCTCTTCGAAAAGTAGGGGTGACATTTAAATACGCTAATCGAAAGATAGTTTTTGGCTATCTGAGAGAACATTTATTTTAAGTGATACCTTTTCGTGTATGTGAGAAAAGCTCCTTCCGAAGGCTTCGAGGAAGACGGGTTTGCCAAAAATTGCTTTTTAACCGCATAATTAATTGCGTTACTGCAATATTTTTTTATAATTTATAAGGTGTGGCGAAAATGGAGAATCAAACAAATTTTCCATTCTCTTCGAAAAGCGGGGGGGACACTTTAAATACGCTAATCGAAAGATAGTTTTTTGGCTAGCTGGGAGAACGCCTATTATAAGTGCGACCTTTTCGTGTATGTGAGAAGAACTACGTTGGATGGCTTTGAGGAAGACTGGTTGGGCAAAAATAGCCTTTTAACCGCATAATTAATTGCGTTACTGCAATAACTTTTCTTAATTTATAGGGTGTGGCCAAAATGGAGAATCAAACAAATTTTCTATTCTCTTCGAAAAGCAGGCGTGAGACTTAAATACGCTAATCGAAAGATAGTTTTTTACCTATCTGGGAGAATGCCTATTTTAAGTGCTACCTTTTCGTGTATGTGAGAAGAGCTTCTTCCGAAGGCTTTGAGAAAGACTGGTTGGCCGAAAAATAGCCTTTTAACCGCATAATTAATTGCGTTACTGCAATAATTTTTCTTAATTTATAAGGTGTGGCGAAAATGGAGAATCAAACCAATTTTTCATTCTCTTCGAAAAGCAGACGGGACACCTAAATACGCTAATCGAAAGATAGTTTTTTGGCTATCTGAGAGAACGCCCATTTTTAAGTGCTACCTTTTCGTGTATGTGAGAAGAGCTCCATCCGAAGGCTTTGAGGAAAACTGGTTTGCCAAAATAGCCTTTCAACCGCATAATTAATTGCGTTACTGCAATAATTTGGCTTAATTTATAGGGTGTGGCAAAAATGGACAATCAAATAAATTTTCCATCCTCTTCGAAAAGCAAGGATGACACTTAAATACGCTAATCGAAAGATAGTTTTTTTATGCTATCTGAGGAACGCCTATTTTAAGTGCACCTTTTCGTGTATGTGAGAAGAGCTTCTTCCGAAGGCTTTGAGAAAGACTGGTTGGCCAAAAATAGCCTTTTAACAAGATAAGTAATTGCGTTACTGCAATAATTTTTCTTAATTTATAAGGTGTGGCGAAAATGGAGAATCAAATAAATTTTTCATTCTCTTCGAAAAGCAGACGGGACACCTAAATACGCTAATCGAAATATAGTTTTTTGGCTATCTGAGAGAACGCCCATTTTAAGTGCTACCTTTTCGTGTATGTGAGAAGAGCTCCATCCGAAAGCTTTGAGGAAAACTGATTTGCCAAAATAGCCTTTCAACCGCATAATTAATTGCGTTACTGCAATAATTTGGCTTAATTTATAGGGTGTGGCGAAAATGGACAATCAAATAAATTTTTCAATCTCTTCGAAAAGCAGGTGTGACACTTAAATACGCTAATCGAAAGATAGTTTTTTGGCTATTTGAGAGAACGCCTATTTTAATTCCTACCGTTTCGTGTATGTAAGAAGAGCTACTCCCGAAGGCTTTGAAGGAAGACTGGTTTGCCAAAAATAGCCTTTTAACCGCATAATTAATTGCGTTACTGCAATAATTTTTCTTTATTTATAAGGTGTTGCGAAAATGGAGAATCAAACAAATTTTCCATCCTTTTCGAAAAGCAGGGATGACACTTAAATACGCTAATCGAAAGATAGTTTTTTGGCTATCTGAGAGAACGTCTATTTTAAGTGCACCTTTTCGTGTATGTGAGAAGAGATTCTTCCGAAGGCTTTGAGAAATATTGGTTGGCCAAATATAGCCTTTTAACCGGATAAGTAATTGCGTTACTGCAAAAATTTTCTTAATTTATAAGGTGTGGCGAAAATGGACAATCAAATAAATTTTTCAATCTCTTCGAAAAGCAGGGGTGACACTTAAATACGCTAATCGAAAGATAGTTTTTTGGCTATCTGAGGGAACGCCTATTTTAACTGCTACCTTTCCGTGTATGTTAGAAGAGCTCCTTCCAAAGCCTTTGAGAAGGACTGGTTTGCAAAAAATAGCCTTTCAACCGCATAATTAATTGCGTTACTGCAATAATTTTGCTTAATTTATAGGGTGTGGCCAAAATGGAGAATCAAACAAATTTTCCATTCTCTTCGAAAAGTAGGGGTGACATTTAAATACGCTAATCGAAAGATAGTTTTTTGGCTATCTGAGGGAACGCCTATTTTAAGTGCTACCTTTCCATGTATGTTAGAAGAGCTCCTTCCAAAGCCTTTGAGGTAGACTGGTTTGCAAAAAATAGCCTTCCAACCGCATAATTAATTGCGTTACTGCAATAATTTTGCTTAATTTATAGGGTGTGGCCAAAATGGAGAATCAAACAAATTTTCCATTCTCTTCGAAAAGTAGGGGTGACATTTAAATACGCTAATCGAAAGATAGTTTTCGGCTATCTGAGAGAACATTTATTTTAAGTGATACCTTTTCGTGTATGTGAGAAAAGCTCCTTCCGAAGGATTCGAGGAAGACGGGTTTGCCAAAAATTGCTTTTTAACCGCATAATTAATTGCGTTACTGCAATAACTTTTCTTAATTTATAAGGTGTGGCGAAAATGGAGAATCAAACAAATTTTCCATTCTCTTTGAAAAGCAGGCGTGACACTTAAATACGCTAATTATAAGATAGTTTTTTGGCTATCTGAGAGAACGCCTATTTTAAGTACTACTTTTCGTGTATGTGAGAAGAGCTACTTCCAAAGGCTTTGAGGAAGACTGATTTGCCAAAATTAGCCTTTTACCCGGTTAATTAATTGCGTTCCTTCAATAATTTTTCTTAATTTATAGGGTGTGGCGAAAATGGAGAATCAAACAAATTTTCAATTCTCTTCGAAAAGCAGGGGTGACACTTAAATACGCTAATCGAAAGATAGTTTTTTAGCTATCTGGGAGAATGCCTATTTTAAGTGCTACCTTTTCGTGTATGTGAGAAGAGCTTCTTCTGAAGGCTTTGAGGAAGACTGGTTGGCCAAATATAGCCTTTTAACCGCATAATTAATTGCGTTACTGCAATAATTTTTCTTAATTTATAAGGTGTGGCGAAAATGGAGAATCAAACCAATTTTTCATTCTCTTCGAAAAGCAGACGGGACACCTAAATACGCTAATCGAAAGATAGTTTTTTGGCTATCTGAGAGAACGCCCATTTTAAGTGCTACCTTTTCGTGTATGTGAGAAGAGCTCCATCCGAAGGCTTTGAGGAAAACTGGTTTGCCAAAATAGCCTTTCAACCGCATAATTAATTGCGTTACTGCAATAATTTGGCTTAATTTATAGGGTGTGGCAAAAATGGACAATCAAATAAATTTTCCATCCTCTTCGAAAAGCAAGGATGACACTTAAATACGCTAATCGAAAGATAGTTTTTTGGCTATCTGAGGAACGCCTATTTTAAGTGCACCTTTTCGTGTATGTGAGAAGAGCTTCTTCCGAAGGCTTTGAGAAAGACTGGTTGGCCAAAAATAGCCTTTTAACAAGATAAGTAATTGCGTTACTGCAATAATTTTTCTTAATTTATAAGGTGTGGCGAAAATGGAGAATCAAATAAATTTTTCATTCTCTTCGAAAAGCAGACGGGACACCTAAATACGCTAATCGAAATATAGTTTTTTGGCTATCTGAGAGAACGCCCATTTTAAGTGCTACCTTTTCGTGTATGTGAGAAGAGCTCCATCCGAAAGCTTTGAGGAAAACTGGTTTGCCAAAATAGCCTTTCAACCGCATAATTAATTGCGTTACTGCAATAATTTGGCTTAATTTATAGGGTGTGGCGAAAATGGACAATCAAATAAATTTTTCAATCTCTTCGAAAAGCAGGTGTGACACTTAAATACGCTAATCGAAAGATAGTTTTTTGGCTATTTGAGAGAACCCCTATTTTAATTCCTACCGTTTCGTGTATGTAAGAAGAGCTACTCCCGAAGGCTTTGAAGGAAGACTGGTTTGCCAAAAATAGCCTTTTAACCGCATAATTAATTGCGTTACTGCAATAATTTTTCTTTATTTATAAGGTGTTGCGAAAATGGAGAATCAAACAAATTTTCCATCCTTTTCGAAAAGCAGGGATGACACTTAAATACGCTAATCGAAAGATAGTTTTTTGGCTATCTGAGAGAACGTCTATTTTAAGTGCACCTTTTCGTGTATGTTAGAAGAGCTCCTTCCAAAGCGTTTGAGAAGGACTGGTTTGCAAAAAATAGCCTTTCAACCGCATAATTAATTGCGTTACTGCAATAATTTTGCTTAATTTATAGGGTGTGGCCAAAATGGAGAATCAAACAAATTTTCCATTCTCTTCGAAAAGTAGGGGTGACATTTAAATACGCTAATCGAAAGATAGTTTTCGGCTATCTGAGAGAACATTTATTTTAAGTGATACCTTTTCGTGTATGTGAGAAAAGCTCCTTCCGAAGGATTCGAGGAAGACGGGTTTGCCAAAAATTGCTTTTTAACCGCATAATTAATTGCGTTACTGCAATAACTTTTCTTAATTTATAAGGTGTGGCGAAAATGGAGAATCAAACAAATTTTCCATTCTCTTTGAAAAGCAGGCGTGACACTTAAATACGCTAATTATAAGATAGTTTTTTGGCTATCTGAGAGAACGCCTATTTTAAGTACTACTTTTCGTGTATGTGAGAAGAGCTTCTTCCGAAGGCTTTGAGAAAGACTGGTTAGCCTAAAAATAGCCTTTCAACCGGATAATTAATTGCGTTACTGCAATAATTTTTCTTAATTCATAGGGTGGGGCGAAAATGGAGAATCAAACGAATTTTCCATTCTCTTCGAAAAGCAGTGGTGACACTCAAATACGCTATTTGAAAGATAGTTTTTGGCTAGCTAAGAGAACCCCTATTTTAAGTGCTACCTTTTCGTGCATTTGAGAAGAGCTACTTCCAAAGGCTTTGAGGAAGACTGATTTGCCAAAATTAGCCTTTTACCCGGTTAATTAATTGCGTTCCTTCAATAATTTTTCTTAATTTATAGGGTGTGGCGAAAATGGAGAATCAAACAAATTTTCAATTCTCTTCGAAAAGCAGGGGTGACACTTAAATACGCTAATCGAAAGATAGTTTTTTAGCTATCTGGGAGAATGCCTATTTTAAGTGCTACCTTTTCGTGTATGTGAGAAGAGCTTCTTCTGAAGGCTTTGAGGAAGACTGGTTGGCCAAATATAGCCTTTTAACCGCATAATTAATGGCGTGACTGCAATAGTTTTTCTTAATTAATAAGGTGTGGCGCAAATGGAGAATCAAACAAATTTTCCATTCTCTTCGAAAAGCCGGGGTGACACTTAAATACGCTAATAAAAAGATAATTTTTTGGCTATTTCAGAGAACGCCTATTTTAATTCCTACCTTTTCGTGTATGTGAGAAGAGCTTCTCCCGAAGGCTTTGAGGAAGACTGGTTTGCCAAAAATAGCCTTTTAACCGCATGATTAATTGAGTTACTGCAATAATTTTTCTTAATTTATAGGGTAGGGCGAAAATGGAGAATCAAACGAATTTTCCATTCTCTTCGAAAAGCAGGGGTGGCACTCAAATACGCTAATCGCAAGATAGTTTTTTGGCTATCTGAGGGAACGCCTATTTTAAGTGCTACCTTTTCGTGTATGTGAGAAAAGCTCCTTCCGAAGGCTTCGAGGAAGACTGGTTTGCCAAAATTGCCTTTTAACCGCATAATTAATTGCGTTGCTGCAATATTTTTTCATAATTTATAAGGTCCGGCGAAAATGGAGAATCAAACAAATTTTCCATTCTCTTCGAAAAGCAGGGGTGCCACTCTAAATACGCTAATCGAAAGATAGTTTTTTGGCTAGATGGGAGAACGCCTATTTTAAGTAGTACCTTTTCGTGTATGTGAGAAGAGCTTCTTCCGATGGCTTTGAGAAAGACTGGTTGGGCAAAAATAGCCTTTTAACCGCATAATTAATTGCGTTACTGCAATAATTTTTCTTAATTTATAAGGTGTGGCGAAAATGGAGAATCAAACAAATTTTCAATTCTCTTCGAAAAGTAGGGGTGACACTTAAATACGCTAATCGAAAGATTGTTTATTAGCTATCTGAGAGAATGCCTATTTTAAGTGCTACCTTTTCGTGTATGTCAGAAGAGCTTCTTCTGAAGGCTTTGAGGAAGACTGGTTGGCCAAAAATAGCCTTTTAACCGCATAATTAATTGCGTGACTGCAATAGTTTTTCTTAATTAATAAGGTGTGGCGCAAATGTAGAATCAAACAAATTTTTCATTCTCTTCGAAAAGCCGGGGTGACACTTAAATACGCTAATAAAAAGATAATTTTTTGGCTATTTCAGAGAACGCCTATTTTAATTTCTACCTTTTCGTGTATGTGAGAAGAGCTTCTTCTGAAGGCTTTGAGGAAGACTGGTTGGCCAAAAATAGCCTTTTAACCGCATAATTAATTGCGTGACTGCAATAATTTTTCTTAATTAATAAGGTGTGGCGAAAATGGAGAATCAAACAAATTTTCCATTCTCTTCGAAAAGCAGGGTTGACACTTAAATACGCTAATTATAAGATAATTTTTTGGCTATCTGAGAGAACGCCTATTTTGAGTGCTACCTTTTCGTGTATGTGAGAAGAGCTCCTTCCAAAGGCTTTGAGGAAGACTGGTTTGCCAAAAATAGCCTTTTAACCGCATAATTAATTGCGTTAGTGAAATAATTTTTCTTAATTTATAAGGTTCGGCCCTAAATGGAGAATCAAACAAATTTTTCATTCTCTTCGAAAAGCAGACGGGACACCTAAATACGCTAATCGAAAGATAGTTTTTGGGCTATCTGAGAGAACGCCCATTTTAAGTGCTATCTTTTCGTGTATGTGAGAAGAGCTGCTTCCGAAGGCTTTCAGGAAGACTGGTTTGCCACAAATAGCTTTTTAACCGCATAATTAATAGCGTTACTGCAATAATTTTTCCTAATTTATGAGGTGTGGCGATAATGGAGAATCAAACAAATTTTCCATCCTCTTCGAAAAGCAGGGATGACACTTAAATACGCTAATCGAAAGATAGTTTTTTAGCTATCTGGGAGAATGCCTATTTTAAGTGCTACCTTTTCGTGTATGTGAGAAGAGCTTTTTCTGAAGGCTTTGAGGAAGACTGGTTGTCCCCTCTAGCCTTATAACCGCATAATTAATTGCGTGACTGCAATAGTTTTTCTTAATTAATAAGGTGTGGCGCAAATGGAGAATCAAAGAAATTTTCCATTCTCTTCGAAGAGAATGCGTAACACTTAAATACGCTTATTATAAGATAGTTTTTTGGCTATCTGAGAGATCGCCTATTTTAAGTCCTACCTTTTC
The DNA here is from genome assembly GCA_963969495.1 of Ceratothoa steindachneri. NCBI lineage: Eukaryota > Metazoa > Arthropoda > Malacostraca > Isopoda > Cymothoidae > Ceratothoa > Ceratothoa steindachneri. Next base: position 186,188,394 of record OZ018326.1, on the reverse strand, counting down.
GTGTATGTGAGAAGAGCTCCTTTCGAAGGCTTTGAGAAAGACTGGTTTGCCAAAAATAGCCTTTTAACCGCATAATTAATTGCGTTACTGCAATAGTTTTTCTTAATTTATAAGGTGTGGCGAAAATGGAGAATCAAACAAATTTTCCATCCTTTTCGAAAAGCAGGGATGACACTTAAATACGCTAATCGAAAGATAGTTTTTTGGCTATCTGAGAGAACGTCTATTTTAAGTGCACCTTTTCGTGTATGTGAGAAGAGCTTCTTCCAAAGGCTTTGAGAAATATTGGTTGGCCAAAAATAGCCTTTTAACCGGATAAGTAATTGCGTTACTGCAATAATTTTGCTTAATTAATAGGGTGTGGCGAAAATGGACAATCAAATAAATTTTTCAATCTCTTCGAAAAGCAGGGGTGACACTTAAATACGCTAATCGAAAGATAGTTTTTTGGCTATCTGAGGGAATGCCTATTTTGAGTGCTACCTTTCCGTGTATGTTAGAAGAGCTCCTTCCAAAGCCTTTGAGGAAGACTGGTTTGCAAAAAATAGCCTTTCAACCGCATAATTAATTGCGTTACTGCAATAATTTTGCTTAATTTATAGGGTGTGGCCAAAATGGAGAATCAAACAAATTTTCCATTCTCTTCGGAAAGTAGGGGTGACATTTAAATACGCTAATCGAAAGATAGTTTTTGGCTATCTGAGAGAACATTTATTTTAAGTGATACCTTTTCGTGTATGTGAGAAAAGCTCCTTCCGAAGGCTTCGAGGAAGACGGGTTTGCCAAAAATTGCTTTTTAACCGCATAATTAATTGCGTTACTGCAATATTTTTTTATAATTTATAAGGTGTGGCGAAAATGGAGAATCAAACAAATTTTCCATTCTATTCGAAAAGCGGGGGGGACACTTTAAATACGCTAATCGAAAGATAGTTTTTTGGCTAGCTGGGAGAACGCCTATTATAAGTGCTACCTTTTCGTGTATGTGAGAAGAGCTTCTTTCGATGGCTTTGAGGAAGACTGGTTGGGCAAAAATAGCCTTTTAACCGCATAATTAATTGCGTTACTGCAATAACTTTTCTTAATTTATAAGGTGTGGCGAAAATGGAGAATCAAACAAATTTTCCATTCTCTTTGAAAAGCAGGGGTGACACTTAAATACGCTAATTATAAGATAGTTTTTTGGCTATCTGAGAGAACGCCTATTTTAAGTGCTACCTTTTCGTGTATGTGAGAAGAGCTTCTTCCGAAGGCTTTTAGAAAGACTGGTTAGCCTAAAAATAGCCTTTCAACCGGATAATTAATTGCGTTACCGCAATAATTTTTCTTAATTTATAGGGTGGGGCGAAAATGGAGAATCAAACGAATTTTCCATTCTCTTCGAAAAGCAGTGGTGACACTCAAATACGCTATTTGAAAGATAGTTTTTGGCTAGCTAAGAGAACCCCTATTTTAAGTGCTACCTTTTCGTGCATGTGAGAAGAGCTCCTTCCAAAGGCTTTGAGGAAGACTGATTTGCCAAAATTAGCCTTTTAACCGCATAATTAATTGCGTTACTGCAATAATTTTTCTTAATTTATAAGGTGTGGCGAAAATGAAGAATCAAACAAATTTTCCATTCTCTTCGAAAAGCCGGGGTGACACTTAAATACGCTAATAAAAAGATAATTTTTTGGCTATTTCAGAGAACGCGTATTTTAATTCCTACCTTTTCGTGTATGTGAGAAGAGCTTCTCCCGAAGGCTTTGAGGAAGACTTGTTTGCCAAAAATAGCCTTTTAACCGCATAATTAATTGAGTTACTGCAATAATTTTTCTTAATTTATAAGGTGTGGCGAAAATGGAGAATCAAACAAATTTTCCATCCTTTTCGAAAAGCAGGGATGACACTTAAATACGCAAATCGAAAGATAGTTTTTTGGCTATCTGAGAGAACGTCTATTTTGAGTGCACCTTTTCGTGTATGTGAGAAGAGCTTCTTTCGAAGGCTTTGAGAAATACTGGTTGGCCAAAAATAGCCTTTCAACCGCATAATTAATTGCGTTACTGCAATAATTTTGCTTAATTTATAGGGTGTGGCGAAAATGGACAATCAAATAAATTTTTCAATCTCTTCGAAAAGCAGGGGTGACACTTAAATACGCTAATCGAAAGATAGTTTTTTGGCTATTTGAGAGAACGCCTATTTTAATTCCTACCGTTTCGTGTATGTAAGAAGAGCTACTCCCGAAGGCTTTGAGGAAGACTGGTTTGCCAAATATAGCCTTTTAACCGCATAATTAATTGCGTTACTGCAATAATTTTGCTTAATTTATAAGGTGTTGCGAAAATGGAGAATCAAACAAATTTTCCATCCTTTTCGAAAAGCAGGGATGACACTTAAATACGCTAATCGAAAGATAGTGTTTTGGCTATCTGAGAGAACGTCTATTTTAACTGCACCTTTTCGTGTATGTGAGAAGAGCTTCTTTCGAAGGCTTCGAGAAATATTGGTTGGCCAAAAATAGCCTTTTAACCGGATAAGTAATTGCGTTACTGCAAAAATTCTCTTAATTTATAAGGTGTGGCAAAAATGGAGAATCAAATAAATTTTCCATTCTCTTCGAAAAACATGGGTGACACTTAAATACGCTAATCGGTAGATAGTTTTTTGGCTATCTGGGAGAACGCCTATTTTAAGTGCTACATTTTCGTGTATGTGAGAAGAGCTCCATCCGAAGGCTTTGAGAAAAACTGGTTTGCCAAAAATAGCCTTTCAACCGCATAATTAATTGCGTTACTGCAATAATTTTGCTTAATTAATAGGGTGTGGCGAAAATGGACAATCAAATAAATTTTTCAATCTCTTCGAAAAGCAGGGGTGACACTTAAATACGCTTTTTGAAAGATAGTTTTTTGGCTATCTGAGGGAACGCCTATTTTAAGTGCTACCTTTCCGTGTATGTTAGAAGAGCTCCTTCCAAAGCCTTTGAGGAAGACTGGTTTGCAAAAAATAGCCATTCAACCGCATAATTAATTGCGTTACTGAAATAATTTTGCTTAATTTATAGGGTGTGGCCAAAATGGAGAATCAAACAAATTTTCCATTCTCTTCGGAAAGTAGGGGTGACATTTCTATACGCTAATCGAAAGATAGTTTTTGGCTATCAGAGAGAACATTTATTTTAAGTGATACCTTTTCGTGTATTTGAGAAAAGCTCCTTCCGAAGGCTTCGAGGAAGACGGGTTTGCCAAAAATTGCTTTTTAACCGCATAATTAATTGCGTTACTGCAATATTTTTTTATAATTTATAAGGTGTGGCGAAAATGGAGAATCAAACAAATTTTCCATTCTCTTCGAAAAGCAGTGGTGACACTCAAATACGCTATTTGAAAGATAGTTTTTGGCTAGCTAAGAGAACCCCTATTTTAAGTGCTACCTTTTCGTGCATGTGAGAAGAGCTCCTTCCAAAGGCTTTGAGGAAGACTGGTTTGCCAAAATTAGCCTTTTAACCGCATAATTAATTGCGTTACTGCAATAATTTTTCTTAATTTATAAGGTGTGGCGAAAATGGAGAATCAAACAAATTTTCCATTCTCTTCGAAAAGCCGGGGTGAAACTTAAATACGCTAATAAAAAGATAATTTTTTGGCTATTTCAGAGAACGCCTATTTTAATTCCTACCTTTTCTTTTATGTGAGAAGAGCTTCTCCCGAAGGCTTTGAGGAAGACTGGTTTGCCAAAAATAGCCTTTTAACCGCATAATTAATTGAGTTACTGCAATAATTTTTCTTAATTTATAGGGTGGGGCGAAAATGGAGAATCAAACGAATTTTCCATTCGCTTCGAAAAGCAGGGGTGACACTCAAATACGCTAATCGAAAGATAGTTTTTTGGCTAGCTGGGAGAACGCCTATTATAAGTGCTACCTTTTCGTGTATGTGAGAAGAGCTTGTTTCGAAGGCTTTGAGGAAGACTGGTTGGGCAAAAATAGCCTTTTAACCGCATAATTAATTGCGTTACTGCAATAACTTTTCTTAATTTATAAGGTGTGGCGAAAATGGATAATCAAACAAATTTTCCATTCTCTTTGAAAAGCAGGCGTGCCCCTTAAATACGCTAATTATAAGATGGTTTTTTGGCTATCTGAGAGAACGCCTATTTTAAGTGCTACCTTTTTGTGTATGTGAGAAGAGCTTCTTCCGAAGGCTTTGAGAAAGACTGGTTAGCCTAAAAATAGCCTTTCAACCGGATAATTAATTGCGTTACTGCAATAATTTTTTTTTAATTTATAGGGTGGGGCGAAAATGGAGAATCAAACGAATTTTCCATTCGCTTCGAAAAGCAGGGGTGACACTCAAATACGCTATTTGAAAGATAGTTTTTGGCTAGCTAAGAGAACCCCTATTTTAAGTGCTACCTTTTCGTGCATGTGAGAAGAGCTCCTTCCAAAGGCTTTGAGGAAGACTGGTTTGCCAAAAATAGCCTTTTAACCGCATAATTAATTGCGTTACTGCAATAATTTTTCTTAATTTATAAGGTGTGGCGAAAATGGAGAATCAAACAAATTTTCCATTCTCTTCGAAAAGCAGGGGTGACACTTAAATACGCTAATCGAAAGATAGTTTTTTAGCTATCTGGGAGAATGCCTATTTTAAGTGCTACCTTTTCGTGTATGTGAGAAGAGCTCCTCCCGAAGGCTTTGAGAAAGACTGGTTTGACAAAAATACCCTTTTACCTGCATAATTAATTGCGTTACTGCAATAAAATTTCTAAATTTATAGGGTGGGGCGAAAATGGAGAATCAAACAAATTTTCCATTCTCTTCGAAAAGCAGGGGTGACACATAAATACGCTAATCGAAATATAGTTTTTTAGCTATCTGGGAGAATGCCTATTTTAAGTGCTACCTTTTCGTGTATGTGAGAAGAGCTTCTTCTGAAGGCTTTGAGGAAGACTGGTTTGCCAAAAATAGCCTTTTAACCGCATAATTAATTGCGTGTCTGCAATATTTTTTCTTAATTAATAAGGTGTGGCGCAAATGGAGAATCAAACAAATTTTCCATTCTCTTCGAAAAGCCGGGGTGACAATTATATACGCTAATAAAAAGATAATTTTTTGGCTATTTGAGAGAACGCCTATTTTAATTCCTACCTTTTCGTGTATGTGAGAAGAGCTTCTCCCGAAGGCTTTGAGGAAGACTGGTTTGCCAAAAATAGCCTTTTAACCGCATAATTAATTGAGTTACTGCAATAATTTTTTTTTATTTATAAGGTGTGGCGAAAATGGAAAATCAAACAAATTTTCCATCCTCTTCGAAAAGCAGGGATGACACTTAAATACGCTAATCGAAAGATAGTTTTTGGGCTATCTGAGAGAACGTCTATTTTAAGTGCACCTTTTCGTGTATGTGAGAAAAGCTTCTTCCGAAGGCTTTGAAAAATACTGGTTGGCCAAAAATATCCTTTTAACCGGATAAGTAATTGCGTTACTGCAATAAATTTTCTTAATTTATAAGGTGTGGCGAAAATGGAGAATCAAATAAATTTTCCATTCTCTTCGAAAAACATGGGTGACACTTAAATACCCTAATCGGTAGATAGTTTTTTTGGCTATCTGGGAGAACGCCTATTTTAAGTGCTACCTTTTCGTGTATGTGAGAAGAGCTCCATCCGAAGGCTTTGAGGAAAACTGGTTTGCCAAAAATAGCCTTTCAACCGCATAATTAATTGCGTTACTGCAATAATTTTGCTTAATTTTAAAGGGTGTGGCGAAAATGGACCATCAAATAAATTTTTCATTCTCTTCGAATAGCAGGGGTGACACTTAAATACGCTAATCGAAAGATAGTTTTTTGGCAAACTGAGGGAACGCATATTTTGAAGTGCTACCTTTCCGTGTATGTTAGAAGAGCTCCTTCCAAAGCCTTTGAGAAAGACTGGTTTGCCAAAAATAGCCTTTCAACCGCATAATTAATTGCGTTACTGCAATAATTTTGCTTAATTCATAGGGTGTGGCCAAAATGGAGAATCAAACAAATTTTCCATTCTCTTCGGAAAGTAGGGGTGACATTTCTATACGCTAATCGAAAGATAGTTTTTGGCTATCAGAGAGAACATTTATTTTAAGTGATACCTTTTCGTGTATTTGAGAAAAGCTCCTTCCGAAGGCTTCGAGGAAGACGGGTTTGCCAAAAATTGCTTTTTAACCGCATAATTAATTGCGTTACTGCAATTATTTTTTTATAATTTATAAGGTGTGGCGAAAATGGAGAATCAAACAAATTTTCCATTCTCTTCGAAAAGCGGGGGTGACACTTTAAATACGCTAATCGAAAGATAGTTTTTTGGCTCGCTGGGAGAACGCCTATTATAAGTGCTACCTTTTCGTGTATGTGAGAAGAGCTACGTTGGATGGCTTTGAGGAAGACTGGTTGGGCAAAAATAGCCTTTTAACCGCATAATTAATTGCGTTACTGCAATAACTTTTCTTAATTTATAAGGTGTGGCGAAAATGGAGAATCAAACAAATTTTCCATTCTCTTTGAAAAGCAGGCGTGACACTTAAATACGCTAATTATAAGATATTTTTTTGGCTATCTGAGAGAACGCCTATTTTAAGTGCTACCTTTTCGTGTATGTGAGAAGAGCTTCTCCCGAAGGCTTTGAGGAAGACTGGTTTGCCAAAAATAGCCTTTTAACCGCATGATTAATTGAGTTACTGCAATAATTTTTCTTAATTTATAGGGTAGGGCGAAAATGGAGAATCAAACGAATTTTCCATTCTCTTCGAAAAGCAGGGGTGGCACTCAAATACGCTAATCGCAAGATAGTTTTTTGGCTATCTGAGGGAACGCCTATTTTAAGTGCTACCTTTTCGTGTATGTGAGAAAAGCTCCTTCCGAAGGCTTCGAGGAAGACTGGTTTGCCAAAATTGCCTTTTAACCGCATAATTAATTGCGTTGCTGCAATATTTTTTCATAATTTATAAGGTCCGGCGAAAATGGAGAATCAAACAAATTTTCCATTCTCTTCGAAAAGCAGGGGTGCCACTCTAAATACGCTAATCGAAAGATAGTTTTTTGGCTAGATGGGAGAACGCCTATTTTAAGTAGTACCTTTTCGTGTATGTGAGAAGAGCTTCTTCCGATGGCTTTGAGAAAGACTGGTTGGGCAAAAATAGCCTTTTAACCGCATAATTAATTGCGTTACTGCAATAATTTTTCTTAATTTATAAGGTGTGGCGAAAATGGAGAATCAAACAAATTTTCAATTCTCTTCGAAAAGTAGGGGTGACACTTAAATACGCTAATCGAAAGATTGTTTATTAGCTATCTGAGAGAATGCCTATTTTAAGTGCTACCTTTTCGTGTATGTCAGAAGAGCTTCTTCTGAAGGCTTTGAGGAAGACTGGTTGGCCAAAAATAGCCTTTTAACCGCATAATTAATTGCGTGACTGCAATAGTTTTTCTTAATTAATAAGGTGTGGCGCAAATGTAGAATCAAACAAATTTTTCATTCTCTTCGAAAAGCCGGGGTGACACTTAAATACGCTAATAAAAAGATAATTTTTTGGCTATTTCAGAGAACGCCTATTTTAATTTCTACCTTTTCGTGTATGTGAGAAGAGCTTCTTCTGAAGGCTTTGAGGAAGACTGGTTGGCCAAAAATAGCCTTTTAACCGCATAATTAATTGCGTGACTGCAATAATTTTTCTTAATTAATAAGGTGTGGCGAAAATGGAGAATCAAACAAATTTTCCATTCTCTTCGAAAAGCAGGGTTGACACTTAAATACGCTAATTATAAGATAATTTTTTGGCTATCTGAGAGAACGCCTATTTTGAGTGCTACCTTTTCGTGTATGTGAGAAGAGCTCCTTCCAATGGCTTTGAGGAAGACTGGTTTGCCAAAAATAGCCTTTTAACCGCATAATTAATTGCGTTAGTGAAATAATTTTTCTTAATTTATAAGGTTCGGCCCTAAATGGAGAATCAAACAAATTTTTCATTCTCTTCGAAAAGCAGACGGGACACCTAAATACGCTAATCGAAAGATAGTTTTTTGGCTATCTGAGAGAACGCCCATTTTAAGTGCTATGTTTTCGTGTATGTGAGAAGAGCTGCTTCCGAAGGCTTTCAGGAAGACTGGTTTGCCACAAATAGCTTTTTAACCGCATAATTAATAGCGTTACTGCAATAATTTTTCCTAATTTATGAGGTGTGGCGATAATGGAGAATCAAACAAATTTTCCATCCTCTTCGAAAAGCAGGGATGACACTTAAATACGCTAATCGAAAGATAGTTTTTTAGCTATCTGGGAGAATGCCTATTTTAAGTGCTACCTTTTCGTGTATGTGAGAAGAGCTTTTTCTGAAGGCTTTGAGGAAGACTGGTTGTCCCCTCTAGCCTTATAACCGCATAATTAATTGCGTGACTGCAATAGTTTTTCTTAATTAATAAGGTGTGGCGCAAATGGAGAATCAAAGAAATTTTCCATTCTCTTCGAAGAGAATGCGTAACACTTAAATACGCTTATTATAAGATAGTTTTTTGGCTATCTGAGAGATCGCCTATTTTAAGTCCTACCTTTTCGTGTATGTGAGAAGAGCTCCTTTCGAAGGCTTTGAGAAAGACTGGTTTGCCAAAAATAGCCTTTTAACCGCATAATTAATTGCGTTACTGCAATAGTTTTTCTTAATTTATAAGGTGTGGCGAAAATGGAGAATCAAACAAATTTTCCATCCTTTTCGAAAAGCAGGGATGACACTTAAATACGCTAATCGAAAGATAGTTTTTTGGCTATCTGAGAGAACGTCTATTTTAAGTGCACCTTTTCGTGTATGTGAGAAGAGCTTCTTCCAAAGGCTTTGAGAAATATTGGTTGGCCAAAAATAGCCTTTTAACCGGATAAGTAATTGCGTTACTGCAATAATTTTGCTTAATTAATAGGGTGTGGCGAAAATGGACAATCAAATAAATTTTTCAATCTCTTCGAAAAGCAGGGGTGACACTTAAATACGCTAATCGAAAGATAGTTTTTTGGCTATCTGAGGGAATGCCTATTTTGAGTGCTACCTTTCCGTGTATGTTAGAAGAGCTCCTTCCAAAGCCTTTGAGGAAGACTGGTTTGCAAAAAATAGCCTTTCAACCGCATAATTAATTGCGTTACTGCAATAATTTTGCTTAATTTATAGGGTGTGGCCAAAATGGAGAATCAAACAAATTTTCCATTCTCTTCGGAAAGTAGGGGTGACATTTAAATACGCTAATCGAAAGATAGTTTTTGGCTATCTGAGAGAACATTTATTTTAAGTGATACCTTTTCGTGTATGTGAGAAAAGCTCCTTCCGAAGGCTTCGAGGAAGACGGGTTTGCCAAAAATTGCTTTTTAACCGCATAATTAATTGCGTTACTGCAATATTTTTTTATAATTTATAAGGTGTGGCGAAAATGGAGAATCAAACAAATTTTCCATTCTCTTCGAAAAGCGGGGGGGACACTTTAAATACGCTAATCGAAAGATAGTTTTTTGGCTAGCTGGGAGAACGCCTATTATAAGTGCTACCTTTTCGTGTATGTGAGAAGAGCTTCTTTCGATGGCTTTGAGGAAGACTGGTTGGGCAAAAATAGCCTTTTAACCGCATAATTAATTGCGTTACTGCAATAACTTTTCTTAATTTATAAGGTGTGGCGAAAATGGAGAATCAAACAAATTTTCCATTCTCTTTGAAAAGCAGGGGTGACACTTAAATACGCTAATTATAAGATAGTTTTTTGGCTATCTGAGAGAACGCCTATTTTAAGTGCTACCTTTTCGTGTATGTGAGAAGAGCTTCTTCCGAAGGCTTTTAGAAAGACTGGTTAGCCTAAAAATAGCCTTTCAACCGGATAATTAATTGCGTTACCGCAATAATTTTTCTTAATTTATAGGGTGGGGCGAAAATGGAGAATCAAACGAATTTTCCATTCTCTTCGAAAAGCAGTGGTGACACTCAAATACGCTATTTGAAAGATAGTTTTTGGCTAGCTAAGAGAACCCCTATTTTAAGTGCTACCTTTTCGTGCATGTGAGAAGAGCTCCTTCCAAAGGCTTTGAGGAAGACTGATTTGCCAAAATTAGCCTTTTAACCGCATAATTAATTGCGTTACTGCAATAATTTTTCTTAATTTATAAGGTGTGGCGAAAATGAAGAATCAAACAAATTTTCCATTCTCTTCGAAAAGCCGGGGTGACACTTAAATACGCTAATAAAAAGATAATTTTTTGGCTATTTCAGAGAACGCGTATTTTAATTCCTACCTTTTCGTGTATGTGAGAAGAGCTTCTCCCGAAGGCTTTGAGGAAGACTTGTTTGCCAAAAATAGCCTTTTAACCGCATAATTAATTGAGTTACTGCAATAATTTTTCTTAATTTATAAGGTGTGGCGAAAATGGAGAATCAAACAAATTTTCCATCCTTTTCGAAAAGCAGGGATGACACTTAAATACGCAAATCGAAAGATAGTTTTTTGGCTATCTGAGAGAACGTCTATTTTGAGTGCACCTTTTCGTGTATGTGAGAAGAGCTTCTTTCGAAGGCTTTGAGAAATACTGGTTGGCCAAAAATAGCCTTTCAACCGCATAATTAATTGCGTTACTGCAATAATTTTGCTTAATTTATAGGGTGTGGCGAAAATGGACAATCAAATAAATTTTTCAATCTCTTCGAAAAGCAGGGGTGACACTTAAATACGCTAATCGAAAGATAGTTTTTTGGCTATTTGAGAGAACGCCTATTTTAATTCCTACCGTTTCGTGTATGTAAGAAGAGCTACTCCCGAAGGCTTTGAGGAAGACTGGTTTGCCAAATATAGCCTTTTAACCGCATAATTAATTGCGTTACTGCAATAATTTTGCTTAATTTATAAGGTGTTGCGAAAATGGAGAATCAAACAAATTTTCCATCCTTTTCGAAAAGCAGGGATGACACTTAAATACGCTAATCGAAAGATAGTGTTTTGGCTATCTGAGAGAACGTCTATTTTAACTGCACCTTTTCGTGTATGTGAGAAGAGCTTCTTTCGAAGGCTTCGAGAAATATTGGTTGGCCAAAAATAGCCTTTTAACCGGATAAGTAATTGCGTTACTGCAAAAATTCTCTTAATTTATAAGGTGTGGCAAAAATGGAGAATCAAATAAATTTTCCATTCTCTTCGAAAAACATGGGTGACACTTAAATACGCTAATCGGTAGATAGTTTTTTGGCTATCTGGGAGAACGCCTATTTTAAGTGCTACATTTTCGTGTATGTGAGAAGAGCTCCATCCGAAGGCTTTGAGAAAAACTGGTTTGCCAAAAATAGCCTTTCAACCGCATAATTAATTGCGTTACTGCAATAATTTTGCTTAATTAATAGGGTGTGGCGAAAATGGACAATCAAATAAATTTTTCAATCTCTTCGAAAAGCAGGGGTGACACTTAAATACGCTTTTTGAAAGATAGTTTTTTGGCTATCTGAGGGAACGCCTATTTTAAGTGCTACCTTTCCGTGTATGTTAGAAGAGCTCCTTCCAAAGCCTTTGAGGAAGACTGGTTTGCAAAAAATAGCCATTCAACCGCATAATTAATTGCGTTACTGAAATAATTTTGCTTAATTTATAGGGTGTGGCCAAAATGGAGAATCAAACAAATTTTCCATTCTCTTCGGAAAGTAGGGGTGACATTTCTATACGCTAATCGAAAGATAGTTTTTGGCTATCAGAGAGAACATTTATTTTAAGTGATACCTTTTCGTGTATTTGAGAAAAGCTCCTTCCGAAGGCTTCGAGGAAGACGGGTTTGCCAAAAATTGCTTTTTAACCGCATAATTAATTGCGTTACTGCAATATTTTTTTATAATTTATAAGGTGTGGCGAAAATGGAGAATCAAACAAATTTTCCATTCTCTTCGAAAAGCAGTGGTGACACTCAAATACGCTATTTGAAAGATAGTTTTTGGCTAGCTAAGAGAACCCCTATTTTAAGTGCTACCTTTTCGTGCATGTGAGAAGAGCTCCTTCCAAAGGCTTTGAGGAAGACTGGTTTGCCAAAATTAGCCTTTTAACCGCATAATTAATTGCGTTACTGCAATAATTTTTCTTAATTTATAAGGTGTGGCGAAAATGGAGAATCAAACAAATTTTCCATTCTCTTCGAAAAGCCGGGGTGAAACTTAAATACGCTAATAAAAAGATAATTTTTTGGCTATTTCAGAGAACGCCTATTTTAATTCCTACCTTTTCTTTTATGTGAGAAGAGCTTCTCCCGAAGGCTTTGAGGAAGACTGGTTTGCCAAAAATAGCCTTTTAACCGCATAATTAATTGAGTTACTGCAATAATTTTTCTTAATTTATAGGGTGGGGCGAAAATGGAGAATCAAACGAATTTTCCATTCGCTTCGAAAAGCAGGGGTGACACTCAAATACGCTAATCGAAAGATAGTTTTTTGGCTAGCTGGGAGAACGCCTATTATAAGTGCTACCTTTTCGTGTATGTGAGAAGAGCTTGTTTCGAAGGCTTTGAGGAAGACTGGTTGGGCAAAAATAGCCTTTTAACCGCATAATTAATTGCGTTACTGCAATAACTTTTCTTAATTTATAAGGTGTGGCGAAAATGGAGAATCAAACAAATTTTCCATTCTCTTTGAAAAGCAGGCGTGCCCCTTAAATACGCTAATTATAAGATGGTTTTTTGGCTATCTGAGAGAACGCCTATTTTAAGTGCTACCTTTTTGTGTATGTGAGAAGAGCTTCTTCCGAAGGCTTTGAGAAAGACTGGTTAGCCTAAAAATAGCCTTTCAACCGGATAATTAATTGCGTTACTGCAATAATTTTTTTTTAATTTATAGGGTGGGGCGAAAATGGAGAATCAAACGAATTTTCCATTCGCTTCGAAAAGCAGGGGTGACACTCAAATACGCTATTTGAAAGATAGTTTTTGGCTAGCTAAGAGAACCCCTATTTTAAGTGCTACCTTTTCGTGCATGTGAGAAGAGCTCCTTCCAAAGGCTTTGAGGAAGACTGGTTTGCCAAAAATAGCCTTTTAACCGCATAATTAATTGCGTTACTGCAATAATTTTTCTTAATTTATAAGGTGTGGCGAAAATGGAGAATCAAACAAATTTTCCATTCTCTTCGAAAAGCAGGGGTGACACTTAAATACGCTAATCGAAAGATAGTTTTTTAGCTATCTGGGAGAATGCCTATTTTAAGTGCTACCTTTTCGTGTATGTGAGAAGAGCTCCTCCCGAAGGCTTTGAGAAAGACTGGTTTGACAAAAATACCCTTTTACCTGCATAATTAATTGCGTTACTGCAATAAAATTTCTAAATTTATAGGGTGGGGCGAAAATGGAGAATCAAACAAATTTTCCATTCTCTTCGAAAAGCAGGGGTGACACATAAATACGCTAATCGAAATATAGTTTTTTAGCTATCTGGGAGAATGCCTATTTTAAGTGCTACCTTTTCGTGTATGTGAGAAGAGCTTCTTCTGAAGGCTTTGAGGAAGACTGGTTTGCCAAAAATAGCCTTTTAACCGCATAATTAATTGCGTGTCTGCAATATTTTTTCTTAATTAATAAGGTGTGGCGCAAATGGAGAATCAAACAAATTTTCCATTCTCTTCGAAAAGCCGGGGTGACAATTAAATACGCTAATAAAAAGATAATTTTTTGGCTATTTGAGAGAACGCCTATTTTAATTCCTACCTTTTCGTGTATGTGAGAAGAGCTTCTCCCGAAGGCTTTGAGGAAGACTGGTTTGCCAAAAATAGCCTTTTAACCGCATAATTAATTGAGTTACTGCAATAATTTTTTTTTATTTATAAGGTGTGGCGAAAATGGAAAATCAAACAAATTTTCCATCCTCTTCGAAAAGCAGGGATGACACTTAAATACGCTAATCGAAAGATAGTTTTTGGGCTATCTGAGAGAACGTCTATTTTAAGTGCACCTTTTCGTGTATGTGAGAAAAGCTTCTTCCGAAGGCTTTGAAAAATACTGGTTGGCCAAAAATATCCTTTTAACCGGATAAGTAATTGCGTTACTGCAATAAATTTTCTTAATTTATAAGGTGTGGCGAAAATGGAGAATCAAATAAATTTTCCATTCTCTTCGAAAAACATGGGTGACACTTAAATACCCTAATCGGTAGATAGTTTTTTTGGCTATCTGGGAGAACGCCTATTTTAAGTGCTACCTTTTCGTGTATGTGAGAAGAGCTCCATCCGAAGGCTTTGAGGAAAACTGGTTTGCCAAAAATAGCCTTTCAACCGCATAATTAATTGCGTTACTGCAATAATTTTGCTTAATTTTAAAGGGTGTGGCGAAAATGGACCATCAAATAAATTTTTCATTCTCTTCGAATAGCAGGGGTGACACTTAAATACGCTAATCGAAAGATAGTTTTTTGGCAAACTGAGGGAACGCATATTTTGAAGTGCTACCTTTCCGTGTATGTTAGAAGAGCTCCTTCCAAAGCCTTTGAGAAAGACTGGTTTGCCAAAAATAGCCTTTCAACCGCATAATTAATTGCGTTACTGCAATAATTTTGCTTAATTCATAGGGTGTGGCCAAAATGGAGAATCAAACAAATTTTCCATTCTCTTCGGAAAGTAGGGGTGACATTTCTATACGCTAATCGAAAGATAGTTTTTGGCTATCAGAGAGAACATTTATTTTAAGTGATACCTTTTCGTGTATTTGAGAAAAGCTCCTTCCGAAGGCTTCGAGGAAGACGGGTTTGCCAAAAATTGCTTTTTAACCGCATAATTAATTGCGTTACTGCAATTATTTTTTTATAATTTATAAGGTGTGGCGAAAATGGAGAATCAAACAAATTTTCCATTCTCTTCGAAAAGCGGGGGTGACACTTTAAATACGCTAATCGAAAGATAGTTTTTTGGCTCGCTGGGAGAACGCCTATTATAAGTGCTACCTTTTCGTGTATGTGAGAAGAGCTACGTTGGATGGCTTTGAGGAAGACTGGTTGGGCAAAAATAGCCTTTTAACCGCATAATTAATTGCGTTACTGCAATAACTTTTCTTAATTTATAAGGTGTGGCGAAAATGGAGAATCAAACAAATTTTCCATTCTCTTTGAAAAGCAGGCGTGACACTTAAATACGCTAATTATAAGATATTTTTTTGGCTATCTGAGAGAACGCCTATTTTAAGTGCTACCTTTTCGTGTATGTGAGAAGAGCTTCTCCCGAAGGCTTTGAGGAAGACTGGTTTGCCAAAAATAGCCTTTTAACCGCATGATTAATTGAGTTACTGCAATAATTTTTCTTAATTTATAGGGTAGGGCGAAAATGGAGAATCAAACGAATTTTCCATTCTCTTCGAAAAGCAGGGGTGGCACTCAAATACGCTAATCGCAAGATAGTTTTTTGGCTATCTGAGGGAACGCCTATTTTAAGTGCTACCTTTTCGTGTATGTGAGAAAAGCTCCTTCCGAAGGCTTCGAGGAAGACTGGTTTGCCAAAATTGCCTTTTAACCGCATAATTAATTGCGTTGCTGCAATATTTTTTCATAATTTATAAGGTCCGGCGAAAATGGAGAATCAAACAAATTTTCCATTCTCTTCGAAAAGCAGGGGTGCCACTCTAAATACGCTAATCGAAAGATAGTTTTTTGGCTAGATGGGAGAACGCCTATTTTAAGTAGTACCTTTTCGTGTATGTGAGAAGAGCTTCTTCCGATGGCTTTGAGAAAGACTGGTTGGGCAAAAATAGCCTTTTAACCGCATAATTAATTGCGTTACTGCAATAATTTTTCTTAATTTATAAGGTGTGGCGAAAATGGAGAATCAAACAAATTTTCAATTCTCTTCGAAAAGTAGGGGTGACACTTAAATACGCTAATCGAAAGATTGTTTATTAGCTATCTGAGAGAATGCCTATTTTAAGTGCTACCTTTTCGTGTATGTCAGAAGAGCTTCTTCTGAAGGCTTTGAGGAAGACTGGTTGGCCAAAAATAGCCTTTTAACCGCATAATTAATTGCGTGACTGCAATAGTTTTTCTTAATTAATAAGGTGTGGCGCAAATGTAGAATCAAACAAATTTTTCATTCTCTTCGAAAAGCCGGGGTGACACTTAAATACGCTAATAAAAAGATAATTTTTTGGCTATTTCAGAGAACGCCTATTTTAATTTCTACCTTTTCGTGTATGTGAGAAGAGCTTCTTCTGAAGGCTTTGAGGAAGACTGGTTGGCCAAAAATAGCCTTTTAACCGCATAATTAATTGCGTGACTGCAATAATTTTTCTTAATTAATAAGGTGTGGCGAAAATGGAGAATCAAACAAATTTTCCATTCTCTTCGAAAAGCAGGGTTGACACTTAAATACGCTAATTATAAGATAATTTTTTGGCTATCTGAGAGAACGCCTATTTTGAGTGCTACCTTTTCGTGTATGTGAGAAGAGCTCCTTCCAATGGCTTTGAGGAAGACTGGTTTGCCAAAAATAGCCTTTTAACCGCATAATTAATTGCGTTAGTGAAATAATTTTTCTTAATTTATAAGGTTCGGCCCTAAATGGAGAATCAAACAAATTTTTCATTCTCTTCGAAAAGCAGACGGGACACCTAAATACGCTAATCGAAAGATAGTTTTTTGGCTATCTGAGAGAACGCCCATTTTAAGTGCTATGTTTTCGTGTATGTGAGAAGAGCTGCTTCCGAAGGCTTTCAGGAAGACTGGTTTGCCACAAATAGCTTTTTAACCGCATAATTAATAGCGTTACTGCAATAATTTTTCCTAATTTATGAGGTGTGGCGATAATGGAGAATCAAACAAATTTTCCATCCTCTTCGAAAAGCAGGGATGACACTTAAATACGCTAATCGAAAGATAGTTTTTTAGCTATCTGGGAGAATGCCTATTTTAAGTGCTACCTTTTCGTGTATGTGAGAAGAGCTTTTTCTGAAGGCTTTGAGGAAGACTGGTTGTCCCCTCTAGCCTTATAACCGCATAATTAATTGCGTGACTGCAATAGTTTTTCTTAATTAATAAGGTGTGGCGCAAATGGAGAATCAAAGAAATTTTCCATTCTCTTCGAAGAGAATGCGTAACACTTAAATACGCTTATTATAAGATAGTTTTTTGGCTATCTGAGAGATCGCCTATTTTAAGTCCTACCTTTTCGTGTATGTGAGAAGAGCTCCTTTCGAAGGCTTTGAGAAAGACTGGTTTGCCAAAAATAGCCTTTTAACCGCATAATTAATTGCGTTACTGCAATAGTTTTTCTTAATTTATAAGGTGTGGCGAAAATGGAGAATCAAACAAATTTTCCATCCTTTTCGAAAAGCAGGGATGACACTTAAATACGCTAATCGAAAGATAGTTTTTTGGCTATCTGAGAGAACGTCTATTTTAAGTGCACCTTTTCGTGTATGTGAGAAGAGCTTCTTCCAAAGGCTTTGAGAAATATTGGTTGGCCAAAAATAGCCTTTTAACCGGATAAGTAATTGCGTTACTGCAATAATTTTGCTTAATTAATAGGGTGTGGCGAAAATGGACAATCAAATAAATTTTTCAATCTCTTCGAAAAGCAGGGGTGACACTTAAATACGCTAATCGAAAGATAGTTTTTTGGCTATCTGAGGGAATGCCTATTTTGAGTGCTACCTTTCCGTGTATGTTAGAAGAGCTCCTTCCAAAGCCTTTGAGGAAGACTGGTTTGCAAAAAATAGCCTTTCAACCGCATAATTAATTGCGTTACTGCAATAATTTTGCTTAATTTATAGGGTGTGGCCAAAATGGAGAATCAAACAAATTTTCCATTCTCTTCGGAAAGTAGGGGTGACATTTAAATACGCTAATCGAAAGATAGTTTTTGGCTATCTGAGAGAACATTTATTTTAAGTGATACCTTTTCGTGTATGTGAGAAAAGCTCCTTCCGAAGGCTTCGAGGAAGACGGGTTTGCCAAAAATTGCTTTTTAACCGCATAATTAATTGCGTTACTGCAATATTTTTTTATAATTTATAAGGTGTGGCGAAAATGGAGAATCAAACAAATTTTCCATTCTCTTCGAAAAGCGGGGGGGACACTTTCAAATACGCTAATCGAAAGATAGTTTTTTGGCTAGCTGGGAGAACGCCTATTATAAGTGCTACCTTTTCGTGTATGTGAGAAGAGCTTCTTTCGATGGCTTTGAGGAAGACTGGTTGGGCAAAAATAGCCTTTTAACCGCATAATTAATTGCGTTACTGCAATAACTTTTCTTAATTTATAAGGTGTGGCGAAAATGGAGAATCAAACAAATTTTCCATTCTCTTTGAAAAGCAGGGGTGACACTTAAATACGCTAATTATAAGATAGTTTTTTGGCTATCTGAGAGAACGCCTATTTTAAGTGCTACCTTTTCGTGTATGTGAGAAGAGCTTCTTCCGAAGGCTTTTAGAAAGACTGGTTAGCCTAAAAATAGCCTTTCAACCGGATAATTAATTGCGTTACCGCAATAATTTTTCTTAATTTATAGGGTGGGGCGAAAATGGAGAATCAAACGAATTTTCCATTCTCTTCGAAAAGCAGTGGTGACACTCAAATACGCTATTTGAAAGATAGTTTTTGGCTAGCTAAGAGAACCCCTATTTTAAGTGCTACCTTTTCGTGCATGTGAGAAGAGCTCCTTCCAAAGGCTTTGAGGAAGACTGATTTGCCAAAATTAGCCTTTTAACCGCATAATTAATTGCGTTACTGCAATAATTTTTCTTAATTTATAAGGTGTGGCGAAAATGAAGAATCAAACAAATTTTCCATTCTCTTCGAAAAGCCGGGGTGACACTTAAATACGCTAATAAAAAGATAATTTTTTGGCTATTTCAGAGAACGCCTATTTTAATTCCTACCTTTTCGTGTATGTGAGAAGAGCTTCTCCCGAAGGCTTTGAGGAAGACTTGTTTGCCAAAAATAGCCTTTTAACCGCATAATTAATTGAGTTACTGCAATAATTTTTCTTAATTTATAAGGTGTGGCGAAAATGGAGAATCAAACAAATTTTCCATCCTTTTCGAAAAGCAGGGATGACACTTAAATACGCAAATCGAAAGATAGTTTTTTGGCTATCTGAGAGAACGTCTATTTTGAGTGCACCTTTTCGTGTATGTGAGAAGAGCTTCTTTCGAAGGCTTTGAGAAATACTGGTTGGCCAAAAATAGCCTTTCAACCGCATAATTAATTGCGTTACTGCAATAATTTTGCTTAATTTATAGGGTGTGGCGAAAATGGACAATCAAATAAATTTTTCAATCTCTTCGAAAAGCAGGGGTGACACTTAAATACGCTAATCGAAAGATAGTTTTTTGGCTATTTGAGAGAACGCCTATTTTAATTCCTACCGTTTCGTGTATGTAAGAAGAGCTACTCCCGAAGGCTTTGAGGAAGACTGGTTTGCCAAATATAGCCTTTTAACCGCATAATTAATTGCGTTACTGCAATAATTTTGCTTAATTTATAAGGTGTTGCGAAAATGGAGAATCAAACAAATTTTCCATCCTTTTCGAAAAGCAGGGATGACACTTAAATACGCTAATCGAAAGATAGTGTTTTGGCTATCTGAGAGAACGTCTATTTTAACTGCACCTTTTCGTGTATGTGAGAAGAGCTTCTTTCGAAGGCTTCGAGAAATATTGGTTGGCCAAAAATAGCCTTTTAACCGGATAAGTAATTGCGTTACTGCAAAAATTCTCTTAATTTATAAGGTGTGGCAAAAATGGAGAATCAAATAAATTTTCCATTCTCTTCGAAAAACATGGGTGACACTTAAATACGCTAATCGGTAGATAGTTTTTTGGCTATCTGGGAGAACGCCTATTTTAAGTGCTACATTTTCGTGTATGTTAGAAGAGCTCCTTCCAAAGCCTTTGAGGAAGACTGGTTTGCAAAAAATAGCCATTCAACCGCATAATTAATTGCGTTACTGAAATAATTTTGCTTAATTTATAGGGTGTGGCCAAAATGGAGAATCAAACAAATTTTCCATTCTCTTCGGAAAGTAGGGGTGACATTTCTATACGCTAATCGAAAGATAGTTTTTGGCTATCAGAGAGAACATTTATTTTAAGTGATACCTTTTCGTGTATTTGAGAAAAGCTCCTTCCGAAGGCTTCGAGGAAGACGGGTTTGCCAAAAATTGCTTTTTAACCGCATAATTAATTGCGTTACTGCAATATTTTTTTATAATTTATAAGGTGTGGCGAAAATGGAGAATCAAACAAATTTTCCATTCTCTTCGAAAAGCAGTGGTGACACTCAAATACGCTATTTGAAAGATAGTTTTTGGCTAGCTAAGAGAACCCCTATTTTAAGTGCTACCTTTTCGTGCATGTGAGAAGAGCTCCTTCCAAAGGCTTTGAGGAAGACTGGTTTGCCAAAATTAGCCTTTTAACCGCATAATTAATTGCGTTACTGCAATAATTTTTCTTAATTTATAAGGTGTGGCGAAAATGGAGAATCAAACAAATTTTCCATTCTCTTCGAAAAGCCGGGGTGAAACTTAAATACGCTAATAAAAAGATAATTTTTTGGCTATTTCAGAGAACGCCTATTTTAATTCCTACCTTTTCTTTTATGTGAGAAGAGCTTCTCCCGAAGGCTTTGAGGAAGACTGGTTTGCCAAAAATAGCCTTTTAACCGCATAATTAATTGAGTTACTGCAATAATTTTTCTTAATTTATAGGGTGGGGCGAAAATGGAGAATCAAACGAATTTTCCATTCGCTTCGAAAAGCAGGGGTGACACTCAAATACGCTAATCGAAAGATAGTTTTTTGGCTAGCTGGGAGAACGCCTATTATAAGTGCTACCTTTTCGTGTATGTGAGAAGAGCTTGTTTCGAAGGCTTTGAGGAAGACTGGTTGGGCAAAAATAGCCTTTTAACCGCATAATTAATTGCGTTACTGCAATAACTTTTCTTAATTTATAAGGTGTGGCGAAAATGGAGAATCAAACAAATTTTCCATTCTCTTTGAAAAGCAGGCGTGCCCCTTAAATACGCTAATTATAAGATGGTTTTTTGGCTATCTGAGAGAACGCCTATTTTAAGTGCTACCTTTTTGTGTATGTGAGAAGAGCTTCTTCCGAAGGCTTTGAGAAAGACTGGTTAGCCTAAAAATAGCCTTTCAACCGGATAATTAATTGCGTTACTGCAATAATTTTTCTTAATTTATAGGGTGGGGCGAAAATGGAGAATCAAACGAATTTTCCATTCGCTTCGAAAAGCAGGGGTGATACTCAAATACGCTATTTGAAAGATAGTTTTTGGCTAGCTAAGAGAACCCCTATTTTAAGTGCTACCTTTTCGTGCATGTGAGAAGAGCTCCTTCCAAAGGCTTTGAGGAAGACTGGTTTGCCAAAAATAGCCTTTTAACCGCATAATTAATTGCGTTACTGCAATAATTTTTCTTAATTTATAAGGTGTGGCGAAAATGGAGAATCAAACAAATTTTCCATTCTCTTCGAAAAGCAGGGGTGACACTTAAATACGCTAATCGAAAGATAGTTTTTTAGCTATCTGGGAGAATGCCTATTTTAAGTGCTACCTTTTCGTGTATGTGAGAAGAGCTCCTCCCGAAGGCTTTGAGAAAGACTGGTTTGACAAAAATACCCTTTTACCTGCATAATTAATTGCGTTACTGCAATAAAATTTCTAAATTTATAGGGTGGGGCGAAAATGGAGAATCAAACAAATTTTCCATTCTCTTCGAAAAGCAGGGGTGACACATAAATACGCTAATCGAAATATAGTTTTTTAGCTATCTGGGAGAATGCCTATTTTAAGTGCTACCTTTTCGTGTATGTGAGAAGAGCTTCTTCTGAAGGCTTTGAGGAAGACTGGTTTGCCAAAAATAGCCTTTTAACCGCATAATTAATTGCGTGTCTGCAATATTTTTTCTTAATTAATAAGGTGTGGCGCAAATGGAGAATCAAACAAATTTTCCATTCTCTTCGAAAAGCCGGGGTGACAATTAAATACGCTAATAAAAAGATAATTTTTTGGCTATTTGAGAGAACGCCTATTTTAATTCCTACCTTTTCGTGTATGTGAGAAGAGCTTCTCCCGAAGGCTTTGAGGAAGACTGGTTTGCCAAAAATAGCCTTTTAACCGCATAATTAATTGAGTTACTGCAATAATTTTTTTTTATTTATAAGGTGTGGCGAAAATGGAAAATCAAACAAATTTTCCATCCTCTTCGAAAAGCAGGGATGACACTTAAATACGCTAATCGAAAGATAGTTTTTGGGCTATCTGAGAGAACGTCTATTTTAAGTGCACCTTTTCGTGTATGTGAGAAAAGCTTCTTCCGAAGGCTTTGAAAAATACTGGTTGGCCAAAAATATCCTTTTAACCGGATAAGTAATTGCGTTACTGCAATAAATTTTCTTAATTTATAAGGTGTGGCGAAAATGGAGAATCAAATAAATTTTCCATTCTCTTCGAAAAACATGGGTGACACTTAAATACCCTAATCGGTAGATAGTTTTTTTGGCTATCTGGGAGAACGCCTATTTTAAGTGCTACCTTTTCGTGTATGTGAGAAGAGCTCCATCCGAAGGCTTTGAGGAAAACTGGTTTGCCAAAAATAGCCTTTCAACCGCATAATTAATTGCGTTACTGCAATAATTTTGCTTAATTTTAAAGGGTGTGGCGAAAATGGACCATCAAATAAATTTTTCATTCTCTTCGAATAGCAGGGGTGACACTTAAATACGCTAATCGAAAGATAGTTTTTTGGCAAACTGAGGGAACGCATATTTTGAAGTGCTACCTTTCCGTGTATGTTAGAAGAGCTCCTTCCAAAGCCTTTGAGAAAGACTGGTTTGCCAAAAATAGCCTTTCAACCGCATAATTAATTGCGTTACTGCAATAATTTTGCTTAATTCATAGGGTGTGGCCAAAATGGAGAATCAAACAAATTTTCCATTCTCTTCGGAAAGTAGGGGTGACATTTCTATACGCTAATCGAAAGATAGTTTTTGGCTATCAGAGAGAACATTTATTTTAAGTGATACCTTTTCGTGTATTTGAGAAAAGCTCCTTCCGAAGGCTTCGAGGAAGACGGGTTTGCCAAAAATTGCTTTTTAACCGCATAATTAATTGCGTTACTGCAATTATTTTTTTATAATTTATAAGGTGTGGCGAAAATGGAGAATCAAACAAATTTTCCATTCTCTTCGAAAAGCGGGGGTGACACTTTAAATACGCTAATCGAAAGATAGTTTTTTGGCTCGCTGGGAGAACGCCTATTATAAGTGCTACCTTTTCGTGTATGTGAGAAGAGCTACGTTGGATGGCTTTGAGGAAGACTGGTTGGGCAAAAATAGCCTTTTAACCGCATAATTAATTGCGTTACTGCAATAACTTTTCTTAATTTATAAGGTGTGGCGAAAATGGAGAATCAAACAAATTTTCCATTCTCTTTGAAAAGCAGGCGTGACACTTAAATACGCTAATTATAAGATATTTTTTTGGCTATCTGAGAGAACGCCTATTTTAAGTGCTACCTTTTCGTGTATGTGAGAAGAGCTTCTTCCGAAGGCTTTGAGAAAGACTGGTTAGCCTAAAAATAGCCTTTCAACCGGATAATTAATTGCGTTACCGCAATATTTTTTCTTAATTTATAGGGTGGGGCGAAAATGGAGAATCAAACGAATTTTCCATTCTCTTCGAAAAGCAGTGGTGACACTCAAATACGCTATTTGAAAGATAGTTTTTGGCTAGCTAAGAGAACCCCTATTTTAAGTGCTACCTTTTCGTGCATGTGAGAAGAGCTCCTTCCAAAGGCTTTGAGGAAGACTGGTTTGCCAAAATTATCCTTTTAACCGCATAATTAATTGCGTTACTGTAATAATTTTTCTTAATTTATAAGGTGTGGCGAAAATGGAGAATCAAACAAATTTTCCATTCTCTTCGAAAAGCCGGGGTGACACTTAAATACGCTAATAAAAAGATAATTTTTTGGCTATCTGAAAGAACGTTTTTTTTCAGTGCACCTTTTCGTGTATGTGAGAAGAGCTTCTTTCGAAGGCTTTGAGGAATACTGGTTGGCCAAAAATAGCCTTTTAACCGGATAAGTAATTGCGTTACGGCAAAATTTTTCTTAATTTATAAGGTGGGGCGAAAATGGACAATCAAATAAATTTTCCATTCTCTTTGAAAAACATGGGTGACACTTAAATACGCTAATCGGTAGATATTTTTTTTGCTATCTGGGAGAACGCCTATTTTAAGTGCTACCTTTTCGTGTATGTGAGAAGAGCTCCATCCGAAGGCTTTGAGGAAAACTGGTTTGCCAAAAATAGCCTTTCAACCGCATAATTAATTGCGTTACTGCAATAATTTTGCTTAATTCATAGGGTGTGGCGAAAATGGACAATCAAATAAATTTTTCATTCTCTTCGAAAAGCAGGGGTGACACTTAAATACGCTAATCGAAAGATAGTTTTTTGGCTATCTGAAGGAACGCCTATTTTAAGTGCTACCTTTCCGTGTATGTTAGAAGAGCTCCTTCCAAAGCCTTTGAGGAAGACTGGTTTGCAAAAAATAGCCTTTCAACCGCATAATTAATTGCGTTACTGCAATAATTTTGCTCAATTTATACGTTGTGGCCAAAATGGAGAATCAAACAAATTTTCCATTCTCTTCGAAAAGTAGGGGTGACATTTAAATACGCTAATCGAAAGATAGTCTTTGGCTATCTGAGAGAACATTTATTTTAAGCGATACCTTTTCGTGTATGTGAGAAAAGCTCCTTCCGAAGGCTTCGAGGAAGACGGGTTTGCCAAAAATTGCCTTTTAACCGCATAATTAATTGCGTTACTGCAATAATTTTTTATAATTTATAAGGTGTGGCAAAAATGGAGAATCAAACAAATTTTCCATTCTCTTCGAAAAGCAGGGGTGACACTTTAAATACGCTAATCGAAAGATAGTTTTTTGGCTAGCTGGGAGAACGCCTATTATAAGTGCTACCTTTTCGTGTATGTGAGAAGAGCTTGTTTCGAAGGCTTTGAGGAAGACTGGTTGGGCAAAAATAGCCTTTTAACCGGATAATTAATTGCGTTACTGCAATAATTTTTCTTAATTTATAGGGTGGGGCGAAAATGGAGAATCAAACGAATTTTCCATTCTCTTCGAAAAGCAGGGGTGACACTCAAATACGCTATTTGAAAGATAGTTTTTGGCTAGCTAAGAGAACCCCTATTTTAAGTGCTACCTTTTCGTGCATGTGAGAAGAGCTCCTTCCAAAGGCTTTGAGGAAGACTGGTTTGCCAAAAATAGCCTTTTAACCGCATAATTAATTGCGTTACTGCAATAATTTTTCTTAATTTATAAGGTGTGGCGAAAATGGAGAATCAAACAAATTTTCCATTCTCTTCGAAAAGCAGGGGTGACACTTAAATACGCTAATCGAAAGATAGTTTTTTAGCTATCTGGGAGAATGCCTATTTTAAGTGCTACCTTTTCGTGTATGTGTGAAGAGCTTCTTCTGAAGGCTTTGAGGAAGACTGGTTGGCCAAAAATAGCCTTTTAACCGCATATTTAATTGCGTGACTGCAATATTTTTTCTTAATTAATAAGGTGTGGCGAAAATGGAGAATCAAACAGATTTTCCATTCTCTTCGAAAAGCAGGGGTGACACTTAAATACGCTAATTATAAGATAATTTTTTGGCTATTTGAGAGAACGACTATTTTAAGTCCTACCTTTTCGTGTATGTGAGAAGAGCTCCTCCCGAAGGCTTTGAGAAAGACTGGTTTGACAAAAATACCCTTTTACCTGCATAATTAATTGCGTTACTGCAATAAAATTTCTAAATTTATAGGGTGGGGCGAAAATGGAGAATCAAACAAATTTTCCATTCTCTTCGAAAAGCAGGGGTGACACATAAATACGCTAATCGAAAGATAGTTTTTTAGCTATCTGGGAGAATGCCTATTTTAAGTGCTACCTTTTCGTGTATGTGAGAAGAGCTTCTTCTGAAGGCTTTGAGGAAGACTGGTTTGCCAAAAATAGCCTTTTAACCGCATAATTAATTGCGTGACTGCAATATTTTTTCTTAATTAATAAGGTGTGGCGCAAATGGAGAATCAAACAAATTTTCCATTCTCTTCGAAAAGCCGGGGTGACAATTAAATACGCTAATAAAAAGATAATTTTTTGGCTATTTGAGAGAACGCCTATTTTAATTCCTACCTTTTCGTGTATGTGAGAAGAGCTTCTCCCGAAGGCTTTGAGGAAGACTGGTTTGCCAAAAATAGCCTTTTAACCGCATAATTAATTGAGTTACTGCAATAATTTTTTTTTATTTATAAGGTGTGGCGAAAATGCAAAATCAAACAAATTTTCCAACCTCTTCGAAAAGCAGGGATGACACTTAAATACGCTAATCGAAAGATAGTTTTTTGGCTATCTGAGAGAACGTCTATTTTAAGTGCACCTTTTCGTGTATGTGAGAAAAGCTTCTTCCGAAGGCTTTGAAAAATACTGGTTAGCCAAAAATAGCCTTTTAACCGGATAAGTAATTGCGTTACTGCAATAAATTTTCTTAATTTATAAGGTGTGGCGAAAATGGAGAATCAAATAAATTTTCCATTCTCTTCGAAAACCATGGGTGACACTTAAATACCCTAATCGGTAGATAGTTTTTTTGGCTATCTGGGAGAACGCCTATTTTAAGTGCTACCTTTTCGTGTATGTGAGAAGAGCTTTATCCGAAGGCTTTGAGGAAAACTGGTTTGCCAAAAATAGCCTTTCAACCGCATAATTAATTGCGTTACTGCAATAATTTTGCTTAATTTAAAGGGTGTGGCGAAAATGGACCATCAAATAATTTTTTCATTCTCTTCGAATAGCAGGGGTGACACTTAAATACGCTAATCGAAAGATAGTTTTTTGGCTATCTGAGGGAACGCATATTTTGAAGTGCTACCTTTCCGTGTATGTTAGAAGAGCTCCTTCCAAAGCCTTTGAGAAAGACTGGTTTGCCAAAAATAGCCTTTCAACCGCATAATTAATTGCGTTACTGCAATAATTTTGCTTAATTCATAGGGTGTGGCCAAAATGGAGAATCAAACAAATTTTCCATTCTCTTCGAAAAGTAGGGGTGACACTTAAATACGCTAATCGAAAGATAGTTTTTGGCTATCTGAGAGAACGTTTATTTTAAGTGCTACCTTTTCGTGTATGTGAGAAAAGCTCTTTCCGAAGGCTTCGCGGAAGACGGGTTTGCCAAAAATTGCCTTTTAACCGCATAATTAATTACGTCACTGCAATATTTTTATATAATTTATAAGGTGTGTCGAAAATGGGGAATCAAACAAATTTTCCATTCTCTTCGAAAAGCAGGGGTGACACTTTAAATACGCTAATCGAAAGATAGTTTTTTGGCTAGCTGGGAGAACGCCTATTATAAGTGCTACCTTTTTGTGTATGTGAGAAGAGCTTCTTTCGATGGCTTTGAGGAAGACTGGTTGGGCAAAAATAGCCTTTTAACCGCATAATTAATTGCGTTACTGCAATAACTTTTCTTAATTTATAAGGTGTGGCGAAAATGGAGAGTCAAACAAATTTTCCATTCTCTTTGAGAAGCAGGCGTGACACTTAAATACGCTAATTATAAGATAGTTTTTTGGCTATCTGAGAGAACGCCTATTTTAAGTCCTACCTTTTCGTGTATGTGAGAAGAGCTTCTTCCGAAGGCTTTGAGGAAGACTGGTTAGCCAAAAATAGCCTTTCAACCGGATAATTAATTGCGTTACTGCAATAATTTTTCTTAATTTATAGGGTGGGGCGAAAATGGAGCATCAAACGAATTTTCCATTCTCTTCGAAAAGCAGGGGTGACACTCAAATACGCTATTTGAAAGATAGTTTTTGGCTAGCTGAGAGAACCCCTATTTTAAGTGCTACCTTGACGTGCATGTGAGAAGAGCTCCTTCCAAAGGCTTTGAGGAAGACTGGTTTGCCAAAAATAGCCTTTTAACCGCATAATTAATTTTGTTACTGCAATAATCTTTCCTAATTTATAAGGTGTGGCAAAAATGGAGAATCAAACAAATTTTCAATTCTCTTCGAAAAGCAGGGGTGACACTTAAATACGCTAATTGAAAGATAGTTTTTTAGCTATCTGGGAGAATGCCTATTTTAAGTGCTACCTTTTCGTGTATGTGAGAAGAGCTTCTTCTGAAGGCTTTGAGGAAGACTGGTTGGCCAAAAATAGCCTTTTAACCGCATAATTAATTGCGTGACTGCAATAATTTTTCTTAATTAATAAGGTGTGGCAAAAATGGAGAATCAAACAAATTTTCCATTCTCTTCGAAAAGCAGTGGTGACACTTAAATACGCTAATTATAAGATAATTTTTTGGCTATTTGAGAGAACGCCTATTTTAAGTCCTACCTTTTCGTGTATGTGAGAAGAGCTCCTCCCGAAGGCTTTGAGGAAGACTGGTTTGCCAAAAATAGCCTTTTACCAGCATAATTAATTGCGTAACTGCCATCATTTTTCTTAATTTATAAGGTGTGACGAAAATGGAGAATCAAACAAATTTTCCATTTTCTTCGAAAAGCAGGGATGACACTTAAATACGCTAATCGAAAGATAGTTTTTTTACTATCTGAGAGATTGCCTATTTTAAGTGCTACCTTTTCTTGTATGTGAGAAGAGCTTCTTCCGAAGGCTTTGAGGAAGACTGGTTGGCCCAAAATATCCTTTTAACTGCATAATTAATTGCGTTACTGCAATAATTTTTCTTAATATATATATATATATATATATATATATGATGAAAATTAATGCAATATCGCAAGAAAAGATGAGGAATTAAACCACATTCTCCGAAGACAATTTAATTCAGAACAGTTTCGGTGTATCTCACACCATTTTTTAACTGACACTGGATAGAAATATGAGAAAAGTGCTTACATACATAACACAGGGTCGTCAGGTCATGAAAGATCCCCTCTTTTTTTCCCCCAATCTCCTACCTGAGGCTAATCAGGGGGGAGGGGTTATGCCTAAACTTATATATAAATATATATATATATATATATATATATATATATATATATGTATATATATATATATATATATATATATATATATATATATATATATATATATATATATATATATATATATATATATATATATATATATATATATATATATATATATATAATCGAGCTAATGGGCCGATTCGTCGGGAAGCCCAAGCTTAATGCGAAGAGTAAAGCCTAAAGGAAGAATTGGAACATTTTATAGAGATATCTGAACGTTTTGTACATCGACTGTATACATCTCCAACAGAGTATTGTGTCAATTTTACAAAAAATAGAAAAATTATTGTAGACCACTTTTGAAATATAACATTTAATTGGACGAAAATAAAAGAAAAAAATACCAACACAAAGGAAAACACTCTAAACACAATATTTAAATTAATAGGAATTGGAAAATTGGCCTATCAGGCACATGTCCCTGTATATGATGATGTTCCTCAGAAGACTATGGTGAATTTCTGTAAATTAGACTTAAATAACTATTGGTGGCATTTAGGTGGATGGGTAGGAAGGGAATAGTTGGTTGTATTTCAAATAAGTAGTTGAGTTTAGGGGTGAGTTTGAAAATGTAAAAGGACCCTAAAATATCCAGTCCATGACTATTAGAACACGAATCTAGATTAGAGAATTCAGTGTATGAAATTTGTGTGTCAGAGGACATGGAATTGTTTCGAATAGAATAAATTTCAGGCGTAGTTAATAGGAGAAGCCTCGATGTTTATTAATCCTCAATTGGAGTAGGAGAGTGGTTTTACTCACATAGCCGGCATTGCAGCCTGCACACAAAAATGAGTAAACCAATGAGAACCGAAGCATTTTGGAGAGTTATTCTTAATGGTTGAGAACAGTTTTAATAGTTAGATTGTTAATGTAAATAAAATGAAAATGACATGGAGGGTACTCTTAACTAACGCCGACCGTATTTGATTGATGATTTTGGATGTAATAGACCTTTAAACTAAGTGGGAGTCGGGCGTAGGATTACCTTGAACAAGAACCTTGTTTAAGCAATGATTCGAGACGTAAGGCTGATGAGGGAAAACAGCTGTCCGTCTCGCTGAGCTAATCCCGAAGTCAGTGAGGCGCGTGTGGTGATGCTTCTTGACTTGAAGATATAAGCGAAGGGGATTGGGAATGTAAACTTATTACAATTCTTGATTTATTCTTGCGGGCTTCTTGATAATTTGACTTGACGATATAAGTGAAGGGGATTGGGGATGCAAGATTATTCCAATCCTTGGGTTATTCTTGCGGGCTTCTCGTTGATGAGACTTGACCAAGAGGTTAATCTTTTCTCAAGTGGAATTCACAGTGCTATTCCTCAATGGTGAGGGATATCTCTGTTTTTATTCGAAAAACTGAGATAGAGGGAGGTTTTCTGAACGAGATTGGTATGAGAGTGATTCTCTATATCGTTGTTCTACTCTTCAATGTGACCAAAAGGAACCGCCTTGGGAAGAAAAATCCTGCTCGGTTCCACTTCTTTCCGGTTTGACTCCAGGATTCGCCTTCTTCTCCTAGTTGCTACCTCGATTTTCATTTTCTTTTCTCCAGATCGATCTATATATACCTCAATTATTCCCTGGGAGGAGGGGATGATGGATGAGTTCCCACCTTTAAGCCTGTCTCCTAGGGCATCACTTTTCACGTTGTGACCCTTAGCACTTCTGGTCTTGTCCGACCGTACCTGTAGTATGCCGTACAATTTTGGAGTCCTTCATTGCGAAAGGACATCACGAGATTGGAACGCGTACAAGCCAGGGCAACCAAGCTGATTCCCTCTATCCGACATAAAAGTTATGAGGATAGACTAAGGGTATTAGATCTGTTCTCGCTGGAAACCCGTAGACTGCATGGTCAGCTCATCGAAGTATTCAAAATACTTCGAGGGCTCGACAATGTTGACTACCGGGATATTTTCACACTGAGTGAGAACAGAACGCGCAATCACGGCTTCAAACTTGAACTGAAGCGTTACAACCGCAATCTGTGTGGAAATTTATTCACCTACAGTATCTGCGGTAAGTGGAACGCACTTCCAGTGGAAGTTGTCAACAGTAAATCTGTTGACCAGTTCAAGTCAAGACTAGACAAAGTCTTGAAAAGTGGCCGTTTAGGGACGCATAACAAATGAGCAGTAATGTGCCCACTCGATTGCTAGTACAAAGGTACCCTCTTTGAATGGACCGTAAGGTCTCCTAGGGTACTTTCTTTCCTTGTAACTCCTTGTAACTCCTTTGTTTGTACTAACGGGCTACGAAATCTGCTGCCCTTCTTTGAGACCCATATCAAAGATTGTTTTGGCACAGCGGGCAAAAGATGGGGTGGTTAAATTATTGGCCCATATTCCACGTAACTGTTGACACTATGTAATCAAACTAGCGTCTGTTTGTCCTCGCGATATTGATTTCTGCAAAATATAATTAATCTAAAAAACGTTTGGTATGTTTGTCAAGAACATGGGAAGGAAAGAAATTAAATTGACAAAACTTTCTAAGGTAAATGAGGTCTCGGTGGAACAAAGCCCAGTTATAGTATATTTTGTAGGCACGTAAAATTCTACAAAAAATGGAAGAATACCTAAATTTAAAGAAAGTAAAACTGAAGAAATCAATTTCCTAGTTAAAAGATCATTTTTCTAGAAGTTACAAAACGTTAGCTTATGTATTACTCTTTTTGTTGTTTAGTTAAACGTGATATCCTTTATTTTTATTATTCTTATTGCTGCTTTTTCTTAAAAAATATAGTATTATAAATAAACTTAGTGAATCCAAAGACGCATGATATAAACACTATTATGGATTATGTTAATGAAACTCAGTTATAGTGGGTATGATTTTATTATATTGCTGGGCAAGAAAATATCTATTTCAAATTTAATAGTAGAATTGATTGTTATAAATAAATTTACAACGTCATCCTTTATCTTAACAAGATTCGCTGTATGCGTATACTTTTAAAGATTAGCTTTCTAAGATTTGTTCTTTATTTTCAAATGTATATTTCAATATATTTTTATTTATACTCTAATCCTAGTTTGAATAAAAACTATAATAACTTTTTATTTTGGATATGGAGTATGTAAATTAAATAAAAAAGCATATATTTCCGCAACATATTTTTTTATTTAACCATATTTCCTAATATTAGTTTAAATTTGCTCTCTTGCATTACTTGAATACTGTATTGATTTTTGTATAGGCTATGGTACATTATATTTGTCTTCAGTTGAACTCGATAATTTATTAACAACATTTCAGAACTTCAATTGAACAACGATTTCACTCATAACGCATCAAAAACCTAAAATATAAACTTTAGGATTGAAATCAAGGATGCGATCAATATATACATTTAACAATAATAGCATAAGTACAAAATATATTTTTCAGTTGAACTTCGATCCTTATGATAGATATTTTTTAAAATTTATTAATTAAGGTTAGGCTCTAGAAAACCCAGTGGTTATTACACTTTATTAAATATATGCAGAAGTTTAGCTGTAGGAATATTTATGGAATATGAATGACTTCAAAATATATTATAGTTTATTCAACATTAGAGTAACCCAATGAGGTTTACTAGGAATAAATCTAGAAATCATCATGCTTATAATTCTAAATAGGGGCAACATCAGTAGAGGCTGGTACTATACCTTTATAATTTAAATAGAAATACATAAGTTTGAAAAGATAAGATGTCTCTTAGGTGGTTAGGCTTAATGAGACTAATATATATACATGTATGGATATATATATGGCAGCGTTATTAATTTTAACTTGTATTTTCTAAATATTGTTTCCAATTTTTTAACGGGGTCTTCGAGGCGAGAAAAAACATCTACGAATGACATTCTTTATTCCTAGACCTCTTTTGACCTTGTTAAGTCATATTCGGTAATGAACAGAAATAAGATTATTCGTAAGTTTTAAGAATAGATGTAGTTAGGGGATAGAGTAAGGATGTGTGGACAGATAGGAGAAAATAGACCAGTAGTAAAAAGAGAAAGAAGTGTAGAAGGGTGCAAATAAATGAACCTCTCTACAACAACGTTACATCGAATTTTGTCAAAAGATTTGTCTCTACACGCTTACAAAATTCAATTGACACAAGAACTGAAGACTGCCTACAATTTAAAGCGCCGTACATTCGTCAATTCGGTGTACGAGCAAAGACAAGCCGATGATGATTTTTCGCCAAAAATCATCTTTACTGATGAAGCTTATTTTCATCTTGGTGGATTCGTTAATAAGCAGAATTGTCGCATTTAGGCTGATGGAAGTCCCAGGAAGATTGTTGAAAAGCCACTGCTTCAACAAAAGGGCATGGTTCGGTGTGCATTTTTTGCTAGCGGAATCATTGGGCAGTATTTCTTCGAAAATAATGCCAGGAATTCTGTTATGGTGACAGGTGAGCGATACTGTGCCATGATAACCAACTTTTTATGGCCTGAATTGAATTCTATTGATGTCGAAGATTTGTGGTTTCAACAGGACAGCGCCACATGCTATACAGCGAATGCAATAATGGCTTTATTGAATGAGAACTTCCCAGGTCGCATCATCTCTTGAAACAGCGAGGTTAATTGGCCACCACGATCGTGTGACTTGAGGCCCTTAGATTTCTTCCTTTGGAGTCATCTCAGAAGTAAGGTGTATGCCAACAAGCGAACAACAATTCAACAGATGAAGGATGAGATAATAAGGCATATTGGTTATATCGAGAAGCAACTATGCAGAGATGTCATCAAAAGTTTTTACCATCGAGTGGAGGTGTGCCGTCGAAGCCTTGGCGGACATTTAGGCGATATTATTTTACACTCATAATTGCCATGACTCAAATTACATGATACAATACTGAAATCAATAAATTTTCACCAATAACACTGTTTTATTTACTGCTAACTTCGATCCGTCCTAATGGAACACCCTTTATATAATATGGCGTTCAAGCCATTTTTCTTCAAAATAAATTAATGTCTTTGAATATGATTTGCTCATTTGCTGTTGTGATAATAATTACTTTATTGTTGTGCTTAGAGACTTTGTTTTTTCGTGTATCTTGTAGTGCGTGTAATTCATGTATTTTCTTTATTTGTGGATGTCTTCTTCGGTAAATTTCGGTCTTTATCGGTAGATTTAGGTCTTCATTGGTGAATTTGTAGAAATCCGTGAGGTTTCATATATAGGTAAGCTTTTTCTTAGTCGGATTTTTTTATTGGTTTACCGAAAAAACATTTCTATTATCATGTGTAGAACGGCATATTTGCTCCGCCAGCTAAAACCCCGGCGGAGCTTGGTAATCCGGCGCGACTTATTCCTCTTCTGTTCTTGTCAATCATTTGGACGATTTCATTGTCAAATTCACGATTAACCATTTCTAGCATATTTCTTGTCCGTTCTTCTAGGACAATGTTAATGAGCCTTAATCCCGCCTCCCGGTGCAGCTCTTCCTGGCGTCTTCTTTCTCGCCTGAGTGTACCTGTAATTAGGTACGTACATTTATTCTGCACCACTTCTAGTTTCCTGTTTTGTGTCTTCGAGACACACGAGAAGGCGGAAGCGGGGTATAGCAGCATCGATCTTACAAGTGCCTTTTAGCTCTTTTTCTTATTCCTTTGACAAAGATTTCTGAACTTATATAGAGTCTTGACTGCAGCAGTGGCCTTGGTGATTCTTTTTTGGACGAGCTTCTCATACCCGAATGAGGTAATCTTCATTCCGAGTACTTTGCACTCCATTGTGTAGGGATAACGTCTATCCCCCACCCTGACGTCGTAAAGTAGTCTCCTGTCTATGGAAACTACTTTGAACTTTTACTGGTTGGTGTGGATCTTGCACCGGGCCTCGTAGGTGTTAAGATTTTCAATCTCTGTTGCTGTCATACGAGCTTGCCAAAGCGCATACCCCCATGGACAAGTGAGTATCTGGGTGAAATCATCGGTGAATTGAATGTCGAGGCAAGTGGGGCTTACATGGGCTGGGATATCCGCGGTGTAAATCAAGTAGAGAGTGGAGGCCCGCAGTAAGCACAAACTTTGGTCCGTCTGTGCACCCTAAACTGATGAGCGCCGCTCTCTCCATGACATATTCACAGAGAGAGTTCTTTCTAAGTTTTCACTTAGGCCCAGTCGTAAGATCTTGTACTGAATTCCCCGTTGCCACATCTTATCAAATGCCTTTGATACATCCCGACAAACAATGTCCACGTAACTCTTTTCCCGTTTAGCTTGGGCTAGATTTTCCGTCATGACATTACTCATCATATCTGTACTTCGCTTCCTCCTAAACCCGAAAAGATGTGGGTTAAAGAGGGAGTTCTCCTCCAGGTGAGACACCAGTCTTTTTTTGAGGCTCTACTCGAAGACCTTCCCGCCAAATTCTAGAAGTGAAATTTGCCGATAGCTCTCCTTTAATGTTGGTTTGTTGCCGTGCTTAGGCAAGAAAATCATCTAAGCCATTTTATAAGTATCTGAAAAATATCCCGTGTTCAGAGAAGCGTTATATATTCTTCTCATCCCTTCAATGACATCGGGTGGGGCCTTTTCAATGTTAATCGTTAAACTGCTGATTGTCCTGGGGCTTTTTGTTGGAATGAGCCCAGTAGTTTTTCTTCGGTAATCTCGGCGTTTCCCTCACGCAGTCTATCCACATAGGTGTGAGGGCGCGTCTTGTCTATTTGTTCGTTAAGCTCGTCAATGATGTTGCCTTGAAACTCTAGGTCATAGTCTCCGTTTTCCTCTTCAGTTATACTGAAAATATTTTCCCAATAACTTCGGTATAGCTCTTCTATTCTTCCTTCTTCCGTTTCGAGGTTTCCATCTTACTTTTGCAGCTCGATCTTCTGCTTATTCTTTCCAGTCGATCCTTTGAGATTTATGATCTTTTTCCTAAAATCTTTGGGAGTTGTTTCGTGATCGAGGCTATCGATTGCATCCTCCCATCTTCTACATTGTTGTTCGAAGATGAGCTGATTCAGTTCTTCTTTGACTACTTTACTTCGCTGCATTGAGTTTTCCTTTTTCGGAGGGGGACTCGGAGTTTTGCACCTGCTTTTCGTAGCTCGTATACGGGTACAGGGGCCCTTTTCGTTGTCAAAAGAGGAAGATCCATCCTCACTTTCAGCCGTTTCCTCTTCGTCGTCCTTTTCGGATTCCTCCGATGAGGGAGCTTCAACGATCTCCTCCAGTCCAAACTTGACGGTATAGTTCTTTATGACTGAGTCTTTGAATGCCTTGGAGCATTCGAGGTCTACAGGCATAATTACTGAAGGAAGATTATTCGCCTTCAAGAGAGCATTTAGTACCTGGTTATAGCAGCTAGGCTTTACTGCATTAGCCACATTTGCGTGGGTAATGCAGATTTGTACTTTTGCACTCCCACCTCCCGTCATATTCATTTGTGCAAGTGCAGGCGTTATTTCTGCAATCTTCTAGGTGGCGTTTGCGTATGTCTTTTCTTTGTCTTTCTCTTCTTCTTCTTTCTTTCTTTTTATAATCTCGAGGCGCTTGGGGCAGTTTAGGGCCATTGTCGTATGTTTCCCTTTGCAGTTTAGGCATCTCTTCTTGGTGCTCTCGTATTTATCAACTCGATACCCTTCTGTGGCGAATTCACTGCACCAAATTTTGTTTTTGTCCAAGTATGTCGTTGTAGTGTGTTATTTGAGTTTGTAGCATAGAAAGCACATTTCTATACTATTATATTATTCCTGCTGTATGTTTTCGCCTGGTATTCTCATATTGAATACCAGTATTCCATTTTGTGTCGATTTTTTGGCCATTTCCGTGGTAGCGAATGTTATTTTAAATACGTGGGTGTGTTCGCGAAATTTGATTATTTCGCGAACTTAGGCCCAGGGATTGCACTTGGTTATCCCTTCCTTGAGCTCCTCGGATTTATGCTAACCCACCCAGTTCTCCACTTTGCGGCAAATCACGCTTCTGTTTGCTGCCACTTGCGGAGGCGTTTTCGCTTCCAGGCCAGTGATCCGTAGGACCCTCGCTCCCTCTTTCGATAGGAGCTGGTCCACCTCTTGGTCTGGGCCCCTAAGGCGATGAAACCAGATAAAATTTCAATAAGTTTTATTAGTCCCACTTTTAGTTCAAGGTAAAGGGTTTCGCATAGTGCCTTTTATTCGGGGTTCTTTTTTCCGGGGATGGTCCTTAGGGGGACCTTCTTAGTGAGGGTCTCCATAGTCTTCGTTATCCTTACTATGTCCTCTTCTGACGTCTTCTTTTTTCTGAAACGAAAGTGTAATTATTGTGATTTCGAGTGAAAAAGAAAGTTATGAGGTGGTAAATGAGGTATCGGATAGTGCAGGTAGGTTCGGGTACGAGTCCAATAAAATGGTTAAAAAAAACGCTCGCGTCCATTTTCCTATTTTTCCCCCACTCGTTTCTGCCAGAATGATGGGTTATGAATGGATGGGATGAGCCTCGAGTGGGAACCTCAACAGGGGTAAATTCTGGTGGACTTGATGCAGTATTGACCGAATTAATGACCGGTAAAGTTTTGCCACCCACTCTCGGGTACTTACGCCATAACTACATCCAACTAAATAGACACTTAATTATTTTAGTCCAAGTGGCCGGCATAGTTAAGACAAAATCAATGAAAAGCAGACATCCGAGCAGGTTCACACGCAGGGCGATGGACGGGAGCCGTGAGGTGCTTAAGCCCTCATTCTGTTAGGAATCTTCGATGAATAATAAGTATTTCTTTACTAAACAAGTAAAAATGCACTATCCGAAGGTTGCCAGCAAAGCGTAGTAGTCGAATATTCGGCCGTCGGAATGATTCACAAATTTCTACACTATATATAATCTTTCTACGTGAACATAAGTATTACACAATTGGCCAATCATACATCCACGTCACTATAGGTGGTGCTTTGGGTGCAAGCTTGCAAATTGTACGGCGGCCCAGTTGCCATTCCTCAAAAAAAAACAGATCATTTCCCCAACCTAAGCAACACGACTCTTGGCCAAGTCCAAGTTGATTTCCTTAACTTGGGCCTAAACTGCCACTATATGAGTAATTCATTTACCTTATCCAAGAAAATGTAAATAGAGATCCTTCTCGAAGACATACTCAAACTCGAACAGTCGATTTTAATCCCAACCTCGCTACTGAACTTCCCGCACAGTCGAATAAACGCCGCGGCTACAGTCGAAGCTCCCTTATCACACCTCAACTGAGGAAGGCTGCAAAAGAATTCAGAGATAACAAGGATATTGTCATCTGTAGAGCCCATATATGTTCAATCTATGTTATCCTGAGCCAAGAAGAATACCTCAATAAGATGAAAACAATACTGCACGACACAACCAAATTCAAGAAGATAATGCGAAATCCCACTAACCACCTCAAAATGAAACTCAACAAACTCATTAGAAAAAATTACACCACTACCAACCATATGAAGATTCACCTAATGTAAGGCCACTTCAGGACTAGGTACGCCTACGGCAATGTAAAAACGCATAAACTTGGAAATCTCTTTCACCTCATAAAAGGGCAAACACCAAGCGTGACTTATCACCTGGGAAAATTTCTAAACTCGATCATCGCGCCCTACACCCTATCAGACTACACGCTGCCCTACTCTTCAACTATTCTAGATATCCTTCAAACTTCTCAACCAGCTGCCTTACTAGCTTCTATGGACGTAGAATCTCTATGCACAAATGTTCCCGTTGATGAAACCATCGAATTGAATACGAATAACCTCAAACAAGTGAACAGCCTAGTTGAAACAATTAAGAACAACTCTTGTCTGAATTTCCCCTACGAAACGGAAGATAAAGGATCCCTTCCCTTACCTGATATCCACATACGTGCCCAGGAGCACAAATGTGTAACCCAAGTATACGTTAAGGGCACGAACTTAGGCTTCTGCCTAAATGGCTTTTCTGAGCGTCATGAACGTCACAAGAGATCAGTCATCAATGCCTTAGTTAACAGGGCAATTTCCCATTCAACCTCATGGACGGTTGTTGTTCTCGAACTTAAGAGGGTTTTCCGAGTTCTCGTAAACAACGGCTACCCACAAGAATCCATTGTCACAACCATAATTGAGAAAATGAACTTGGCTGCATGTCCTGGCTCACCTTAAAGATGGCGCGATGAAAAAACAGGCCCTCTCTCATAGCACTACCCTAACCTGTAAAAAGCTGAATAATGACGCCTCCATCATCCGGAGACTCCAAAACGGCAGAAGATTGCGGATGACCAAGCCATCATCCTTCAAATGAAGAAACCGTTAATTAACGTACAACTACAGCCTAAAACCATACTTCCAACATTTCAGAGTCTCCGAGTTGAACGCCGTTAAATGAAGCAGGTTTTCAAACTACCATTTTCCTTTGCCTCCTCTGCCAGAGAACTAGATCGGAGCGACGAATAGTCAGACAAGATCAAGATATATTAAAGCGATAAATATACATTGAGTTTTTCCATTTTACAAATATTAAAATTAAAAATAAATACATATACGCGGGGCGGTCAATAAGTTTTGCAACTCGGATATAAGGAAAGGAGATATGAGGAAAAGGGTTTTATTATTTTTCAATATAACTACCCTCGACTTCAATGCACTAGCGCCACTTGTCCCTGACGCTTCGAGTTCCCGACAACCAGAAATCTCCCGACTGCTGTTCAATACA
Source organism: Ceratothoa steindachneri (assembly GCA_963969495.1). NCBI lineage: Eukaryota > Metazoa > Arthropoda > Malacostraca > Isopoda > Cymothoidae > Ceratothoa > Ceratothoa steindachneri. Next base: position 186,148,664 of record OZ018326.1, on the reverse strand, counting down.
CTTCTAGACGGCGAGCTGGAAATCTTCATTGTCCCTAAACCAGCGTCCACACAGTGCAGCCTCGAGTTGGCGAAATAAAAGGTAGTCGCTAGGGGCCAGATTTGGACTGTAGGGAGGATGATGAGCTCCTCGAATCCACACTGGCGCAGGGCAGCTTGTGAAACTCTGGCCTTGTGGACTTTTATGACTTTGAAGTCGATCATGGGGCGTGAGGCTTCTAGGAACCCAACGGGCAGAGACCTAGGTCATGGCCAAATTGTGGTGGAGGATGTTAATACGAGGGGCGATCAATAAGTTTTGCAAATCGGTAGGACAAAACAGAGGAAGGGGGATGGCTGTTTGTGGGGGTGTTAGGACAAGTTATGACAAGTCAGGACCTGCAGCCGCACACTCATGCCTCGTCTGTATTTTGTCTAGGGAGATTCTGCTGTTAATGTGCACTTTCTATCCTTTTGATGTAAGTGCAGACCTAGGACTTTGCCTTCATTTTCGTATGGGTATACTTCGCCGTTTACTAAGACATCAACACGTTTTTCGCGGTTTATTAGGAGGATCTGGAACTTTCGGCGTTTGGTCTTGATTCTCCACTTTCGTTCGTATCAATTGATGTTATCGATTTCGTTAGTTGTCTGCCTTGCTTGATATCCAGCATGTTTGTATTAACTGTGGATGATTTGTATGATGTCGCTTCAAACTGCAGATACATCACGTCCTCCCATACTAGATCAGGTAAGTCCAGTGTGTACACAAGGTACAGTAGTGGACTCACGCACCCACCTTGTGGAACACGCGCCTCAAGTTCGAACTCGGATCCTCTGCAGCCCTCGATCGAAATTTTGGATTGGATTCAGCTGGAGTCCTAAGATCTTATATTTAAGACCTTTTAGCCAAACCTTATCAAAGGCTTTTCTACATCTCGAATCACCACGTCTACGCATTTCCTCTCAGCTTTACAGCGGGCAAGCTTTTCGGTGAGAAGGGCTAGGGCTGTGTCCGTCCCCCATCTCTTGAGAAACCCGTGTTTCTGAGGGCTGTGAGCTTCCAGCTCGGGCAGTTGGTCTTGTAATCTGTTGGCTAGAAGCTTTTCGTAGACTTTGTGTATAATCTCCAGGAGGGATATTGGCCTGTAGTCCACCATTTGATCGGGCTTCCTCCCTTCAGGTATAAAGATGATTTTAGCAATCTTTAAACCGTCACGGAAGTAGCCTGTATTCAGAGAACATTGTAGATGTTCGTCATTCCCTGAATGATGTGCCTGGGGGTATGCACCAAGATGTTTTGAGTGATGCCCGGCCAGCCTGGTGCCTTTTGTTTAAAGGTTTAATGACTGCCATGACCTCTTCTGGTGTAGTTAGTCGGCTATGGTCTGCCGAAACCCTCCCTTGTTTGACATAGGCAGGAGGAGCGTGCGATGCATCTGATTATAATCTTCAATCAGTTAGCCCTTGAATTCCTAGTCAAATTCTACAGTCTTATGGTGTTATCGTGAAGACATCTTTCAAGAATGTGCGGAATCTCTCTTCCAAAACCGCCGGGTCTTCAAATTAGTTATCACCCTCCAAATGCCTGTCTTTTCTCTACTTGTAAGACCTTTTAACTTGTTCACAAGTCCCCACAACACATCGGGTCTCACCTTGTTGTCTACTTTTTTAATTAGGCTGTCCCAGATCTCAGCCTGTTGCTGGTTAATAGCCTGCCCTAGATCTTTACTTACGCGTCGTAGCAGTGAGCTTCGTTCTCGATTTGTACCTTCTCTCCTAATTTGTTCATACACCTCCCTGCGCATTCTTGCGATCTCTCTAATTTCCTCGGTTCATCTGGGTTGTGGGAGAGTTTTGTACCTCTTCATTGGTACACTCTTGTGATCCAGCTCGATGATGTGGGTAGTTATCTTCTCCAGCTCCTCGTCGATCTTCTTTAGCCTTGCTCCCTTTTGGTTCCCTGGTTCAAATCTATCAAGAATTTTCTTGTAGCGTTCCCAGTTGGCCGAAGCGTAGCTTTTGCGAAGAGGGGTGGAAGCTGGATTGGCGCGAGACAAATGGTCGTCAACATCGCTATGTGGTCGCTGGGGACTGTTGGGCCTGACTGACTACGGTAATTGAAAGGGAAGCCATCGATTGTCATGATTATGTCGGGCTTTGTTGCTGATATAGGTCGGAAACCCGGACTTATCCGCACGATGCTTTTCCTTCGCATAATCATTTCCAAGTTATGGCCTCTTTCATCCGTGTTACTTTAGCCAGCAGTTCGGCATCTGACATTGAGATCGCCCCCAAGGAATACCATTCTGCCATGGCCAAACAGGGTGTATAGGTTTGTGAGAGGAAGGTACCTTCGTCGAGGTGGTTGGTATGCAACCACGATTATGAGCTTACCCACTAGAATGCGCAGCTCTACCGCCACGAAGTACTCGTCCATATCCGGAAGTTTCTGAACGAGAGATTCCTTCTGACGGCAACGACGGCACCGTCGTACCTCTCCTAAGAATGTTTTTTCGAGACTATTTTGTAGCGTGGTATCTTTAACTGCTTGTTGGTCGTATCGATACCATGCTCCGTAATTAATATGATGTCGAAATCAAGCACACGGAATATGTTTCCGTATGCCGTAGCTTTCCCCTCCCATCCATTCACGTTGAGTGTCAATATCTTTAACCTGTTGTTCTGGTTTTCCATTCTCTGTTCTGGCTTAGGTGGATGTCTTAGTGTTTACGGGTTGTCAACTTGCGTTTTCCGTTCCTCTTCTTTTTTGAACTTTGCTGGGAAGAGGTCAATAAATGTTTCCTGTTAGAGGGCGATGTTTTGGTTGTATAGTGCCTCCTCAACCGATTCTTCCTTGCATTAAGCATCGAAGTCCCACTTATAATTCTTTTTCTTTAGCCCCACGCAAATTTTGTTTGCGTCCCAGTCCTCCGGGAAGGAGAATTGTTCGCTCGCGTAGATGTAGAGGTTGATTTGGTCTGCATCTACCTTTCTCTTAGTTCCTCTTCAGGAGTGTTACATATACGACAAGGCAACTATTCACTTCCCCCAAAAAGGAAAGTTCAAGAAGCCTTTTGTATAAGTTAACGTTTAACTTCAACGAAAAACGGAAAAAAACATGAATTTTAGCCGTGAATCTTCGCCCAGTCTAATTTTTGATAAATGAACAATAACGTTCTAGTCAATGCGGTTAGGCAAGTTTAATAATAAAGTTTCTTAATCCTCTTCAGAAGTCTTCTGGAGTTCCTTAAACCTCTTAAGAGGCGTTACATATACAAGGCAACTATCCACTTCCTCCCAAAAGGAAATTTCAAGAAGCCTTTTGTATAATCTAACGTTTAACTTCAAAGGAAAACGGAAAAAACAGGACCTGGCCATGGCAGGAACAACGGTGTTGACCAGTCTACAACCCTTTTCACAGTCCATTATTTTCTTGTAGACACTCACGAAAACTTCTTCTGAAAAGTAAGCCGCCAGGAACTTAGCCCGCCTATCGTCTGGTGTTTTCATCGCCTTAAAGACTTTCACGGCCATCATGGCCATGTGGATGCACTTGTTTGGGGGTAGAGGAGACTGCTGCAGTCTTGGAATTCAATCATCTCTCTAAAAGTCTCTGGTACCTTGTTGGGGTCGGCCATATGCACTGAGGGCATAAGAATGTTGCCTTCTATCAGAGCCTCCTGACAAAAAACACACTTTAAGATGCTGCGGGCCTTTCTGGCAAAGAAATACACCATTTTTAATCATATGAATAACAGTACAGTATTATTATTTAAATTTTATTTCTGTCTTTGAACCTGTGTTTAATAAATTGACCAGGCAATAGCTTCGCAACTCCCCCCTACGGGGGGCGCTTGCGCTTCGCTACTAAGATTAAAATTTAAAATATAAAAAAAGCAGCCATGGTTAAATTTTTATAAATTTTCGTTCTTCGCCAATTATAATAATTTTAAAAATAACTCTAAGCTAACTTACTCACTTTCAAAATATCACGTTGCTATATATAATTATAGAAGAAGACATATAAATAAATTTTCTGAACTTCAATATTTGGGTTTTAAAAAAAATTAGCAAAATTTTGATACTTATATTTATTCCTGAACTTCACCATTTTGTTTTGATATTATAAAAGAATTATTACAAATAACTTTGATAAAAAACATAAGTCATTACCAAACTAAGATGAAATTATTATTTAAATACTCTAAAAAATACCCTTCTTAAATTATAGTTAGTGATGATAAACGACAATAAAATATAATTTTACCGTAATAACTAGCCAGCGATGATTTGATCAACCCAAGGCATCGGTGAAGGTGTAGTTAGGGTGCGTATCGTAGTCACGACCTTAATATAACAGTTATGATAAACAGTTATCTATGGATAAACAATACCATAGATTAGGGTTGCGCCGATATGCAAATTCGCCGATAACCGATATATTGGCGCCGATACAAGGTTAACGAAATCAAAATAAAATATATATATTTGATAATATTTTTGCCGAATGGAGGAGCTATTGCCGTATAAAAAAAATGTGTTCAAGGACGTCATTTCTGACAATTTTAGACGATCGAAATCTGAAGCCTAATCGTCCTCGTTTGTTTACAAACGTATACAATACTATGAATAATAAAATCATTCGATAATAGTTAAGTTTATTGTAGCGCAAATGCACTATTAATTTAAATTAGTGTATTATTTACGTAATTATTGCTATAACTTTTAAGTTATTTAGAAATTAACGCGTGCATTGTGATGCTTAAGGCTAGGTTTGCAATTTCTAGATCATTATAGCGTCCCTCCCCTAGCAACATATATGTATCATATGCTGGTTTTTCTTATTTAACACTCATTATAACTTATTCACTTAAATGTTTTTAAAACTTTCAAAGATGACAGCAGTGTCTCACCCAAAGTAAATCGTAACGATGACTGGAATCGCCCCCTGGCGGGCATAGCGGCGAACAACCGGTGTGACTGTCGCCCGACTATGGAAGTAGCAGAATCTGGAATTTGCTGAAGCTACCAATCAAGTATTCGTTATCCATGACATAGGTCATAACCAAATTAAGGAAAAAAAATTATTATATTTAACCCATCCCCCCAAATCCCCTTCTTAATATATAGTGTTTCTGATTAAAATTACAAAAAATTAAAAGAAATGGATGAAGGATTAGTTGTGCTTATACTTGTCATATAACCCTAAAAGTTTATGAATAATATTTTTACGACAGGGAAAAGTTTTAAACTTCAGTACGGTAGAGAAGGAAACCATTAAAAAAAAACTTGTATTTGTGTTTAGTATTCACTAATCTCTGGTTTTGGAAATATTCTTCGTAGGTTACTTAAAGAAGGTGATAGAAAGTATTGCAGGAAAGATTTATAAGGTCAATATACTTAAACCCCTTAGAATTTTAAGGAGCTAATATTCTACAGGGTGTCCACAAAGTCTGGCTACATAGTGGATAAATACATACCTTTAGAATATTAAAATACCTATGTACCCAGACTTTGTGGACAGCCTGTATATATATATATATATATATATATATATATATATATATATATATATATATATATATACTGCGTGTCCACAAAGCTGGGTACATAGTGGATAAATACATACCTTTAGAATATTAAAATATTAAAATACCTATGTGCTTAGACTTTGTGGACACCCTAAATGTATATATATATATATATATATATATATACAGGGTGTCCACAAAGTCTGGGTACATAGGGGATAAATACATACCTTTAGAACAAAACAATTTTATTTAATTATAATTTTAAGAAATTATATTTTCAATATGATTTCCATTATTTGTAATGCATAATTCGATGCGCCTTGCTAAATTCTGGTGAACTCAATTGAATAGGTGTACATTGCCGTCGATTTCAGCACACTGACTGATAATGCGTTTTCTCAAGTGGTTTAGATTTGCAATCTTCATTGATTAAACTTTCTCTTTTAACATACCCCAGAAAAAGAAATCAAGGGAAGAAAGGTTTGGTGAACGAGGGGACCACTCCACATGACCTCTTTTTCCAATCCAGTGAGGAAAAGTGCCATTCGTTCAATCTCTAACATTTGTAGCAAAATGGGCAGGGGCTCCATCCTGCTGAAACCAGTCTCTGGTCGCCCGAAACGGGGTTTGTCCAAGACGCTGCCTGTTTCTTTAAACTTCGTGACCAATCTCCCGACGGCAGTAAAAGAAATAGGTTGCCGATCAGGGTGTCGAAAGTTAAATTCATCGGCGATTTTGCGATAAGACCATCCTTCTCGTCCACTTAAGAGTACCAACTCGATTCTTTTTTCTTTAGACAGAGCCATCATTTGATCTGGGGAGGAAAAATAACATAAATAAATAAAATATTAAAATTCCTATGTACCCAGACTTTGTGGACACCCTATACATATAACTGTTCACTTCTCTCAAAAATTCGAAGTTGTTAGGCTAAAATTTTGCGAATACGAATCTGAGAATTATTGTGGTCTTTGATCCGAATCCTGCAAACCGAGATTAGTTGGTTAACATTTTATCGACATGAACTGACAAGAAAGGTCACTTCTTGTTTTATCTTGGATGAAGTTGATTTTTGTCCCGGCTAGAATAGCTTAACTTCTGTCATAATGTTTTATGTATGTATGTATGTGCGTTTCATTTCTACCTTCTAGCTCTATAAGAGTGGCTGATACATGACTCTTCCAAGTCAAGCACAATTTAGTAGTTACCTTTAATATATAATGTTTGCTAACACAATATATAGTTTTCATTCAAATATTTTAACTTTATTCCAACCAATCAGATGCCTTCTATTTATCACATTTTCCTTATTTTCGTTAAATGCCCGTAGGGGAAACCAAAACATTCGGCCCTTATTCTTGTTTTTGAGTTGAAGAAGGAAACCAGTATTTTTTGCAAGATGTAATGGTAATAAAGTTTTACGAGGCACTGCATCTACTTCTCGTGCTATGAAAGCGACGGACATTTCTGAACTTTGAAAAAGATGAGAATGAAGCATGAGTGGTAATATATAGATAATCGAAGTTTTCTAAGCTGGCTGAAGACAAAAAGTTAAATAGAGTGCCGTTCATCAGTATTTCTAGAGCTATGTTCGCCACATTATAGAATTACAATCTTGTTAGAGTCATTTCTACGGAGAGCAGCAAAGATGGCATTTAATTGAAGCTGCTTGGACGTTTAAATAAAGGGAATGTTTTAAATACTTTCGCAGTTGAATGACAATGCTAATTGACGATGGATACGACTGAGCTATCAATTTTTTTCGTCAGATTTTTTAAATGTGGTATTTCCATGTTCTTTGAGTTGGTGGGTAATAATAGGACTAGTGGCCATAACTTTAAAATTATACGGTGTAGCTTGAACTTATGAAATTGGATTTACCTCTTAGAATAACGGATTTCTAGAATGAATTACTACAGGAATTTGAAAGGTTTCAAAGGTTGGTTAGACGAGTATATAGGAAGGGAAAATCCTTGCTCTTGAGGCTCTTGAGGATGAATTGTACCTGAAAATTGTGGTAGTATTCTAGACACTATCTTGTGGATACAGTTCATAATGGAATATAGTTAATTAGCGGCTAACCTGACTATTTGATTGACCTGGATGACCCTTGATTAGCATTAGTGTCTCTTTTCATCCTTAAAATTGAAAACAATTTTATTATAAATAAATGACAAAAGGATCTAATTTTCCAATTCTTCTTTTTTATTTATCGGAGTTATGGCTTTAAAACTTTATATATTCAATTATTATAGCCTTTGCATTTAAAAAAAATTACTGTTCTCTAATATAATAAATTATTCCTAATGAATATTATATCAACAGTTTTGTGACATTCAAATTATTTTCCTAATTTCTCAAAAAAATTTGAATAATTCCTCACAATTAATTATGATTATTCTTAAATCTAATTTATTAAACAAGATACAAAATCAGGGAAGCAGTCCACCAAGGTCCACCTCTCATTTTATTCATAATCATCCGTTACCTAAGTATAAATATAAAAAAATATCCAAATTCTAAATTTGATTTTCATCACACATAATTGGTTGAGATTAGTTTAAACTAAAAGGATATCCCAAACTGGCTTGTGAAAGATACTTTAAAACAGTGCTATGTCTTTTCTTAACTTTAGTACTAAAAAGCAATTACGTCATAATGCTAGGACACACTTCTTTTTCAACTGAACCAGGTGCCTACAAACTCACAAAATCATAATTATAAAATGCATTGCAAATTATGGCTTAAATGAAATAGCAAAAACAAATATCTAGGATTAAATAACCCAAGTTGGCCGATTAAAGATATTTCAATAACCCAGGGATTATATTAAGCCAGATATGCCTAACGTTCTATATGTAGGCCCCTTGACAAGATTCATAAATTTCGCCTCAGAAAGTGTTATCTTGAAACTGTTTCGTTTATATTTTACCCCCAGCTACCACAAAAGAGTCAGTTAAGCCTATGAATCTTTCGTGGTGTGATTTCTCTCTTTGAACTCGATTTTGTGAAGAAAAACATTTTACGCAAAATATTTAATGAGCAACCGTCTGTCACTATAACAAAATCGTAAGTATATGACAAATTTTTTCAATAGAATTTTATTATTACTTATTTTAATCTGTTTAAACTCAAAGTGAATTGTGATAGTAAGAGAATATTCTTATCTTTGTTGTGTCTACTTCTACGTTTAGTTGAATGTGACCCTTCTACATATAGGATGTTAGGCAATTAGACCTGCTCTTCCTTTAGATTTTCATGTATATTTTTATAGCCTAGGTGTTTGTATTCTTTTTATCCAAATTATTTCCACCACATATCTTAGGCTTATTGATATTGTATATTTATCCATATGCATATTTTATGTTATACATAATTATATATCTCCAGATCATATCTATAATTATATATATATATATATATATAATTTGCCTTTCAGTACTCTAACTGCAGATGAGCTAGCGACCATTATTGAAGCAGACGCTGGGCCTTCCACTTATAGTGATATTGCTCTTTCATTACTTCTGCCGGTGTATGGTTACGATGAGCTAACCGTTGACGATTCAGGTACTCAAGATCAAGTATATATTGACAATTTGTCTGATAGTCAGTTACGGCAAAGGCCTAGATCAGTAATTTAGAGGACTCTGTGGATAATGAATGTTCGGGACTTTCATTTCAGGATCATTAAGTAAAATTAGTCTGCTGGCGTAAAATAGACGTAATTGCAACATGTTTCGATGAATGGAAACCGATGGTCATAGCTCACGGTGAGAAAACTCCGGTTGAGCTTTACAAGCTTTTTTATGATTAAATCATAAATACGCTCGTGACTTTTTCCAATTTATATGCTGTTCAACGGAACCTCATCAAATAAAAGTGAATCACGACGGGAAAAATGTATTCTTTTCCTGGGATTATGATTCGAAGTGGTTATGTTCCTCTTCCACGCAGAAGAAGTTTTGGGAAAATCAGAGGGGCTATTCACAATAACCTTGTTTCCAATGTATTATCCAGCGATCAAGTTCAATTTATTATGGCTAATTTACACGCTTGTAATAACCTCGAACTTGATAAGAAAGATAAATATTCTAAACTTCACTCTTTGCTTCAACAAATAAATAATCGATATCTCTCCCATGCTCCTCATGAGGAGTGCCATAGTATCGATGAGGGAATGGTTCCATACTATGGAAAACATGGGTGTAAAAAATTCATCCGGGGAAAAGCCATGAGATATGAGTATACAATGTAAGTAGGAGCTACCAAAAATGGTTATAACTCGTTGGGACATAGGGCTAGTGTCATCCTTCAATATGCAGATTTTCTTAGTCAAAAGGGCAGATTTCCGTATTTATTCTACTTTGACAACTTATTCAAAGGGTTACCTTTAATTTAAGAGTTTGCCAGTCATTAGATTAGGACAACTGGTACTATTCGAGAAAATGGATCTGGAAGGTGCACCGTACTCGATACAACAAGCATGAATAAAACAGTTTCGTGGATCGTACAATTCAGATGTACGGGAGATGAAATAACTAATGTCAAACCGAATGACAATAGTGTTGTTTCAGTTGCATTAAACAGCCTCTCTGTTCACCAAAATGACACTGCAAAACGATATTCTCAAGCCCAGAAGAAAAGAATTGTTATTGATCAGCCAAATATGATTTACATGTATAATCAGAATATGGGGGGAGTTGACCGTGTCGATCAAAACATGAGTCTGTACAGAGTTGTAATATAAGAGGCAAGAAGTGGTATATTCCACTCATAACACACTGTATTGACGTCGCCAAGCAAAATGCGTGGCAAATTCATAAGAGTTGTGGAGGACAACTTGATCGCCTGGCTTTTCATCGTCACGTAGCCAATGCATTACTAGAAAGCTAGGGTCAAAATGAAAGAACAGCAACAGGAAGGCCATCTCGCCATGAAAATGCAGACAATCGCTACGATCACCCGGACCATATTGTTGTTCCTTAAGATAAACAAACTTCATGCAGAATGCACAACACTTTGCCGAAAGTGTGATGTTCGTTTGAATGTAAAATGTTTTTCTCAATATCATACTAAATTAGTATTACATACTATATTAAATACTATAAGTATATATATATATATATATATATATATATATATATATATATGAGAAACTCACAACTTGAGTAAAGCAATAAATGCCCTAAAACCCCACAGGAAAATCATAGGCGGATTCCAAGTACTTTCCAATTGGAATTCGGCTAAATTTAATCTGATGACTTCATTCAAAGAAATATTTTTAAATGCTCATTAATTAATTCCTTGCCTAATTTTAATATATTCCCAGGCCTCTTTAAACTGGACCCTGTTATTAAAATGCTTATTTATAACAAAATTGTCCATTTTAAATCTTAGCCCTTTGATTTATTAATTTCGTCATGTTTCTGTTATTTACTTTTATGTATCCACAATTAGGTGTGTATGTATTTATCTTAGTGATCTAAATCTATACATTCTTTGCTCACAGTTGGAATTTCTGAAAGTAAACCTTATCTATTTCGTTTTATACTTAATATCCGTCTTTGATAATATTTCTCTATTTTGTACCCTTTCGTTGTACAGAGGCAGGGCATTAAGTACTATTGCTGTCATTCATATAAATACTAGCTTCGTAAAAAAATTTATTCCCTGATAATGAATATATATATATATATATATATATATATATATATATATATATATATATATATATATATATATATATAATGTTTCCCTTACTTTGCCATTTCCATGTTAATTTGTGTAATGTTGCTATTGCCAATGCAATTCCATTAATTATTGTTGTGGTGACATGACTTATTCAAAAAAGTGACTTGTAAGACCATTTCCCTTATGTTATCTATCTAATTTCAAATAGAATTACATTGTATTTATACTAAATATAATTCAAGTACCCAGAAGATGAGGCTGGCCCTTGAAACGTTGATTGAAATTAAATGAAGAAAGAAAAATGCATTTCTTTTCTGCTGCCTTGGTTCTCTTATATATATATATATATATATATTGAAACTCTGGACTATAATGAACGGATCACTTGAATCTATATTACGGCGTAACCACAACCAGGACACCGTACGTCTCTACAGAAAATATCTGGACAACTCTAAGAAATGTGAAAAATGCAAGCTGGACATTTCCTTCCTAGAACATTATAAAACTTACGAGATTTTCCCTAAATTTCTCCGCTTTAGACTCTACAAGAAGAGCCTACAATCAAAGCAATTTTACAAAAATGGCAGGGTAGGCTTTTGAATGAAGAATTTAATTTTAAAAATACTAATTTATTTAAACTCTCCAATATTGTCTCTATGCATTTAAATCAAAGGAAAATTGAGTTAACTAACATTGAAGTAATTCTTGTTAACTAATATGTAAAGGAGACTATCTCACGGTACATCGCTAATGTATCGAACATTCAGAAACGTAAATTAGCCCGCCTAGGAATTCATAATAGTGTAAACCCTTGCGATCCTTCCCGGGTAATATTTAACTTCTCTTCGAAATCTCTTTTCCCTCGTCTCAATATACTCCTAGCATTTGGCCTTGAATTTGCTCTCCCCATTTGTAAACTCAATTTCCATAAATACTTTCTCGCCTTTGAGAAACTTACGGCTTTCCTCAAGACTATTGCTAACAATAAGAATATAAGCAACTTTGAGCACATAAAAAAGCTCGAACCAATCCATTGCATTCAAGTACTTTTATAACTTAAAACCCTTTATATATATATATATATATATATATATTTCATATGTATGTGTATATAGAACAGTATATATATATATATATATATATATATATATATATATATATATATATATATTACATATGTACGTGTATATAGAACAGTAATACTCTGATGCAAAAAGATAGATGTTTTACAATATATCGTGGAACATTCTAAAATAGTTTCTAACAAACAAATTGTGCCGTTTTTGCTCTTCCATTTTCCTAACCTCCTTCATTTAGGATACCATTTTTTGTAGAATATATGGAATATAAACTATTTCTAGCCACTTCAGTGTTTTACTAGGGCCCATTTTAAATAAAATATTATGTCAGTTTCGAAAAGTCAAGAAAAAAATAAATCCGGCATATCTGAGTTAATAATGTATAAACTCAATTTACTTGAGTGTTTATATTCATATTTTCTAAAATTGAAATTACAAATGTTAAATCTAAAACATATCATGTAATTGGGCGAAAAATACCTGCAAATACAAATAAAGGAAGCACCCGAAGATAGACATAACGTAATTTTAAATATGTGAATTTTGTCACATGAAACTAAAAATGTATGTTCAGGAAGATCATTGACTTTCCCATTAAACTATAATTTCTATATAATTATGATATAAATTAACATGTAGAAAGGATATTTTATTTACTTGAGGTGCTTATTTAAAATTTTATATCATTACAGACACGGATAGAACATATTTGATTTCTTAATAGCATCATCCCTGGAATACTTTACAGTCGCCTTATATGAAAATGGCCTTTCTAATTCATAGATATATAACACATTAAATAAAAAATATTAATTAAAATCTTTTACCTTATTCTTAAATTATAAAATGTTTGAGTTTATAAAATCCACAAAATTTAAGGTTTGAGGCAAAAAATGAGTGAATAATTCCTAAGCAATGAGTCAAACAGTATAATGAAAATATTTTAAAGTGAAACGATAAAGTTTTCCTTTAGTTTGTCCTAAAATATATTGACAATTAAATCAAGCCAAAATAAAAATCAAATTTAGTGCTCCAATTTTACGAGCAAGTGTTTTTTAAAATATATAAGTTCTCCTTATTGTTTCTTTCAAACATCTTACCTTTGAAAAAAAAGTACTCATTAAAATGTTATTCAGATATTCACTGTGCCATTTATATCTGGGCATACAACTTGAAATGCTTTGAGAAGTTATCCTGGTCCATCCTTGAGGTTAATCCTACCTTTCTTTTTTATTCCTCTCGAACGACCTAATCCCTAAAATATCTAAGAAAAAACGTAGCGATTAACGTGAAATACGAATCAACAGAAAGTTGATCAGAAAAGGACTCCACTGCTCTCTTCCGGAAGTCTTCACCAACGGCCAAAGCTTCCATAAACTCTGCTGCTAAGAGAAACATAAAAGGGATATTATTGTTGTTTATAGTTTCTTGTCAGCGGATGCCATCTCAGCTCCTTCCAGGCCACTTGAGAGAGAAATGGAGAATAGATGATTTCTTCATTCTTAGACAATTTGAGTTATTTCTTACAGTCTCCTTTTGCCTTTCAGAAGTCTTTTTCTTTTCTTTAAAACTCGATTAACTAAAGAAAAATATAAATAAAAAGAGGCGAATTGCCCAACCCAATAAAACAAGAAAAAGAATAAAGAAAAAATGAAACTAAAAAGAGGCGAAGTGCCCACCTACAAGCAAAATGCTAATACAAATAAATTAAATAAAATTAAATACGAAATATAATGAATGAGCAAAATCATAATGGAAAGGCTGGAATGCCATCTTGACGGAGGACAAAGTATATTTATATAGATATATATTTATGCAACTAAATAAAAAGAAAGAAAAATTAAGGATGAGAGAGTCAGGGAGAAAAAATAAAATAACAAATAAATAAAGAAAAAAGGAGATAAAACAAATGAGAAAAAATTGAAAGAAATAAAGGAAGAAGTAAAAGGAAAATGCATGAGATGCCTTCCACACCAGGGCCAACTAAAAATCTACTTCACCACTATTTATTAATACCACACATTTCACCACTAATTACATGATCATCACCAAAAGGAAGAAGCTACGATCTCACTCTTTACATAGACTACGAAACTACAAGAGATAGAAATCTTTCCGGTCCCCATAATTGTATGGGAACTTTATACATGCTATAAACCTGCATTAACGTATATTGCAAAATCGTAGAAATAATAAATTTGAAGTACATTTTTTCTGCATTTGATAAATTAGGCGGAAAATTATTTCTCTATTTTCTCTATAATACAGGGTCACCCCCCAAAAAACGGGCATCCACACACTTTTTGTGATTTATCCTTTATTCATTCACTAATCACCCTTAATTTCCAGAACATGATAGAAGCAACGCCTTTGAACAGAACTAGATCTCAAATGGAGCTCCAGCAAAGAATATACTGCGTCAAACATTACTACAAGACAGGCTCGGTCAAGAAAGTGCATTACTTCGAATGTAAAAAAGCCCCGTCCAAGAGTAGAATTTTTGTCCGTTTGGACCACATCGAGAACTATGGGACGGTGGAGAACCTCAATGCAGCCAGTGCCAACCGTCCAAGCCATTCAGGATGCCCCAGAAAGCGTATAGCTGAGGTGGTCTAGTTCGTGAGAGAGTCAGTTCTTCAGAGTTCAAAATGTTCTGTGAGCAAGCGGAGTCAATCCCTCGTTAGACAAGTTAGTTTTACCCGACTTCGTTGTTCACGTGTAGGAAACAAAAGAAACCTTTTGTCCATGAACACAAGGAAAGACGAAGAATATTGTTGCTACCAAGAAGTGTTGTGATGTAGCATTGTTTAAAAAATTATTTGTGATAAATGTAAAAATTTAAATATGTATCTTCCTTATATGATTTTTTTTACCTGGGTAACGCCGGGAACCTCATTCAGTCGTTCATAAGGGAGCCTTAGAAGCATTAGGCAGGACATTACGAGACATCGTGAGGCTCCTATGGGAGGTGTCACTCTTTTGTGTAAGTTGATTTTAGGCAGACACTTCGATCGATCCCCCGCAAAACCAGGGCAGATGAGATTTCGGCTTTCCAAAATCATCTTCTTTGTGTTGGAATATTAGAACACTGTCTGTGAACCCAAATACGAGAGGAGAGCTCTTTGGTAATCAACTGTCAGCGAAATTTGCCAAAAACATTCTGAACCTGGGAAATGGCAAAGTACCTCTTGATGCCGATGTTAGAATAGAAGTATTTCCTGTCTGCATAGTTAATAATACTATTGATAATCTCAAAGTAAAGGTATTACCCAATCTTCAGCAAAACTGCAAAAACTATAACTAGCTGTGTGAAAGAGCTATATTGGCTCCGAAGAACAACACTTTCTGTAGAATTAATAAACATCTACTGCTTGCCCTCTCAGGAAGTCCACAAATTCACAAGTCTTTGAATAAAATTTAGGATCAGGCTCAAATAGTCGGTTATTCCACAAAGTTCCTAAATTCTCTAGAACCTCCTGACATACCTACAAACCAACTTGAACTGAATGTAGATAATTTAAATAATGTTGTTGCGCAATTTGGATCAAAAAAGCTCTGTAATGGCACAAGGCTGGTGGTTAAGAATTTGATGTCACATGCCATAGAAGCAAACATTATTACTGGAAGCTAAAAAGGAGAGAGTGTCTTCATTCAAAGAATACCCTTAAATCCATCATGGTAAATATTGCTATTTATATTTAGAAGACTACATTCAAAATCCGTATATTTTTCCTCTAATTTGCATAGTTGCAATTAGAGGATCCCTGTTTTTCTTATGGTCAACTTTCTGTTGATTGCTCTACAGTTGGAAACAAAAGTTATCTGTTTGTACGAGTATATGCTTCACAATGAAAAACAAAGAATATGTGTACCGAGAAGTTCTGTAGCGTTGCTGAACAAGATTAAGTTTACTTCATAGAATGATAATATTGTTTTTGAAGAATAAAAAAGAAAGAGATCAAATCCGTCCTAATTTATTTCCGAACGCACATTTTACCTGGGCAACGACGGGTATCTCTGTGAGTTTTAAATAATAATAATATTAACTACGCAAGGGTTTAGTATGACATTAGGCTACCTAAATTTGCTTTGTATATTATTTTATGAACGCCAGGGATTATTTGGTACTCGTCATTTATGTCTGAAGTTTTTATTTTTACTTTCAATGCTGCTAAATTATTAGAACTGATTGCAATTCTCTAAACCAAAATAATGGAAGTTCAAATTTATTCTAGAATATATTTTCTCAACAGGTTTAGATAAAAATTGACTCATATTTACTAAACAACCAAAAATTGATTAATCCCTTTCAAGGATTTGAGCGCAAAAAAATGCAAAGAGTTCTTTAAATCTGACTTCTTCCCATAACGTAATGATGGTGCAATGGATCTTGATAAAGTAAGTTGATAAAGGTTGTGTTTTTAGCAAATTCTGTATTTAATTCTATTTCAATGTCTTAGAGAGAGGAAGAAATTATGTTCACAGCCAGGTGAAACAAGAAAAAGTGAAGTAGGACTTCGGCACATAACAGACAAAAAGGATTTTCCCAAATTGTATAGATCACTATTTCATACCGGATATTGCAAAAGTCCTGTTACACTCAATACAACGCTCACAACAGAGGACGCAATGATAGATTTGATCGAGTTATACATGTATTTATTATTTCAACATAAATATGTGTTTAAATTGTAATATTAATATAAAGCGTCCCTCTTAGTCAACAACAGCAGAAGGAATGAAAAGGAAACTATAAAGAGACTAAAGCGAGAAATAAATTTATAGCATATAATCAAAGCTTTGAAAATGAAGGAAACCTAAAAATATAGCTTACAGAAGAATAACAATGGAAAAAAATAAGAGTACAGTTTATGCAGTCATCGAGGCATTTTTCTAACGGAAAAATAATTAATTACTTATATAATAACTCCTCCTATGTACACCTTAACCACTTAACCAGCGGAGACGTGTACAAGTTTTCGCTAAATGTGATTGTTTCGGATTTGGACGCGTAAACACGTCCAAAACTCAAATATCAAAAACCAGCTATAAACGTTTTTACAAGTCATTTTCTGCTGTTTTTATGATGCCATTCTGCGCTCTAGACAAGTTTACGCGACACATCATACATTTGGCAGGAGTGTTGTTTACCGCTTCGGTAGTCCGAAGTGCCTATTTGGGGGGGGGGGGGCGGTATCGAAGTGTATAAAGGGGGATTTGAGATTTTGGGTTAATAGTAGTGACCAGGTTGGTGGAGTAAAAGGGGTGACCAGTTCGAAGGGCGTTGGTAGTAGGCAGAATTTTGGTCTTCCAGCCGTGTTTGCTCTGAATCCCAAAGTTTCTCACGGAGAATCCACTTCTAGGCTGGGTTCCATAAGGTGCCTTGGTTATCACGAAGTCAAAGAAGCAACTCGAAAGAAAAGCGGCGATTATAAGTAGGCTTTATTCTTGGGAAATAGTTCGAGTCCTACGCGGCTGTGAGTTTATCCACTAATGTTAGATAGCTGGAGCTAAGGCGGCAGGAGTTAAGGACGGGGAACGGACTCATGATGATAATAAACTGATTCACTCTGCCTGTCTGTCTGCTTTTGTCTGTGTGTTCATAACGTTTAAGTCCGGTTATTTGTAGGCCCCTAATTCAAGAGACGTGCCTTCTTTTTTTCCTAATCTAGGCGCAGGGCGAAGTGGAGCTAATGACCAGAAGTATATTGGGTTTTCTTTTTGTTAATTGTTGGGCGGAGTCTAAAGATGTGTGTGCGTTTTTAACGTAGCTATACAGATTTTGTAGTCGCGGGCGGCTCTATATCTCATTATGTCGTTCGGTTGGTGTCCGTTTTGCTTTTTGTATTGTTTTTGTAATGACATTTTAACTATTGGCAGATTCTAACAAAATTTAAAACCCTCATGTTGTTTTACATTCTTCTTCAAGTGATATAATTGCCAAGGTCCTCCGAAGCTTAGCCAGGGAATTATTTTGTTTTTGAAATAACATCATAACTATTCGGCTGATCTGACCGACTTGGTTATCACGAAGTCGAAGAAGGAACTCGAAAGGAAAGCGGCGATTATAAGTAGGCTTTATACTTGGGAAATAATTCGAGTCCTACGCGGCTCTGAGTTTATCCACTAATGTTAGATAGCTGGAGCTAAGGCGGCAGGAGTTAAGGACGGGGAACGGACACGTGATGATAATAAACTGATTCACTCTGTCTGATCGGGGAATTATTTGGAAATTACATCATAACTATTCGGCCGATTCTAAAGAAATCTTTTCTTCTATGTAGTTTTACATTCTCTTTCTAATGATATAATTGCCAAGTTCATGCCAAGGTTTGGCCGAGAAAATTTGAAAGTTTTGAATGTCGTAAGCTCATAAATAATAATAAGTGAGAGCACACGACTTTGGTCAGCAGAACTTGTTCACAAACAAAGACTGTTGATACAGTAGGACCGTTTATACAGGGTCACCAAAAAAAAACCCTGGCCTGCACAATTCTTTCATCCACTAACCACACTTACTTTGCAAGACATAACAGAAGCAACACCTGTGAACACAAGTTGATCTCCATGGAAGCTTCACCAAAGAATATACTGCGTCAAACATTACTACGAGGCACGCTCGTTCAAGTAAGTGCAGGAGCCTTTCGTGCATTAGTTCCAATGTGACAGGGCCCCCTCCAAGAGAAGAATTCAGGACTGGGCGGACCCCTTCGACAACTATGAGACAGTGGAGAATTTCAATGCTTCCAGTGACAACCAGCTAGTCTGGTCGATAGCGTGAGAGAGTAAGTTCAGCAGAGTCCTAAACGCTCTGTGCGCAAGTGAAGTCAGTCCCTCAGTATATCTCGTGAAAATTGCAGGAGAGTGATAGTAATGGATCTGAAGGCCTTCCCATACAGAATACAGACAAAACGGATCCTTACAGCATCATACAAGCATCAGAGAAAGGCTATGGCAGTCAAGGTACTGGAGAAGATTCAGGAGACCCCAACTTTCCTTAACCTCCTTTGTACCCCAGATGAGGCTCGCTTCCATATTGAAGGAAAGGTAAACTCGAAGACAAATGTCTCCTGGGGGAATTCCAGACCAAATGCGGTAGCCAGCAAGCCCCTAGACCCTTATTAGTGCACGATATTAACTCCAATCTCATCCAGAGGCATCATCGGAAGATTCTTCTTCGAGGAATCTGGCGCGACAGTAATAGTCACCAAGGAGCGGAATATTAAGGTCCTCAAAACCTTCAAGAGGGAGCTTCAGACCCTGTTCCCCTCACCTATGAGGAAATTCTGATTCCCGCAAGATCGAGCAAGCACTCACACCTCAAATTTGTCCCGAGATTGGCTGACAGAGCACTTTGGAGGCCGTGTGATCAGTCTCAAGACTGATTCTGAATGGGCACCTCGTAGCTCAGACCTTATCCCCCAGATTTCTTTCTCTTGGGGTTCCTTTAAAGACAGAGTGTACGCAGGTAGACCCTGGACCATCAATAAACTCAGGTAAGCCATCAGGAAGGAGCTCAGAACCATTAGTCGGTCAGTTTGTAAGGACGTCATGGACAACTTTGCGTTGCGACTCAAGAAATGCACAGAGCTAAATGGAGGCGAATACGAACACGTACTCTAGAATAAAGAAGAAAAGTCTAAAGACTCTCATGTCTTAAAATGATGTTTTTAAACACAATAAACTAGTTATCACCAGAGTTTGATTCAATCTTTTTAGAAAATTATGAAATGAGGCCTATGGAAATTTGGGGCCCGTTTTCGGGGTGTGATCTCGTATTTGTCATTTTACAGATCCACGACAACTTAACGGATCAAACCACAAAGCAACCTATATTTGCTCAGCGTCCCCCTGTCTACTAGCATTGAGATCTTTTTGTCCTGCAGCTGTTTCCTCGCGTGTGTATGTTAGTGTGACCAAGTAAGAAACTTCAGTTATTCGCTTGCTCATTTCATGTTCCTCTTAATAACTGGAGAGTGGTAATATGAGTATTTCGCTCTATTTTACATTGCTTCATTTTTTTAGTAATTAATGCGCGTGCCCAATTTCAGGATTTCAGAGGGGGAACAGAATGCACATTTGTGAGGTTCCTCGTTGGCTCTACTCCATTTTGCAATTTGGGTTCCACACTCTATTGTTTATCAGTACTATGATAACAAATAGAAGAATTGGTTGAAAATTAAACATTTTTCAACAAATAATCATTAGTGAAGGGGTTAATACAAATTGTAGTCTCATTATCTAAGACTACAAGTATGAATTGACAATATTCCAATTTAATTTCAATTTAGTCTAGATAATGTTTAAATAATTTATGTACTTCTCTTCAGTTTTGTTTTGCGTTAATTTACTAATTTTGGCAGAATATAATGCGGCAAAATTACACAAAATATAATTTCTTCACTATACTATAGGACAGCCCTGTTTCTGAAGGATTTGTCTGCATTAACTCGTCTCGCTATTCTGGTAAATGTGTAATGCCAGCAAGACCAGTAAATAATACACGCAGGACAGTGATGTCATACGGACATTACTATTTTCTACGTAAAAAGTGAATGCTATAAGTATCGTTCCCTAGTTGTAGAATAATCCTTTTGTAAATACACATTTCTCACAGATTGTATTAGCAGTTTTTCTTTTTAAAAAACTTGAAAACATTCAGAATAAAGTTTCAAGAATATTTTTTGCAATTTTAATAGAAATTAAACAACTTTTTTTTAAGAAAATTGTGATTTTAGTATTTTAGTCCTTGATTTAGATAATAGTGTATTTACTACAGTAATGAATAAATAATTGCTAGAAA
This sequence comes from Ceratothoa steindachneri, assembly GCA_963969495.1. Lineage (NCBI taxonomy): Eukaryota > Metazoa > Arthropoda > Malacostraca > Isopoda > Cymothoidae > Ceratothoa > Ceratothoa steindachneri. The sequence continues at coordinate 186,127,573 of OZ018326.1, read as the reverse complement.
ATATATCATAAAGAAAACTGTTTATCTATGACATACTCAAGAGGACGAAAGGAAAGTTAAATGTTCGATTTAACCTGCGGAAAATTATACTTCTATCAGCAAATATGTTAAAAAAAAAACAGAAAAGAAAAATCCAGCACCCATTGTTGTGTATTCTCATACTACATAGCACAAGGAGTTTCAAGGTGGTTTTATATACCTCTTCGAGGCCCTAAATTTTAGGATTATTGGGAGTTGTATGATATAAACGTAAGATCGCATATACTTGTAATTCTTTCCTTCTCGTCTATTTTCTTGAAAGTCCTTTCCAGCGTGTTAAGGTACAAAATTTTATTTATAACTATCGGACTAGTTTTGGCAAGATGCCATTTTCAAATAATAATAAAGATGCTAGGTAAGAAGCACGGTATATATAAGGTAAGACACATCATAAACAAAATGAAACAGCAGGAAACAATCTGGAAAATTTAAATTCTAGTAAATCTGGCGTATAACAAGCTAAACAAAATAATTACTAGAGTATATTCTTTCTATACAAAACACCAACATAGAATTAGATAGAACGGTTAAACGATGTTACAGGGTTACCTGACAAATGCGAAGATTAGATCCGCAGCTCATATACAAACTCAATTTAGTTAGGTGGGAGGGAAACCAACGACAAATCACTATTTAAGTCTTGGTTGAGCTGTTTTACATATAATGTTTCCAAGATATGAAGTTAATCTAAAGTAAACTGTTATCATCAATATAGGGGCTATATGCTATTAGCAGTGCATCATTATCAGTTATTTTAGTTTCTTCTATTTTAAAAGAAAATTATTTTGTTTGAAATGTATGTAGTTTGAGGTTGTTTTTCAACATCACAGGATATTTCATCAAGCGTTGGCATAATGTTTTATTACTTAGTAGTAATGTTTTCAGATAATTGAGGGGGGGCATGACGCACCACTGTCAAGATAAGCTGATTAAATCATATTATTAATAAACTTTCACAATAGTGTGAACACTGCACCTTTACCAATAATTTTTGAATTACACTAGCTAGCAAAGAGCCTATCTTTACTCCCCTCTGTGGACCTTTGAAATATAGAAGGTATTGTTTTACGTTTTTTTTAAAATTGCTCAGCAATATCTTGAAAAAGTTCTATAGGCTTATTGTATAATAAACACTTTGGCATTAGATTCTCTACAAGCGATTAAAAAAAATCATATGTCAAGTATTCTTGTGAATAGGAATGATAATATTTTATTGTCCCATAGGTTGAAAATAACGGTTTAAATTTCACAAAATAAAACAAGCTAATTAAAAATACCGCACTTCTTAAACGAGTTGAAAGAGTAACTGAAACTGCACGTGAAATGTTGCTAGCTAATTATAAGCAAGGAAACAACAATTGCCAAAGGCCACACCAATAGAAAAATACCATTATGGGGCGAAAAAAACTCATTTACGAGGGACGTGCGCTATTAAGAATTTAATATAGATGTTTGCCTGGTCTCTTGAAAGTGATGTTGTATTGGATGAAAAAAGTACGTACAACCTACTTAAATATACAAATCGCAAACAGGTTAACGCATTGCACGTTGGTAATACCTGGTATACATTTTCAGGATAATTTCAAGAAATTCTTAACGCAGCATCATCAGATCGTTCTATGTAGTTCTATTACTGACTTCAAGTTATTATGTGCCACTTTGATGTAAAATTTTTCCAATTTAAATTGAAGAGTGATTGATGGTTCGCAAATATGCCTTCTTTTTTCCTATAACCCCATCGAGCCTTACATCTTTATATGAAATGAGTTGGGCGATAAAATGTTCTATATTAATAGTGAAAGGTCATTAGTTGATAAATAAATATTCATTGTCCAATTTCCCCGTCACAGTAGAATGGGAAGTATGTGGATTAGATGCATTTTATTTAACTCCTAATATTCGTCGCAGAGGCTTATTATCAAATGCCAATAGTTTTTATGTTTAATCACAGTGCCGTACCAAGACTCGTGTCCACAAATCAAATTACTTCTAACCCTTACTTTATAAATTTTGATTTTAGTAGGAATAGAAGAGTTGCTATTATTCTAAACATTCTTAAGCATTCCGATTGCCTGATGGGCTCGTCTTAGCTTTCCCTCAAATTCTGAATTTAGATAATTATTCTTTAGGAAATAAGTACCTAAATATTTGAACCTGTCAACTTGTTTTATAGCAATTCCTTCTATTGAGCAATTATGCGCATTTTCTATATTCATATTTATGATTTCAGTTTTTCTGCTATTAATTACCAAACCAACCTTTCGTCCTTCCCAAACTAAACAGTCCAGCACTCTTTGCATCTCTTCTGGCCCATTACAAATAAGAACTATATCATCAGCATAATCTACGTCCAGAAGTTTCCCAGTTTCTCCCCAGTCTATACCAGCATCAGTTTCTGCTTTTACCTTTTTTATGATGTAATCAATAACTAATACAAATATCAGAGGTGACAGAATGCTACTCTGGAGCACCCCAGACTTTACTTCAAAAGAATTAGTCACACCGCCGTCAACCATCACTTTACAAGTTGTGCTCAGGGGCATATTCAAAATGACCCTAACAAACTCTTCCGGTATTCTATAATGCTGCGTGATCTTACCCATGGTATTTCTCGAAATGCTATCTAATGCCTTTTCAAAATATTGTTATATAATTCATTGAAAATGATTTATAATATTTATAACTGAAATTGTTTTTGATATTCTATAAAGGAAATGGTAAAATAAAAACATTTGTACTAAGCTTCATTAAGTTGTTCTTCCCATTTTTATTAATTATGAAAATATTTTAAAGGCCGTATGCTTCAAAAACGTCAAAACTTTTTTATCTCTTATATTTATCACTCCCAATTGATAAAACTCCATTTTTAAGTTCCTCAAAAAAAGAATGTCATATGAAAAAATCTCAGGAAAACATAAAATGCCATTCTGTATAGTGACGAGATTTAAAGAGGCATACTAGAGGGGCAAATACGTATATGACTGCCTAGAAAAAACTCAAATTCTAGTTTAATTTAATCAGCCGCTTATTTTCGGAGGAAAAGATATCTTGAGTTCGATGAAAACCGTCACCAAAACAGATCAAGGCCGGTCCTTCAAAAAACAGATTAGTTTTGCCGTTTCTTCCTTTCTCCCTTCTTCTTTCCTCAAGAGAATAATAATTCTATGTAGGCAGTTGTGACATCACACATGACAGCAAAATTCCCTTTTCATCCCTTATTTCGTCCTATTTTTTTGGCCGATAAATGAAGACTCCACACATAACCCTCGTTAAAAATATGCCATTCCTTTGACAGAGCATGCTTGGTGACTTTGGGGAAAGGAGGTTTGTGGTCTAAACTATTGAGGAGCCTGAAGTTAGAGAGCATTCTGGAATGGCACGGAAGTACAACCTGCTGAGAAGGTAAGACCCTTCCTACCTTACTTGGGTGTAACTATCACGAGTGACCTCAAGTTCTGCAAACAGTGTATTGAGGTGGAGAAGAAAGCCCAAATGATGTTAGGGTATATAAAACGACAGTTTTGATATCAGAAGAAGAAGATAGTATTGTGTCTGTACAACTCCCTCGTCCAACCGCACCTGGAGTATGCCGTACAATTTTGGAGTCCTTCATTTCGAAAGGACATTGCGAGATTGGAACGCGTGCAAGCCAAGGCAAACTAACTGATTCCCTCTATCAGACATAAAAGTTATGAAGATAGATTAAGAGAATTAGATATGTTCTCGCTTGAGACCTGGAGACTAAGTGGTCAGCTTATCAAAGTGTTTAAAATACTTCGAGGCTTCGACAGAATGGACTACGCGGATATTTTTTAGCTCAGCGAGGGTAGAACAAGAAATCACGGCTTTAAACTTGAATTGAAGCGATACTACCGTGATCTCTGTGGGAAATTCTTTACTTATAGTATCTGCGGTAGTTGGAACGTACTTCCGACGGAAGTTGTCAACAGTGAATCTGTTGAGCAGTTCAGGTCAAGACTAGATAAACTCTTGCGAAATCGCTGTTAAGATCCTTCGAGTGACCTTCGAGGTTGCCAACGGACACCTTCGAGGATTGCGCCAAAAATACCCTCCTTGTATTGATCGTAAGGAATTCTAGGGTACTTATTTTCCATGTAGATTCTTGTATAGTTCCGGCCTGGACCAAAGAGTAGCTTAGAATCACTCTGTGTAAAATGAATGCAATTAACTGGAAGACTATTGTGGATTTGACTTTTATCAATCATTAAGTCCACCCGAGACACCCATCTAGAGCAGCCCATCCAGGTTTAGACTGAATCACTTCATCATTGATCCGGACTCCGGACTCGTAGGTATCCAGATCAATCAGCGCCAGGAGTGGGGAACTTTCCTCGCATAATTTTTAAAGCAATTTTCATATTTTTACTCATACACATACATTCATAGTAAACGCTATGGGTAATACAACCGATGGCAACAAATGCACATTCCCGCGCGCCGAAATATTGAAACATTCAAAAATAGTTGACACACCACTCATCACCTTTATAAACTCGCACATTAAACAGACATTAATATTCAGTTACACATCAAATGCACAAAGATTTCTTACAAACGCTGACGATGTAGTGGATACAAAACACGATCTTAAAAAACGGCCGGACTGAAACACAAAGAGACACCAGAGACGCATATGAGGAAACGGAAATCTTGGGCTGAAATTCAGCACAAAAACCTCCTCGCCGAACTCAGATTGGGCAAAGAGGCCAACAAATAGGCCGACTAAAACCGCAATAAACAGTTTGCGGTCATCATACACTCAGAATAAAGACACGCAAACACACTGCTGGACTAAGCCATTAATGTCCGGCCACACTAACATACGCACAAAAGATTGAAACTCAATACATCAGACTACACCAGTGCCTAAACCACTATATGAAGGGTCCCTAAATAAGTACATTTTAAGCATTCTGTAACTGCTCCGATTGCAATGTTAAAGGCTATATCGTTTGTACCAACACCACCCTCATTTGCATTACCTGCGGGTTACTCATGACGTGGTTATCATATAGTGTCAAACCCTTATGGAAAATGCACGGCTTCAGTTGTGTAGTTAAGTAGGCCGTAATGCTTCTCACTCCAACACGCATCAATCTTAAATATCCTCACCGCTCCCGCCACACCCCCTCCACAATCAAAAGGACACGCCACTGCTTTCGGTAGGCAAGAGGCCAATCAGCTTCCCCAATTAAGTTTTAGTCAAATAGAAAATAAAACTGGCCACCCTTCGCACCACATTACAAAATACATGACTAACAATGACCCATGCCTCTACGCCACTGCTCTAAACAACTTTTATGCTACAAATTAACTAAAGCAGTTAATATCACCTGAGAATATATTTGCCATAATACATAAAAATAAAAACAAATGACATCAACCTATCCCCTACCAGGGTGCACGAGCACGTTGCAACCAACCACCTTTCTCACCAGCTCCACATCTCCCATCGCCACCTTTCTTGCCACATATTCTGCTCACCCCTACCTCTGTCCTAGCTTTAGAGCCGTCCTTAGCCTCCCACCTCTTATCCCTTATACTGGTCCTATTCTCTTTTCTAATGTCTCCAACCCCTCCTTCCAATATTCTCACTGCTCTTTTCACTGTATCTACCCCCTTTCTGCTTACTCTCTTCTACTGCCTTTGCCCTCTCCTGGCCGGCTCTCACTCTACTCACTCCTATTTTGGCCACTATGGTCACCTCCACTAAACCGGCTGAACACGATATTACACTACTAAGTGCGCGTATCCTCCATTGCCTGCAGCTAGATCATACCTTCAATGCTTACAGTGACCCACATTGCTGGTGATGCTCGCTACATAGAATGATTCCTCTTCTGGCGGCTCGATAAAACGATATTGAACACGGATCCATCCCAACACATATCCTTGTCACAAAACAACCGTAACCTCACTGAAATTAATGACATCTTCGATGAGCTCAAATCACACCGGGAAAACGTAAACACATATACTCACAACATAACTAAACCACCCACACAAAAGTAATTCAGGAAGCCTAGGAATGTTGACGGATCTTGGCGGCAGATCTTATGCTCACCCACCTGGTACAAAATAAGGTGTTAGTTAACTCCACCCCACTGACTACTCGTATCACCTTCAAGAAAAAAAACTACATTAAAACAATTCCTTAACGCTCTCCTATCAAGCCTCAGAGGCACAATATTCCAACACTTGCCAAAACATGTTCCAAACACACAATGTATCTCCCACCTATCACTCATCCATGGAAACTTTCTACACCTGTTCCAAAACTTACACACAATACTATAAGCACACAAACAGCAAAATACTCGAATGCATTTTAAATACTCATTTCCGAGACTTCCTGGCGGAGAGTGACTTGTTCTGCCCCTAACTTAATTCATGACTTAATACAAAAAACACGAAAAACCAGATACAAGACACTCCCCATTAGCAAAGAGTTGGAAAAGACATTCTACAAGGTGACGCACGAGGGACTCACAATTCGGAGCTGCCTCTCTGTGCGGGCTTATCGACAAGGGGTGTCACATAAAATACAATACATAGCATCACATGGTTTTACAACACGCGCAAAGTAGCGTTCTGGTGACTACATGGCACAATATGTAGAGGAAAGACACCTAACGGCCTTCAGAACACTGCAAGCACATATATACACTGTCCTACGCTGACAAGACCTTTCTAGTCTCCCGCCAGCTACCATACCTAACCGCGCACCGTGCACAAATGATACTAAACAAAATGACAGAGTTATGGAAAGTGAATCGCTGTTACGAATCCTTTACGGATTGCTTAATGCACAACATACATATATACACACACGTAGATAACGAATACTTGATTGGTAGCTTCCGCAAATTCCGGACTCAGCTGCCTCCATAGTCGGGCGACAGTCAGCGCGGGTGTTTGCCACTATGCCCGTCAGGCGGTGATCCCGGTCATTGTTACCACTTAGTCTGGGTGAGAAGCTGCCGCCATCTTGGAAATTTTTGAAATCATAAGTTAATTGTATTTATTTGCCGTTGTAGGCCTGTTAGTTCTAGTACTTGTAGGTAGTGAAGCCAGCATATGATACATATATGTTGCTTGGAGAGGGACGCTGCCTCCGACGGTAATTGCACTTAAATACTTCCCGTTCTAGGCCTGTTAGCGTGAGTAATTATCCCAAAACGTTGTGCTTGAGTATCCAGGAGTGGGTAAAATTTAAAATACCCTGTGAAATATTAATAACAATCATAATATATGGTGTGACACAAGCCAATAAATTATGTGATATATTTTTACTATATAGTGTCTATGGTAGGATTGCACTGATAATATCGGGAAGTTATCAGTATCGCCCATATTGGCCACTTTGCCGATGTATCGGTATCGGTCATATCTTGCCGATATATTATAGGCTTTCTTATCGGCTAATCCTATAATTATTCCAATATGATCTTATACAGCACATACTTAGTTAAATTTCAAAACTTCTTAAAATTTATTCAGAAAAAAATGTATAAATAATTACAATGGTTCATAACTTGATATATAAGAACATAACTTATAATAAGAGGGCAACACCCTTATGCCCTCAGTGAAGGTAGCCGACCTCGACAAGCTACCAGAGACCTTCAGAGAGATGATTAAACTCCAGGACCGCGGTGGTCCCCTCTACCCCTCAAATAAGCGCATCCACTTGGCCATGATAGCCATGGAAGTCTTCAAGGCGATGACAACACCAGAAGAAGTGTTCGTGAGTGTCTACAAGGAAATAATTAGCAATGACAGGCATGTCCCTGATGGACTGTGAAAATGGCTGCAGACTGGTCAACACCATTGTTCCTGCCATGGCCAGGTCCCTCTTCCATGTGATGGACAAAAATATGGTGTCAAAAGGTAACAGTGATGCCCATGCAATAGTCAAAAGAAGAGGAATTAAAAGAGGTAATCTAGATGTACCAGAGAAAGCTACGAGGAGCAAAAGTGACTACAAAAAGAAGAAACTTTATAGTGAGAAAAAGTCCTAAGTCAATTTAAGTGTGCGTAGCCACTGACATTTGTTATGTATCTTTATTTTGTAGGGTAGATATTAACCATGAAATAGGTTAATAGTACAGTGTATCCACACCTTAGTTTCTTACTAATTATTACTTTATTATACCTATTTTAGAATAATATAGTCGGTAGTCACCCATAACCTATGAAAAAGATTTATAAAGTTAAATAAAAAATGAAATAAACTACGGGGGTCTAGCTAAATGATGCCTAATGGAAATATAATTGTTTGCTAGATTGGTCAGGTGTGGGCCCTGAAGGGATTTCGTAATTTTTTATTTAATTGATGCTACCTACTTTATTTCATTCATTAGAATATACCTTGAAATATTTTTGTAGTTAAATGTAATATACCCACATTTCATTACAATTTTAATTAGAAATTATGCCATTTTTTTTGGAGTACCTGGAATAGACCTTGAAAACCTATGGAATTTCTGTAGTATCTAAGAATCCCATTGTACACAACCTTATTAAATAAAATTGAATTGAATACCACCAACATCAGTTATAAATATAAGGTTTTTATTTTTAATTTTCATTAAATAATTCACACTTTCATTCGTCACGCCGAATCTGTTGGTCGAATAAAAATTTGACGAGAAAGCTCGAGGTACATTGGTCCCAGGGTGCTTCATGGCAAATTTTAGGTGAATACCTTTAAAAATAAGAAAATGAGAACGATTTTTGTTTTTTCCTGGCCAGCCCAACTATGGAATCGCCCGATTTTGAGCTACCAATCAAGTATTCGTTATCTATGAAACATATTATATCTAAATTACACATGCCTCCACAAGACTAAATAAATACACAGATAAAATTACTCAAGGCCACATTAAAATATTAGCTACCCTTCTACTTACACAAAAATAGAACACAAACAAAGGCAAAGCGGATTAATAGAATGGAGAGTTTCTGCCCTTACAGCAGGTGATAAATGCAATTACGCCACTAGAAAAAACTTGTAAGATGTAAATCTAAGTCAACAACACCATTTCCTTTAATCGTTCCTCATTGTTCGCATAGGTGCCTAGCCCCCAACGTTTATTTTTTGCATCTAGAAATTTTTCCTGTATCATTTGCCCCATAACTGCTAGATCTCTTTGGTTCACCAAAGGTAGCTCTCTGCCTTTTTTCTATCATAATCATTTCATGTACACAAAGACCAATATCGCGAATCTTATAATTTCAGTCTCCAACTCAGCGGCATTTGTGCGAATTACTGAGTCCTTTTTCTTTTCTATTTCCAGATTCGTCTTTAATTCACAAGAGGCTAACATCAAATAGGTTCCATTTAAACTTCACAGCAAAATAAATTACAATATTTCAAACCAATTTCTCAACAGCAGTGATGTTTTCTCGCCTTTTTCAAAACGATTTGAGTGCGACAAGATGGAAAATATGCAGTAATTGGAAAAGTGGAAAGGCACTGAGAGTAAAGACACCTAAAAATATAGGAAGATAAAAACATCCTTGGAAACAGAACCCGAAACGATATGTTTTCTATCCCAAAAGAATTTACGCCTTGTATATGTTGGCCTCTTTCTTAAAGATTTCTCAAGTCGGTATTTTGTATTGATATTTCATGAGATAACACAAATTTATTTGCATATATATTGTGGTAATAAATCTTTCCGTTGTGTTTGATCAGGAAGATTTACTTTTTCAATTTAGATAAGATCTGTCGTAGACTTTATTTTTCTTCCATTATATGTACATTGAGCCCTTACTTACCATACTTCGGGCATATGGTTATCGAGTTTTTATAAGCAGTTTAACACAAAAGCTTAGCTTATGCACCTACAACGTAATAGGAAAGAAGACAACGAGTGTTACCAGGTATGTTAATGAAAGAAACATTAATAAATTATATCCAATAAATTGTAATAAATTAGATACATAAGGCCTAGCATATCTTCTAATCTAGTAATTTTAGCAGGGTTATTACATTTCTTGGAAGAAAATAACATGTGATTTAAAATCAGGATTTTTTTTTTTATATTTGGACTAAATGAATTTTATCATTGGGTTTATGATTAAAGATTGGAAACAACTCCTTAATTGTTCACAATAGTTTAATGAAAAACACAAAAAGTATCGATACTGGTTATGGGAAATGGAAGAAAGAAGAAATATTTAAATCAGCACACCATTGAAATATCTTTTATTGGAATGAAGATGTCCAGCACAGACATAGACATACTTCTTTTCAATACAAATTAACCAACATGTTATCAAAATTGAAGTTTATATATACTCGAAATTCCCTCATCAAAGAATCTAATGTTGAGGATTGAGGAAAGTATTAAAATTGATTAAAATTAACGTTCAAGACGAATTACTTTAATAATCCATCTTCCTTTCCTAAGAGGGAAAAGTAGCTATAAAAAGAAGTTTGATGATGTCTCATTCAGTTGTTATAGTTTTTCTGTGTTAGATTACAAACGTATTTCTACGGATAGGATAAAAATAATAGTCAGTCACTCTTATTAATATAAGGTTGCATGATAGTTAGTTAAACTCGAGAAACACGAGTCGAGCTGCATTTTGAACCTTGATAACACTATTCAAATTAAAATGTAATTAAGAAACTATAAATTTCGGATCGGAAAAACTAGGGAAAGATAATTTAAAACTATTAATGCCCAAAATAGCAAAAAGGATGTCGAATTAATTGATGTAGAATGGACAAATATACGATAAAAGAATACACAAGAAGAAAAAACATGTTTCAGGGGGAGACGGACATACGAGTATAATGCTATCACACTTTTAAGGTAGACATTCGAAAGAGATAAAAAAGCAAATATCAAAACCTTTCTACAGCAATTTTGGCATTAAATTTACTTAGTTTAAATATGGACCTAACATAACAGAATTAAATAGATAAGAAGTGCCAACGGGCCTATTAAGGATCATCCTTGTCAATGAATCTGCCTAAACGTAATAACCAAACAAGGCGTGCCAAGACTGTAATAATGCAACCGCAACGATTTTTCCACCCCCAAAACGAAATAATACAATTCTAAAATTATTCGGGCCATGTGGTTTCATATTTAGTTAAAATAAATGGAATCTAAGTGAATTGAGAGAGAATTTAGTAGAAAATTTGAAAGAATCTGACTAAAACTTTTACTATGAATGAATTGGTGATGAATACCCTGTTTCCATAAAACATTATAACTGCTTATAACAAATAATATAAACATTTACTGCCACATTTATATAAAATTATCTATAAATGATGTATATTTATATATATAAATGGTAGAAATTTAGATTTCTATATAAATATCCAAGCAATTTATAGTCTCAAAAACTATTGATAACACTGGGGAACAATGTATTTGGTGAATTGATAAAAGTACATTTTCCTACCTAAATAAAGCATGCTGAATTCAAATCTGAAATAAGATTAAATCTAAATGCTACAGACATTTCATAATATTAATAAATAATATTATACAAAAAATTTCCTTTTATCACGCCTATCATCATGCCCTGAAGTAATTTTGAATCAAACTTTTGAGTAATTTATAGTTGTTGTGGTATGACATTACATGATATCAATACCATATTATATCTAGGAGGGAGGAACCAATAACTTAAAGGCGAACCGACAAGGAACGGAAGGCCACGAGTTTCGACGCGCGGAACAACGAGATAAGAGTGCAACGAGGTGAGGTAAAATTTGAGCACTGACAAAGCTCAAGGTTATTTAAAGAGGCATGTACGAAAATATAATTTTATTTACATAAAAATAAGAGAATTAATGGGCAAAATTACATCGGTAAACGAGGGGGAGGGAAATTGTAGTTATGCGTCAGACACTGAAGTTAAAAATTAATGTATCACGGAAGGAGACTATTCAAATGGGGAGGATTAACTCAATTGAGTTGCAGAAGAGGGAGAGTGGTTCGCTTACGGAGGATTCCGGGTGAGACGTCAGGGTAAGGCTTTACGGATGTCTTCTGCAGGCGATAAACGTAAGGGCGAGGTTCCTCGGAGCTTCTGAACGGGAAGTTAACGTGATGACCGTTCTCCAAAAGGGGGCGGGGGGAGGTAACGTCCGGTCCAGGAAATAGTATTTTGGGCCACACGGAAACGAGGGGCGAACGAGGAGGGCTTCGACAGGAGTTGATGAGTAGAGTCAGTAAAATCGCTCTGTAGCGATCGTCAAATGGAATTACCTCACTGACTGGGCTAGTTCCAACACACAAATAGTTCAGCCGTCACTTTGCTTTGTTGTTAGCACCTGATTTGGAACTAGGGGAATCTTCTTGGCTCCGGGAGAAACTCCTCAACTCTGTGTCTCCCACATTGAAGACAAGCCCCATAGATATCCGTGGTTCCCTCCTGCAGGGGTGGGAGAAACAGCGCTACTCTCGAATGTCCTCGAATCTTTACGTCGAGGCAATTATAACCCGTGTAAAGGTGGTCCGTGGTGGATGTGGTTCGAGGCTACCGCGTGTGGAAAGACGGGGAAGGGGACTTACCAATTTAAGCCTAACCAAATTCTAGAATCTTCTTCAGCGCAAGGACATTACTTCCGTGCTTGGAGTTTCGTGCTAGACAAGAAATTCCACGTGGGATTCCCCCACACATCTCCCATCCGAAAGTTGATGCTTTACAAACCTGCTGCGTAGGAAAGGATCATCTCACCCGTCAAACCAGAATTATCAAGGGTCTAGAGAAATTCTGACCTGCTACGACAGGTGTACACACAAAAAAACGTTAATCTGAGCTCAGCGGGGAATTTACGGACATAAGCCTCAAACAGGTCGATTCTAGAAAATGTAACTAGTACAATTTTGAAAAAAAAAAATCACAGGGGAACATTGGAAACATTTCAGTGGAACCAAAAAAAGGATACAATTAAATGGAGGCATGAATATGGGACTAACGTAAGACGGACCCAAAAAAGAATCATAATTAAGAACATTAATGAGATAATATATACAATTGTCATGGAAAACGTTCGCACCCTCCGGAGTACGGATGAGGTAATCCACGGGTCCTCTAACCTCGAGGACGGGGTAGGGCCCCTTGCACTGGCTAAGGAGCTTGTTGCTTCCCGTGGAAAGTAGCACCAGCACCTCTGCGCCAGGCTTGAATTTTCGTTCTCGTGACTTAAGGTCAGAGTAGGTCTTATACCTCTCAATAAGTCCTTCTTCACTAGATACGACACTCTTTTGTTACCTCGGGTGGACTTACACGCTCGAAGGTTTTAGTTTTCTCCCAAAGGGAGAGGAGAGTTGCGCACTACTTCTGGGCGCGGAAAAACTTGTCGCTCTTGAGGGCTTGGAACTCCGGGTCGATAGGGGTTTCCAGGGTAACGGGCGCCTGGGATTCCAGGGCTGCCTGTGTAAGAGTAAACATGGGCTAGGCCACGGAATGGTCGTGGATTACGGGGTTTTGACCGAACAAAACGGAACAGAACTAGATTGGGGCCGCTACCACTTTAGTCCAACCGGACATATAGTCACACTTGATGTGACAACGAATTACTGGGAAACGACTGGCCCGGCCAAGGTAGTCGTGGACCACAGCAAACTTCTTGTGGTCGGAGCCAACATGGGAAAGTAGGTCCTCAGACACTATGATACAGGTGCACCCGGTGCCACGGACGAGGGTGGATACTCAGCGACCGTTCACAGTTCCGTTCTCAAATTTCAATCCACCAGGATTGTTCTCATTAAAGAGAAAGTTTACCTGATGGACCGGGTCTTTAGAGGGCGAGGGAGGATCGGGGGTCTCCTGACGCGACGGAGGAGGATCAGGGGCTGCCCAGATTTGGTGCACTTGGTGTGACTGAGAGCTTTGGAATCGGGAGTTTTGAGGACAGTTCGTGCGGTAATGGACGGGAACTTCGAAGATATCCATTAACTGGGCATTTAGGAGGGGAAGTAAGCGAGCGACGCCATCATTGTCGAGATCCCATCCATTGATCTGAAATATTCTCTTAAAATCGTTAAAAAATTACCCAAAGTCCTCCCAATCATTAAAAGCGGGAAGGTTGACTGAAGGAGTTTGGGGAATTTCAACCCGAGAACCGATGGACTGAGAATCCATTTGATTTTGGCTAATTTCCAGCTCATGCTGCCTAATTTGTTCACGTTCTTTCATCTATATCTTTAGTTTGTTCTCCTCCATCTCCATCTTCAATTTGTTCTCCTCCATCTCCATCTTCGTTTTTCTTAGTTCCTCTTTCTTTCGTTCTACCCGTTCGTTCCTCTCTTTTTCCTGTACGTAATTTAGCAGGTCTTTGCCCGAAAGACCTAATATTTCACCCTGAATTTTTCAAGGATGACATTCTTACGCAGTTAACCGAGGGAACAACGACACGCGAACGAGCTAGGACAATACCCACGTGAAACGAATACTAAAATATTCATGACGGTTTGTTCACAAAAAAGAATTATGATAGACATACCTACCTAGGCTGTTTCTAAGCGAAAAAAAATTAAAATTGTCCTACCGGAATTAGGACACCAAAGAGCCTAACTCTTTTGGATTAATAACCAGGAGAGTCTCAAAAATTCAAACAGAATAAAAAAAAATTAATTACATGGGCTCCAACACAAAATCTAAATAGATTACGTTCCACTGCTCTTTAATTAACTTGAACTTGCCTTCTGCCAGTACAATACAAAAATTAAAATAAAAGGGATAGACGTGAATAACAAGGGTTATCTCTTTTAGAAATTAAAATAAAACGGGTTCGTAAAAACCCCAAACACACTTGACACAAGAATTCAATAATATGTATATTAATATATATATATATATATATATATATATATATATATATATATATATATATATATATATTATATCTATGAGGGAGGGACCAATAACTTAAAGGTGAACCGACAAGGAACAGAACGCCACGAGTTTCGACGCGCGGAACAACGAGATAAGAGTGCAACGAGGTCAGGTAAAATTTTGAGCACTGGCAAAACTCAAGGTTATTTAAAGAGGCATTGACAAAAATATAATTTTATTTACATAAAAATAAAAGAATTAATGGAAAAAATTACATCAGTAAACGAGGGGAAGGGGGAGGGGGATTGTAGTTATGCGTCAGACACTGAAGTTAAAAATTAATGAATTACAGAAGGAGACTATTCAAATGGTGAAGATTAACAAAATTGAGTTGCTGAAGAGGTAGATAGGTTGTCTTACGGATAATTCCGGGTGAGACGTCTGGGTAAGGCTTCACGGATGTCATCTGCACGTGAGGCTAGGGCGCTTGGAGCTTCTGAGCGATAAGTTAACATGATAACGGTTCTTCAAAAGGAGGGGGGGGGGGCGGTGACGGCAACGTCCGGTCCAGGGGAGAGTATTTCGGCCACCCGAAAACGAGCAGCGAACGAGGAGGGCTTTGACAGCAATTGATGAGTGGAGTCAGGAAAAAACTTTCGGTAGCGATCGTTAAATGGAATTACCTCACTGGCTGGGGCTAATTCCAACACACAAATAATTCAGCCGTCACTTTGCTAGGTTGTTAGCAACTGACTTCGGTCTAGGGGAATCTTCTTGGGTCCGGGCAAGACTCCTAAACTCTGTGTCTCCCACATGGAAGACAAGCCCTATAAATATCGGAGGCTCCCTCCTGTAGGGGTGTGGAAAACAGTGCTACTTTCGATTGTCCTCGAATCTTCACGTCGAGGCGATTATAACCCGTGTAAATGTGGTCCGTTGTGGACGCGGTTCGAGGCGACCGCTTGTGGAGAGGAGGGGAGGAGTCTTACCAATTTAAGCCTAACCAACTTCTAGAATATTCTCCAGCGCAAGGACATTACTTCCGTGCTGGAAAATAAATTCTACGTGGAATTCCCTCATAATAGTAAAGCAGTTTTTTTCCGCACAAACCTTTTATTGCATATGAGAAGAAACTTGAATTACACATTAAGATTGCAAATACTGTAATCAAATAGATGCTAATTTATTAATGACCATACACCAGGCTGAAAGGATCTCTTCTTGATTTCACTCGGGTAAAAATTTGCGTTTGTAACTCTTTCTCTTGTAAGTCTTCTCTAGCTGAACTCTTTTAATCGTCCAGCAGTAGTTTGCCATCAATTGTCTATCCTATGACCGTGGTATCGCTTTTCCTTTGTCATCAAATTCTGATGGAAGCGTTCTCCTTGTTCAATGCTCACGGCTCCCAGATTCTCTGGGAATCGGTTGAGATGACTATTTATGAAATGCAGCTTCACCTTCATGTTGCATCCCAGATCAGGATATGCTAAAAGCATATTAGTAACCAGATCCTCGTAGTTATGTGCTTTTTTCTTTTCCAAGAAGTTACGAACAACGGCAGAAAATGAGAGCCAGGTTGCCTTCTCTTTTTCATACATGGTGTTCACGAACCTAGAAGCACTCAGAAGTCTTCGGATTTGGGGACCTTCAAATCCTCCTGCTTTTATTTTTTCCTATGACAAAGCAGAAAACGCCGATACTATGTACTGAAAACAATCATTGTTAGTGCTCAATGCTTTCACTTTGAGATGAAGTGGAGGAAAACGATCTTCTCTTGACTTACGATTAGCTCATTAACAATGTTTAGCATTCTTGCTTCCAAAGTTTCCCGAACTGGCCAATCTTTTTGGGACCATTGCTTGTCACGGGCTTGACTGTCCCCATACAGATATAACATAGAAACTTTGTATATCTCTTCTGCTGGTCAAGGAGGAAGTTGTACATCTTAAGGTCTACACATCTGATCCAATTCTGTTCATGGTACTTAAATAAATCCATGACCACTTTTATGTCATCATGAGTTTCTCACAGATGGAGAGAGTGACCAAGAGAAACTGCACCAAAGTCATTGCCATTATGCAAAAGGGACACACTTTAGGCTGCGCTTGGAGCTATCCAAAAACAGTCTCCACTCAGCAGGGTTATAAGTGCCAAGTCTTAACTCGATAAACAGAGCAGAAACATCAGGGCAGTATACAAATTGTTTGTCCTCAGACAAATACTTGACAAATTTACTCTCCCTTGTTCGGTAATATGATACCCGTACCGATCTGTCAAGCATATACCTTTCACTCAACCTGGAGGCTTAAAATTCTGCAGCTTTCTTGAAGAGCACCAAATCACATATATAAGCATTCGAATCCTTTTAATTGAAACAGTGAGGAGCTACTGACTGTTCAGCATCTGGTGATGATTCTGCAGACTCTGAATCCATTCCGTAGACGTCCATATTTGGTACACCATTTTCATCCTAAGAGGAAGCATATCCACTGAAAATCGGAACTGGTAAATACTCGGAATGAGGTACTGGCCAGACCGCCGAGGGAATGTTGGGGTAGTCGATCTTGTGTCGATTTTTCTTGCCAATCCCTTTAGTATTTACCAGACAGGAATAACAGTCCGATACATGATCCTTTGGCTCTCACCACGCTATGGGAATTCCAAAATAAAGACCATTTCTCTTTCTTTTCATCCACTCACGAAGATGTTCCACACAACTATGGCAAACAGCATGTGGTGCTTACTTATTATCTTGATCGCCAGGAGGAACATCAAAGTATGCCTTATAAGTGCAGATTACAAAGTTTGATATATTGCGCCTTTGACGAACTAGCATGTAGCAGAAGGTGTCTCGATCATTAACGCAATTTCCTCTTGACGAAGCGATCATTCTAGCATGAGACCTGAAAAAAACCCCAATAATATCAATATTTTGCACAATTACACTTATTACTACTATGTACTGTGAAGTATTTGGTTTTTGCAAACACCCTCTCTGTATGTCTGGAGAGCAGTTTTGGGGGAAATGAGAAAATATAAATTACAAAATAACTATAGCATGTAGGTAAAAATGGATTATATATTTGAAATTAGCATGAAAGAACGAATTAAAATCAGTAGATAAATCTAAGTCACCAGAAAATGTGATTAAAATCGTTCCCCTGTTGAGTGAAATTCCAGAATCTGTAGCAGTGCCTTTCACCAGAGAAATTTTAACATCCTCAAGAGATTTATTAGATCCAATCTGCTACAATCTGCAAACATGTCATAAATAATATAAATTAATATCACTAAAATGATGGATCTCATATAATAATAGCTTTAGGAAAGCTATTCTCAACCATCAGCACAAAACTCAATGAGATGGACCTCTTCATATTCTCTACATTAGGGGTATAATTTTTGCAGTGTTACTAAATATCGTTTCAACGTCTGTAATTCAAAATACCCAGAAATAAACCTTGCCCTACTTAGTACTCAAAGTCCCCTAGTAAATTCGACTCTAAATGAAAAGTAGCGACTGTAAAGTAATAATTGTCCTCTCCAGACCCAAATTTCTCAACAGTAAACGTAATGACGAATAGCCTTGCCAGTATATGCAGACTCTATACCATCTTCTGTTTATAAAATGGATGAGGCAAAACATTAATGCTTTCGCAATATATCTCTACAGATTTTAACATACCATCATACATAAAACAATCAACAAACTCAAAACAAAACAACAAGCTTTCCAATCTTTGGTGTTAGACCATCTCTCAAATCACATAAACATTTTATTACGGTCTAAGTACATATGGTCACCCTGTAGAAGGTGTAGTGATAAGAGAAAAGCTGCTCATGTTTGTCTTAAATGGATAAAAAACGTGTAAGGATATATAGTATATTGATGATGGGAAACTCTAGGTGGAGGGTATATTTACTTACAGAAATTCCATACTGCATAAGAGCATGCTGATCAGATGCAATGGATGTATCCTGGTATTCATAAAGAGCAGTGATACAAATGATATATTAAAGTAAGAACGAATCAACTGAAGTATTCATAAGTAAGATGAATGACAATCAAGAATGGGACCGGAATTATTGTGGAAGGTGGTGCGATACCAAGAGGTGATCACTTGATCACCATGAGTAAACTACACCCTTGGTCAAACTTCTTCAGAACCCAATAGATTTAATATATTATTTTTCATAAATATGTATCATAATAATAGCTAACGTGCTAGAATTACAAAGTATTTGATTAAATGATGCACAATTAATAAAAGTTTGTTTTCAAAATCAGAATTTAACAAATATTTTTGATCTTTCAGATTAAATATATAATTATTCTTTATTTAATATCTGTGTAAATACTAATATGACTCTTAAAAACTAAAGATCCTACTGAACCACCGACAGCGCAAATACAACTTCTCCATAGCCAAAGGCTTATCACAAGTAGAAAGTTTTGAAAAAATAAAATGTTCTAAGTTTAACGGGTTATATCTGGGTTGATGTGTTATTACATATTTTATTTATAGAGTATATTCTGGATTTTTCGTACTTTCAATAAGTAAGACCAGAATTATTCACTATTTGTTTAATAATTTCTTAATATTATCTATAACAACATCAATTTAAGAATAAAATACTACTGGAATAGTCTACAGTTCACAGAAATGCATTTAAGTCAAGTTTCGAACTTGTTTAGTACTTGTATAAAGTACGTTACACTGCCGCTGTATCGTTGCAAGCTTGCACGCTACAGCTTGGGTGACTGGTGACTGGTGAGAGAGAGAGCAATTCATTACCGGCAGAGAAGGTTGTTCGCTGAAGTCAATTATCTTTTGAAAAGATAAATTATGTGTTTCTTCATGTCTGTAAAAACAAGTTGAGATAAATTTCAGAAACTAGTGGATCAGAATGAGATATATTAATATTATTAGTTATTGCTAACAGAATTGACGATATAGTTGTTATTTTTTGGTAAAAATGTGAGAAAAACTAATCGATTTTTCAGTGGCTTAATTTATTAGCATTTTTCTTTATTCATGGGAATGTTAATTTGATTTTCACCTAATAATTTTTATATCTACATATTTTTTTATCGAGGTGATAATTTGCCTATAACAACGAGTGGTGAAAAAGAATCTGTTACGTAGAAAAGAAAGTGGTATGCAGAATCATTTAATGAATAATGGGTGTAAGATGTGAAAATTAAAGTTTGGTTAGAAAGAGAAAAATTTAGTAAAGATGGCATTTTTGCAAATATTGTAATACGAGGGGCGGTCAATAAGTTTTGTGAATCGGTAGGGCAAAATAGAGGAAGGGGGATGGCTGATAATGGGGGTGCTAGGACAAGTTATGACAAGTCAGTTCCTGCAGCAACACGCTCCTGCCTAGTCTATTTAAGAAGCAGTAGCTGATCGCAGATCGTAAGTCACAATATAGCGCTATATTAGCGCTACATTGCGATTAACCTCTTATTTTAAAAACGAAATAAAAAAATAATATTGATGGAGCAAAAATAATTTATGATGTATTAGTCAAACAAGGAACTAAACACATTTGGAGTTTAAATCGAACAATTTCCGCTTACATATGCTTTATTTATTAAAGTTGCTTTATCAAAGAAGAAATCCTCGCGGTAAGAAAAATTCAGCAATTGATGCCAGCAATAATAACCATCACAAACACATTGATGACATTTATTGTGGATAAAGTCAATGGCACATTTGATGAAAGATCAATTTGTGAATAACATTAGTGCGCAGAAATTCAAAAGTCATTGTTTGAAATTCCTTGTGGAACTGTGTCTTCAAATGAAATAAAGGCTTCCATTCGCTGAAGATGGAGTTATTAGCAAGTTGAAAATCTTGTATCGTTATTGCCCTCGATGTCAAACAATCACCTGAATCGATAGTATAATTACCTGTGAGAGAAGGAGAGCTGGATGCGCTTGATGATCAGTGGCAATGTTTTCGATTGTCTGGAGACAGTCTGCCATTACGTTATAAATCTATTCCTAAATACTGGAAGAAATTGAAAGGGTAGTTTAAATAATAGTAAAATTCCGTTAAAAATTTCAATAGCTTTTTAACTATGTTGCATCATTCTTCAGCAGGTGTAGAACGAATATTTTCTAATATGAGCTGTGTCAAAACAAAAGCCAAAAATTCCTTAATATCAGAGACCACAAAGGAAATGCTACTTGCAAAACTGAATATAATGAAGTGTGCGAAACGTGTACAAAATTAGAGCCAAACAAAGAATTCATCAATAACGTAGTAGACGCAATGGTAAACAGGCGATACACAAAGAGAATAAGTCAGCTAGAAGAAGACGAAAAGATAACACTTCACGAAAGATTTGATGTCAAAAAGTCCGTTATGTAGCTGAGAACGCATAAGTTAATAATAATAAGTAATTAATACTATTCCTTACATTGTCGCGTCAAAGTAAATAAATAGTATGTGTTTCTTAAGATAGTACTTAATTTGAATTTTTAATGTAAATCTGTATTTTTTTTATGTTTAATCTGGGTTGTTTGATAGAATATCAATGGCAGCCCTGGATATAACAGAGTCGTCGTTAAGTTGAAAGCAGAGAGCAAGCCGTGAGTGTTTAAGAGTAGCATGAAGCGACTCAACTACACTATAGTCGCACAGATTTCTAATGAAGTCAGATTAAGTATATGAGAGAGTAAAAGCTAGTCCCGTGTCGGAAATGAGCGCTTTGGGTACTCAGTACCGCACAACCTATCATTTTGCAATTTTTTGAATAGATTCTGCAGCAGATAAATCGCTAAAGTGTAGAACCTCGAACCATTTTGTATATCTATTAACTATCGACGGTAGGGAGTTAAACCAATGGGTATAAGTATAGGACCCATTGAAATCGGTATAAACCTAACTTAACCTCGAGTCCGGCAAAGACAATTGCCTGAAGCGAAGATTTGATAAATTGTTCGTGGGCGTTTGCTGATATTGAACGCAAGTACTAACAAAAGTTTTTATATCTTGGTTATTTAAGGCCATACAAAGTGCGTTGAAGGTAGAAATAGTGTAATTTTGAAAAGAGAGAGCTAAGTAATAAAAAATGGGTACATATTTGCTGTTTTACTCTTTGGCGTACGAGGCCTCTTTCGTAAAAAGTGTTAATAAGGCCTAGCATACTTTATGATGTTGTTCTAAGGTGTTCAACGACATATCGCGGCCAATCTGACCACCTGTATATTCTTTAGCGAGGCCAGATGACTGATGTAATATAAATAAATTCGGAGCATGTCTAGGGCCCTTTTTAGCCCATCTTCAGACCCTATTGGATATAGCCAGAGACCTTTCCCCTCACACTTCATTCTTATTTTTGATTTTACTTCAAATTCTCACAATTTTCCTGGCTGTGAGAAAATATTAAATAGCGCTTATCGGCCGTCATATTCCTGGTTTATAGCATATCGGTAATCAACATAAACTAAAAAAAAAATTACAGTAATATTATATAGAGAATAATGTTTTAACATTGCAGATGTCTTTATGTTTATAGTCCATTACTGTAATATCTAACATAACAAATCGTATAAAAGATAGAGCAACATCTCTTTTTCTATAAAATTATAGTAAATTATTGGTTTTTAATCTGCGAGTAAATTATTTGGAATATTATAATAAATATTTTAAACTGGAGCATTTTTTAGTTCATTACTGTTCACTGCATCATACATCTTATTTTTCTTTCTCCCTTTCTTGCTCTTTTATTCCACCACTTTTTTGTTTCCTATCTGGTAAAATTTATATTTAAAAAATTTACGTCGGTTTTAACCATTAAGTTGTTATCTTATTCTCACAAATGAATTTTATTTCTAATTTATGTGGTTTTATATATAAAGTAATTTTGGGCCAATTCCATGTTGAAGAATTTGCTTAACAATTTTAATCAACTTTTAACAATACTATACGGTCACTAGTGTAAAACAGCACTCTCTTTTGTCGTCCCTTAAATCACTCACATATTGAGTGGGTATCCTGGTTCTTTTTAAGATCTATACCTCACCTGCAATTCTTTTCAATTTTAACAAACGTTTCCCTATAGAATAGTAAGTAAAGAAGGAATCCTTGGCTCTTCCTTTTAATGGGACAAAGTAAAACTTGTCAGGTTCGGAGTAACTCCTTATTGACGTGGTTTGAATTTTTTGGAGAACGTCCAATTAGCTGAAATAGAAAATATAATGAAAGCACAGTGTTGAGGCTAAAATTCAAAGGTAATACAATGTAATAGAACGGTTTGAGTCCGCTTGATTTCAACCGTTATCACATGTTGTTTAGAAACACGATGCTACCCACCTGCATCTTCGCCTTAAAGCCGGGCGCAGTTTCGCCGCCAGCTGAGTCAATATTGAACCAAGGAGGTTTATCATCCCCCCCTCCCGTTTGCCCCATGCGCCGATCACGCCAGATTGAGTTAGACTTATGGACAGATAAGGTATTGTTCTCAGGCGCGGGTTTGCATTCCCTCGAAGCCCCCACTCCATTGTCCCCGACGCCAAGGGGATGGCGCGACTATTTATACGGAAACTTTACCAATAAGAGCAGATTCGAGATCCACCATCATTGTCCAGAAGAGGACAATATCCCTTAAGTGCCAAGGTTCGAGCCTTTCGTGACGCCAAGTCCACAAGGCTTCCCCTGTTGTTCAGAAAGAGAACAACGTTAAAACTGCCATTGTTCTTTGAGCCCGTTGACAAGAAACGGTTCTCACCATTCCCCCCTGTTTTTCAGAAAGAGAACAACATTAGAACAGCCATTGTTCTTTGAGCCCGTAGACAAGAGACGGTTCTCACCCCCCCCCCACCTGTAGTTTACAAGAGCAAAAAGTAGAACAGCTAGTGTTCTTCCAGCCCGTTCGCCAAGAACATGTTCTCATTCCCAAGACGCCACGTCAGGATCATTTAATTCCCCCCCCCCATTCGGCTGGAACTCACCAGCGGACCGAAGTTCCTCCACGTCGCCTTCCTCTGCACAACACGTGTAATTACGTAAGCTGAACGTTACCTTTGAGTATTTAACCATTTTGTCAACCCTATCCTGTGCTTTAAATGGTCTAGCAAACCATCTTATCCCTTTAATTTTTATTTGTTTTACTTTTTTAAATCTCTTCCAAATCTTAAACCTGGGATTAGCTAGATTTCCCACGATCCTTTCCATTCTCTGTTTATGTCAATATTTTCCGTTTTGTGTGTTTTTGATAGTTTTTATTCATAAAACTCTATTTTATTAATGATAGCCAGATTATTATCCTTGAGCACAGTTACACTTCTTAAGCATAGTGAAGATAAATAATATCGGTCAACCCAGACACCACGCAATCAAAATATAAATGAATAATTCCTTCACAGACACACATATATATATAAATATATATATATATATATATATATATATATATATATATATATATATATATATATATATATATATATATATATATATATATATATATATATATATACTATTTAAATTTGGTATCAAGTGTGTAAGGTTTAACGCTATATCTTTGAAAACACTGGTCTCAGTCGAGTGAAGCATAGTTTTATTCGTTTTAAAAATAGAGTATAGTAGTTCCCTTTTGTTTTAACGATTGCTATCCCCCTTTTTGAATCTTAAGAAGCTGGAGTAGCTCAAGGAACTGTTATAATGATTTGTTTGTGTTTTTTTTTTAGTCATTGATTATTTAGATCGAGAAACCAATTACGAATAGGTCAGTGCCCATATTTAGGTAGGCTAACTCTCTAGAAGGCATAATTCTTATTGCAAGGAATTTTAGTTGGTTGACTATTGCGCCCCAAGTGCAAAGATGACTCAGTTCGAAATCTTCAAAGCGCAAGGAGAATACTTGGGCCTTTTCGGAAAAGAATTAATTGAGTACGTTCAAGAGGAGCAAAGAAAAAGAAAGAGAAAGAGAAATCCAACGAGAAGAAAAAGAAAGAGAAAGAGAAATCCAACGAGAAGAAAGAGAAAGAGAAATCCAACGAGAAGAAAGAGAAAGAGAAATCCAACGAGAAGAAAGAGAAAGAGAAATCCAACGAGAAGAAAGAGAGGAACGGAAAAGACAAGCTGAGCTACACCATCAGATTGAATTAGCTCGTGTTGAAGCCGAAATACAATCAGCCAGTTCACGTTCAGAAGCCCCCCCCCCCAATCTTCCACTTAAGCTCACGAATTTCAGGGATGGAGAGGATTTCGGATCATTTTTAGCTCACTTCGAAAAGATCCTCGAAATCAATAACATGGATTTTGAGGCTGAAGGTGTAGTCAGATTACTTCCCTTGTTAAATTGTAAATTGCGCGAAATTTTCATATCTTTACCATCTGAATGTATGTACAATTAACTACAGCACCTTAAAAACTGAGTTAATGGACGCTCATAATATGACTCACGATTTCTACCGACAAGAATTTCGAGGAGGTCGTATTAAACCTGGACAGACGTTCCGTCAATTCGGATACATTCTTCAGAGCAATTTTAAGGTTTGTTTAGAATCCTCAAAGGTTGATCCTAACTACGAGTCCTTTCAGACTTCGTAATGCGGGATCAATTTTGCGCCTCTCTCCCGACAAAGATTGACGCGTTCGTCAAGGATCGTCGATGACAGACCTTTAAAGAGTGTACCGAAGAAGCGGATGTCTATGTCACAAGCCATAATTTATATCCCAAGGAGAATCGAACTTCTCACCAATCCCCCAACCAGGAAAGAAGGAAGGATTTGCGCCCCTTCCCAGGAAAGCCGACGAAGTTTCCGGGCCCTGTAAAACCAAAAAACCTCTTCCCCCTAAATCAAAAACGGGACAACAAACCTCCCGTTAAGATTTCTCCTCCGTCACTCTTCCCGAAGCGACCAATCATATGCTTCACCTGCTGTGTAGAAAACCACATGAGCTGGAATTGCCCCCCAAATTCTAGGCTTAAAAGCGGACCAGCCCACTAAGTTCACCAGATTAATGCCACCCCGGCCTCCCCGGTGGTGCAGACCCAAGCAGCAACTTCTTCCCCTCCGTCAGGCCACCAGGTAAATTTAATTTTTGATAAAAGTTCATCGAGAACTTTGAAATTTGAGGAGGGCAGCGTGAACGGCTGCACAGTATCGACTATCGTCAGGGACACGGGTTGTACGTGTTTCATCGTGTCCGACGAGCTCCTCCCCCCCCAGTGGACGCTAACCACGAAAGATTTGCGGTGGTACATGACTACCTTGGGCGGGCGAACCAATTCCCCGTCGTTAGATGTTACCTGCAGTGTCAATGTTATAATGGCTGGGCTGAAGTAATTTCAGCACCCATACAATTCTGCTCCGTACTTATAGGACAGAGCCGCCAAGTAAGTTCAGACCCTGTGTCTCAGGCTGCCCTTCCTCGAGGCCGAGCTAAGAAAAAAGCTTAGGAGCCCGTCCCCATTAGAACCCCGATACCGTCCGAATTCTCGGAGACCCTTAACCAAGACTTTAGTACGGCACAAAAGGAGTGTGAATTACTAACACACATAGGTGATAAGGCCCAAAACAAGGACATGGAGATTGTCCGTGGACCCAAAGAAAAAAAGTAGCCCTAACGCGCCCAGGGAGATACGTTCGTAGCACTGGACGAAACATCGGGGCTTGAAGAGGATTACCCCGCGGAGTCCCTCAATGTAATACAGACTGTGTGCATCCAACCTGATGCCAATGACCCTCTTCCTTCCCTGAAAGGTGAGCATTTTGAACATTCTGACCTCGATATTGACGCGCAGCTGACACCACATCAAAAGAGTCAGCTACAAGAACTATTATGTCAGTTCGACGACGTTATTTCAGAGAAGCCTGGATGCGCTACTCGTTTCGAGCATGATATTAAAGTAACGACCTTAGAACCTGTCCGTTCAAATCCCTATGCCATGCAGATTCATTTACGCCAAGCATTTAACGCCGAAGTTGATAATTTAATTAGTTTAGACATAATAGAACCTTCCACCTCTAGTTATTTTCCCCAATCTTCATGGTCAAGAAACCTGATGGCTCTTATCGGATGTGCATCGACTTCCGGGAGTTAAATTCGGTAACTGTGTTCGACGCCGAGCCCATCCCGTTGGTAGACTAAAACCTCCACCTTTTTGAAAACGCCAAGTTCATCTCAGAACTCGATTTGTGCAAGGCGTATTATCAAATCCCCCTCCGGCCCGAAGTGAAAGCATATACCGCCTTTGCAACGGAGAAAGGCCTTATGCAATTTAAGCACCTTCCTTTTGGCCTCGTCACTGCTTGTAGCAACTCTAACCGTCTCACGAGAAGGTTGTTAGATGGACTTCCGAATGTATCCTTTCACTTTGATAATGTCTAGGTCGCTACTCGCTAATGGAGTCACTATTTAACCACCCTATTAGCTCTCTTCGAGCGACGGCGCGAAAATGGCCTAACCATTGGCTCCAGCAAATGCCATTTTGCCCACGAAACAATAAAATACTTTGGTTTCAAAATAGGACAAAGCCAGTTAGGTCCCCAATAGGACAAGATTATGGCAATCACCGACATGTCCCTCCCGAATACTAAGAAGCAATCAAGATCTTTCCTAGGATCAGCTTCTTACTATCGGCGATTTGTTTCGAATTTCGCTGCAATTTCGGCGCCCCTCAGCTCCCTTTTAAAAAAAGAATTCCCCCGTTCGCCCATTCGTCGATCACGACAGATTGAGTTAGGGTTATGGGCAGATAAGGTATTGTGCTCAGGCATGGCTGTGTATTCCGTCAAAGCCCCCACTCGACTATTTATACGAAAACTTTACCACTAAGAGCAGATTCGAGATCCACCATCATTGTCCAGAAGAGGACAATATCCCTTGAGTGCCAAGGTTCCAGCCTTCAAGACGCCAAATCCACAAGACTTCCCCTGTTGTTCAGAAAGAGGACACCGTTAGGACCCCAAGAGGACAAGATTATGGCAATCGCCGACATGTCCCTCCCGAATACTAAGAAGCAATCAAGATCATTCCTAGGATCAGCTTCTTACTATCGGCGATTTGTTTCGAATTTCGGTGCAATTTCGGCGCCCCTCAGCTCCCTTTTAAAAAAGAATTCCCCCTTTCGCACATGTGCCGATCACGCCTGATTGAGTTAGGGTTATGGGCAGATAAGGTATTGTGCTCAGCCATGGCTGTGTATTCCCTCAAAGCCCCCACTCAATTGTCCCCTACGCCAAGGGGATGGCTCGACTATTTATACGGAAACTTTACCACTAAGAGCAGATTCGAGATCCACCATCATTTTCCAGAAGAGGACAATATCCCTTGAGTGCCAAGGTTCCAGCCTTCAAGACGCCAAACCCACAAGACTTCCCCTGTTGTTCAGATAGAGAACAACGTTAGGACCGCTATTGTTCTTTGAGCTCGTTGACAAGAAACGGTTCTAACCCTTCCCTCCTGTTGTTCAGAAAGAGAACAACATTAGAACAGCCATTGTTCTTTGAGCCCGTAGACAAAAGACGGTTCTCACCCTCCTTGTTGTTCAGAAGAGAACAACGTAGAACAGCCATTGTTCTTCAAGCCCGTTCGCCAAGAATCGGTCCTCATTCCCAAGACGCCACGTCAGGATTATTTAATTTTCCCCTCCCTTTCGGCTGGAACTCGCTAGCGGACCGAAGATTCCTTCACGTCACCTTTCTCTGCACAACACGTGTAATTACGTAAGCCAAACGTTACCTTTGAGTATTTAACCATTTTGTCAACTCTATTCTGTGCTTTTAATGGTTTAGAAAACCATCTTATCCCTTTAATTTTTTTTTTTTTTACCTTTTTAAATCTCTTCCCTATTTTAATCCTTGGATTAGCTAGATTTTTCACGATCCTTTCCATTCTCTGTTTATGTCAATATTTTCTGTTTTGTCTGTTTTTGATAGTTTTTATTAATAAAACTCTATTTTATTAATGATAGCCATATTATTATCCTTGAGCTCAGTCCCAATTGTTAAGCATATTGAATATAAATAATATCGGTCAACCCAGACACCACGCACTCTAAATATAAATGAATAATTCTCTCAACGAATAGTCATATATGGTATCTCGTCGAGAGTCCATTCTACGACATACAATAAAAGTGAACGTGATCGTTTGGAAATAACTTCTGAGTCGCGGGGCTAAATGAGATCGATATGAGGTTCAATGTTCGTAGTTGGGCAGCTTGATACTACTCAGCTTATTTTTCTTTTAAATTTGAGATGCTTTATATTTTCTTTTTCAGCTAATTGGACATTCTCATAGAAATTTAAACCACATCAGTAACAAGACACTAATACAGGGTCACCCGCAAAAAACCTGCCACAAATAACGATAGGCCTCATTTCTTAATTTTCTCAAAGGATTACATGAAACTTGGGTGATAAATAGTTTATTGTGTTTAAAAACATAATATCAAAACATGAGAGTCTTGGGACTTTTCTTCTTCATCCAAGAGCGTTGCTTCTGTCCTTTCCTGCACAGAAAGGGTGATTATTTAATGAATGAATGAATGAAATATCACAAAAAGTGTGTTCAGGCCTATTTTTTTGTGTCGGTTTCACATTTGTAGCAGGGAGATTACTTCTGCTACTCTACCTAGTCACGTAGAGATCAGTCAGTGTTATATTGGTGGCTCGAGTCTGTCGTATCTCTTGCCTCTAGTCAAGTCTAGCAAGTTATTATAACTGTCTCGGAAATCCTTCGGGAAATACGAAGTGACGAAAGCTCACCTCCGTAAAGCTCGCATTCCTCTCTTCTCGAACCCGATTTTCTGCGCCCTCGTGATCCATTATCTGCTCCAACACCGGATGGTCTAACCCTGAGGAAAGGTGTTGATACCATCCAACTTCTCCCAACTTCTCGCACGAACTCCAAGAAATGTTTCTTTGTGCGCCTCTTCTCCCGAGGGAAGCCATCACCCTTCGGCTTAAACACTGTGAGGTATAGGCAGGGTTCAAACCACGCTCTTTTACTACGGGACTTAGCCAAAGGATTGTATTTCATATTGGTGAGTGGTTCAACCTTTTTAATAATTCTGTTTTCGCCTCATGACTGATGTAAGCTTTGGGTTATTCTTTGTTTCTAGCTACAAATCTTCTCAGGTCAGCCAACTCTTCTCTATCATAATATTATTTTATCTTTGCCAGGCCGGCCTTCCCAAGGCTATCCTTAGTTGCAAAAGAATGTTACCATATCTTAGGGGCTGATTTGGTGAAACACTTTTCGCTCATTCTGGATTTGAGCAGCCTTCTCACGTCCCCCCGTCTCTTTTATGCAGTGCGGTTCCTAATTACAATGCTTGCTCATGGCTTGATATGCGGAGTCCCACAAGCAACAATTCTGCCACTTCGCGATCAATTTGAGCAAAGTTCGCCATGTTACTTAGCTATTAAATGTGGTTAACCACTTGAACACTACACCAAACAATGTATACAGACTATTGATGCATTTGTAAACGCACGGCTATGCCACTTGCAGCCAGCTATACTCAAAGCTAATAAGGAAGCGTTTGCTTAAATAGATGAGACGAAATAATTTGCAAATCTTTTTTTTTTAAACTGCCTTTTACAGGCCAATATTTGAGTTCCGTGCCTCACCCATGCTCACACGTTATCCTATCATATTCTTGTTTGATTTTACGCGTAAATCACTACTAGGAACATTTTTTGCAAGCTAGACCTGCTGAAAGCATTCAATCAAATTCCAGTGGAGGAGACAAGTTTGGATTAAACGTAGGTAACTACACCTTTATGAAGGTACAAATCTCTATAGTTGCTGCTTAGTTTTAGGTCGCCATCCGAAACGTTCTTGCGTATTTTTTAAAAGTCCTGGGTGATATCTAAATTGTTTTTGCTTTAAGCGATGATATACTTGTCTGACCTCGAAACCACTTCACAGATCTCTCCCAATTAAAGAAGGTTTTCGACAACTTATTTGCTTATGGCTTAATCTCATCTCCACAGAAATGCCAATTAGGATTAAAACGGCTCTAATTCCCAACGAAGAGTGGCATTTTCCCGCTACCTGACACAGCTAACGTCATAAACAATTTTTCGTCACCTACGACTTGCAAATATCTTAGGTAACTTTTTAGGCCTATTTAATTTTATAATAAGCAGTTCTAGGATGAAATGTACATAATATTTCCATTATATAATATTCTGAAATTTTGGAGTGCCCTTTATACGGCAAACAAACAATTTTCTCAATTACTGAGTTGAGCCACCCACAACGAGGAACCCTTTCTTATTTTGTCGGCGTTAGTACAACCCGGTGGAGGATACCGTGGAACAGTTACAAAATTGGAAATGGGTGTTTTTATCCTTTTGTTAAAGAGATTGACCATGACCCTGGAAAAAATACCTCCTTTTAGGAAAGGGCTTTTTGCTGTGTTATCAAGGGTAAAAATATTTTAATCTTCAATATGAATGCCGGGTTTTCCATTTGAAGTTTTAATCGCCCCCGGCATCTCGTTTTTTTGTCAGCGCAATTCATGATGTGTCACCGTTTAACAAATGATGACGTTATGGTAGTATTCAAAGTAATACTGTGGTACTAAAATACCTAGCTTACTCTAAGAATCAGGACTGTTATGTTATGTTTAAAAATATCAGGTTAAGAAAACAGCCTGGTTCCAAAAAATCAGGTACATATAAATGAAACCTAATCGAATAAGCATAAATCTAATTAACCAACTTATCCAAATAAAATTAAGATAGGAATTATGCAGAATATCTAGATACTAGTATCTAATGGTTGGCTCTTTCACCTCGCCTGGGCACACCGGCTTTTTTCTCAATGCGTGTAAAAGAATTTTTCTTCATTATTATCAAGTGCCTATAGCACTTGATAATATAGCTTTTTAAAGCGAGTATGTCCCGAGAACTATATTATTTATCTATGGCTTCAAAATATATTTCTTGTTCTGTGGCTAGTACAGGGAACTGAGTAAATTCGAGATAATTCTGGGGAAAAACAGAGTCATTACCCGTTCAACTAATTCGTTAACTTTATAGAAAACCTTAAATCTTTATTCGCAAATGTTAAATAGTAAATAGGTAAGTGATCCTATTCCTTTTTAACAATCAAAAACAATAACGACCCTTTGTCGGTCTTGATATTGAAAGCTTTCTCAATTATATAGCGTGAGATTTTCAAGAAGCACAAGTTAATGCAGTAGATACCTTCTTTATAATAACTATTCTTGACTCAGTATCGGTGAGAGACCTCCCTTAGTGCTTATGCCAATGCTCGTCATTGCTACACGTTAAGGGGCAAAGGTACTTTACTAACCATTACAATGACCTATCAACGACTAATATTGTAGGAACATCTTAACTAAACCTGCAAACATGAAGTGTAGACAAATATTGATTTTATTATTTTCAGAACAGAATGAAATATTACATAGTGAATTGTTTAAAACGAAATACATTTTATATGCTAAAAGATTATTTAACTAATATTCAAGGATACTTACTTTAGCGTCGATGAAACGGCCAAGTCAAGATAAGTGACATGAACGCAACTGGTGCGTCGGCTTACATCTGATATTTGTTTCCAGCTTGTATCCAGTTTGCGCATCAGAGCCTTAAAATTTAATTACATTTGGTACAAGACTTCTGTTGAAGCATTTATCCTAGTCCAAATTCTGTGGGTTTAAATGTGGGGAACTAGGAGGCTAAAGTTACTTTGACCTAAACCATATAAAATTTGCTTTTAAGTGTTATAAAATAATAACAATTTATTTTGATAGCAAAATATTCTATGCCCTTTCATCTTTATTTATTATTGTCTCACTCAGTTCATCTGTGGTAAGAACAATATTGGAGCTTAAATAAATGTTTTAATTTTCATTCATATAATAAATTAATACATTCGATGCAGGAACATAATTATATCACACTCAAATCTCTAATTTTACCAAATTGCGGAAAGCAAAAGTTTAATATATTTATTTTCCAACAAAGTTGTTCTTTGAAATTTATCTTCTTAACTTTACTAATGATCATCCTTTTCAACCATTCAATATACGCTGCTGTCTAACAATTGATCTCTGTAATGATCCATATTACATTTTATGCCTTAATTTCTATGAGGATAAAGTAAAATAAAAATGATAGCTTGTTCATCTTCTCTTGAAATGCTTATGAGTTAATGATGTTGATGAAAAATTAATTTTCGCATTTTGAAGATGTGATTGGCAGGACTAAATGTGAGTGAAGGGTGTAAATGAAGTAATTAGGTTAGACATATTTCTGTAAACAGATTTAGGTCGATATTTCAAGGCACTTTATATTTTACGAAAATCAAGTAACCTAGTAGAATGTGAAATAAAGATTTTTAATGCTAGTGGCACTGTATCAGGAGATATTGATCGAGGTTCTTCAACTATTAAATACTCTTCATAATATGGTTTATATAGAAACAAACATTTCAATATACGACACAAAAAGGTATCCTTTAATATCGAATTCAAAGATATTTAAAAGGAATCCTAAGAATTTAGGGATCTTGTGTCCTAAACCCTGAACCAGGCTAATATATTTTAAACATCTTGTTCAATGATGGACCACAAATTTTAGATTGGGTTGAGATCCAGACAGGTCACCGATCAAACCATCAACTTGTTACTTTGTATGCGGTAAAAGCCTAATAACACTTTGGTGGCCCTCTTAGAGTGTGATAGAGCGGTAGAATTAATGAAAACTAGAGTACTTAGAAGTAACAACGGTGTCATCTAGCTAGAGATCTAACATCTCCGTGAGAAAGGAATAGGTGGTTAAAATCACTTTAATTTATTCGGCCACCCTGAATGGGCAGAGTCCAACGAGACACGAATAGCGGGTACCGACGGAGGGGGACAGAGGATACTGACGGGGCAGGGAGGAGGGCGGATACTACTTCCAACTCTGGCGCCGGAGGATTTATAGAGGTCGAATGGGGGTTGCCCCTTACGTCCGAAGGGGATGGTTCTAAGGTCAGATGCATCAGCAGACGAGAATAGCTCGGCTTTTTAGCATGAGCGCAAGAAGTTTCTTAAGCCGGCAAAGTGAACGTTGTCTGACTTCAGATGGGACCTTCTGGGCTCTCACACTTGTCGCAGCTTTCTGCGATGGCCACATTTCAGGTAATAATATATTAGTTACAAAAAGGACCAGACCACTTTAACAGCCATCCATTTGTAGCATTTTGTTTGCTGTGTTGATATTTGGGTGTTGTACTCTTATCACGATACATTTGGGTAAGTATGTGTTTTGATATTTGGGGATCTTAGTCCAGAATTTAATAAGTAAATAAGTTAAATTTAGGCTGAGCTGACGATAAAATGGGGACAATACTTTGGAGTTCTATTATGCGAAATTTTTCTTTTTAGTTTATAATATTTTCTTTTCGGCCGAAGATGAAGTTAGTTAGCTATTTTTAGCCATTGTTATGTAACTTGTGTTTAAGATTTTATGTAAAAATAATTTTATTTTATGCGCTGATTGCTGCGAAGATTGTAACTAAGGGAGAGTGGGGCGGAATTTGTTAAAAATATTGAGAATCTGATGAGTGAGGATGGTTATGGTAGTTCTGATGGAGTAATCTTTCTGAATAAGTGTGTGTTTATGAGGATATAAATACCTATTTTCTAGACATATTACTTTGCTTATAAGTTTTCAACAGTTTAGAATAAATTGTTCAGTATTGGGATCATATAGTATAAGTTTGTTTGTGTTGGGGCTTTGTCTTGTTTAGTCTTCATATGAATTAGGCTCTTTTCCAGAGAGAGAGAATGGTAGTGTCGAGTCAAAAGTCGTTGAAAATTTCTGCAATGGCTAGAAATTAGTGTTTTCTAGGTTTTACGTAAATGTTTGATATATTGCCATAACCTATATGTTAGTGCTTTTGAGAAATTTGATGGTGAAATAAACTTTTTTAAAGTGAAAGTGGTTGCCATAGACTTTGGTTAAACGTGTGCTATTATGTCACTGCGCATTTATGAATGTCTAAGGATAGGTAGGAGGCTGATGTTTGATTAGTAATTTTTGATGTGTTTTTAAGGTTCAAAAGAGATGCGTTGAGTCCGATTAGGGAAATTAGTGATGGTGATGCAATTGTTAAATTGTTGGATTTTTTTCTCCTTGTTGTTTAGGTGCTCTATTTTCTTTTATTTTTTTCATATCTTTTCAAATATGTGAGATTACCTTTTGAAATTTGAGATGTAAGTTTTTTCTTTATTTCGGAAATATTGGTTGATATAACGGTGCATGTCAAATATTTGTTCTAATATGAATCTCTGTTCTTTTAAAAAAAATGCATATATTCCGTAATAATCTTTTGGCAAAAATGGCTTGCTTGAACACCTTTTAAACTATTCAATAGAACACCACTTTAGCAGTGTTGACGAAATAATGTGACCATACCTTAAACATTGTTTGAGCCTTCCTGTTGCACCCATTACCACCTCCTGTAACTCTTATTGCGCTTTCCCGTAACACTAATTTATTCCTTCTGCAACACACATGGAGTCCTTTTTGGATCGTTGAATTGTTTTAGCGGAGAGCTTGCTCCATCCCATATCATTCAACCTTCCATCATCACTCATTACTCACTCTTTTAGCGCCCATTGACCCCTCTGAGAATCAAAATTAAACCATCAATAGACAACCACTGATCACGAAATGCAGACCCATTTACCCTAACGCAACAATGAACATTTCTTGAGTGATCTATCTTACATCTTCAGTCAGCATTCGATGAACCTTCTCCAGATCTTAATCCACATTACCTTTGATCCTTCACAGCTCTTTCATTTCTCTTCTTTATTCCTGTCCCTAAACCCTAATTAGATTGGCTGAGATGAAAATAATTAAGTAGGGCCAGTTGGCCTTCTTAACACTCTAACAAGATATATATATATATATATATATATATATATATATATATATATATATTCTTCTTTCGCATGATGGCTGTCTTAGAAAAAAATGTTTTTAATTTTTAGATTCATATATTCGTCAAATTTAGGTCAGGTACTCTGTATGACATTTTCTATCGATTTCAATCAACGAACCCGCATATGTGACCCCGATAAGAGCCTTCAGGGACCTTAGAACCGGCAACAGGCTTTTTTCACTATCTTATGTTTTTGTCGCCTCAAAGTCCTAATAATCTTAGCCCTCAGCTCGTTTTTCGTGTTGCGGCTGGATTTGTTGTTCCATTGTTCAACCGTGCCCAAAACAAAGAAGTCAAGGAAGTTTCAGGTAGGACAGCTGAAAGGTCAAATGTCAGGTGCTGAGTGATCTAAAAAAATATTCAACAACCAGGCCTTGGTCTTGCGGTTGGTGTGGCAGGGGCAGATTCTTGCTGCTATACCGAAGGCCTCCATGCAGTTATCCGGTTGATACAGGGTAAAATAACCCATCTCTGTTGAGCCTGATTATATCGGGGAGTAAATGGGGTTGCATAAAATTATCTTCGCTGCTGAGGAATCCGAAGATCGTAAGTGTCGATGGAAATTTCCACTGTATGACTGTAGGCACTTTCTTGGTAGCGACAGTTAGCTATCTATTGTTCTGGGAGTTGATCTTCTGCTCTTGGAAGAAATTCTTGTTTTTGAAGAAGATCCGCAGCATCTCTGGCTTCAACGGTTGCTTCGACTAGTTATTCAGTTTCTTCCGCATTGTCTTAGGTAGAAATTATCCATTCCTCATCTTGTGATGAAAATAGCAAATGTCATCATGCTCCATCACCCTGATGAGCTTTACATCCACAAATTTCTCCTTCACAATATCACGCATCGGCTTCTGTTATCATTTTGAGGATTTTAACGATGAATTCTAGCGTTCTGGTGGCTTCAGGTCGTCAGACATGAATTTTCCTTTCCTCTGTCACATTTTAATCGATTCATGAATCTTTATGGTCTTTTCTGACCTTTACCCTCATCCTTCTGCTGACGTTGAAGAAGTTTGAAAAATCCTTGTTTGTCCTTCTGGCGTGGCTTCCAAGAACTCTTAGCCCCGTGAACAAATTGAGTTGTTCAAAATATTTTTTCATAGTCAATTATTCTGCCAAAAGCAGGAATATTTATTGGTTTAAGAAGAAAAAGACTGAAGTTGAACCCCGCGTCGAAAGTAAACACTTAAATTTTTGCACAATATATTAGTATTAAAATCTGCCTTTTAGATTTGGAGCAATAACCTTTGTATTTATATTTATTACAAAATTTATTTTTTGAATGAAAATTGGAATCTTCTCTACTAAAGAGTTAGAGAAGTGTGAAACATTAATTTTAACCATGCTTTAAGTTGAGACGCTGCCTATTTTGTTTCGGTTTACATTGCTCTTTCATTTATCGATTTTTTTTAATTGCTCAAGCTCATTATTGACTGATTTTCAGGAAATCTTTTTCGTGTTTTATCTAAATGTAATTCATGAGTAAACTTAGCATCTCAAATGACTACATATATCCAGTCTTCGATTAGAATGCTACATTTTCTCTTATTCTACACTTTCATTCACTTGCTGTTTACTTTGATAAAAATCGTACAAAATTTTGAAAACCCAAAGAAAACGGCAAATATTTTAATGATTTGTAAAATTTTCAAGAGGTAAGAAATTCATTTGGTGGTTACAGATTTCTAAATAGAAAGATTTCGTGACGTTAATCTCGAATAAAAATAAGGTATTCTTCTTCCTTATCATTTTCCAAAGTGGATAAAATTTGTTTTAAATCAAGTTTTCAATTTCTGAGACCAGTATTAAAATCCTTATTCTTTCAATTTCAATTTTATTTTTCACTCCCTTAGATCTGCGCAGTTTTGGTTTTAGGTACCTCCGGGTAAGAGCTGACTCATGCTCCATGTGGTTTGTCACGTCATTATTGTTTGTTATTCTGAGTTAGGAGGATGTTTTACTGCATATTGGCAATTTTTGACCCCGCTATTTTATATAAATATGAGTGATGTAGCCATAAAACCTTATTAGACAGAGACAATGATGAAAAAATATTAGGTTCTGATGAAAGTGAAAACGAAGTAACCGTAGACAATGTTAAAGACTGTAATTTTGACATAGACACTGATAAGGTGTGGTGGAGAGTAGTGATGATATTTCTGGTGAAAATGAATCCTTTTATACACAATCTTTTCATTCTTTACATGTAAATAGACGCTTCTGTTCTTAATTTTTATTATTTACCCTAAATAAATTAATATAATTATAGTATAACACAGAAAATGACCAAAATATAAAAGTAGAAAATATTTACCCCACGCCACCAAATTTGTATATTTTGCCTACGACACTACTCTCGGGGTAAATAATCCGTAAAATAAGCTTTAAAACAACCTAGAGATCAATGTAAAAACATTTCTACAAATTGTTTATGACAAACACGTAATCGGTTGAGAAAAAAGTAGTTTTAAATAGGCAATGAAAAAGGATTTAAAATAATATGAATTGCGAATTACTTGTTTATCAACATTTCGCACCATTGTTTGCGAGGTTCCCAATAAAAAAATTAAAAAATAACTTGTGAGAACAAAACTTCCTAAAAGAAAATCAAATGACAGAATTAAAATCCTCAACATTGTTCTTGACTGCCGCAAGAATTTTCGCTGGATTAAAATCATGGAAAAAAAATGAAAAGAGAATTTTATTTTGTCCTGGAGATTCCGGCTAATAACTTTCGTCTACAAAGCACTGTGCCCTAAAGAAGTTTCCACATGGTTGCTATTTCAATTAAAACATTAATTATAATGGGTTACCTGTTCCCTGGGATTAAGTTGAAAATCAAATTTAATGTTTAAAATTTGTATGAACCTAACTTTTATTTAGCAAAATTACTTTTGTTTTTTTACTAAAACAATATGGTTATGGTTCAAATTAGTGGGACTAGGATATAATTTCAGGGATTTCTTTCACACGTCTGTTGTTAAACTGTTATTGTAGTGCAATTGATCCATATAACGTAAACAACACTCATTTTCGTCAATGCTTAAGGTAGTATCATTAATCAACAAACAAAATAAAAGTAATTATAGCGATATAACAGGAGGGAGGATATCTGTCCAGGTGGCAAAATTTAGCCCATGAATGAATTTTATAGTTTTATCTAACGAAGACAGATATAAACATAATTTGCTAGCATTAAGATATTTTTTTACTCACCCGCAAATTATATATAAAATAGTTTTTATAAATCATAATGATTGAAATATTAAAGTTTTAAATTATTTAATGGTACACTTGGTCGCATTTCATATGTTATGAATAGTGTCTTCAATCACCGTTTGGGAAACCTTCCTACATCACCATAAAAACATAAAATTCACAAAGATTTAACGTTATAATTAAAAATAATATAAAAAAAATTCTCTACACCAAAAAAGTGAATATTTTTACTCTTCTTATAAATGTTAGGAACTTGTTTGGTCGCTTCAACATATGAATGCTAATTTCAACCTATTGATTGGGTGAAATGTCGCTTGGCTTTAACATTTGGATGTTTTAACTGTGCTTATTTAGTGACTTTTTGAATTTTAGTATTGCTATGTGAAAGTAAATAATAGCAGTCATCTGTAAAATGGTTTCTACTTTTATACTTAAAAGTCCTACTTTTCTCTTGATAAAAAATTCAGATCCTTATTTTTCTTTTCAAATTAAGGAATATTGTGTATGTTTTATTTTTAGAGCTTTAGTTGAGATTTATTAGAACTTTAAAGTTAAACTCTACAATTTAGTCAGCATCAAAGATGTTGAATAAGGTTATGGAACTCACCGTTTAAACAAACACTTATGTTTCAAAGAATCTAAATTTGACATATATTCTGTTTTCAAAAAGTGTTTCATGAAAGATAGTCGGTAAAGCAAGTAGGATATGCATGTATGTGAGCTAAAATAGAAAGAAAGTGAAACTAAACATTAATTACTAGGGATAGTTTTTTGGTGGAGTGAAGATGAAATCCTCGAAGAGAGCAGCATCTGAATTTTTTTCTCCTATAGTTTGGGATGAGATGCCATATATAATAAATAGAAGACTTTTAGCCATTTCGTTCTTGGATTTACAGATAACATTAACATACCAGATTTAATAAAAATGTTAGCATTTGAACTTATGAGCATTAAAGTGGCGTTGCTACAGACGGTGCATCATTTTTGTTAGAATAAAATGATTGTTTGCTTCAATCAACATGGAATTTATGTGCACATTTTTTATGAAGGAGCATTACGGAAAAATGGTAACATTACTTGGATAAAACAGATCCTTGAACAACATGAAATACCCGAAAATTAGAATATGATAATATACTGTAGAACTGAGAATTTAGCTGGCTAACCAAATCAAGATTGCTCGAGTGATTTTATGTAGTGTATAAAGAAATGATACAATTTCTGTATGTTAAAGTCTATCCTCGTATGAAATTATAGGAAAAGAAGTAATTGTAATTATATTTTTTTGTATTTAACTTTTTCATATGAGAAATTTAATATAGCATGCAGTGAACAAACAACTAAATAATATGGCAATAATTTGATCATAAAATTTCGTTGAAATGATATTAGATAGTATTTCTCCATCAGAAGAGAGGCAAAATATTTTGTTATTAGTCTCCCTATTCTACACTTAACTTATTATTTTTGGAAGATTAACAGTTCTAAAAATAAAGTAATAAAATTGAAAAGTTCAAATAATATATTGCTATTGATATTTAAATGATACTTAATTAATTATTGAATATAATTGCCCGGTTAATGTTAATTAATATTATGAAAATACATGAGAGATTCCCAAATTCTAAGAAAGTTCCCTGAAGTTACTATGCTTACCTAACGTATGAAAAATTTCAAACCGGAATATTACTGGATATCGTTAAATAATTAATATTTTTTATTAATAAACGAAACACTATTTATTTAAGATTTTTTTAGTGTTTACCGTCATTTGGCCTTACTAACTGATTCAGTATCTAGTATCTAGGGAATGTCGAGATACACCTGTGTAGACTAGCTCGACGCTCTAGTCTTACACAAGTACGGGCAGACAGCTGGCCACAGGCCGCTTGAGTTATGTCTGGAGATTAATCAAGAGTGAGAATTACGGTGGACCAGGTTTAGATTAATGGCTTGCCAAGTTGCAGTTCAAAGGATATATAAAGACAATACCCACAAATATAATTTCAATATATATATATATATATATATATATATATATATATATATATATATATATATATATATATATATATATATATATATATATATATATATATATATATATATATATATATATATATATATATATATATATATATGAATAACGTTACAGCCACGAGGAAAATGAAACAACGGAGAACTGCGAGGCCTTTCGACTAATGGTCCTTTACTGAGCAGACTAAAAGACAGGGAAAAAGAGAAAGTATTTATACACCTGATTAATAAAAATATGGGATATAAAGATTAAAATGGGTGGGATTAACAGATACCTGGAAAAAACCTATTAACAAGATGAGCCGTCAGGGTTAAAAAAAAGTTTACGGGTTACAAAAGAAAGGGGGGGGGGCAATGCTTGAGAATCACATATGCAATATGAAAAAAAAAAAAAGTTTACACATGATAAATAGAAAATATGACAAAAGAAAAATATGAGGAAAGCATTGCCCCCCCCTTTCTTTTGTAACCCGTAAACTTTTTTTTAACCCTGACGGCTCATCTTGTTAATAGGTTTTTTCCAGGTATCTGTTAATCCAACCCATTTTAATCTTTATATCCCATATTTTCATTAATCAGGTGTATAAATACTTTCTCTTTTTCCCTGTCTTTTAGTCTGCTCAGTAAAGGACCATTAGTCGAAAGGCCTCGCAGTTCTCCGTTGTTTCATTTTCCTCGTGGCTGTAACGTTATTCATTAATTCCTCACGTTCCTTATTTTCGTGATTCAGTTATACATATATATATATATATATATATATATATATATATATATATATATATATATACATATATATAGATAGATAGATAGAGAGAGCAGGAAAATGAAGACTCACGAGGTGATGGAAAAGGCCATTACTTCTGTTGGACGTTTATATCCACACATCAGAAGGTCTTCAGTGATTCTATTAAAGTAAAAGAAACTATTCAATTTAGGGACGTACATTAACCGAAAAAAAACCTGAATTATAAAAAAATAAAAACAAACAAGCTTACGGTGCATCCATCAGATAAAGTCAAGGAAGCGAGACTAAAGTTAGAATACAGGTTTTCAGTCAAGTTAATATCTGTTCTGAAAAAGGAATTCGTAATGCCGAATTAGCCTAACAATTCCTAACATAAAATCCTGCTTGACCTTAGGATTTCCTTACATCTCTTATAGGAAATTTGTATTACCTTTTTCTCTATAGTTTGAGGATTTATCATATTTTTAACTTTAAGAGATTTTAAAATTAGGTCAGAATAACCTTCACTCATATCTTCGATTATCTTAATAAGATCTGCATTCAGTAGGAATTGATTGCTGTTCGAACCGAAAAGGACGACCTTGTATCGAGAGGTAGCAAAGGGCTTATCAAGATTAATGTGCTCCTTCCACCAAAGAAAACGGGCCGAATACCTATTCTCGTTCTAAAGATGATTAGCTATTATGTCTTTACCTAATGTATTGGGCATACGAAGGGATACTAGCTAAACCTTAAAATTTGAAAGAAGTTATGAGATAAGAACAAGGATCCGAACTGTCGTCTACACTTATCCTCCGTGCTGGATAATCAAATTAGACTCTCAAAGGAGTAGAAGTAGAGTTTTGAAAACCCCATGGTTTCCCCATTCTATTAAGAAAAGCAATTTTTATTGTTAAATAATAAGTGCATAATCTTTAAGCTTTGGCACGTTTGAGTTTTTGTTCCGATATGGTTAGTTACGCAATGGAAACCTTTATGCAGTTCCTCACAAGAAAAGGAAAGTCTTGCCTTGTGGTTAATTCCTCCTTTAATAATGTTTAGTTTCATTATTCAAGATAATGCACTTATTGTTTAACAATCAAAACTGATTTTGTTAATATAATTGCCTAACCATGGGGTTCTCAAAACTCTATTTCTACTCCTTTGAGAGTCTAATTGTATTTTTCAGCAGGGAGGATAACTTTAGACCCCGGGACAGACAATCGTGCTCTATTGAAAAAGCTGGCGCGCGTCTCTTCTCACCCTTAATTCAGCCATATTTGTCTGCATGGATGTCTACACCCTTATGCTTTATTAATTGCATTTACCGATTTAGAGCTTCACGAAACTCGTCAAGATCCCACTATCCTGTATAATCATTCATGGAAGTTTCCTCATAATCACCATGATAATGAAAACCCCGCGCTGCCCTGAAATAAAACCTTTGATTTATCCTTGGAAAATGGCATCTATAAGAGCAGGATATTCACCAAGCCATTTCCTATTATTATAGGGTTTACAAAGGTAAAGACTAGAATGTACCTGCGATTGCACTATTATTAGTTTTTCCTGTAGGTCTTATTTAGTAACTCGTTGGCCTCGAGATAGTGGTTACCTGAAATAGTAAATCCGTCTAGAACTTTAGAAATTGCACCCTTTACCAGGCCCTTAGGTTTTTAAACTTCTGGGTATTCGAAATATGTAGGGTATGAGTAGCAATATAATAGAAGTCGTGGAAATTGGTCCATTGCAGAATATCTAGGTCCATCAAATGGTACGTTAAT
The DNA here is from genome assembly GCA_963969495.1 of Ceratothoa steindachneri. Classification (NCBI taxonomy): domain Eukaryota; kingdom Metazoa; phylum Arthropoda; class Malacostraca; order Isopoda; family Cymothoidae; genus Ceratothoa; species Ceratothoa steindachneri. The sequence continues at coordinate 186,083,990 of OZ018326.1, read as the reverse complement.
TTGGGGTAAATTGTTTCTGCTTTGATGGATTTCGGGTAAAATTGCCTTCTTCCATGGATGCTTAGGCCAAGAGCATGGCTCGTCTAAGCTCTCTGTTTAGTTAAAGAATATACCGTTTCAACTAATCTGGTTGCCATGGCTCTATGGCCCCCACAAATCTTAAAGAGAGAAATATTCTCACGTCTAAGGTACCATTGTAGGGGAAGTATTGTATGTATATTATGATACACTAATCTTTTCTTAACAAAGAGAAGAGCAATTAATATGCTCGTGTAGGGAAATCATCGCTCCCCCGTTCTCTCTCAGTGGAGACACGGGACGGTGGCCGCAACAACATCCGGGCCAGGCAACGTGGGTTCAGCTCGTAACCACAGCCCCTCACCACTCGTCTCTATGAAAAGTGGTAGGGGTTTAAACGGCCAGATCTCCCCTACGAGTGTATATTCAATTTTGCCTCAAGTAAGAAGTTGGAGACGCGTTTCTCTCAAGCTCGAAGGCCAACGGGAGCCCGGGTAAGACTTAGTGAGAAAAACCGTTGGAATAAGAACCTTCCTGCGGCCCGTCCACAAGCCCCCTCTCCTAACCCTACCCAAGTGGGGTGACGAGGTATGAATAATAAACACTTGGGAAAAACAAGTTGACTACTCCACAGGCTATTCCGCGGTCACCCCCAAGTGCCAAAGACGACCCAAGAAAATTAATATGCACTGTATGAAGATATGCGTCATATAAAAAGAATATAGATAAATTCAGAATCAGTTCGAGTGAGTAGGTAGTAAAATTCGTTACAACAGCTTGTCATCATCAATATGAGGGTCTATACAGAAATTGCTGACCTTATACGGAACACTATGGACAATACAGTGTCAGTTGTGCTGGCTACTGACCTGTGCTGTCATTCACAATGTACAAAGTTATATCAGAGACAATTTCAGAGTGACATTGACGAACCAGATGCAAGAAGGCATACATGTAACATAAAAAAGACATTATTCCAGCAAGCACTTCCATATATTGATAAAATGCTCACTAAGAAGGAAGTGTACTTAATAAATGGTTAAGAGACTTTACGATTAGCTGGTAGATGAAGAAGAGAAGCTTGATAGTGAGCTTATAATGCATGGTTTAAAACACATGGTGATAGATAATAATGGGGATCTGTAAAAATAGCACAAAATAAGAGAATGTATGAATCAGATATTGTATTTCACCAAGTATCACTGCCGCTGAATCATCTTTGAAGTTAAGGAATATGAACATTGTCAAAGAATCTGCAGTGCAGTTAAGAACGACGCTGAGAGAAGTTAACTTCGAACTAAATGACAGATTTCGTGATGGTGCAGACCTAAATCAGTCTTTGGATGAGTTAGAGCAGGAGGTTGATAGCAGTGATGCAAGGGAAGATAGCAATAGTAATGTTTCAAGATTTGATGTTGAAGATAGTGACGATAGTGATATTGATGGTAACAATGTTGGTGAACGTGGAGATATTGTTGAAAACCAGATGGGTTCATTTACAATTTCTGATAGTAAGAATATGCGCATTGTTTATATGTTGCATAATGGTACACACGCAACACCGTTTCCTACAATGCTAGGTCATGCTTTATTAGCTCATGATCGGAATAAGACATTGATAATAACTCTAAATCGCATAAGATAATCTAATAGTTAAAATGCTGTAAAGAAAGATAGAGAACTCCTCTTGGCGTATACTGTAGGTGCAGCTGGAGAAGACAGTGTGTCCATACCAAGTACATTCACAAAAACTGACTTTACAATGGGAGGAACGGACAATCTAAACTACGTTACTAGGTCAGCTCTTTTAAGTACACAAGACCAAATTCTGCAGCAAGTGTGATCTTTCAGGATGCAACACTAACAAATCCTCTACAAAAGCCGCCAGTATCAGCCACTGGACTTGATCCTACCCAGCTACTATTGCGAAAGACCTTAAAGTGCCAAGAGGTTGCTCTGTATAACAAGCCGATAGTAAGATCCTCTTTTCCAGACAACATATTCTTTATCCAGAGAATTAAAAAATTGATTTTCTTGATATAAATTCAGCTCGCCAGAGAGCCTCGATAGAGAGTTTATCATAGGATTACTTCGTGTAGGTTTAGCGCCTGCACAGCCTCAAACTCCAATATGGGCTACTACAAACACACTAGCATCTTCAGCTGTTTTGCCCTTAATCAGAGTTGGTTTTCTACCTGTGATCCCGAAACCCATAACAGATCAAGTAGTAGTTCTACAAGTTTTTACAAACTTTGAGAACATACGGAAGCAAGTCAATCAGCCAGTATTAAAATCTGGTGCGACGAAGCTGTTTTTGCATTTGCCTGCAAACTTTTGATATCTGAGCCATAACTGCTCGATAAGGTGCTCCTTTGTATGAGACCCTTTCATTGGAAATGTATTTGGTTGATGTCCCATGGCAGACTTCTACGAGGTTCTTGAATTGATTATGCTTTAGTCGAGTGTGAAGTGTTTCGTAAAGGAGTCCTAGAATCTTTTCTGAATGGAACACATTACTATAGGTCAATTGCTTGGATGTTGATAGTTAACGAAATATTTAATCTATTTCTTGATGTGGAGAGCATTTTGAGAATCACATGATAAGAAGGATTACCAGTGTGTTCCCTAGTTGGCATCACGCCCTAAGACTTTCTAGTGAAAATAAATGTCCCCAAGCCTTTGATAAAGCATACACACAAGTGAAACCACTTAGAGATGAGTTTGTTAGGTGCCAGCGACAACGCCAATGACGTTCAGACGATGGGCAGTTGCCAGTGACTTTTAACTCTGCAACAGTGAAAGGTCGCTAAGGCTATATATGCCACACAAGGCGTCAGGTAGCTGTAGCAACCAGGACATCAGCCCAAAATGTTGTGGCAATAATTCGGCCAGGTCCCACATAACAGTGTGTAATACGATGTTGTTACAGAGCAGAAAATACGTGATTCTAGATGACTTTAGGCACTGATTACAAGTTTGTCTTTGGAATTTTCATATCACGTCTAGTTTTTGTGTAATTTGAATTTTCCTTTTCAAGCCATTTCACACTTTTACTCAATATTGTACCAATATGCATTTTTTTATATATTTAATATATATATAATTAATATATATATATATATATATATATTTATTAATAAATAATATATATATATATATATTTAAAATATATAGTTAATATATATATAGTAATAAATATAAATTTAATATATATTAACATTTTTAATATATATAAAGTAGACTATATTAAAGCTCAGATTTTTCTCATTTTCAGATTAATCATACTTATTTGTGATAACTTTTCTGCTACTAATAACTGGTAAAGAAGAAAACAGTTCATCAAAATTTTGATCTGTTAAGAATCTAAGGATAAGGATCTCACATTGTGTATCGTTTGTTTGCTCAAGTTAGTATTTGAAATCTTGTTATGGCTTCAAGTTCTAGACGCGGATGTGTAAATAGCCCAAACATATTTTGTTATGTTTGTGGGCAATTTACATCAGGGGCACAACGGAGAAAAATAGAAACAAGAGTAACGATGAAGGAAGCATCCAGATACTATTTTCGACGCAAAGTAGGGGACCAGGATAAAGATTAGGCCCCTGATATTTGCTGCACGCAGTATAACATAATGTTGACAGCTTGGTTAAATGGGAAGAGGTAGGTTATGCTGTTTTATGGTGTGAGCCCTCAAATCACTTTGATGATTGTTATTTCTGCCTAACCAGTGTGGCTGGATTTTCAAAAAAAAACAAATCTAAAATTGTTTATCCAAATTTTCCATCACTTTTTCTTGGGTTAGGGTTGGGATATGCAAAGTAAATGTGCTTTTTATGTCTATGGGATAGCAGAGATGATAAAAATAACTATAAAAGCGAGAATGACCAGCCAGAGAAGAACATATTGTTGGCAAACATAATGTTAAGCATGATTCTCTAGTAGATCCAAAATTGTTCATCTTCCATCGAGTCACATTAAATTAGCGTTAATGAAAAATTTTGTAGAGGGTATGGATCAAAGAAGGTAAGGCTTTCAATATTTGAAAACCAAACCAAAGGATCATTAACTGATGCAAAAATTGAAGCTGGAGTTTTCACTGGACCACAAATTCGCAGAGTTGTTTCTGATGATTCCTTCAATTTGTGTCTCAATGAAAAGGAACGCAAAGCATGGACATCCTTTGTGGAAGTCAATGAATAGTTTCTCGGCAGTTTTAAATTTCCGAATTACCGAGAAATAGTAAACAATTTGATGGAAGCCTATGAACAGATGGGATGTAGAATTTAACTTAAAATGCACTTTCTGCATTCTCATCTCAATTTTCTTCCTGAAAATCTAGGAGCGGTTAGTGATGAACATGGTGAACGTTTTCTTCAACAAATTTTGGTTATGGAGACGAGGTGCCAAGGAAAATTTAATATTAATATAATGAGAAATTATTGCTGGTCTTTACAAAAACAAACTTTGATGCCTCACAAAAGAAAAACGTGAAGGCTACAAGCAAAGTTTCTTTAAGCTTTAAGTGCATAACAAACTTAATCAATACAATAAAATCTCCATAACTTGGGAGAGAGAGGGGGTTTTACTTCGCTAGTGATGTACACTGTCTGTCCTAAGCCAGAATAAAGAAGGAATGTTTTCACTTTTAAAATATTTTTGCTTCAAAATTTAAAAAAATACAAAATAAAAGGTTTTGTATTTATTAATCGAAACAGATAGCGAAAGTGGGGGGCGGTCATTACACAAAATATACACGTGATAGAGAATTTTAGTTTTTAAATTCAGATTCAGCGCCCTCGAACTAATTAGAAACACTTATTCATATTTCTGTAACAAACAAAAAAGTTAAAGTTGTTGCCTAGTGTAATCAGTTGCTACTGCCACCACACCTGAAGAGTGTTTTCGCCTGTTGGTGACTGATGCCATGGTGAATCTGAATGTGGAGTTCAGCATCAAGAAGATTGATGCTGTTGCCAGGAGGTATAGGAGAGAGACAGCGACTGTACAGCAAAAAACTGCAGCAGAGATATGTGCCCTGCTACGTGTCCTTATATTCAGTAGTTACAGAAAAGATAACCAGCTAAATATTAATGAGCTGTGGTGCCTTGTAGCAGGGGCTCCTTTCTACAAGACAGTAATGTCTGAGGTGCGTCTTTGCTACCAGCCGTACTGCCTCTGGTTTGACGACATAGCAACACAGGAGCAAACGTTGGGAAAAGAAAAATTAGCCCTAATCAGGTGTGGGGGAATTCGACGTGGAATTTCTTTTCCAGCACGGAAGTGACGTCCATGCGCTAAAGAAAATTCTAGAATTTGGTTAGGCCTAAATTGGTAAGCCTCCTTCCTCCCACATCCACAAGCGGTAGCCTCGAACCGCTTCCACCTTGGACCACCTTTTCGTGGGTTAGAATCGCCTGGGCGTGAAGATTCAAGGCCATTCGAGAGTAGCGCTGCTTCCCCCACCCCTGCGGGGGGAGCCTCAGACATATAGGGCTCGTCTTCCAGGTGGGAGACACACAGAGTTGAGGAGTCCCGCCAGGATCCAAGAAGCATTCCCCTAGTTCCAAGTCAGGTGCTAACAACGAAGCAAAGTGACGCTGAGCTTTTTGTGTGTTGGAATTAGCCCAGCCAGTGATGTAATTCCATTTGACGATCGCCACCGAGCGATTTTTCCGACTCCACTCATTAAATCCTGTCGAATCTCTCTCGTTCTCTTCTCGTCAGGGTAGCTAAAATACTCTCCCCTGGAACAGGCGTTAAGACCACTCCCCCCTTTTGGAGAACCGTCATCACGTCAACTTCCCGCTCAGAAGCTTCGAGAGCCCTCGCACTCGCCCTCACGTTTATCTTCTACTGAAGACATCCGTGAAACCTTACCCTGGCGTCTCACCCGGAATCCTCCGTAAGCCAACCCCTCTCCCCCTTCAGCAACCCATTTGAGTTAATCCTCCCCAGTGGAATAGTCTCCTTCTGTAACCCATTAATTTCTAACTTCAGAGTCTGATGCATAACTCTGCAATTCCCCCTACTCCTCTCATTTACCAATATAATTTTGCCCATTAATTCTCTTTTTTTATGTAAATAAAATTATATTATTGTGCATGCCTCTTTAAATAACCTTGAACTTTGCCATTGTCCAAATTTTACCTGACCTCGTTTTGCACTCTTTTCTCGCTGCTCCACTCGTCGAAACTCATGGCGTTCCGTCCCTTGTCGGTTCGCCTTTATGTTATTAATCCCTTCGCCATAGATTTAATATGGTATTGATATAATATAATATCGCACCACGACATCAGGTATGTGTGGGAGATGTTTATGGCCTACTGTTAGGACAACTACACACCCCACGAAAACCTCACAGTAGATGAGAAATTGCTTGCTTTTAGGGGTAAGTGCCCTTTTAGGATGTTTATCTATAAAATCTAGCAAAATATTGGATAAAAATTGTTACGGTGAACGATGTGGGAACTACGTATGTACATGCTGCAAGGTATTCCATACGTTCTAGGGAATCAGGGCGTGACAGCAAGACATGGACTGCAACTTAGTCAGATGCTCACAAAAAATCTCACACGCCTCTACCGCCAAACCAACTGAAACATTACCACCGACAACTGGTTCACTTCTACACCCCTCATACAGGACATGCTCAGTAAAGGGCTGACAATGATGGGGACAGTGAGGGCGAAGAAGGCAGAAATCCTTGAGGGAATGAGGCAAAGTACACCCACACATCTCGCAGCTCAGCATTCCTGTTCACAAAAGAGATGACACTCGTTTCATATATCCCTAGGACACTTACAAGCAAGAGAAATGTGCTCCGGCTGTGGAGTATGTACACACAGGTAGCGGTGGATAATTATAGTGGGAAGCCTGAGATCATTGACTTCTATAAGGCAACACAAGGAAGGCTCGACACATTTCACCAAATTTGTGCAACTTATAACTGCAACAGGAAGACAAATAGGTGGCCATTGTGTGTGTTCTTTGGGATGCATAAATTCGTGGATCATTAACCATAGCAAAACTGTCAGGGCAGGAAGCAGCGCCATGCAGAGACGGAAGTACATGCACTAATTGGCCATGCAACTCATCAGACCCTCAGCTGAGCAGGAATGACTCAACACCCCAACACAGCATCGACAGGTAAAGCTGGTCGTCGGACAGTTGTGCTCCTTCAACCTCCCATCTCGCACGGCTGCAGGTGCAGGAACATTGGAAGCTGAGTTCAGGGAGCCCATGGTACGGTGCATCAAGTGTCAGTCAAAGGCAGACAAGAAGACACGCTTCAGGTGTCACAGCTGCCGCCAACCTGTCTACCCGAGCCACTACTTCCCTTACCTCTGTGATTGCGTCTGGGGTTGAGGTAAATAATAAACATGAAATGTTTATTTTTCATGTGGGTGTGTGAAAATGTGTTAGATTTATATAATTAAAACCATTAGGTTCATTTTATTAGTCACCAAAATCTCATACTAATAAATAGTGGAAAAATAATGAAAAGTTTCCATATCAGGGAAAGGAAGTTGCAAGGGATAGACAACAATAGAAATGCTTGATGTGAGCTGTCATAGGTCATAGTTTGTTATGTATCTTAGTAGTCATTTACAGGTGGTTTCAAGGGGTTTCATAACAGAAAAATGCATTATATTGAAAAATTAGATATTTTTGGTCCACTAAAAAAGGATGTTGTTCCCACTCTCTTCCCTACAGTTTCTGCATCGTTAGTGTTATGGAGGGTCCCTGGGAGGAGAGCTTGACATCCTTGGAGGCCTGTGCAAACGTTTGGGCGAATTCTATGGGAGGGATTTTTGGGGTGAAATTTTTCACCAATATTATTTTAAAAATTTCACTTTAGGACTGTTTTCTTTTGGTATTTTTATAATATACCGTTCTTTAAGTAAGTACGGATTTTTATTAGTTTAATTAGTATCTACATGCTTTATAGTTAGTGTATACATAATAGGATTAATAAATTTGTATAATTACTATTTTTATTTTATTTTCCAAACCGGGTATAATATACCCGAGTTCAGTGACTGTGTAACAGGAAAATATGTTCAGTGCTACAGGTTTAAAGGCAGAAGTGATCTTATGGAATGGATACCTTGGACTATACAGCCCAGAGAGTAAAACTAAGTCAGAAATGGATTCATTATGTCCAAATTAGTGATTTTAGACATATTACATGAATTCCTATTCAAATTAGTTTTAAAGTTATAGCAATACTCATTTCCAAGATTCTGACAAACGTTACCACCTGAGGTGTTATCACCTCATTCCAGGTGAGATCACCTCTGCCTCTTAAATTGGATACAGGGTCTGAGGATATGTCCAAGAGTAAAAAGGAGAGGGAGTTTAACTCTTAATTTATAACACCAGGTTTAAATTTTTATGCCGCTCTCCAACTAACCAAAGATGAAGTCTAGTATTTCATTTATGTTTAGTATAACACGAGTTATTAGTGGTGGTAGTTAATTTTAGTCTTAACATACATATTTATATTTTAAATATTTAAGTATATCTCGCCTAATCTAACTACAAACCTAAATAACCATATCTAACTTTCGTCCTCAGGTCTCCTTCGTTTACATTAGAAATGTCAAATTAGATGTGAAAATTGCCAGTTAACCATCTACTGATAAATATTACTTCGAAGTTTATATGCAGAAACATAGAAAACGCCAAATAAATAATTTAAGGTTAATTAATTCAAAAATTACTAAAAATATTTTGCTTTCACGAGATACACTCGCCTCACTTTCAGGCGTAATTTGCAAGGGAAAATGAAGTGAAGTCTTAAAAGAAAAAGCTATACAAATTTGAAGGGAGGAACAAAGATCACTCTAGATGTCAAACTGTTCTTTTGGGGACAATTTTGGCTTAATTAATGACCACAAACTGTTCAGATCTTTTAATAATCGTATTGTATCCAGGAGAGAGCATGGCACTAAACTAATTTTAATGGATTGAGAAGGATTTTTATGACACAATAAATGATATTTGATACCTAAACATACCCCGTTAAATATCATTCAGCATTATTTAAATAAAAACTTAAAATTTTTTAAAACAATATGCCGAGTTAACCAGAAAATTTCACTTATATTTAAATATCTTCTTTAATGTATGACAAGCAGAATTCACAATAATTCGCAATATAGGTTGAAAAATGAATAACTTGGAGAAATGATTTTCAGGATAATTAAATAGGTTTGTGGTAACGGTGTCCTATGCTCAATGAAAGTTGTGTTGGATTCAAAGGGTTGTCTTTTATCACTAGTGTTATTTCATTTTAATACTAGGAATGGCCTTTAAAGAAACTTCCAATTATTCCTCCAAAGTTTTGAGATGGCAAAGAAAATTTCAATTAGCTGATCGTGATACATTTTTTAAATTAGATTTCTTTCGCATTCAGGATAATTATTTACTTCTATATTTGTTGATGAGATCTACACGTGACCTTACAGCGACGATACCGTATCTGCAATGAAATTAAAATCAGAAAAAGCATCCCATTTTAAATTCCACACCACGAGCCAGTTTTTACGTTTACTTAAAAGGCTGCATTACGGATTATAATCTGTGGGTATTGTGTCCAATACCCATTTAAGAAACTGAATTAATTTTTTCTAAGTTTAGAAGGCTGTTTTATACCCAAAACATTTTTGTCAGTTATGATGTGAACATTTCTACGAATATCTCAATTAAGGTAGTTTTAAGCATTCTTCAAACTTTTTGAGCTGCCAAACAATTTTTGTGTTAGTTGATCTTAATTCATTTATTAAATTACAAAGAATTCTGCCTAAAAAATAATATATTTAAATACAATTTTCCGTTTGAGCAATCATTTTATTTAATTTCTAACGGTATGAATTTTTTTTTAGGAAATAGATACTTAGAAAATGATTTGATAGAAGATAAAATAAGAATTTTCTTAAACTTTACTGTAATTATAGCTTTAAGGACAAAATTAACATATCATACACAACTTTGAATTTTACCCATTATTCTATTTTTATAAACAAAAATCAATTAACGTATTTTATACATTTAATTGACATAAAATAAATCTTATTTTCTTTAATTACATAGCAAAGAATTTAAAACAATCGCTAACTGTATGTGCAGTGAAAAATGAAGTATAATACATAAAACAAAGAATATCTGTCGTTTATAGGTTTGTAGAGGGCAGATTTTAGAGTGTAAAAAGTTTATTTTCTTAACTCATGTAAATGGATTTGATAAATTAAAAATATACTATCAAATTTGCCCAAACATTTCTTTCCAAAATCAAATCAACATGAAACTTCATATAAAGTGGTGAATAGGCTATAATATTATTTCCATGTTCTAATCAAGTATACGTCTGGATGACACCTAAGGAAATTTATAAACCTGATTGTCTTATTCCGATAGAAAAGCAAGAAGTTTGGCCACTAGTCATTTTGACAGTGGCAAGGAGAACGCTCAGAACGGTCAAACTTTACTAACCAGGTTAATGCTGCAATGTTCAGCAAACACACAATACCCCTGTCAAACCATCTTTTTTAGAGAGTGTATCTACCCATTAGAACATCTATAAACGCCATAAACTGGTTATATGCATAGAACTTACGTTGAATACTTGGAGTGCCTCACGTAATCGCAAAATCTTAATATAATCGAGCATTTGTGATGTCATTTCAAATAGCATCTGTGGAAACAGTTCTATACTTCAGGGTCTATGAAAGCGTTGGAGGCAATTTTAGTCGACGAATGAGATATATTTCCTCCTCTAGTTACTGCCCGAGAGCTGTATGAATTAATTTCTTGACCTAGGGAAACTATTATTTATTGTAAATTATAGCAAATCCAAATATACATAGAGATTTAACTAAAATAGACTTTTATTTAATCTTTCTAACCCCAAATTATTATTAATAAATTATTCTGCCTCAGTTATTAATTAATTGAAAGGTATCCAGTGATATTCAGACTCATAATTTATCATATGTTAGGGAGATCAGCCTTATTCATTGAGCTTTTCGGAATTCGCGAATTTTCCATGTAGGTTAAAAAAATATATTAACACAGTATTTCCTCTGAGGCGTTTATTTGTAATAATTCTTTATATATTTGATAATTTTTAAGGTTAATAAGCTTTCTAGTGAAGAAATAATTATCAACATAATTTCAACTAAATTTCGTATCAAATTATTTGTCTTTAGGGAGCACTATCCTCTTGTCATATTATTTTTTTTGTATGCTTAACTACAGTCATGACCAAAAGTTTTGAGACTAATATATCATTTTATATAAGGGAACTAATATAAATAATCAAACGTTGCATTTTGTTTTAGTAGTTTGTAATGATTTGAAGGTGAAAGTTATAAAAATTATAAACCAAACCGATTTTATCAAATACATTCAATTTCAGCGTGCAGTCCATATTTACAAATGTCCCATTCTTAATTCTTAAAGAATGCATAAATTCGTTTTTGTATGCTTGAGACTAAATTCGTGATGATATCTTAGCAGATATTGCTCAATTTTAGTTCACCAAAGAACGCAAGGGTTCACAATTGGATGCTTTCTGTTTATCAACCGGCAGTTTGAGTATTGCACACAAATTTTCAATTGGGTTAAAATGTGAAGAATTAACGGGCCAAGGGCATAAAAGCTTGATATTATTTACTTCCAAGCTTTGTTATTACTTTTTATTTGTGACAATATGCACTATCATGCTGAAAAATACAGGTATCAAATTTGTCTTGAACGCTACATAAAACTTCGAATCACGTGCGGTTTGTTATCATTTTGAGTTTACTTCACTGTTCTTTGGCCAAATTGATAGTGGTCCAGTTACCTTAGATGAGAAGCAGCCAGAGAAAATAGAGAATGTATGGATATGTCACCGTGGGCACGATATAAGTATCCGGAAAGTGATTACCTTTCTCCTAGTAACGAGGAAACTTCCGGACCTTCAAAGAAGTTCAACGGATCTTAATCAGAGAATATCACTTTGCCCTAAGCTTCAAAAATCCGTTCTATATATTTCCTTCAAAAGCGAAGCCTAACTACAACGTTCTTCTTGGTGATATGATGATGCTTCCCAGCCCTTCTTGAGGAGAGACCTTGTGTCGAAATGACTCCACCTACCTGTGTGCGCTGAACATGATCAGGGTGCAATTTGGGGATACAGCGAAGAAATGCACTGTTTTTTTTATTATTTTATAAATGCTGACTTTTTATTAAACCTATAATATGTTAAGATTAAAATAATTAATCCGACCACGTATATTTTAAAACATTTGATAAAAATATATATATTACACACAAAACTTTCATCAATGACCGTATATGCTATAAAAAATTTCTGTTAGGGAAATATTAAATATATAATTAGTGATATCGAACAAAAATACAAACTTCCAATTACTTCTTATCCTCTACTTCCGTATGAGGAAGGCCGTAAAACACGCAGAAAGTGTAGTATTTCTTTATTCAGTGGATATAAATGCTAGAGCAATCTTAATTTGTTCAGCCAGATAACTTCTCAGTTATACACTATATCACCTTATTCTAATTCTAAGTTCTTCAAATTTTGCTAGATTTCTATTCTTCAATCCTTTGTTGTTATCTATTTAAATCGTTTTGTTAGCCCTTTTATCTTAAATTTCCTTCATGGAAAATGTGCATATAAATTTTCTTTGTAATAAAACTCACATGTTATATATATATATATATATATATATATATATATATATATATATATATATATATATATATATATATATATACTAACAAAGAAATTGTAACTTTATGCACAGCGAGACCTATAGCTGATAGGCCGTCGAAGAGATCTTGACTTATACGAATAGTAGCAAGTAAACTGGTGTTTTAATGCTTTTTGTATATCTTAAATTTTAATGGCTATTTAAAATACTCTATTCATTATATGCACTGTCCCATTGTCTCATCAAGAGCAATAGAAGTGAAAGCAGATTTAGAAGGTGATTGTTTCGTTGATTATTGAATGTCAATTAGCTCACACAATTACATAACGCACTTGATTTCTCGGAATCCATCGAATGGTTTTAAAATACATTTTCGAGACTACACTTTAACTAGCCACGTTTTTCGGAGTTGCGTTGGGCTAGCGAGTGGCCTGTTTCACAGGCATAAAAATCTGGCCAGTCAATTTATGCGATAATATATACATACTTCTGGGTTGGTGAGAGAAGTTGAGTGGGGCTTATGATGAAGAGCTCGATAAAAAGTAAACCGGAAATCAAATGCAATCTGGGGTGATTTTACAAATTGTTAGATGCTTTGTAATTTTTGAAGTAATGCTAGTGAAAAATATCGCTAAGAAGAGTATTTGTGAAGAGAAATGTTTACTGGGATTTTATGTTGCAGGATTCAATTAAAACTAGGAGAGAGTGAAAAAGAATACGATCACATATCTTACATGCTCTTAAAATAAGTGATTAGAGAACCATCGTTTAATGGATGAGCGTTAGAAAGAGAAAAATGCAGGTATAATTCTGGCTCTATCGGCTTATGATAGATTGTGAAGGATGGGCCGTCGAAGGCTATAACAATTTAAAGTCGATTAATAGGAACAAATTATCAGAGTCCCATTCAACAGTGAAATGGATAGTTGTGGGTAAGAGTTGAGTCTAATGAGGAATACATCAAAATGATGTCTAACTAGTCACCACATTTAGAAGACATCGTGTACATAGTGGAGCCATATTAAGTTACGGATGACATAATTGACGAGAGTGCTTTAGATTCCAAATTTTCATATACAGATTTTACAAAATTGGTGAAAGGGGATTGCCCAAAATTAAGCCATATATTGCCTGTAAAATTTAATAATAGTGGTAAAGATATTGCTCGAGAATCCGCAATTTGAACTATAGTATTTGCAAGGGGCGGGGTATCTACAGACTTCTTATTCTGTGGTGCGTAGACCAGAGATGTCTTTATCTATCGTGATGTTGGCGAAAAGACTAGCGATATCAAGGCCGACAAGAGAGAGAATACATCTAAATTATTTTTTTTCTAAGGCGCTCTTCGATGTCTGATGAATGGTAGATGTGGGATTTCGAGATGAACTACATTCATAGTTAAAATGAGCTCGCCAGCACGTTTAAAAGCTGAAAACAATGAGAGGCAACACATGAAATTATAGGTATAAGCAGAATATTGCTCTTACAAGATTTGGCTAATCCATACATAAATGGTAGATATAGTTTATAATGGTTTAGTCATATGCGCTCGTATTGAAATTTAATAAAGAATTTATCTTCTCCCAGAAGATGTTATAGAGTAATCCAATCACTGCCCAAAAATTACCTCCATACATATGACTAGTTCCTATAAATTGGCAATTTTGTGATCATGGATTCTACATAATTCGTATATTGATCGACACTTACGAAAACTTTTGTCTACATTAAATAACATGTGACTTTAATAAAGCACTACTAGGGAGTTTTGCCGGAAAATAGGCATAGCAAACCACTATCTCATCTTAAATCACCTCATCAATTTCGGTATATTGAAACTTATTTTTAGATGACTCCAAAATCAAAAGAAAAATACTTGAACGAAACTTTTTCGAGAAATTCATAATTTTCACAATTGGGAAGGAAATTTCCATTCTAGTAACTTCGTCTAAAGGCTTAAGCCTTTAGACAATGAGAAAACTGTAAAATATTCGCGTTTGTCTACTCAATCTCTTTAACTCTAAAAAATGAATATTTCTATCATAGGCTAAGGCAAAACCCTTAGATTACCAAGGATGAATGGATCGAGTAATCGTATTATAATAGGTATTATGTTTGATTTTATTGACCCCATAAAGGTGTTCTTGGAATTGCCCATTTATTTTATACAAAATAGATAGAGGCCAGAACACATTATGCAAAAAGTATTGAGAAAATAAACGGACGATAAAGGACTACTTTCTTAATAGGCACCAACGCAAAGTGGCTCCACTGGATTACCATAGCATCTCAGTGATGCCAATCAGGCGGCTTATAATTAGCAAAGATGATGAGAAGCTGAGGAGAACAGGTTCTAACCAGGCGCTGGTTCATTTCATCTCAATGACGCTGATTCAGCTGGTTTGAATACAGACATCGCTCAGACTTTTTCCACTTCGTGATGTTTGCTAAATCTGTACCTTTAGATCTGTTATGGCTGGACAGGTTATCAACAGTCACGCATCCACACTGTTTAAGCTCTCCAGTTAATCTTTTCATTTTCTACTTAGGCCAAATGCTTTTCACGCATTTTGAGAAGCATAAATTCATCCGTTTCTTTACAATGCTCTACTATACAATTTTAGATGAGATGGGCTCAAAAAAACAAAATTACTGTATGTAAATACTACTATTACTAATAATAATTTTAATAGTTGTTATGATATTACTTAACAGCTATCCCAGAAAGTTGTCCTGTGCGCACCAATCAGTCTACTATTCTATCCGCTCCCACCCCACATTTATGCTAGAGCAGCCAGAAAGGAAGAAATTTTTTTCCGCACCAAATTGCCTATTCTTAACGAAAGGATGCTCTCTGTTCTATAATCTCGTGCAGTAAGGGTTAATACATGGGTTAATGTTTTATTTTACCATCTTCTAAGGCAGCCCCAAGGAAGGAAACAGCATCTAAATTACGAAAAAGCCTATCTTCAGGCCAGTTTGATTAAAATCTAAATTAAAAACAAAAAATAGAAGAGTTAACACCGACGAATAAACAACCACAAATACATATCGATAAGAAAGGGGTTTAATGCAAGCAGGCCTGACGTCTTTAAGGTATGAGCGTAAAACCGAAAAATTTAAATAATTAAATACCCGAGAGGAGGCACATGTTTTCAGAAACTCAATCTGACAATGGACTTCATGTACACATGTACTTCTATCAGGCAATGTACTTCATGTACACATGTACTTCAGTGTACAGGTGTCCCTCCCAAGGACTCTGGCCATAGAAAAGCGACACAGCCTGTCACAGTAATTAGACAGATACCACTCATTTATCTCCATGGGACTAAGTCATTCAATCAGAAGTGTATCTTACAGCCTTAGAAAAAAGAAATTTTGATAGAAAGATTGACTGGATCAGTTCATCCAAAGATTCTGTGTCCGTCAGTGTGTCCCATCCGAAGGCAACAAAAATGACATAATACTGTCAAGACTTTCAGTTGTAGACTGGGAAATATGGACCCAACAGTACATGGTCTTTCAAAGGTTGGGACCCTTCTCACTCACTCGTATATTTTCTTCACTCTTTTCGTTATATTCATTCGTTTAGATACTCATACAACCTCAGATCACTCTCAGCCATACCATTTAAAGAATAAATATCTCTTGTACACTCAGTTATATCTCCCAACCCTTCTTATTCATCTCAAATTTTGCATTTCCGTTCTTCTATCAAGAAAACTCTACTTCTCCTGCCGTAGCATATTCTAATTCCAATACAGCAAATTAAGCGCAAACCTAACCTCGTACAACATTATGATATATAAAACCGAACCAAAAGCAGGTAGCTGATTACCCGCCTAAATCTCTGGTCTTCGACCAGAGATGAGTGGAATCAAAGCTGCTTTCCGAGTAGCATGCTACTTAATCCTGGAACACTAACCATCAGTTGACTACACACCACTAGTAACCATGGGTATATCATACCCGATTTAAAAAAATATATATTAAATGTGAAGCTTTAATGGAATAGATTTACATGAAGGCACTTTAAACTTTTACTTAACACTAAGAAAAACTGAAAAATGTATTATTTTGGTATAAAAACGTACTGAAAAATATTGCTAAAAATAGGAAAAAATTTTTCAAAATTTTTCCCCCCCAAAATTATAATCAGATGGCTTCAATACGCTTCATACGGCCTCCCAGGTCCTGTGAGTAACTGCTAAAGAACGTACTGGTCCCGAGCTGCTACGGCTTCTGTAGGGCTGAGAGATGGAAAAAGGCCCCCTTTTGAGTTACCAAAAAAATGACTTTTTTACAAAAATAATTATTTTAAACTGAAATTATTGCAGTAATTGACTATGTATTTGTTATGTACAAGTAAATAAACTCTTCATGTGCATTTATACCTACCTCAGCCTCATACACAGTTGCCACAGTGGTGTAGTAGTGGTTAGGACAGACAGCTTGTTGGTAGGACATACACCGGAAGCATGGTTTTGTCTCCCTTTGAGGGACACACAACACACCGCAACATGGCCTCCCTAATCTGTGCTGCAGGTAGTTTAGCCTCTTGTTAATGCTCAGTGGTGGTGGGCAGCTTGAAGACAGTGCATATGTTATTCTTGCGCTGCCTCGGCAGAGTTTGACTGGCAAGCCGATGCCTTGCTCAGAGTTTGATCAGTTACATAGCCAATACCTGCATATATTGCTTCCTCTGAATGTGTGTGCCACTTGTTTTCTGGATGTTTTCACCATGGATAATCCACGAGTTGATGACCACGGCATTCAGCATGCCGATGAACACGCAGAGTGGCCATCTCTTGTTCTTCCTGCCACATGAATATTAGCTACACATTTGGTAAAAGGTATCCACTCATACTTTCGTCCTGTTGTAGTCCTCAATGATGGTTGGCTTCCCATTACGGGCCAAGGACTTACCTCCATGCCTTGAAGACAAGAAGAGGACAATTTTCTTGCTGGCAGGGGTGTCAGGCACATACGACACCAGTGTCATGTCCTTCTTGAATAGGAAGGCACTGGAACCTGGTGTCCGTGTGGTCTTGTCCTTCATCTCTCCTGGTATCTCCGACTTTTTCTCCCTGACTGTCCCAATCAGAATTATCCCACAATTATGTAGCAGATCCTGGATGAGGGGCACAGAAGTGAAACAATTGTTGGTTGTCACATTCGTGTTTTTGTTTTTGTAGCGCTGTATCTGGTCTTTGCTGAAGGAATGGCCAAGGTTTTGCCTGTCTCTCGGCCGTGTCCCCTGCTTCCCAATATAGGGGATACCTGACAGCATTTACTTGTTCTTGACATAATTTGCCATGACGATTTTTATGCCGTACTTTACTGGCTTATTTGAGATGTAAATGCGAAAGGGACAGTTGCCTCGGAAGACAAGCAACTGCTCGTCAACAGTCAGAAACTCGTGTGGGCTATAGTGGGTGCCACAGGCGTCAAGGAAAATATCCCACACCTTCCTGATTGTGGCAAATTTGTCTGTTTCTCTTCGCTGTAGGCTGGTATTGGATTCATCAAACCATATGCCGTTGAGGAGGAAAGTAAAACGCCACTCAGACATAACTGACCTATAGAAATTAGCACCAACTGTAGGGCTCTAGACATCCTTAGTGGAGAGATGGTTGTCTCTCCTGTAGCCACTAAAGATAATTACCCCGAACATGGCCCGTATCTTCTCACGTTTTGTGCGATGTACTATGGCTTTCTGCTGCATGTACTTTGCTGCATCAATGCCTATTTTCTGGTTAGTCCACTGCACAATTTCGCTGATGAGATCATCCACAAAGAGCAAAGAGAAACAATTCTCTGGGATGTCGGCTTGCGAAGCTTGTGTTGTGGGGCGAGAACGTTAACCCTGCAATATATTTCTTGCAGGAGTACATCCTGGTGGTGCTGAATATGGCTCTAGTACTCCACATAAAGATTTTTTAGTTTTAATGGTAGCTGTGTTGAAGTTTACAACCAGTTAATCAGGATTGGTTGCAGGTAAACGGCATCGTCGTTTACAAGGAGTTGCAGGGGCAACAGCAGTTGGAGCAGCAGGGCCAGTAACAGGGGCAGTAGCAGGCAAAGCAGCAAGGCCTGCCACAGGCAAGGCAGGGCTACAACGTACTACTTTCCTGCTTTTCTTTCTTGGTGGTCCATCATCGAAGTCACTCTTGTCACTGCTGTCACTGTCATTCGGTTGTAGCACATATTCAGCATCAATGTTACTATCCTAAAAACTTTCACACTCCACATTGTCAGCTTTTTCATCAACACTGTGCAATAAAATATTGTTTATTTCACTCTGTGCAATTGATTTCTTACGCAAAGCCATGTTCAATAAACTTGTAATCTGAAAGGGTAAAAAATATTTGTAAGTAACACTGTTTACGCTGATCACTAAAATAGTACGTAAACACTAACCCTGGGTAGGTACCACCCGACGTGCAAAACATCCTGTATCACCAAACAGGGATATGCCGTACCCAAACGTTGGCCTACAACACCGGGGAGGAGAGAAAGCAAGACGACGTGACCTCCTCATACACTGTCGAGCGGGCAACTGCAGGTACTAAGCACGTGGGCACCCTCGCAGCACGGGAACCATACACATTGACAATGACGTCGTTGCTCTGGGTACCTCCTACCCATGGTTAGCGTTCTAGGGTTAAGCCACCAAAAAATAAAAATTGGCGAAAAGATGATTGTAAAAAAACTGTTTTAAAAAAAGTTAGTTCAAGTTAGTATAAATGCTTAGAATAAATAAAACCTACTCAGTTTCAATCTAGTTGGAAAAAACTATAACTATTTGCTCTTCAGGAGCAATGTAGTTGTAACAGACTTCATATCAACCAATTCCTTGCTGAGCACCTGGTAAGGGTTCTTCCTTGAGCAAAACTGCTTCTAGAACTGGTCAGTTGTGAGTTGCTGCATTTGAGGCTCTTTAGACCTGCTTGTTGTACTTACTTTTAGGGTGCTCTTGATATCGATGCAACAATCATCTAAATATACTTGTTAAAATGAAATAGACGTACCTGCCTGTATGGCCGATATAACTACCACCCGCCTTTTATCACTGTTCTGGTAAAATGCTCTGTTGAGGTAAGTGTGTTCAAGTTTTTCACCGCCTTTGTTACTTCAATATTTATAAAATAGAGGAAATGCAGATGAAGTGCGAGATCTATCCCCACTTTGGTGCCCGGAAAGGTCGACATACGACAGGGCACACCACTTCCAATAGAGCGAGCTTCGTTTTCAGTCCCTTGAACATAGAGAGTCATGTTTTTAACACCTCCTTGCAAACCGCCCACAAATGGCTTTCTCTCTATTATATGCAGTGACCCAACTTCTCTTAGAGATTTAGAAGGGGGGCTCATCCCACATATCTCCGTGGAAATAGGATTTCTTTTTGCTATCTCCCTTTGGATGGCACTCAAAGAGTTCCCCCCAACCTAAGAGCTGGCCCGACCTTTCTATTCACAGTGTCCTCTCCAATTAAGAAAGAGAAAAAGGCCTCTGCGCTAACGCCAGAATTTTGAAAGATTCAACGATTCTACCAATGGGAGTATAGTTGAAAGAGATTTTGGGTCCTAGCAAAATTACTGACCAGAAATTTGGAAAAATGAAAGTGACCGTACCAACGGTACTGGGATATTTCCATTTGGTCCAGGTACGCCAGTAACATATCATTTAATAATGTAGAATCAATGATGTCTGCCAAATCTCCCCTCCTAGAAAAAAATCACTACTAGGTTAAGGCCCGGGCAGAAACCATGATATCACGCGCTTGTGGTAGTGGGTGGAGTATTGAGATCAACACCCCCATTGTGATCGATGATAATGCTTAGAGACAACCAGCTCCAAGAATGACCCCACTCTTGTGTACCGCCCAATCAGCAGCAATGTTTCATCAAAGGTAAAGAAAAAGAAAAAGATAGTATTTTCCTCTTCCTTGGGGGCTTCTGGTGAAAGTTTGTTCATTGGTAGTTCATATGCACCATGGCGATTTGCTCTCGGGGACTGAAAACCCGACTTTCTCACCTCGAAAAAAAAATTAATTTTACCATCTTTTCTGGACGCCTCTAGCAAAGGCTCAATTGCAATAGGACGCCGCTTATTGAGAGTGTACTGGGTGTCTTCAGGGAAATTAATGCCCAAGAAACTGGAAGAGACCACCCCCATTGGCACTTTAAATATTGTCCCACTAAAAGGAAATAGAACAAAAGTAGCGTTGCCTGTCTTACTTTTAAAGGAAGCTAGATGGACACATTTAGTGATCCTCCAATCCAATGGAAGAGGTCGTTTGAAAAAAAGCATCCTACCATCAAAAAGTCGAGGCAGGAGAATGAAAAGGCACTCATACCCAGCCGAATCTTCTTTACTAAATAATCAAAGGCGACAGCAACACTGATCCATTTCGTGAGCAATAATATTCGGAGAATCCGGTGGCCATAATTATGAGGAACTCTTCCTCAAAGATGTTTCCGACACTTCACACAATACTAATTCTAAGAGTAGATTTCCAAACTGGTATTGGAGTGGACAAAGAAATTATTGTGAATGACTAGAACAGCTCAGTTTGTGACCGGAAGAAATGCTTGAATGAATCTTTTCTCTCCACCCTATCGGGGAATAAAGCTTTTGAGACCCCAACATAGAGATATAAATGGTGAGTAGGGGGATGCGCAATTTATACTCAATGTAATGTCTCTGGTCATTATTTGGCACTCGTAAGCACCATTTATGCAGTAACACTAAAATTGCATCATAACCAAGACATACAACAGTATTAAATTAATTTAAATGGATATGAGATATTTGACATAATATAAGATATTTAAACTTAAACTAAACCCGTTCAATAGCACTCAGGTGTATTTTAGTATAAACCTTAACGTTATTTCGAAACGTTATGACGACCTGACCAAGCAACTTCAGTTATATTTATCTAAAATTATTTAATATATGACGAATAAAATCCATAAACTTGAGGTTTCTGTTAGACAAATTTTTTTCAATATAGGGTGAAAAAGAAAAAACTGCGAAAATCGTTTGCGGGCACTTGATTAGACTTTTGGTCAAGATGTGCAGTGCGTAAACAAAGTTGTGTTAATTTTGTTGCTAAGGGTAGAATGGATGGATGACCTTCACCACTTACGATTATTTCGTTTTAATGCTACGAATGCCCATTAATAAAAGTTTTAATTTTTTCTCAAACATTTTGAGTTGGGCAAGAAGATATATAAACTAGATGACCTCCGCATTCAGAATACTTTTAATTTTAAATGAACTCCTGTATTCGAAAGAGAATTGCTTATAATCACTTCATCTCTCAGTAAAATAGTGACCAATAGCGACTATATTGTATCTGCAATGAAATTGAAATCAGAAAACTTGTTCCCATTTTAACTCGGTATTAATTTCCAGGTTTTAATAGAAATAAAGATTACATACACATATAGAACAAGTTAAATAGCAATGCAATTAAATATTTACGGTTCACTGCTAAGATGATTGACACTATCAATTAAGTATGGACCGAGGGATAATTAATTAATTAATGATCTTACAATTATGTAGGTCCTCGAGCAGAGGGGATCCTTGAGGTTCTACGCGTTAAAGGTGGGAGCAGCGTGACGAAGCAGGGGTTAAATCTCTTTTTCCTTGATGTGCGGCGACTAGGACCAGAAAGGTAAGTTCGAATTTGAACTTTTGGGCGTCTCACGAGACGCTCAATCCAACTTTAGGAAATTGAAGATGGAAGCCTCTTATCCTTAAGAGACAAACGGAGGATGCTTCGAGAGTGGCTTTTCAGATCCTTAAAATTCGAAGACATGGTGAGAAAAGTTGAAGCGCGGCTAAAACTATTTCAACGAACAACACTGAGTGACGACTTACTCTTCCTTGGCTCTTCGACAATCACTCAATTCTTCTGTGGCCGAGAATGTAGTTGATTCTCTCTCGACTAACGAAGACGTTAACTACTAATATACTGGACGGCGACTTCAGACACAATATGCCTGTGAACTCCGAAAGTATCGAATATATACTCCAAAATTATCTAGACGGGGAGAGAGATTCATCGCCAACAGATTTCTTTAATTGCCTTGGGTCACGATAAGGGTCCATAGCGTAAAGTCGAGATGCCCCTTAATGGTCTTTCCATAGTTCTAATTTTTGCAGTATATAGGGCAGATAAATGCAGCGCTGTGAAAGAGACGTGAGACCGACTAAATTCATCTGCAACAATGGCGTTTCGCCCTCGCGCGATTTGCTTGGAACAGACGGTGAACGGCGAACTGGGGAAGTCCGGGAGGGGGGAGATTACGGAAAACCATATTCTTCTACATACCCTATACGTATTTACACTGCCATAAACGACATAAACTCTTTATATAGATAGAATTGAAGTTGAAAACTTGCATTACCCCCCGGATCCGCAAATCTTCATATAATCGAGTATTTGTGATATCATTTCAAATAGCATTTGTGTAACCAATTTCCTGCACCAGGGTTTATCAGAGAGTTGTAGGTAATTTTACTCAAGGAATAGATTAAACGTTCTTTAGAGAGTGTCCGAGAGCTGTATGAATTAATTTCTACCCATATGAAGGATGTTATCAATTATAAATAAAGTCACTTTTAGCTAAGCCTCGTTATTGCTTTTATTATGAAAAATGCACATATCATCTCTAAATTGGAAAAAAGGAATTATTTTGAATTAATGGCAGTGTTATTGGGGGAAATTTGTTAGTGCTTCAGTTCTCATAAAAGAGAAGCAGCCATAAACAATAGAGAGCTGACGGATGCTTCACCATGGGTACGACCCAGGACTCGTGAAAGCGCTCTTCTTTTCTACTCTTAACGAGGTATATTACAGAAGTTCTAAACAATCGTATGGTAGCTTTATCATAAAATATCACTTTGCCTCACTCTGCAAAATACCATTTTATATTTTCCATACAAAAGTGCAGCCTATCAGTAAGGTTCTTCATAGTGATATGAGGCTTCTTCCTAGCCCTTCTCGATACGAGACATTTGTTGAAACGTTCCAACTTTCTGTGCGCGCTTAAGTTTAAACACCGCATTTTTTCCAATAGTAGGCAAGATTGGCACTTGAGCCTCCCGATACTTGAACAGAGACTTTATCAGGAGGTGATCATGGCGTTCATATGAAGTTCTTGGGTGTCCATATGACTTCTTCTCATGTGTGTAACGGCACCACTTTTTAAATTCATTAACAATCCTAAATATTTGCTCTTGTGTTGCAATACCCTTAGTAACCATCTACTCGCAGTTCACGAACACTTTGGTGCTGAGCAACGTTGTACTCTTTCTTTTCTTTGTAAAGAACCATTTCGGAAAATGAACAAAATTCAATTATTTATTTTTCCTAAAAGATATTACGAAATAAATTATAATTACAAAACATCATACATTTACCCCAAATTTGTTTTCATTAGACCCTTGTAATAGAATAAAAATTGCTCTCGGGCTTGAAACTCACCTCCTACAGGAACAGGAAAAGAGCGCGTTTTTTATTCAGTGATGGGATAGTGTTTTTTTTTATTATTTATGAAATGCTGACTATTTAATAAACCTATAATAATATAAACATTAGAATAATTAGACTTACTAGGCAAACTTTTAAAAACAATTTTATAAAAATATATATATTACTCACAAAACTTTCAGCCATGACTATATGTTATATGAAATTCCTGTTAAGGAAAAGTTGAATAATTAATGATATCGAACAAAAGTACAAAATTACATTTACTTCTTATCTTTTAATTTTATCGTTTTCATCTTTCTAAAACGATTGTGATCAACTCTTCCCCCCTCACCTCCATTTTAGCCTACCATCTTTGAAATTCTTTGAAATTCTTATATGGTTTCCTAAAAATATCTTAAATTACTAATTATTAGAAAGATATGGTGAAAGAGGTGGACTAAGAGGGGTAAGATGGTTAGGGAAAATATGGAGGAATAGGGAAGGAATGAATGGGGAGAGGTGAGAAGATGGGGAAGGAGTAAGAGTACATGAGGGGATTAGTGTAGATAAAGAGGGAAATAATAGGGTAGGGTAACAGTGGAGGTGAGGAGGGAAGAGGCAAACAGCCCGAAGAGCTGCTACTCAGCGCAAGCACTCATCTTCTAAGGGAGTTGATAAACTGTGGCATATATATATATATATATATATATATATATATATATATATATATATAATATAACATTTGTTTGAAATTCTTATATTTATATCGTGCCACAAACATATCTATACTCGCTGATTATTATTACAGGGCTACCCAAAAAAACATGGCCTGCACACACTTTTTGTGATAAATCCTTCATTCATTCACTCACTAACTACCTATATTTTGCAGGACATGACAAAAACAACGCTTGTGAACACAACTCCATCTGAATGGGAGCTTCAGCTAGGAATATACTACGTCAAACATTATTAGAAGACATGCTCGTTCAAGAAAGTGTAGGAGATTTTTGTGCATCAGTTCGAATGTAAAAAGCCCCTTCCAACAGCAGAATTCAGGATTGGGTGGACCACTTCAAGAAATATGGGACAGTGGAGAACTTTAATCCAGTCAGTGACAACCGTCCAAGCCATTAAGGACGCCTCGGGAAGCGTACAGCTGAGCTAGTCGAGAGCGTAAGAGAGTTAGTTCACCAGAATTCAAAATGGTCTGTGCGCAAGCGAAGTCAGTCCCTCGCTATGCTATATCCCGTGAAACTTGCATGAGAGTGCTAGTAATGGATGTAAACGCCTACCCATACAGAATCTAGAAGAATGAGACCCTTACATACTCATACAAGGAGCAAAGAAAGGCAATGGCAGTCATGATACTGGAGAAGATTCAGGAGACCCAAACTTTCCTTAACCTCCTTTAGATCTCTGATGCAGCTCAGTTCCTTCTTGAAGGAAGGGTAAACTCGAAGACAAATGTTTTCTTGGGACCTCCAGACCAAATGAAGTAGCTACCAAGCCACTACACTCCCCTTAGTGCACGGTATGGACTATAATCTTTGCCAGAGGAATCATTGGACCATTCTTCTTCGAGGATTCTGGCACGACAGTGACAATTACAAAGGAGCGATATGTTGAAATCCTCAAAACCTTCAAGAGGAAGCTGCAGACCGTGTTTCCGTCGCTTATGGGGAAGCATTGGTTCCAGCAAGATGGAGCAAGCTCTCACACCTCAAACCTGTCCCAAGATTGGTTGAAAGAGAACTTTGGTGGTTGTGGGATCAGTCTCAAGACTGATTTTGAGTGGTCACTTCACAACCCAGAGGTTAGCCCCCTAAATTTGTTTTCTGGGGTTTCCTTAAAAACAGAGCGTACGCAGGGAGACCCAGGACCATCACGGAACTCAAGGAAGCCCTTAAGGAGATCAGAGCCAATAATCGGTCGGTTGGTAAGGATGCGATGGGCAACTTTGTGCTGCGCCTCAAGAAATGCACAGAGCTGAATGGAGGTCATCTCAAACACGTGCTCTAGAATAAAAAAGAAAAGTCTCATGTTTTGATATTATGTTTATAAACACAATAGACCAGTTATCACCAAAGTTTCATTAAATCTTTGCAGAAAATTAAGAAATGAACCTGTATTTTTAGATTTATGACAGATTCAAGAGAGGTGCGCACTCTTCCTATCATATTATATAAATAAAATGAGTAAATGTTTCACCGCACATGCTCTCCAGTTAACGCTAACTTGTGACTGACCTTTAGTTATGAGCAAACAACGTTGTAACCACAGAAACAGATCCAATGTCTTATCTACTCTTCTATAAATCTATATTTTTAGAAGGGGATATTTTTATTAATTTCATTCTCTTGAATTTGATGTCCTTTAATAGGGGGGAGAGGGGTAGAGATTGAGGAAGGGAGTTGGAGTTATTATTAAATTGGCTTAAGATCTGGAGGAAGGGAGACGGGGAAACGGGAGGATAGAATTTTTCTCTTGATTTAGATATACTTTTATTACAGCCAGCGTGGGAGAGGGAGATGGAGAGAAGATGGGGGACACGGAAAAAGGGGATAGAGGGAAAGGGGGGAAAGGGAGAGAGGAGGGGAGCCGTTGGAGGAGATGTGACAGGGATATATGGAGTGGGAGAAGGAGAGTTGGGGACAGGAAAAAGGGAGAGGGGTGAGAGGGGAAGTGGGGAGAAGGAGATGCAAACCGGTTAGAGGGAGAGGTTCGGAGAGATAGACAGAGTGGGAGAGAGAGAGAGGGGGGAGAGGGAGTTCGGGGAGAGGGGGGATAGGCTGTGGGTGTAAAGGGAGCGGAAAAAATAACGTGGGGGAGAGGTAGTATGAGAGGGACTGGTGAAAAGGAGGTGGATAGTGGAAAGGGGGGAGAGGGAGGCAAAGGGGGGAGGGAAGAGGCAAAGAATGAACTTGAAGTTCATACCACATTACTCTTCCACTTTATTTTTCTGTGCAGGTTGCCAGGTGCAGGTTGTCATTTACCCTTTTTATTTGTTTTCCCTTTTATCCATGTGAATTAAAATCTGACTGAGCCACTTAAGAATTACCGCTAATTTGAGAAGTATTTCATAGGCAACCAACTACAATTTTTCATGGTGTCTCTCTAGAGTGTCATGTTTAGTTCCTTTAGGAGGATGAACGTACCTCCTCTTGAAAAAAATTACTTTATTTTAATTTACATTTTCTATCTCATTTGATTTTACTCCTTTTTTTAAAATTAATTGCTACATACTCGTAATTGACCATCATTCCAAAATTTGATACGTTGGTTTAAATATTATATTTCTGTTTTGATAGTTAGCTTTAATTTCGTAGAGTCGTTTTGCAGTTACTGTATATCAGGTGTTATTCTCCTGTACATATGTTGGTACATATGTTCCAAACTTCTTGTCTTAAAAAACGTTTAGTAAGTTTGTCAAGAATATGGGAAGGAAAAAAAATTAAATTGACTAAACTTCCTAAGGTAAAAAGGTACTTTGTGGAACATAGTCCAGTCTCAGCATATTTTGTACGCACGGAAAAGTCCACAAGAAATGGAAGAATAGCTAAATTTAAGGAAAGTAAAACGAAGAAATTAGTGCCAAGTACTGTGGTGTTAGGTTTGCGGTCTACAGAGGTGAGGTGTATAAATTATTACACTGGGGAACAATGTATTTGTTGAAATGACAGAAGTACATTTTCCTACCTAATTTGATAATACTGAATTCAAATCCGAAATTAGATTCTCTCTAAATGCTAAGGATATTTCGTAATAACAATAACTAATATTATACAATAATTTTCATTTTATCACGCCTATTATCATGCCCTGAAGTAATTTGGAATCATCCTTTTGCGTTATTTATAGTAAAGCAGGTTTTTTGCACAAATATTTTATTGCATATGAGAAGAAACTTGAATTACACATTAGGATAACAAATACTTTAATCAAATAGATGCTAATTTATTAATGACCGTACATCAGGCTAGAGGACCACTTCTTGATTTCAATCGGGCAAAAATTTTCATTTGTGATTCTTTTTCTTGTAAGTCTGCTTTGGCTGATCTCTTCTACGTCCAGCAGTAATCCGCCATCATGTGTTCCTGCCCAGTCACCTTGTTAGTGCTCTCCCATCGTCATCAAATACTGATGGAAGCGTTGCCTTGTTCGTCGCTCACGGCTCCCAGATTCTCTGGGAATCGGTCGACGTGACTATTTAGGAAATGCAGCACACCTTGAAGTTGCATCCCAGATCACGATATGTTAAAAACATGTTAGTAACCAGATCCTCGTAGTTATGTGCTTTTTTGTTTCTCAAGAAGTTACGAACAATGGCAGAAAATGAGAGCCAGGCTGCCTGCTCTTTTTCATTTATTGTATTCACGAATCTAGAAGAACTCAGAAAGCTTCGGATTTGGGGACCATCAGATACTCCTGCTTTTATTTTTTCGTATGACAAAGCAGGAAACGCCGATACTATGTACTGAAAACAATCATTGTCAGTGCTTAACGCCTTGACATACTGCTTCATCACCCCCAGTTTGAGATGGAGTGGAGGGAAAACGATCTTCTCCCGACTTACGATTAGCTCATTAACAAAGTTTGGCATTCCTGCTTCCAAAGTTTCCCGAACTGGCCAATTATTTTGGGCCCATTGTTTGTCACGGGCTCGAATGTCCCACATACAGATATGGCAGGGCAACTTTGTATATCCCTTCTGGTGGCCAAGGAGGAAGTTGTACATCTTAAGGTCTACACATATGATCCAGTTGTCTTCATGGTACTTGGGTAAATCCATGACCATTCTTATGTCATTGTGAGTTTTTCGCAGATGGACAGAGTGACCAAGAGGAATTGAACCAAAGTCATTGCCATTATAAAAAAAGATACACTTGAGGCTACAATTGAAGCTATATAAAACAGTCTCTACTCAGCAGGGCTATAGGTGCCAAGTCCGAACTCGGTAGGCAGACCAGGAACATCGTCGCAGATTACAAACTGTTTGTCCTCAGAGAAATACTTAACAGTGTACGATCATTTGTTCGCTAATGTGATACCCGTACCCACCTGTCAAGCATATGTCTTCCACTCAACCTGGAGGTTAGAAATTATGCAGCTTTCTTGGATAGCTCCAAATCATGTATAAAGGCATTCAAATCCTCTTGATTGAAACGGTAAGGAGCTCATAACTGTTCAGCATCTGATGAAGAATCTGCAGACTCTCAATCCATTCCGTGGACGTCCATATCAGGTACATCATTTTCATCCTCAGATGGGACATATCCACTGAAAATTGGAACTGGTAAAGACTCATAATGAGGTACTGGCTGGATCGCCAGGGGAATATTGGGGTAGTCGATCTTGTGCCTATTTTTCTTGCCAATCCCTTTAGTATTCACCAGACAGAAATAACAGTCTGATACATGATCCTTTGGCTCTCAACACACGATTGGGATTCAGAAAGGAATACTATTTCTCTTTCCTTTCGTCCACTCACGAAGATGTTCTACACAACTATGGCAAACAGCATGTGGGGCCCACTTATTATCTTGATCGTCAAGAGGAACATCAAAATATGCCATACAAGTGCAGATCACAAAGTTTAATATATTGCGCCTTTGAAAAACTTGCATGTAACAGCCACATATGTAGCAGAAGGTGTCTGGATCATTAACACAATTTCCTCTTGACGAAGCCATCACTCTAACATGAGACCTGAAAAAAGAAACAATAATGTCAATATTTTGTACAATAAAACTTATTACTACTATGTACTGTTAAGTATTTGCTTTCTACAAGCACCCTCTCTTTCCATCTGGAGAACAGTTTTCGGGGAAACGAGAAAATAGAAATTACAGAATGACTATAGCATGTTGGTGAATATGGATTATATATTTGAATTAAACGAATTAAAATTGGCAGATAAATCTAAGTAACCAGAAAATGTGATTAGAATTGCTCCCCTCTGTTATTAATATGGGTAACGTGTACGTCCAGAAATTAAAATTCATTATTGGATTCATTTTCAAAAGTGAAATTTATGTTCGGATGTTTATTGCTTAAATAATTATGGAATTGAAGGATAGGCTCTTTTTCTCTAAAGAGGAAAAAACCATCGTCAACATACCGTTTATAAATGACGGGTGTAAATGATTTTGGGCAGTTTTCCATCCAGCATTTTTTATGATGGCATAATAAAGCGTTCGCAAAGGTAAGGCCTAAATGAGACTCCATAGCCATGCCATCTATTTGTTTATACAAGGTGTTGTTTAAAAGAAAGATGGTATCTATTTCCGAAAGTTTGAGTAAATCTAAGAACTGCTTTCTGTCTAATCCTCCAAATTTATTCTGATTAGAAAAAAGAGCATTAACAATAAGCTCACATGTTTCAATAACTGGTACATTGGTAAACAATGATTTAACTTTAAATCTTTGAATTTAAAACTGAGGTAAGTGAGAAGAGCTAGCATTAATAAGGTCAGCGAATTCAACGGAAGAAGAAAAAGGAAATTACCTAAATTATATGTGGTTGTGCGAATAGCTGATAAGATTGGTTTAATTGGTAATCCAGGCTTATGTGTTTGAGGGAGACGACAAAGGATACCTGAAAGATAAAGTTAATATATTCTTGTGAAAACTTAAACAAATTCAATTATTAGAGTACGCGTATAATAATCTTCATGCCTCTACCTCAGTCCAGGTATTCTCGGTCAGCGCTAAATAACGGCAAGATACAAAACAAATAAGGTTTTAAATTGCAACCAAGGCTTAAATTTATGTACTAGAGGAAATTACGTTTAAAGTTACACAAGCGTTATTAAATTTTGTGATGATTGATAGGAAACTTAAAAGACTAGTTGTTTCTAATTGTGTAATTTTGCTAACTGCGTGTTATTTCTCTTCTAAAAGGAAAGAAAATTGGAAAGATTATAAAACTTGTCTAAATATTGGTGCACGATATTATTTTTTCAAATATTTTTGAAGCCGTAAATCTAAAACGGCTTCAAAAATATTTGAAAAAGGAGACACCAGAATTAGCTCGTGAATACCAGCCACCAAAATTTAGAGCAGTTTTATAATCTTTCCAACTTTCTTTCCTTTTAGAAGGGAATACACCTATTTAGCAAAATTACACAAGTATAGTCTAGTCTCGTGTCAACCATCACAAAAATGTAATAACAGGCACAAAAAAAGGAATATTACAGGATTAAGTATTAAAAATAAATTAAAGAAAAAAATCCAAGAAACAATGTACTAATGACCAAGTCAAATAACATTATGGCATCCGGAAAAGCTAGGTTTGCATAAATATTTCCAAAATATCTGGAAAGCAAAATAAAAGTACAAGCTTTTCATAAGTTTTTTAAAATATCTAAAATTAAGATGCTATTAAAATGTATGAAATCCTGCAATCACTTTGCGGTATGTTACAATGAAATGGCCTCATATAACACATATGTGTTAATTAATTTGATATTCCATTTCAATAGGGTCTAAAAATCACATTGGATTACAAATGAAATCTTTGTAATTCCGATCTTATAACTAAATCTATTAGACTTTTTGTAACGTGGTCAATATTTATCAGCTGAAATAGGTTTTTATGATAAAAAAATGGATGTCTAAAAACAATATATTAATTAAATGTTAGTCAAATTGATAAGTGTATATTGAATAGTAGACTGATAAAGGTTAGTACATGTATATTGGATATTATGTCATCATTTTTCAGAATTCAGAGCATGAACGTTCGTTTGCTAGATCTCGTAAAATGCTCAGCGGTCGGGATATAACTAGTTAGATTTCAACATGATTGTATCGTAAGCATCTAATACCTTTTCTCCCTCTTTTTCATGTCCAAATGTAATCTCTCCACATGTTCGTCACTCATTGATCGCAAAGTCTCAGGAAACCAATACATATGTGAGAATCTGGAAGGCCCATGTTGCATCTGAGGTTTCTGAAAGCAGTCAGCATATTAACGACAAATTCTGTGTAGTTTTGGCCTTTTTGCTACCAAGAATGTTCTTCACAAGCAGAATAAAAGCCGTCTACGTTACAGTGATTTTTCGTTCATTGAGTTTTAAAACTCAATGTTTCCACCTTTTAACTTCTTCATATCCAATCCTGGAAAAGCGTGGCACAAGTAATTGAAGCAGTCAAGATCATTGTCCAGAGATTTAGTGAACTGTTTGATCAAACCGAGCTAGATGTTCATCGATGGGAAGATTATCCTGTCTATATTTAGTAGATGGCTATTTATGATGTTGCTTGCTCTTAGGGCTCCACTTCCTTTAGTACAGGTCATACGTTCTTTTTGTAAAGCTGAGCTTGTTTCCTACTATCCCACATGCACAGAAAGCACGGGTGCTTGTTGAACCTGGGTTGTTGTCCAAACAAAATGTTCCCTATCTTTATGTCAAAACAAATCAACTAATCATGTTAATCACAACGAATTTTCTCCAGCATATACTTGACCCTTATATGATTCTCCATCATTATAGTCGAGCGAGGGGTACAGAGGCAAAGTGGTGGTCGTTGTGCGGTAGAATACATTTCAGCGATCGAGGAGCAGTCTCCATTTTTCGGGTTCGTACTGTGGCACTCCAAGCTTGTGAAGAAACTGCGCATTATATCTATAATACACCAATTCCTTCTTTTCAGAGAAAATTGGAAGTAATCTTGAGGTCTGTTCGGTAGAAGGTGATACGGGCATTTACAAAGAGAAGATATTTTTATTCGATCTTGATGCCAACAGTTCAGACATAGGACATTTAAAAGCTGTGATCGCGACCTCGATCATTAAGCTTCTTTGGGAAAAAAGATGTTGAGCATCATCATCAAAAAGCCTTTCTTCTCCTTCATTTTCTTCAAAACTAGAGGATAATTCGTAACTAAATTCAAGAAGCTCTCCAAAGACTTTCATCACAATGAGTTACAACACGATGTCGTGATTAAAGATTGTGATAGAACGGTCTGAGGCCGCTAAAATTCAACCGCTATCACATGGTGTTTAGAAACACGTTGCTACCCACGTGCATCTTCGCGTCAAAACAGGACGCCTTATCGCCACCTGAGTCAATATTTAACCAAGGAGTTTCACACCCCCCCCCCCTGTTTCGCTTAAAGCGTCGATCTCGCCAGATTGAGTAGGCTTATACGCAGATAGGGTATGTTCCAAGGCACGGCTGGGGCAGTCCCTCGAGGCCCCCACTCATTTGTCCCCTACGCCAAGGGGAAGGCTCCGACTATTAATATGGAAACTGTCATAATTAGATCAGATCAGATCCAGATTATCTTCGTGAGACATCATGCCAATACGGTCTCACCTTATGCACCAGGGGCCCTCTACCTCGAGATCCACTATTTTTGTCCAAAAGAGGACAATATCCCTTGAGTGCCAAGGTTCGAGCCTTCAAGACGCCATGTTCACAAGGCCCCCCTTGTTGTTCAAAAAGTGAACAACGTTGGAACAGCCATTGTTCTTTGAGCCCTTTGACAAGAGACGGTTCACACCCTCCCCCCCTGTTGTTCAGAAAGAGAACAACGTTAGAACAGCCATTGTTCTTTGAGCCCGTTGACAAGAAACGGTTCTCACCCTCCCCCCTTGTTGTTCAGAAAAAAAATAACGTTAAAACAGCAATTGTTCTTTTAAACCTGTTGACAAGAGATGGTTCTCACCCTCCCCTCTGTTGTTCAGAAAGAGAACCACGTTAGAACAGACATTGTTCTTTAAGCCCGTTGACAAGAAACGGTTCTCACCCTCCCCCCCTGTTGTTCAGAAAGAGAACAACGTTACAACAGCCATTGTTCTTCAAGCACGTTCGTCAAGAAACGGTTGGCATTCCCAAGACGTCACGTCAGGATAATTTAATCCCTCCTGTTTCGGCTAAAACTCGCTAGCGGACCGAGGATTCATTCGCTTCGCCTTCCTCTGCACAACAACTTGTAATTACGTATCTAATTGAGTATCTAACCT
Organism: Ceratothoa steindachneri; assembly: GCA_963969495.1. Taxonomy (NCBI): domain Eukaryota; kingdom Metazoa; phylum Arthropoda; class Malacostraca; order Isopoda; family Cymothoidae; genus Ceratothoa; species Ceratothoa steindachneri. Next base: position 186,049,786 of record OZ018326.1, on the reverse strand, counting down.
TTCGTCAACCCTACCCTGTGCTTTAAATGGTTTAGCGATCCACCCCATCCCTTTAATTTTTATTTGTTTACCTTTTTAAATCTCTCCCAAATCTTAATCCTCGGATTAGCCAGATATTCCCGCAACCCTTTTCATTCTATGTTTATGTAAAGATCTTCCGTTTTGTGTGTTGTTGACAGTTTAATTAATAAAACTCTATTTTATTAATGATAGCCATATTATTATTCTTGAGCTCAGTTCATCTTCTTAAGCATATTGAAGATAAATAACATCGGTCAACCAGATAACCACGCACTCAAAATATAAGAATAGTTCCCTCAACGAATAGTTATATATGGTATATCGTTGAGAGTCTATTTTACGACACATATATATATATATATATATATATATATTATTTAAATTTAGTGTCTGGTGTGGAGTTTAACGCTATATCTTTTCAAATACTGGTCTCAGTCGAGTAAAGCATAGTCTTATATGTTATAAGAATAGAGTATAGTAGTTCCCTTTTGTTAACGATTGCTATCCCCGTTTTTGAAAGTTAAGAAGCTGGAGTAGCTCAAGGAACTGTTATAATAATTTATTTGTGTTTTTTTGTGGGGGATTTTAGTCATTGGTTATCTAGGTTGAGAAACCAATTACGGATAGGTCAGTGCCCATATTTAGGTAGGCTACTTCTCTAGAAGGCATAATTCTTATTGCAAGGAATTTAGTTGGTTGACTATTGCGCCCCCAAGTGCAAGTATGACTCAGTTCGAAATCTTCAAAGCACAAGGAGAATCCTTGGGATTTTCCGGAAGAGAATTGATTGAGTACGTTCAAGAGGAGCAACGAGAAGAAAGAGAAAGAGAAATCCAACAAGAAGAAAGAGAAAGAGAAATCCAACGAGAAGAAAGAGAAAGAGAAATCCAACGAGAAGAAAGAGAGGAACGGAAAAGACAAGCTGAGTTTCACTATCAGATTGAAATGGCTCGTGTAGAAGCTAAAATACAATCAGCCAGTTCACGTTCAGAAGCCTCGCCCAATCTTCCACTTAAGCTCACCAATTTCAGGGATGAAGAGGATTTCGGAGCATTTTTAGCCCACTTCGAAAAGATCCTCGAAATCAATAACCTGGATCTGGAGGCTGAAGGTGTAGCAAGATTAATTCCCTTGTTAAATTGTAAATTGCGCGACATTTCATATCTTCACCATCTGAATGTACAATTAACTACTGCACCTTAAAAGCTGAGTTATTGGCCGCTCATAATATGACTCCCGATTTCTACCGCCAAGAATTTCGAGGAGGTCGTATTAAACCTGGCCAGACGTTTCGTCAATTCGGATACATTCTTCAGACGAATTTTAAATTCTGGTTAGAATCCTCCAAGGTTGATCCTAACTACGAGTCAACTGCGGGATCAATTTTTGGCCTCTCTCCCGACGGAGAACCACGCGTTCGTCAAGGATCGTCGGTGTCAGACCTTTAAAGAATGTAACAAAGAAGCGGATGTCTATGCCGCAAGCGATAGTTTATACCCCAAGGAGAATCGAACTTCTCACCCACCCCTCTACCAGGAAAGAAAGAAGGATTCGCGCCCCTTCCCAGGAAAGCCGACGAAGTTTCCGAGCCCCGTAAAACCCCAAAACTTCTTTTCCGAAAACCATCAACGGGACACCAAACCTCCCGTTAAGATTTCTTCTCCATCACTTTTCCCGAAGCGACCAATCATATGCATCACCTGCGGTGTAGAAAACCACATGAGCTGGAATTGCCCCCAAAATTCTAGGCTTAAAAGCGGACCAGCCCACTAAGTTCACCAGATTAATGCCGCCCTGGCTTTCCCGGTGGTACAGACCCAAGCAGCAACTTCTCCCCCCCGTCAGGCCACCAGGTAAATTTCAATTTTGACAAAAGTTCACCGGGAACTTTGAAATTTGAGGAGAGCAGCGTGAACGGCTGCCGTGTATCGACTGTCGTCAGGGACACAAGGTGCACGTGTTTTATCGTGTCCGACGAGCTCCTCCCCCCAGTGGACCCTAACCACGAAAAATTTGCCGGGGTACATGACTACCTTGGGCAGGCGAACCAATTTCCCGTCGTTAGATGTTACCTGCAGTGGCAGTATTATGATGGCTCTGCTGAAGTAATTTCAGCACCCATACAATTCTACTCCGTACTTATAGGACAGAGCCCTCAAGTAAGTTCCGACCCTGAGTCCCAGGCTGCCCTTCCTCGAGGCCGAGCTAAGAAAGAAGCCCAGGAGCCCCTCCCCCTCAGAACCCCGATACCGTCCGAATTCTCGGAGATCCTTAACCAGGACTTTAGGTCGGCACAAAAGGAGTGTGAAGCACTAACACCCTTATGCAATAAGGCCCAAAACAAAAACACGGAGACTGTCCGTGGACCCAAAGAAAAAAAGTACCCCCAACGCGCCCATGGAGAAACGTTCGTAGCACAGGACGAAACATCCGTGCTTGAAGAGGATTACCCGGTGGAGTCCCTTAATGTAATACAGACAGTGTGCATCCAACCTGATGCCGATTACCCTCTTCCTTCCCTACCAGGTGAGTCTTTTGAACCCTCTGACCTGGATATCGACGTGCAGCTGACACCACATCAAAAGAGTCAGCTACAAGAATTATTATGTCAGTTCGACGACGTTATTTCAGAGAAGCCTGGATGCGCTACTAGTTGAGAGCATCATATTAAATTAACAACCTTAGAACCCGTCCGTTCAAAACCCTATCCCATGCCGATTCATTTACGCAAAGCTTTTAACGCCGAAGTTGATAATTTAATTAGTTTAGACATAATAGAACCTTCCACCTTTAGTTATTGTTCCCCAATCGTCATAGTCAAGAAACCTGATGGCTCTTATCGTATGTGCATCGACTTCCTGAAGTTAAATTCGGTAACTGTGTTCGACGCCAAGCCCATCCCGTTGGTAAACCAAAACCTCCACCTTTTTTAAAACGCCAAGTTTATCTCAGAACTCGATTTGTGCAAAGCGTATTATCAAATTCCCCTCCGGGCCCGAAGTGAAAGCATATACCGCCTTTGCAACGGAGAAAGGCTTAATGCAATTTAATCGCCTTCCTTTTGACCTCGTGACCGCTTGTAGCAACTATAACCGTCTCATGAGAAGGTTGTTAGATGGACTTCCGAATGTATCCTTTTACTTCGATAACGTCTACGTCGCTACTCGTGAAGGGAGTCAACATTTAACCTCTCTATTAGCTCTCTTTGAGCGACTGCGTGAAAATGGCCTCACCATTGGCCCCAACAAATGCCATTTTGCCCACGAAACAATAAAATACTTTGGTTTCAAAATAGGACAAAGCCAGTTAGGTCCCCAAGAGGACAAGATTAAGGCAATCGCCGACATGCCCCTCGCGAATACTGAGAAGCAATTAAGATCATTCCTAGGATCAGCTTCTTACTATCGGCGATTTGTTTCGAATTTCGCTGTAATTTCGGCGCCCCTCAGCTCCCGTTTAAAAAAGAATTCCCCCGATCATCTACGTTGGAATGATGTCGCTGTTTCCCATTTTAATCAGCTCAAGAGTAAGCTCATTTCTGCCACCATTTTGAAGTTGCCCAACCCGAAAAAATCCTTTAGGATTCAGTCCGAGGCGAGCAACGAGTGCATTGGAGGTGTACTCCTTCAATATGAGGATAAGAGAACGAGTCATCTAGTTGCATATGCTAGTCGCCAATTATTACCATGCGAAAGGAGATATGCCACTATAGAGAAGGAAGCTCTAGCAATTATCTGCGTTATTGACAAATTTGAAATTTACTTGATAGGAAAAGAATTTCAAATAGGAACTTACCACCGCCCGTTAACCTATATTCGGAATGTACGACACTCCAACGGCCGAATTATGCCCTGGAGTTTACATTGGCAAGAGTACCAATTTAAGATAAATTATATAAAAGGTTCCGATAACCAGGTCGCTGACACACTCAGTAGGAATGCGTTACCAAATAGTGTAGATTAATTGTAATTCTTAGGATTAAGATCTCCATGTATGTATATACCGTCTTGTACGACTTAAATTAGATTCTCTTGTAATATAATTAGTTAATGTATATGTCTGAATTTTGTGACTCAATGTCTATTTTTTTTTCGTATGTGTATATACTTGTACCCATTAAATAACGTATAAATTATTTTGTCCCATATGTACTAATTTTATATTATTTAATTGTTCCATGTCTCTTTTATGGTTAAGTTTGGATTCAAGGTTAGTTTTCCCTATAATCAAAAGATCAAAATAATCATATGTATTAAGGTAATACTAGCTAGGTGCATGGAGGCACAGTCGTTGCAAGAAAGCGAGTCCTCCACAACGGAGCTCTATCGTTGTCCCTTCTCTCCTTTTTCTCGAAGTGACAACTTCCCCTGGAATGGAGGGGTGTGATACAACGGTCTGGGGCCGCTTAAATTCAACCGCTATCACATGTTGTTTAGAAACACGTTGCTACCCACGTGCATCTTCGCGTCGAAGCAGGGCGCCTTATCGCCACCTGAGTCTATTTAACCAAGGAGGTTCACCCCCTCCCCCCCACTTCACCATATGCGTCAATCTCGCCAGATTGAGTTAGGCTTATGGGCAGATAAGGTATGTTCCAAGGCACGGCTGGGGCAGTCCCTCGAAGCCCCTACTCCTCTGTCCCCTACGCCAAGGGGATGGCTCCAACTATTTATATGGAAACTGTCCCGATTAGATCAGATCAGATCCAGATTATCTTCGCGAGAAAAGCGCTGATCCGGTCTTACCTTGTGCATCAGGGGCCCTCTACCTCGAGATCCACTATTTTTGTCCAGAAAATGACAATATCCCTTGAGTGCCAAGGGTTGAGCCCTTAAGACGCCAAGTCCACAAGGCCCCCACTGTTGTTCAAAAAGAGAAAAACGTTAGAACAGCCATTGTTCTTTGAGCCCGTTGACAAGAGACGGTTCTCCCCCTCCCCCTCTGTTGTTCCGAAAAAGAACAACGTTAGAACAGCCATTGTTCTTTGAGCCCGTTGACAAGAAACGGTTCTTACCTTCCCCCCCTGTTTTTCAGAAAGAGAACAACGTTAGAACAGCCATTGTTCTTTGAGCCCGTTGACAGAGAGACGGTTCTCACCTTCCCTCCCTGTTGTTGAGAAAGAGAATAACGTTAGAACAGCCATTGTTCTTTGAACCCGTTGACAAGAAACGGTTCTTACCTTCCCCCCTGTTTTTCAGAAAGAGAACATTGTTAGAACAGCCACTGTTCTTCAAGCCTGTTCATCAAGAAACGGTTCTCATTCCCAAGACGTCACGTCAGAATAATTTAATCATCCCTCTTCGGCTGGAACTCGCCAGCGGACCGAAGATTCCTTCGCATCGCCTTCCTCTTCCCCCCTAACTTGTAATTACGTAAGCTGAGTATTACCTTTAAGTATCTAACCTTTCGTCAACCCTACCCTGTGCTTTAAATGGTTTAGCGATCCACCCCATCCCTTGAATTTTTATTTGTTTACCTTTTTAAATCTTTCCCAAATCTAAATCCTCAGATTAGCCAGATATTCCCACGACCCTTTCCATTCTCTGTTTATGTAAAGATCTTCCGTTTTCTGTGTTGTTAATAGTTTAATTAATAAAACTTTATTTTATTAATGATAGCCATATTATTATCCTTGAGCTCAGTTCCACTTCTTAAGCATATTGAAGATAAATAACTCCGTTCAACTAGATAACCACGCACTCGAAATATAAGAATAGTTCCCTTTAACAAATTGTTATATATGGTATATCGTCGAGAGTTTATTCTACGACAAAGATTAAGATACTTGTGGCCGCTCCGGTTCTTTCTCTTGATCTCAGTCAAATAAATAATCCAGAAGTAGCAGATAGTGACATGATTTGTCGGTTTACTCCAAACCATATAACTTACAAAGTTCAGTCAACGTTTCTTGCCCTTGGCGGAACGAAGCAGCCACTCGGTACATGTCTTGAATATTATGTGAAGCGACCAGGTTTCATCCTAGTCACCACGTTTTATACCAAAATAATCATAGTATTCATGCTTTATGAAACTACTGACTGGATTCCTATTAGAAATAAGGGTGTAATCACCACATATGTAAGATGATAAATATGACTAATTTTTGCAAGTTCTTCTGGTCGAATGCTTTCATTAACCTGCAAATGAAAATTTTTAGTTATTCTAAAGTTGATGCATGTAAACTCTTCAGAATTTGTTTCTTTGATAAATAAGAAAGATTTTTACATTATATAAATATAAGATAAACGTCCATGTAAAAAACGTAAATAAGTGTGGCGATAAATCAAAGTTTGAGTCAATTGAGCAAAACTTATGTTAATTTAGGATTCAACACGCTATCATTTTTCTTAATCAGATAAAATACTATGTCAATAAAAGTAGTGTTCGCCAGTGTTATATGATAAGCGTGAAAACCCGTGACTATACAGCGGAGGAAAGAAGTCTGATACCCACGCAGCACGAGCAAGGCCTCAGCCGTGGATTAATTGCTTAGATGTTTGGCGGATCATATTTTGGTGTGGCAGAAGTGTTGGAGAGGGTCCTCCCAATAGATGGGAACATTCACAATCAACTGGGTCTAGAAGAATCAGGGTCAGTAACAAAGTGCTAGCAGTTTTTTTCCTGTGATCCATAGATATTGGGAATAAACCGTAGTCCACCTGTAATCTGAATTGACATAGGGCGGCCAAGTTAATGCAGACTTTAGAAAAATCCTTCAGACTGTTTAGACAATGCCTGAATCTGACGTCATGTAAGCCTGCCAGCAGCCGCTGATCAAATTTCAGCATAAGCAAAGTTGGCAAGCTTGTGCACGCGCTCACCACAACTGGACTATGCGTCAGTTGGGAAGTGTTTTCGACTCATTGCAACGCTAAAGCATCGTGGCTGGTTTTTCATGATAGGGGGCTGTATTCCAAATCAATGATGGTTCAGTTCACAGTTTTGACAGTACTTTAAAATCACCGAAGTACAGAGTTGTTCTGAGAGAATACTCAGTGCTCTCAGCCCTAGAGCTTTCCATAAATGGATTGAATGTGATTTTCCAGTAAGAAAATGCCCCACATCACAAGTGTTCGTCCTCCATACTGTGGTTCCCGTAAAAATATCACGTAGATCTAATGGATACTTCTGTCTCCGGGTAGAAATCCACTGGAAAACATCTGGTAGGACCTGAAAGAGGCCATAAGACGTCTTCAGCTAGCCTCCAATGAGCAACTGAAGGCAGTCCTCATCGATTAGTGTGCTAGCATTCTTCCTTTGAGCTGTCCATCGTCTTGAAGAGCATGAGTCGTAGAATAAATATTCTCATCAATACAATGGTATTCTCGACACGCTACCGAGCTTCTTATATCAATATAGTGATTCTGTAATTTTTACAGAGCTTCATTAGCCTCTCACTTATATGTTGCAGATGGTACGTGTTTTGGCAAATTTTATATTTTGTTAGGAACATTTATTGTTTGTTGTATATATAACTTAATGCTATTTAGTCCTCCTGATTTCAATATTTTATTCATTTCGATCTACAAATAAAACATGACGGCCAGGGATTTATCTAATTTCAAAAAATGTCTTAGGTGTTAGAAAACTTTCACTACACCTGTAGTTAGCATTCAGATCAAAGAAAGAAAAAATAAATATATTGCTAACTAAATAAGAAGGATAGTTAGAAGAGTTTGGATGAATGATTAATTTTTAATATATTTTTAATGCTTTAAGAATCATTGTATTCAATTTACTCTTGGGGGTAATTCTACTTGAGGTGAAATCGTGTTTAAAGGATATTTGTTTCCAGCAAGGCTTTCTAAAACCCCACTTAGTCCCTATTTTTCCACAAATGCTATATATCTTACAGATCTTTAATTTCCAGCTAACTTTACCACTTTTCTTGTTAAAACCTTTAACAAGGCGTTTTGATATGGAAGACATCAGCATGTTTTAATTTGTAATTAAATACAAAATAGTAAATTTCACATTCTAAAGCTAGAAATTCGATACCAAATTTTATTTAGCCATTCAGAATGATGTCCATTGGTAAAGATTTGTATTAAGAAGAAAGAGTTAATCAAAAGATTCATTTAAATTTTAAAAAGAAAATGGATCGCTTGATTTCTAAAGATAACTGAATATTTAAAATACTAATGTAAAAACTCCTCAAACTTACAGCTTGTAAACGATTGATTTTCTTTATTCTTTTTTAAAAAAACTCCTGGATGAAGTCGTCAGGACAAAATTTACGGACAGCCTTTGATTCTTAGAAATTCTTTGATTAAAACAAAAACATTTGTGTAATTTTCGAAGTATAATATATATTTATTGTACTCAGATATGAAGGTTCAAACATTTTTGCCTTTAGGTATAATTTAGCCTTTGTTCTATTATTTAGCTATTGATAGATGTAGATAATAAGCAAGATAAATTAGGGTTTACCCGACTTGTTTTTCATTGCACTTTGAATAAATCTCAAAAAAATATATATGCTACCACTCGTAAAGATTAAAAAGATTATATTTAACATTCCTGATATATCCCCCTAAAAGATTATCGAGTTTTGAAGATACATATAAGTGATACGATTTTCAGACAGTTCCAGGATTTTTTGAGAGAAAAACTATAATTCTTAATTCTAAGCGAACAGAGTAAATAAATTTTAGGACTCTGCCCATATTTGCCACCAATTATTTTTCTCTAGAATGAATGTGTCAAATAAAACACGTCTTCCTTTGTCCTCATCGAGTTTTAGGTTTAATTGCCAAAGTTGCTGAAGGAAATTGGCTGTTTTTGCCTGTCCGAAGAGTTTACCTATTTGGACCATAATTCCTCTATTTTTTATTATACATACTTGTATATGTAGAAATACACATACGTATAGATATAATTTACAGACGTTTATGAAAATTAAATGAAATATTCTAAAATTTATATCCTAGGAGTAATTTGAGTGGTCCAAAAAGTCAGTAAATTTTCTTTCAACCCACAATTTGCGTCACTTTTTTAATGAATTACTTGTTGGACTTTTCTTAGAAGTCCAAAGTTTAAAATCTTCCACGTTCATTCCAATGATTTTTATGGAGTATTTCTTAGGAAAACAGAGAGGGCAAATATAAGTGAAATGAGTTTCTAAGTCAAACACAGAGAAGAATTATTATTGAATTTTACTCGAAAATTTTAGACCAATGAAGATATTTTTATAGACGACGATGTCCATTTCTCTTCAGCGACATAATAGAAAAGTTTTTAAGTCGTCATTTGAATAAAAGAATAATAATATCGAGTTTCAATCTGAGGCCAAGTTGACTCAGCGGGATATAAATCGCAGCGGATGGATACATTATTATCATTATTACATAATTATTTTAAATAATAATAATATATATAAATGAAAGAATGTATAATCTATAGAACAATGTACTCCAGAAAAATGAAAGAAAAGAAGCAGTAAAGAGATTGAAAACTTATTCAGTTAAAATATACCCCCACAAATCATGAGGCATTGACAAAAGGAAAAGAGAAGCTGAACTTGTAACAAATTCATTTCCTCCCGGTTGATAATTATTACTCTTGTGTCTCTTCTTCTTTAAAGCCGTAATTTGAATTTACGGGGAGTAGTATCAGCAACCCGTGCTATAAAGCGAATAAATGTGATTACAACTTTACATGAAATGGTGGAAACGATGAATCGAAAACATTCTCTTAAACAAAAGAATCGCATAATCACCTTTATTTGCTTTGCCTTGGCAAAGTACCCAACCAAGCCAACTTTCTGCGGCCTATTCTATCTACCTCTATCTTCGTGAAGCACAGTTTGATTGCACATAAATTTAAACAGAAAATGATAATAATTTTCCACATTTTTCTACGGAATCACGATTCCTCAAGCCAACATTTTTTTTTTGCTGACTATGATCTGATATTTACTTGCGACTAAATTGGGTACGCGGATTTTAAAAGTCGAGGTTAGTTTTTGTATCACGTTGTTTTTGTGCTCTAACATTCTGTGTTTATGCCCTACCAACCTTCGTAACTCAGACACATGAACACATCTCGGTTCACTTCAGTTTCCTATTTTCTGCATACAATTAAACTTTTTAATTATTATTTTTACGTATATAATTGGCTTACTTTACATGAAGAAGGGCCATACAAAATGATGGCGAGAATCTTTGATGTACAGTATTTAGTGACAACGGAATTTAATGTTTCAATTTTAGAAATTTTTTGTTCAGTCCGTTGAACCTCCAATAATTAGAAATAAAGAGACCACTCTAGTCAGTAAACAAAGGGTAATACTTGAGTTTATGGGCGCACCATAGCGGGCGCTATTGCTGGGGTACAATTAATGTGATCGGCTCTGCTATTTGCGCCAAAAGTTAAAACTTTTTAGTTCCTTTCGAAATATCCCCCCCTTTTTCCGGAACTGAAAAATCTCATAATAATACTAATTCGAAAGGCTAACATAAAATTTAAATGCAAAAGGCGATGGCTAAATGTCGGCGGCGCTATCGTCGTCGGGAATTACCTAATAAATAATCACTTCACGACAAAAGCTAAACCATCTCTACTTTCCATATTATAATCGAGCCGCGCTTCTTTTTGACACCTGTTGCTTAAAAAAAATTTAGTGACATAACTGTTGTGTTTGTATTAAATTAGCATTTGACAAAATCAAGTGTTGAAAACAACATCGCTCATTGGTGTCCCTTTTCATTGATGCCTATCTGAAGGCGTTCTTAGAAGTTGGATTCCACACTTTGCAGAATTTTTTTATCGATCTGGTCGACTTCCAAGCGAATAGGTTTTTCAAATACAGTCCATTATACGGCGATTATGCTCATTTACACGTGACTTGAAGTTTTCAAACAAAAATAAACAGACATAGACAAATTAGGCGATCGAGGGGGCCAAGGAGTGTCAGTAAGCCTGAAAATGAGGTGGTCATCGAAAAGAGGGTGAAGAACATACATTGATGCTCCTGCTAGCAATGCCAGCCGTCGCCCCATCCTGTTGGAACCACACATGTGGAAAATTAACGAGTCTAAGTTATGTAAAAATAAGAGCTGCTCGTCTTCATTGGTGGCAAGTTAGAACTGTGATGAAAACCCTACATTTCCCTCCTTTAATGAATCATATTAAGAAAGCACATAATTTCCTTTGTGATATAAAGCAATTTATATGAATATTTAATGATTTATCCAAAATGGGTATAAAGTATAAAACAAAAACTTAATGTGATTGGTAAAATCCAATGTGATTCTCAAAATCAGGGTACTAAAATTATAAAATAATACGTCGCATATAATTAATAGAAAATTATGTTGGCCAGTGTTAGCTGTATCGAAATATTAACAAAAGTTAACAATTTCCGGAATCATTAAAGAAAGATTTTAGAGCTCAATGAAATAAGCTTAAGATAATTTGAATCAAGAAATTAAAATGGCATGTACACGGGCAATGGTTTCAAGGTATTTAAGATTTTTACTCCATTTATACTGCATTTATACTCCCGGTATTTAAGTTTTCTACTCCATCTACTAATATTAATTCTACTCTAGCTTGCCTTCTACTCTTCTTAAGTTTCCTTCATTCTTTTTCAAATAATTAAATATAACTTTTCAGATTACATTTTTTTTCGAAATCAAAAACGGATTAAATAATAAAAATACGACATCAAAGTTAGGCAGCAAATAACGGCATCGAGTAAATTATTGACAAATTTTATTTCTGCAGCATACAAGTTATTTCTTAAGCTAAATTCAGGATCTATATTCAGTTAAAGCCTAAATAACAAACCAAAAAAAGCTGAAGCACAAATAAACGTTGGAACTAAAGAAAGGCGAAATGAACAAATTCCTGCGGCGAAATTCCCCCAGACGAAAATCAAGTTAACGGAAAAAAATAACTTTTAGGAAGAAAGTTCGCGCTTTATCCACACAAGGAACTAAATGAAATACTAGATTGTCTTGTCATTCCAGCGTCGTGCCACAGCCAGAATGTCTTTTACTTACGAGTCGCCTTTTGAAATTGGTCGGTTAAAAAGTAATTTTCCCCAAAAAATTACTATCGAAAGGAATTTGAAGTCAAACAACCAGACTGCATCGAAATAAACTTGCGCAGCGAAATGGAGAATTCAGAAAAAAGATTGATATTGTATTCCATTCTGATAAATTGGATGTGAATTTTTATTATGTAAATCTATGATTCTATTTGGATTACAAGAGAAAATTTATGTAAACCAGGTAATTTCTCTACAAATTTTCTAGCTTTGTTAGCTTCTCCTTAAGGGTGGTCAGTGTTTCGCTTTAAAGTGAATATATTTTTTTGATTTGTTTGCTGGATGATTTAAAATAGAGACTATTTAACTCATATCAGATGGTTAGTGATTTTCCATATTTCATTCATTAGCATCATTATTCTCTCTATACCCATTCATTCTATCTTTTCCTTTCCTCTATTCTTCTCACGATCTCTCGCTCATTTTTTCACCTTGCTATGTATGCGGTTTACTTTCTTTTATGAACTAAAACATAAACATGTATTTCATTTAAATTACACTAATAATTAATAAACGAGATAAAAATTTTACTGTATATTTATATATAAGTACAAGCATTAATATAGTGCAGGATGTTGCACGGAAAAGTAGCCAGAACTCTTTAGCATAAGGTAAATGCAAATCAATAAAGAAATACTAACAATAGAAATGAATAAATATAGTCTGATAAATATATATAAATAATTAAACAAAGTTTCCACCTGCATCAGCAATAAAGAGCTATGTCCAACTTAATATGTTTACATACGACGCACTAAAACGTAGCCTCCTGATGTTTGTTTGTTTGTTTACTCGATTGAATGGTGTTAAGTAAAAAGCTTTTCCCCTCATTCTGAAAAGGAGCTTACACAACAACAAGAATATTTAAGCTTGTAGAAGCATGTGTGAGAAGAGATTTGATTCAATAAACCCGTAAAAATTAAATGATTTTTTTTCTTATTTAAGAAGTGATACACCATGGGTTCCTTGCTCAAGGTAACAAAACAAAGAGTTAATACAGTTCGAAGCCGCAGGTTGTCTGAGACATTTGCAGAAGAATTAAGCAAAAGTTCCCAAAAAAGGTCAACACGCTAAATGGCGCAACAGCCATGCTAATTGGTTTTGATAATCTACAGTTAAACCAAAATCATGTCAGGGTTATTGGCAAACAATTGAATTACTATAGTACGTGGTTTACAAAGAGTATCGCTGGTAAAAATTTAGGGAATATTTCAGTAGATATGCAATGATGAAGCGTGGCTCCATCTGTCCGTCCCAGTAGGTTTGCCAAACGCGCGATTCTGGTCGGGTAAAAACGTTGGCCTTGTGAATGAGTAACCACGAGAACTCGGAAATAAAGAGGAAGGAACGCATATCATGGGACCGATCAAAGTTTGCACTACTGTTCTAAACCCTCGGCTTGAGCGAGCTAACGAGCCTCTTGTCCTCACGTGGTCACCAGAAGAACTTCCGAGGACGGCTTCTTCCATCTTTGATCCAAAGGTATTTGAGAAGGCTGACGTTGCGTCACGAGACTCTTCTTCCTGCTACTACTAGTTTGTGGCTACCCCCGTGAGTAATCAAAGTCACCAAGACCTCCCCCAAGTTTGCCCCACTTTACTCTCGATGTTCAAAGGAACTAAATCACTCACTACCCTAAATCTCCCATTATAACCATTCGATAACCCAGATTATCTAATCAGTATCCGGAACTTAATTCCGTCTTATTCATATACCAATATATATATCCATATTTATTGTTGTGCCTTCCATTTAGTGTGTATTAAAATCTATTTTTGTCGTTGTATTTGTTGTATATTCCTTGGTCACACAGCTGCCGCTATCTATTTAAATCGCACTCTTAGAACAATAACAGTTGTCGACTTGCTTGGTCTACCTTAGAGCCTGTGTGCGCATATTCCCGTACACTTGGCCATACTTCGATAAGCGTTAGGAAGAATTATCATGGATGTGGACCCATATAGATGAAAGAATATTAAGTATACTTATACTTTCATAAATTTACTAGGTTAGGTTGACAAATATTTTGGAAATAGCCCATTCAATTATATCAAATTCCGTTCATAACATGTAGAGTTATCAGTTTCGGTCCAATCCTATTTGCATTCAATCCCTAGGAAACAATCAGTGTATTTAACGTAATTAAGATGATAATTTACAAGAAACTGGAGTTTCTTGTTTGCACTGGCTTAACACTAGAACGTTTTTGCGGTCAATTTGACCCCATTTTGATTTTTAAATGCGATGTCCTTTCTAAATGAAGGACTCCAAAATTGTACAGCATACTCCAAGTGCGGTCGGACGAGGAAGTTGTACAGACACAGTACTATCTCTTTGTTCCGATATCCAAACTGTCGGTTTATATACTCTAACATCCTTTGGGCTTTCTTCTCCACCTTAATGCACTGTTTCGAGAACTTGAGGTCACTGGTCATAGTTACATCCAAGTCGTTCTCAGTGTCGGTGAATTCAAGAGCAGTCCCCTTAAGGATATAGGGTGATTGAGGACTTCGGTGGCCGATATGCATCACTTTGCATTTGTTAACGTTAAAAGGCATTTGCCACGTATCAGACCACTCCTCAATCTTTCGAAGATCATCTTGCAGGCGGGCAGTATTTCCATCCTATGCAACGTTCATACCAAGCTTGGTATCGTCGGCATTTTTAGAAATCTTGGCAACCATGTCATTATCGTAGATGATAAATAGTAGTGGTCCGAGTAAATAACCTTGATGGTCTTTACTAGAAACCAGAACCCACTCAGAAGCCTGTCCATTCAGCACCACCCGTTGCCGTCTGCCGTTTAGCCAGTTCTCTATCCAGCCTGCTAATTTTAGGTCTATGCTCAGCGCTCACACTTTCCGTAGAAGGCGGCGGTGTGGTACCTTCTCAAAGGCTTTTTGAAAGTCTAAGTAGACCACATCCACCTCCTTGTCCCGATCGTGCTCACTGAAGCTTAGGTTAATGAACTGATCTGTTTTTTTTTGGGGGGGGGGGAGACATCAACTGATCCGCAGTATATTTTTGCAAGTTTACACCCAATGTGCCGCCTACACTGCCCCAGATGTATGTCAGACGTGTCACGAAGACATGTTTTTAATTGTGATAGAAGATCTTCAGTTATATTAAATCCTTCGAGAAGAGCTTGTAGAGAAATCAATTCACTATTAAGCGCTGCAAGGAGAATTTTCTTTCGCACGTATTCACTGTGCACAAAAGTAGTCCTCTGTTCCAGCGAAGATCTTTAGCTGTTGGCCTGGCGACGATATGTGTAATCAGGTAAAAGGCCATGTTGTCTGCTTGTACTATTGAAGTCCACAGCTGTGGCAGCGTTATTAATTTTAACTTTTATTTTATTAATATTTCTTACAAGTTTTTAACGTCGTATTCGAGGCGAGAAAAAAACATCCGCGACCGACATTCTTTATTCTAGACGTCTTTCGCCGTGTTATGTCATCTTCGGGGAATGAACGGAAATGGAATTATTCACAATTTTCTGCACTATATAGACTTTCTATGTGAACATAAGTATTACAAAAATTGGCCAATCATGCCTTTGAAAATTTTTATGCACAAAATAAGCGCTATAAGAAACATAGAAAATTGTAAAGCTCAGATTTTCTTCCTATTAAAAAAAAATAGGGTCAACCATATAGTTCAGCTAAAGCTTTCATTAAGTCTCGTCGTGGTAAAGGCAGTTTACTTTAGGAGGACATTTTAACAAGAAAATTTTCTTCTTCGCTCGTGGGATCGAAATCTTTCTATTCACGAGGAGAGGTAGGGTGCCCCAAGGAGGGGGAGCCCACGATTCATTGGGGCCCTATATCGGAGGTAGATCCTGTAGTCTTATCATCTATCTCCTACGCGTGTTGGTGATTATGTAGAGAGCTTTAAGTTGTATTTTCTGGAGTGCCAATATTTTGGACCTTGTTTCACCGTTGATAGGGGTTAGCGGGTATAGTAGTACCTATCTTCCTAGTGCAAGATAGTTTTTTCTTTTATTTTTCATACCTAACCTAATGAGATTGTATAATAGGTTAAGCATCGGAATCGCCTTGTTATTCTCCGTTATTTGTTGTTTGTAGCCTATTTTTGTTATTCTGAGTCCTAGCACTTTGACCTCACTATGATATCTGTAGTTCTGATCTTCAACTACAATGTCAGCTGTTTTGTTCCTGGAGATGGGAATTATTGTAAATTTACTCCTATTCGTCCTTATCTTCCAATCTCTTTCGTAGTTGTTAATGTTGCTAATTTCTAAAGCTGTTGTCCTTGCCTGAAAGAGTACGTTCCTGTACGGAGTAACGCCAAGTTGGCTTATGTCATCCGCGAACTGTATGTTTAGGCAACTAGGCATTAATGGTGGTGGCAGGTCTGCTATGTGTATTGAATACAGCGTGGAGCTAAGACAGCTTCCCTGCGGAAGTCCAGCTTAAAATTTGAATTCTGGCCCTGAATGACCATTGATTTTCACATATGCTCTTATGTTTGTTATATAATCGCAGAGAATTCTCTCCGGATTGCTATTCATCGGGAGGTTTCTCTGACTCACAATTTGGTGAATTCATTTTTCTACATCTCTCAGGACCAGATCAACACCCTATCACAAGCATAATAAAGACCCACACAGGGCACAAACCCGTCTTCCGCTCACAGAAGGACAAGACAAAAGCAAAGTTTATAGATTGAAATTGACTTTTTTTTAGTTAATAGAGCCACAAACAATTGGGAAATAACATTTTTAACCCAAGGACAAGACAAAAGTCAAACTTTTTTACACAGTGAATTATCAAACTTTATTGTCTTCCTCTGTGAAGCGGGATTTTAGAATTACGCCGCAGTCTTATCAGCTAGACGGGTTATAAGGCAAATAAATGTCAATTCAACTTTGTATGAAATTACCGGAAAAATGAATCGAAAACACTGGATACAAATCACATGATTACCTTAATTTGCTTTGTCTTTTTCAAGTACTAAGCTCCAGCATGCCTTTATGCGGCCTATTCTATAAATTTATATTTTCTTGTCAGCTCAAAAAGTAGAGATGTTCGTAACATTATAACTGTCTATAAACTTTTTTTGAAAGAAAATCCTTCTAAACTTAGCAAAAATCAATTCTATTTCTTAAATGTACATTAGGAACCATGCACACAAACCTGCGCGGCGGCCTCAAAAGTCTTTTGCCAGATTATCCAGCTTATAAAGAAAATGTAAAATACTGGTTCATTTCATGGTCTGAAAATTAATGTCTAAAAGGAAAGGGAGTTTTTTTTTATTCTTATTTCATTGCAGATAGGGTATTGTCAACGTAATGTTACTAATTGATCCCAGAAACAAATTATTACTCAATATTTTACTGATGAGTAACCCATTTTGTTTTTCGAATTGTCCATTAAGAGTAAAGAAGTATTCTGAATGCGGATGTCATCCTGTTTAAATATTTTCGTCGTCCACTCAAAGTTGAGGAAGAAAAATAAAAGATTTTATTAAGGGGCATTCATAGCATCAAAACGTAATAATCGCAAGTCGGAGAGGTCAACCATTCTACACCTGGAAACAAAATCAAGAAACTTTAATTGAACATTGAGCAGCGTAACCACAAGTATATTCAAGTGCTCTGAAAACTATTTCCCTGAGTTATTCACTTTCCAACCTACATATATAAAATATTTTGGCTATGTGGAACATTATAATTTTGGATTTTAGTCGTTATACCTTGAGGAATTTTGGATAGATATTATAACAAATTGCTTGGTTAACTCGTTATAACGTTTCAAAAAAACATCGTTAAGGTTTTTATTTAAATGCATCTGAGTGCTATGTAATGGGCTAAGTTTAAGTTTCAAATAGTATCTATTATGTTAAATAATATTTCATTGATTAAAATTACTTTCATAGAGTTGCCTGTCTTGCTTAAAATGCGGTTAAAAAAAGTCTAATTACAGTATCGATGGAATTGCTTGTGCAGTTTATAGGAAATATAATATTCAACGCTAAAAATTACCAACCATAAAGAATTGAAAAAGTTAAGGAACTTTACTTTAGAAATGCCTTCACCGGTTAAAGCATATTATTCCCCTAAATAATCGATTTTCAAAAAGAGCTTAAATGAAAAAGAGTCATTAAAGCAAGTAAGTTATGCAAGTGTGTGCAATAATTGTAAAAAAAGTGAAAATATTCATGACATTCAATAATATACGAAACTACCAGCATCTCAATTCGTTTTTACTTTTTTAACTTTGAATGAGCCACACGGTTGTAGGATTCTCATACTGTTGTTAGTCGCGAAGTACCACAGTGTTACTGTTGCTTTTGAGGAGTTAGGAGGAAAGATTTGACTGAGAAGAGATCCTATTCTATCTCCTTCCTTAAATTCTTCCCTGCTGGCAGGAGCATGTATTTTCAGAAATCTCTATTCATTTGGATTAAAGAATCACTTTTAGTGTCCACCTAGTACTTTTAAAAGACAAACTAGGTGACAATACTTTATTGTTATTCCCTTTTAGGGGCGCAATTTTCAAAGTGTCATTAGGGGTGTCACTGCCAGGTTCCTGGGCATTACTTCCATCGAAGACGCCCAGCACCCTCTCAATAAGCGGCGACCAATGCAGTCGCTCCTTCACTGATGGACAATAGAAGAGATTGTAAACTTGAATTAAGAATGTATAACGAACCAGGATGGGAACGCTCTAACTGACAAATTAGCAAGTCTAATTCCTGTGAAAATAAAAGCTGATCTTTTTCATGGGCATCAAATTATAACTATAATTAAAGCTCTGCATTCCACTAAGTCAATGATTCATATTAAGAAATCTTAATAAATTCATTGCGAAAAGTGTTAAAAGTTCCTATGAAAATTCCATCTAAAATTGACAAGGTCTTGTTGAAACAATGCTTACAGCGTTTCATTGCTTGGGCTGCTATATGAACAAAAAACTTCATATTATAAACAGTCATCTCAAAAAAGTCCCTAAAATAATAGGGGATGTGCGTGAAAAGTTAAACGATTTCATTAAAATATTTAAAAATAATGGAAGTGGGATATCTTTGTTTATAAGCCAAATAAGCGAAACTTTATTTCTTCAAATTCACTGTAATTTAAAAATTTTATTTAATGTTACTATATTTTTCTGATCACCTTATGGATTTCAAAATATACTCTAAAGCAATTTATATAAAGATATATTTCAGCGAAAACTGTTTTGACCAGTGTAAGTTATATTTTTAAATTTGCCTAAATAAACAATTTCAGGAACAATTAAAGAAAAATGGTATGAATAGATAAAATAAGCTTAAGATAATTTAATGTTATTTATTCCTAATTTTTCACGTTTAAAAGGCATTTCCACGGAGAACTTCTCTATGTATTTTAGATTTAATTACATTTGCTAATCCCTTCCATCAACTTAAATTTTACCCTTATTAATTTTTCGCATACTTGAGTTCTATTTTTCTTTAGTTTTCCTTATTCTTTTCCAATAAATTAATTCAGGTCATAGACTAAAGAATTTTCTTTTCTAAATTGAAAATGATAAAGTTATCAAGAAACGATCTCAGAGTTACCTTAATTATGATGGCAAAAAATTAATGACTAGGGCAAATGATTGATAAATAATAATTTCTCCAGCTTTGTAATAATTTATTAAGCTTCTGAAGAATCTTTGGAAAATATCGAAAGTATCGAAATTGGGGAAAACCCTAAATAACAAACCAAATAATGTTAAAAATTATCATTTAAAGTAACGAAAGGTCAAAATAAGCAAATTCCAGCTGGGAAATTCACTCAGAAGAAATTAAGGTGGAAGGAAATATAATTTTGCGGAAGAAAGTTCCAGGTTCATTCACAGAAGGAAGTTAATGAAATTCTAGATTGTCTTATCATTCCGCCCTCGTATCACAGCCAGAATGTTTTCTTGCTGCGAAGCGCCATCTGAAAGTTGTCGGCCAAAAATAAATTTTGCCGGTAAAATGACTGTAAAAAGGAAATCGTAACAACTTTTTGTGGAATATCAAGTCAAACAAATAAAATGCATCACAAATAAACTTGGGAAGCTAGGTGGATCATTCAGAGTGAGAGATTGATATTGTTTTCCATTCTGATAAATTGAATGTGAATTCTCTATTAGATTACAAGGGAAGAGAGTTTTATGTAAATTAGCTAATTTCTCTACAAATTTTCTATTCTGTCTTATCTTCTCCGACATAATGGTTGTTAGCGTTAGGCTTTAAACTGAATAAGCTTTGTGCATTTCTTTGCTGGATGATTTATAATACTCTCTCTCTCTCTCTCTATTCTTTTCTCCCTTCCTCCCCTAATTCTTAATCCTTGCTACGTAATGCTGTTTACTATTTTTATGAAATAATAATAAAAATGTAGCTCCTCTAGGAAAATAGTTAGCTACCCAATAATTATGTACAATAATATTTAATAATCAAGCTAAAAATCTTGCTTCATATTTACATACAAGGACAAACAAAATACTTCATGATGGTGGACAGAAAAGTAGCCCGAGCTCTGAAACATCAATTAGATAAATATTAATAGGGGTTATTTAAATAAAGAGCTGAATAAATGTATACTGATAAAAATATGAATAATTAAATAAAGTTGCCTCCTGCATCAGCAATAAACAGTTATATGCCAGTCTAACATGTTTACATGCGGTGCACTAAAACGTAGGCTCCTCGTCTTTGTTCGCTTCATTACTCGATTGAATGGTGTTGAATTAAAAGCTCTTCTTCTAATGCTAAAACAAGGGTTTACACAATAACAAAAATATGTACGTCTTAGAAATCATATGCAAGGATGGATTTGCTTCAAGAAACACGTGAAAAATTAAATAAATTTTCTTATTTAAGAAGTAATTCACCACAGATTTTAACTTCAAGAACACAAAACAAAGAGTTAATACAGTTGGAAAGCCGGAAGTTATTTATGACATTCGCCAAAGGATTAAGCAAGGTCCAAAAAAAGGTCAAACGTTAAATGGCGCAGTAGCCCAAACTAAGCAGGAGGTTGTGCTAATGTTTTTTAAATTGTTTACAGTTAAACCAATGTCATTTCAGGGTTGTACAGATATTAAATCGGATTGTTATGGGCAGAAAATTGAATTACTATAGTACGTTGCTTCTAAAGAGTGTCGCCATTGGCGATTTAAGAATATTTCAGTAAATATGCAATAATGAAGCGTGGCTTCATCTGTCCGTCCGAGTATATTCGCAGATGCGCGATATTTGTCGGAACCCTTATATCATGCCGTTGTTAGTAGTTGCCGGAGTATAGAGATCGATGCCCAAGCCTCCTCCCACTACTGAGTAACGCCCTGCCAGTGACAATGTTTCACCCAAAAGCAAAGAAAAAGACAACATACTCGTAGTATTTTCATCTTCTTTGTGAGTTACGGGTGAAGGCTTATCTATTGTTATTTCTTTGAGACTATGGCGACTCCTCAACATGTCGCTAGCGAAGGCACAGCCATATTTGGACGCTACTTATAAAATGATGCTGGGTGTCTTCGGAAGAAGTAATGTCCAGGCAGTTGGTAGTGACCACCGTATTATCACTTTAAAGTTAATGCGACTAAAAGGGAATAACTCCTAAGTAGCTTGGTCTCACTCGCCTTTATAAGATGCAAGATTGATACTATAAGAAATCCTTTAATCTAAAGGAAGAGGAATTACTGATAACAAAAGCATACTGCCAGCAGAGAAGGATTCGAGGCAGGAGATTGAAATGGCTCTCTTGCGCAGCTGAATCTTCCCTACTAATTCCTCATAGGCAACAGCAACACTCTACAGATTTCGGAAGCAACAACATTCGCAGAATCCTATGGTAATAAGCGTGAGAAAATTTTCTTCAAAGATAGTTTCGACTCCTCACACAAGATGAATTCTAAGAATAGATTTCCCAAGTGCAGATACAGTGGACTAAGGAATCATTGTGAATAACCAGGAAATCGCCATCCTGTTAGGTATAAAGCTTTTGAAATTCCACTATTAAGGGATATATTTTCCTTGTAGGAAATATGAGCACTTCACCACTATTTAGCAGGAACTACAAGATCAATCTCAGGGTACCAAATTTATCCGGCACTAGAATAAGATTTATAAATTGATGTGGTCAATATAGAATAATTCACTTTTCGCTCTCATAAAACCGCTTTATTTTTGTGCCTTGTCCTGTCCCTTGGATTCAGCGCAACAATTCTTTTAAGAATTTAATGTTCTGCTAAAATTGTTGCACTGATGGATCAGCCCAAGCCGCAAATATAGACAATAACACCTTTAACTTTTTTTACCAAGCCTCTGCTAAGAATGCTCTAATTGCACCACAATTAACATTGAAACCGTTCCAGTTAACACAGATGGCTACATGTCAAGGAGGGGAGAGTTCACCCCTAATTTCCTATTGATTGAAGTTGGCAAGGCTCTTCATCGTTTTGTTTCTGTCTGCAGGAACAATCTGGTTGTAATATATCGCTTGTTTTGAAGATTACTCGCCGTAGCTAGTTAAAAACTGTTTATTAATTAATAGCCGCTTAACTAACTCTTGAAGCATTGCAATCTCATTATTTCCTTTTGTGTAATATTAGTGACTGCAAGTTAGGATGACGTCGACAAGCTCAACGAGTTATTTAAGGTTAGATCCTATTTTCAAGATCGCTCTTCCTCTTTTAATCCTATACATTGCATAGGCAGTAAAATCTTTTTCATTCAACATTGGCACATATGACAGAGATAACAAACATACTCAGTAATTTATGCTTAAGAAAACAAATCTGCATTAAAGACCATTGATATAAATTGATACCATTAATTGCGCTACTCAGCTTGTGTACATTAATTGCTTAATACAGCATTTCGATAGTTCCCACTAGACCAGTAGATACACTTTTGGAATATCTTAAAAAAACGGCGCTCATTTCTGGGCAAGCTGGCCTGTATGGATTGACTAGAAGAATCAAGGTTTTGGATATGCTCTACTTCGACTTAATGGCATGGATCTAATCAGCATTTAGGTCTGCATGTCAAAAAATTGCCAGATGGCACGAGGAATTTAAAGATGGGAGCTATTGTACCTCGATATTTACAGTAAAGCTACCCACGGATAGCGCAACGTTCTCGATTTATTTTATGACATCTGCAAATAGAACACATATGGAATCAGCGCAATAAGGTGGTGGCCTCCGGCATATCAGCAAAAATTGCTTGGTTCGCTAGATTCTATGACAGAATGAGTTTGAACGTTATCCCCTCTCGGTAGCATCATGAGCCGAGTCACTATCCAGTGCTTGCACATTCGATTGTGGTGTGAAAGACTTTTGAGAGGAGGTGGGTCTCCTCCATACTTTTCTTTTAGTTTTGGTGTTCTGTGATGGGAGCGTCTACTCCACCAGTAGCTTATTCTTATTCTTGCCCATTTGAATTGTTATTTTTAGAGGTTTTATTATTTTAGTTATGTTATATTAATATCATTTTCCAGGTAAGATAAAGCTAGGAATCTATGTTTACTGCGGCCGTTGTCCTTTTAGACCGCTGCCAAGGAATATTTTTCCGTTTCAGTCACTAAATCCACTCCTCGGCAGATACCAACATAGATATCACACTCCCTTCGCAACTATTTTTCATTAATTTTATAGTTTTCTCTCATTTACATTGATAATTCCTTTTGTACTCTCGTCAGTCATATTTTTATGAAAGCAGACTTAATTACAACATCTAACATTCTATCACTCACTCCTTGTACTCACAAACTTTGCTATTTTGCTTTCCTATCTACCTATTATATATTTTTTAAGATTCATAAACCCCCGTTGCACTTTCACCTCTCCAACCACTCGAAAATACAACATCATTTACAGCATCCTATTTACTTATCCTTCTCGTAGAAAGTTGCAACCATACTATGGAAACCATTCTAGGTGATAATCGGCAACTAGATAAATACGCCATCTAGTACATCCACTAGTGGAGTTTGACTCCATTCAAGGTTCCTTCAAGCCCACATCTTTCTCATTCTTTTACTCACTCTCACATGTTTGCTCAAGTGTAACTCTTTCGCCCTTCCACCTCAATATGGGGCCCAAATTAAACTCATCCTTTTCACTGATTTTTTAATTCTTTTTCTCATTGCTTCTGTCCATTTCACACTCGTAGACAATTCTTCCTTTGATGGTCTTAGCAGTGAGCGACTTACAAATCCCATCATATGAAATCCATTAGCATAATTAAAAACTCCCCTTTGCAAGTACGGCTCACCCTTTTATAAATGAAGAAGAGCCTGTTTTATATAATTCGGTACTATTTCATTTTTCTATAATTTAGCAAGATATTTATTTCTGTCAAACTTTATTCTGTGTATCAGGGTATAGTGTTTGGCTGTTGAAATAGATAAACCTTTGGCCAGAAGTATAATGCATAACTTATAAAATTATATATTTAATCAACATTTAGAACTTATATTATAATTATTAATTATGTATGATAATAATATGTATTTTTCTGCTAGCATTTATATTTTCTTAATATAATTGAATTGCTTAGTCTTTTAATAAATACTGTGTAATTAATAAAATGGTATGTTTTCTAAAATAAGAATTTAAGCAATATTTCTTTTTCCAGCTTAAATTTTAAATATTGTCTATTAAATATCTTTTTGAATAAGTAAAATGTCTTAAACTAGGGAACTTATAGAAAGACAGAGAGCAGAAAACTTTTTAATAGTGTGAAAGAATAGAGTCAAGAAAGCCCCACCTGGCTCTCACACACGAGGTCAAAGGCAAAGAGAATAGGCCTAAAAACCACGCAAAGAGGTTTCTCTTGAATCTTATGGAGGTTTCTCCTTAATCTTTGAGACAATCTTGCCTCCCAATTACTATCTGGAAGCATGGGAGTCTGAGGGAAGACATCCGTTATCACAAATTCCTGGCTAGAAGACGTCCATCTCACAGCACTGTGTTTATCTTGGGAGAATCCCCTCCGTGGCCAAGGCAATTTTACTCCAGCGTCAGCTGGTATTCAACGTTAGGCTCGTTGGGATCAAAGCAGCACAGGCTCGCGATCCAGCACTGAGGTCTCCCGTCGGAATTCTGCCCCTATCAATTGAGCTCGTTCACGAGCTCAACTACTCCCTCGTCAAGATATTCCAAGGTAAGTCTCTACCTTCTGCAATACTCCTCCTCGAATTGCTCCACTTCCATTCGTTGTCGAAATATTATCTTCTGCAAGACGTCGACGCGTGTGGATCCCTAAATTCGGTCATCCCCTAAATGTGTATTTGTATTTTGGCTCAACGCAGCCTTTGAAGGTTTAATCCGAGTTTGGTCATTTAACTGCCTTAACTGCCCGACTATCGAGCCCCAAAGTCCAAGATAATCCAATTTAATTTTATTTATCGAAATATGTATTTATTTCTTGTTGTGTTATTAAATATTATTTTGTCTATTTCTCTTTTAAATAAACCAGAAGAATATTCAGCCATAGCTGATATTAAATAGTAATTAACGGCCAATCAACACTCGCTTTTTATTTGCCTGCGTACTCGTGGAACAGTTTCCCTTCATTTATTCCCCTTTTCTCATCAACTGGTAACGATGCCGAGATCAGGTCTCTTGGGCATCCTTTCGCTCTATTCATCACTACTCGGCTAATTTAATCCCCTTCCCTGGATAGATATATATCGGCTATACCTCGACAAATTGTAAAGTGTATCTTAGTAAAAATTTCTAATACAAAAATTCAAGATATATTTTCCAAACTACTATAAAACTATAAAAGAGACAGATCTTTGTATCAATGAAGATAAGGGGCAGAAAACGTGTTACAACTCTTCGTGAAAATAGATCCCTCATTCAGTCTTCACTATAGAAGTACATTAAGATGTCTTCTGAACATTTTTTTGAGTGAGTTCAATGAAGTTTCAAGTTTTGAAAAATTACCCAGAACGATTAAAAATAAACTTAAATATCTTAGACCATTCTTGAATTAATTTGGCAGTGGTAGAATCTTTTCGCACTCTAGAAGAGCTTTTTTCGCAGTATCTTGAGATACTTTGCACCATACACTTTTATATCTAAGGTGTGCCTTGTTCCTTTGCCATGTGCAGTAAAACAGCTTCAAACCATGAGAATACCTCCTCTATATTTCATGTTTGGGATGGTGTGCTTAGGATTATAGGCAGTTATTTCCACAATCCAAAGTGACAGGCATCATTTTGACCGAAATGCTATATTTTATTGTCATCTGACTATATAATATTGTCCCAAAATTCGCTTCACTTTTTAAGATTCTCTATGGAAAACTTTAAACTGTTCGTTACATCCTATTTGCGGAGAATGAAGATTGCAGACCATTAAGATGAATTTCTCTACTAATGTTTCTTTATTCACATTAGTCAGGAAATTCCAGATTTTTTTTAAATCATGTAACTAAAGACAGATCGTTAATCTTAAGAAATGCATCTGCTCTTGGATATTTGAAAGTGATTCCATACTCACGATGCTTTTGAATTATACCTATAACTTACAATTGCATATGACACTTTAACTCGCTCATCTGCCGAATAACTTAAGGAAATTTGACATTCACCATTGGTCAAAGAAAACGTCCTTCTTATATAGATTCTGAACAATGAATGACTGTTATAATATTCGACAGCTTACATCATTTTAGTTTCTATAAATTTCTCAAATCTTCAATCTTACTCTTTTAATGGAATTTAAAAGATATTTTTACTTGAAAGACAATATTCTCGGATGTTATTAGAGTGGTTGAATACTTTTGCCACCTGATAACTTCTGCTTCCTAGAATTATTATTTTATACAAATAAAATGTTTTATGTGCTTTCTTCTATTAAATATATGTTTAGTTAGTTTTCTATTACTTGTATAGCCAGGGGAATGCAAGAAATATTTCAGAAATATTTATTGCGTCTAGGGCCATTTTCTCAGAACCATAACCAAACTTTATGATTAGTTATATATTTTAGTTTCTATGCTATCTCGCAATAATTTAATTCATGCTAAATATTTATATCTTATCTCAGGTTGCCCAAGCCAAAAAGGCTACACGAGGCCGTCTAGAATATATTTATTCTTCATTTTTTTTATTATTTTCCTCTCTCCTTTTTCATTTGATACTACTGTTTAATATCTCAAGAACCTTTCTTGACTGAAAAGGAATTGGTCTGCATTTATAGAAAGGTGCTAGAAAGGTGCAGACAAAACAGCATTTTTACATCATGTTTTATAGATTTCAAGATATAAAAACTGGAGAGAGCCTTCAGCAGAGTCGAAAATAAGCTCATTTGGGGGAATTCTCTGAGTCGACCTCAGTTTTGGGGTCACCGACTAATTGGAAAATGAAAAAAGAAATGTAACTAGGAGAAGAAGATAAAATCATTCCTCCCAGACTAAACCTTAATAAAAAAAGATTCGAAGCCATCAAAGCCCTGCAACAGATGGAAAAACTAGTGACCTCAAAAACATTTCCTTGTAATGAAGGTGAAGAGGCGATAGCTGTTAGAGACGTTGTTTATAGTCCTTTAAATGTCGTGAAAAAGGGCAGAGAAATGTTTATCAGCTGGTGGGTGGAATTTACATGGCTTCAATCATGAAAGCTTTAGCTAATATTTATCGAAAAAGAAAATCTTATGAAAGAACACGCGAATAATAGCAAGCGGGAACGTCCTATTTTTCGAGGCGCTTTGACTGGAAACACTGAATCGATCATCGGTGGTGTGATAAATCTGGTTGTTGGAAGGCGTTTTAAGAACAAGCTTCTCAGCTTGTTCTTGAAGAATAAAACCTATTAACCATCATCTGGCAACATGGCAAATAATGAAAAAAAAAAAGAATTGGGTTCACTGCCAACAGATGATTTTGGGGGTGTACAAGGTTTTTATGCGTAGGAGGGTACCCATTCTACCAAAGGCCTTGATTGCTCACCAGTGAGTGCTAATTTGGGTAAATATCAAAGGGAAAATGCAGCGACCAATTACTGAAGTGGGGGAGTAGCGTTAAATTTCATCGCACTTTCCATTACATACCTTAGTGCTGGCTACTCTAGCCAAGGTTACCCATAGAGATGCTGGCTTGAGCAAAGGACGAACTCCCGAATTAATTCCAGTGCGCAGACTCGCAGAAAATGCGCAAGCGAGAGGGACCGTGGCGCTAGTCAAACTCTTTTTAATTAAGTTTGATTGAACGCTCGATCCATTAGAAAGAAATTTTGCAAATACGACCGTACATTGCTACCGAATGGTCAATATTTTAGCAAATACGGAGTTTTGTATACACTACAAACTTGGAATTTAGCAGCAGAATTCATGGTTCCTGGCGCAGAAAGAAAAGGAGAGGGGGTACGACATATATGAAAAAGACCTTGCTCCTCATCGAATGCAGAATAGTAGTCGAACACGAAGATCTCCTTACTGAGCTAAACGTTAACTCATGTGTTTACATGTTTATGGTCGTATAGCGCCCTCTGCTTCAAAATACGGGGATCAATGACGATAGTTACGAAATTTGTTTGTCGTCCTATACAGCACGCACGCAAATATCTAAGGTTAATACAACTTTCGTTTTAATTGGAATAATCTGACGGTGCATGATAAATTTCTTACTCATTAGGCTCAAGTGTCTACAGGAAACGATAATACTTTATACGTGAAGTTCACCATCGAAGACATGTTTGGCAGGCAGTGACTAAATTATCGCCAGGTTCAAACTAACTAACCCCCTTCACAAAAACAAGGAAAGATGTTACTTAATGTAGGTTCTAGAAGTGCAAGCTATATTAAGTTGATAACACTTCCTTCTTACATGGGCTCGCTGAATGGTTACGAAGCATAATAAAAGTGCAAGAGATTTAAATATCAAGTCATGGCCCAACAGGCAAATTTGTCTTGCTAAAATCTGTAAAACTTGCAGGAACAGAGCCAAAATAGCCTAGCTACAATTTTTATATATGGATCAAATGCAAAAAATACGAATGGAGAGAGTCAAAACGGAGTCTCAACTCCTACACCTAGAAGATACTTTGTTCAGAAAACAAGAGTCAAAATTAAGTTTCAGAGATCTGTGTGGCGTTTTTTTTAATAGAACACACCAAAGAGTTCGCGTACGTTAACAGTCGGTAACCAGTGCCACAACGCATAAGTCAACTTAAGGATGGTAGCGGTATAATGCATAAATAATGTACTTAACGATTACTTTTCCTAGGTATTTAAGAGAAAATATGACGTTGAGTTAACAAATAAGTAAGTGAGAAATTGCAGTGAGGGAAGCGAAGTTACAGACTTACAAATCCCCGGTTCTGCAAGATTTTTTGCCATGTCCCTGGTGTGAGCTTAAGGATGAGGTAATATTTTATCACCTTTACATCTTCAATAGGTCTCTGTATGCTCGAAAATTACTAGCGGAGTGAGTTATGGCTCATTTAACTCCCATGCAGAAGAAGGTTGATCGCGGTAGACCAGTAAAATAGAAGCCAAGCTATAGAAATACCGTACTTAAACTTTCAAAAGGCGCCTGACAAGTTACTCAAACATAAATTGTTTT
This sequence comes from Ceratothoa steindachneri, assembly GCA_963969495.1. NCBI lineage: Eukaryota > Metazoa > Arthropoda > Malacostraca > Isopoda > Cymothoidae > Ceratothoa > Ceratothoa steindachneri. The sequence continues at coordinate 186,020,154 of OZ018326.1, read as the reverse complement.
GCAAAGTTAGAGCGTTGGAAATTACCGAAAACTTGACCAAGGCTCAATATGTGGTTGTCTGGAGAGCGACAGACACATTTAATGACAGTCGGGCATTTTGAGGGTCGTCTATGAAGGGCGGAGTGCTTCAGTGTTGCTTGTAATGCCCTTATAATTTATCATCTACATAACGATATAGACTGTATATGATTTACTGTAATAGCCAAGTTTGTAGGGGCTATAAAATTGGGTATGGTTTTAACGTTAGCTGAAACTACCGAGAAGTTGATGATTGAACTACGCTGAATCAATAAAACGTCAGACACGAAGGAGATGCCTTTCAACTTCGAGAAGTGTAAGATCATGAAGTGTAAGATCTAGATGAGCAGATTCGAAAGGCCCCCAAGAGAAAAAGACCTGTGTGTTTATTGGCGGCAGCTTAAAATTCTCTAGACTATGCGTTGAACCAGAAGAAAATGCTCAATGACTGTTATGTAACATATATAGGGTGTTCACTTATCGGAATTTGTGCTGCTATTAAATAGTACGTTGGTGTGACCTACTTAGAGAATACAGTATAGTTTTGGTCTGTCAGGCTTCAAAGAAAAAATAAAATGTCTGAGAAAGGTTAAGGCCATGACAATGAAAGTGATCCCGTTAATTAGGAATAAAGACTATAATACGCCCTTGCTAGAGCTTGGTCTCTTTTCTCCCGAAACCAAGAGACTGCGTGGTCAGCTGAGAGTTTTAAAAATCCATTGAAACTTCGAGAATATTGCACTGTTTTAACTTGTTGATTATTTGGTGTATATATAACGATGATATTTATTCCTTCATATTTCAATTATATTCATAATGATATTCCATAAAAACTACGACCTTGCATTTATCTAATTTCCTATTACTTCCTTGTCCGAAAACTTTAAGCTGTGGTTGTATTTACTCAACTATCAAAATATTACTCTATTTTTTCAGGCTATTCTCAAACAAGTGCAAATAATGATCTTGTTTAAATCATGGGTTCGCAAGAGGGTTTCCAAAGGGTACTTAAGTGACTGAAGAAGATATATTTTAAGGTACTAAAAACGAGTTTGTCTGTACGGCAGTTATAGTTGAGCTTATCAGGTGGAGAGAGAATATGGGGGGATGCCACTGTTAGACGCGCGTGTCATATATTTTCATGTTAATACAGCCTCCCTGAGTGAGTGTGTATTGTGCAAATAAAACAAGCAAGCTTAACTGAAGTACGTACTTCTTGCCAACTGCTTAAAGATAATTTTATTTAACTATATGAGGTATGTGCCCTATTTTAAAATAACATTTCGTGGGGTAGTGTTTTTGATAATGCGATGATACGTATGCTAGGTATCTATAATATATACAATGCGGTAATAATTAGCCTACTAAGCAATGTTATACCATTTTCGTGTTCATGTCAGTGGTCATACTTTGGATACTCAGCAGCAAATTATATTATTATAGGCTTTGGCAGGGGTGTGCTCTCTCTGAGTACTTTATAGTTACTATGTGTTCTTTTATGTGTTGATCTTACCACTGTTTTGATGTTAAGACTTTATGTGTTTAGTTCTTTGGTCTCCTAAATTTACTACTTTATGTTATTACATCGATGGTAATAATATCATGCATGATTGTGTTTTTATCATGTAACCGTATGGCAGTGGCGATTTCATATTTGCGTGTCAACCTCAGTGAATTTATGTCTGGATTTTATTATAAATGTATATTTTGATACAATTTTAAATACCGTTACGACCTCATCAGGACAGAAACAGCAACATAATGAAAGCTACATTCAGTATGGTTTTACTAGTATCTTTAAAAATGGAATTGAATTTCCACTATGCTAATAACTTTCTCACTAGAGTGAATGAAACCAATTTTTCTCAAATGACATTTAAATAGTTGTCATCTGAATCTGAAAAGTAAGAATGCCCTCTTATTCTAACAAACCGAGCAGGCTTTATTGGTTCAGAGCAGTTCCGTCAATAAAATTGAAATCCTCACAAAATTGCCCAAAATTTAATCGTCCCTTGCTATACAGATATATTCAGCTGTGTCATAGGATGTAATGCTGAATAGCTCCCATCTTACCACTAAAAATGCTACTGTTCATCGACGAATTGTAGATATATCTAAAGATATAAAACGTGTACAAGTGACAAAGAACCAACCATGCTTGCCCCTTGATCAGGGTTTAAAGGAAGAGTGAATGAAGCAAACCCTAAGGGAAAACATCTTCATTTTATGGTTAAAAAATATGCCCTAGAAACTAAAACTCTCTCCTCAGAGTTAAAATTAGTAATTGTTGATTTTGTACACAGAGTATATACCATCAACTTAAATGCCCTAAATACAAGACTCTTCACCCTACTGTGCCAACGGTATATTGAACTAGTCTTGAATTATAATATACTATAATTAATGCATATTGGGGTACGGATAAATTCCTAATAACTCAAGTGTTATCTGTTGATAAAAAAGGTCAAGGATACCTGGTTTAGAATAAGCTTAAGCCACTTCTAGTGTGGTAAGTCGTTGGATGAATCTTGATTTAGGACAACTTTGATTAGCTGAATAAAAAAAAACACATTACCTCCATTCACTCAAGCAAACTTTTTAATTTATCGAGACATTAAGTCTTTTAGTGAGGGGCATTTATATTTACGCGTATTTTATAATTTATATGATGCAAAGATCTCTCTTATTCCAAAGAATAACCTACTTGAAGTGTTTACATGTACAGAGACAGAATATTCTTACCACCGCTGCACATGAAGTTCAGCTAGATAAAAGAGTTCTTCAAATCTTTGGCCACAAACAGTGGCTGCTTCACTTTCTTGTGCGACACTTTTCCAGTATGGATAAAGGAAAAGTTGAAAGCTGGCATCTTTAACGTTGTTAAACCCCATTCAGCTCATAGAGCAGGTTTTAGGGACGCTTGGGTGCAGTGCTTAGAGCTACTTACTGCTGGATCTGAAGAGAGACACCCCTACCGCTAAGCATTCTAGGTGTCCGAAACAACAGAATTTGATGCTCTAAATTTTGAACAATGACGACCAAATATCCAATTCATATGTACTTACCCCTAAACAAAATGTAAGACTAGATTTTCTAATAGAGTAAACACAAAACTCTATCTATGCGGAGGGAATGGATGCTAGTTTTGGATTCAACGGTACAAAATTGTCCTAAATCCGTTGAAAAATCTTACACTTGGGGTAACAAAGTCTAATTTATTCATGAGTTGAATACCAAAGTAAAAACAAAAATTATCTATTAACAATTTCATTTTCATCGATGTTCTGTCAAAATAAATTACCAGTAACTCTCTTTGTTAAACAAAACTAGGCATCGCTTAAATACATTACACCATCAATCTTTAGGCTAACTAATTGAACCATTTTAAATTGTGATAAAACGGTCTGAGGCCGCTTTAATTCAGCCTCTATCACATGTTAACCATGCTTACCCACATGCTTACGCACATGCATCCTGCATGCCAGAGGAAGCAGAAGCGCGGTATCTCCCATCATAGCCTATGTTTAATCAAGGAGGTTCACTTCCCCGTTTCCCCTCCATACGTCGATCTCGCTAGATGGAATTAGGCTATGGGCAGATAAGGTATTTTCCCAGGCACCACCGGGGCATTCCCCCGAAGTCCCCCACTCAATTATCCCCTACGCCATGGAGATGGCTCCGGCTATTTATACAATAGCTTTTCCCAATTGAAGCAGATCCCTGTTTTCTTCGTGAGGCATCACGCCGATCCGGTCTCCCTTGTGCACCTAGGAACCCTCTACCTCGAGAACCCCCTTATTGTCCAGAAGTGGAAAATATCTCTTGAGTGCCAAGGTTCGTGCCCTTCGAGACGCCAAGTCAACAAGGCCACCCGTTTGTTTAGAAAGAGAACAACGTTAGAACAGCCATTGTTCTTTGATCCCGTTGACCAGAGATGGGTCTCACCCCCCCCCCCTGTTGTTCAAAAAGAGAAAAACGTTAGAAAAGCCATTGTTCTTGAAGCCCATTCGTCAAGAAACGGTTCTCGTTCCCGACAATCACGTCAAGATAATTTAATTCGCCCCCTTTTTAACGTTCTTCAAGAGAACGCTTGGTTTCAACAATAACCTCTATTCTTCATGTAGAACATCTCCGATTTGCTATCACAAGGATCGCTCGTACTTCCAAGGCCCACTTCGCTCTCACTTCTCGAAGACAGTCCTTCCCCCTCGTTAAGGACAACCCCCCGAAGAACCCTTCCGCTGGAAATCGCCAGTGGACCGAAGATTCCTTCACATCATCTTCCTCTGCACAACAACTTTGTAAATACGTAAGCTGAGCATTACCTTTAATCATTTAACCTTTTTTCAACGCAACCCTCTGCTTTGAATGGTTTAGCAAACCATTCCCCCCTTTAATTTTTGTTTGTTCTTCTTTTTAAATCTCTCTAAATCTTAATCCTCGGATTAGTCAGATATTACCACGATCCTTTTTCATTCCCCGTTTATGTAAACATTTTCTTTGTGTGTTGTTGATAGTTTAATTAATAAAACTCTATTTTATTAATGGTAGCCATATTATTTATCCTTGTGCACCGTTCCACTTCTTAAGCATATTGAAGATATATAAGCCTCTCCAGCCCCCTTCCCTTTTGGACTAACCTCGGTCAATCAGATTACCACGCACTCAGAATATTAGAATAATTCCCTCAACGAATAGTTATATATGGTATATCGTCGAGAGCCTATTCTACGACATAAATGGATTACATTTTTGCCTTTTGAATCTAAAAATCTTGAAGTAAAGGAAGACAGGATATATCATCGATGTTCTGTCGAAGTAAATTTACCAGTAACTCTATTTGTTAAACAAATTAGGCATCGCTCAAAGACATTGGACTATCAATCTTTAGGCGAACTAATTGAAACATTTCAAGTGCCTTTACATTTTTTCCTTTTGAATCTAAAAATCTTGAAGTAAAGGAGAATAGTATATATCAAACTAATGAACTAAATTCACCAAATATGTCCTATTATGGCAATACTAAACAATGTGAAAGCTGAAGAATAATTTTTCACGGAAAAAAGAGCAAAGGAAAATATTGATACCTTTGATATATCAGATATCAGCCGATTTGAGTGAGAAACAATGAATGATAACCATTTATATGGTGTCGTGGTACACCATTCTATACCCTACACTACTCATATATTATGTGTGGGGAGACTTAATCACCTACTGCAACGCGAAGCATTGGAGGATTGTTCGCAGGGATTAACGACCGACTATGAGGTCAAACTTGAGGCGTTGAGTTTCATAACCTTAATGATCAGACAGAGTGCATAAATGGTTAGCGAAATTTACTCGAATAGGCCGAGAGTATCGTTCAAGGTTAGTTAACGATGAATTAACAAAAATATAGTTTTATTTACAAACATAAAAATAAGAATTAAAAAATGGCAAAAGGAGATTATTTAAATTGAAGTAGTCTCTAGATAATTAGTATGAGGAGAGATCCTAAATAGAGTTAATTGATTAGCGTAACTAGGCTCAGAGCAAAAGGGAGAACTTGACAATACTAATACTATAGGGAGTTTCATTCTCACAGGTCAATGACTTCGAGGAAGGTCCTTCTTGCGATTAGGCGAATAGAGAACGATCTGAGGAGGCAGGTTGGGCACGATCCGATATGGGAAGTGGGGCACGGTCCGAATGAGTCAGGTGGGGCACGATCCGAACCAACCTTCCGATAACGATAGCCAATCTACAAAATGACGTTGAGTGGAAATATGGGACTTCTCGTATTTCCACTGCAAGAAGAAACTTCTTTTCTTCCAAAGTAATCGAGGGAGACTTTCTACGCTTCGATTAAACGAATGGAGACTGTTGCACAAATTCAAAGGCTTGCCAATGAGAGAAGCTACCAATTGACTCAGGTAGAATCACGGCGGAGAAAGTCTGCTGTCTGATGAACACTCACGTGACTTGGACTAGACGATGAGAACGGCCTTGAGGGGCGGGCTGGACTCATCAAACTCGAATAAAAACCGAGTATTTGTATGCCTATTTCTGAGTGGGAAGAGGTAATTTGGAGGAAGGAATCACAAACTCAAGACATCTTAATCCAGAGGCGGAGTCGATTCATCATTTAAAAGCAATGTGCGAGACACAGCGGCTCTTTCTCGCCCCGTGACCGGTGAGGGGGGGCGATTCCGTAGGATTGGAGAATATTTCACAAATGCGCTTAGGAGTCGAAAATTCGCGAATGTTCCCGAACAGGAAGTAATGTTCTCCATGGCGAGCTACAATCACACGCGATCTCCAAATAACATGAGGTGGTCAGAGGTTGTTCCTTTACATATGGCAAAATACATAAATCTTCTGTATTTTAAAACGATATTTCGGCTGACTGCTGAATCAGATTTTTTGTTTTTAGCACGTAATGATAAACATCACTATATTTTAAATGTATTTCGCCTAAAGAAAATGTTTATCACATAGGGTAATCTGGTTCATACACTCACAATGACCATACGTAATTTTCCATTTTAATTTGACTAGTTAAATATCTTGCACTTATGTTCACTATTTTTAGTGTCGTAGGTTAGCCGATATTATATATATATATATATATATATATATATATATATATATATATATTTGTTTTATTAATTTTTAATAAACCAAATAAGCTTTGGATCAAGGCGTAGGTTCTTGCCTCAGTGATCGCTTGAGGATCGTTCTCTAAGAGTGCTAATCTTTATTTTTATTCTAGTGAATGAATAAAAGGGGTTTCTTTCTTGACTTTATCAATTATTGCCACTTTAACTTGTTCGAGAATAATTAAAACAGTGCTTTACTAAAAAAATAGACTTTAATGAACATAAACCATCTCACTAAATAACATAAAACAAATACAGATATAATACACTTAACAAAAGAAAATGAGATTAATGGGTGAGCTTTCCAAGCTCAATTTGAGATAGAATTTTACGGGGGGGAACAATTTTAAGTTAATATCCTAGTCCTTGGCCAGACATCCAATAAACTAACAATTATGTACGGGGACATAAACAACAGGATTATTCTCTACTTACATAAGGTAATGGATATTAAATACCCGTAACCAGTTAGACTATCCTGGGAGATTTTGGTCGGAGTTGGTTGTTGGCTCAATAGATGGCGTTCGTCGATCTGCCTGTCGAGTTGACGGGTGACGTCACGAAGGATCTGGGGTGGGTGGATGTTCAAGCGAAAGCTTATTCCTTCTACTTTTATTCCGGACGAGATGAAATCGTTGTCTTCTTTTTTTTTATCTAGTTGGGGTTTGTCCAACTCAGATAGAGTAAGATTTGGAGTTCACAAACTGGGTAGTTCAATACTCAATAATCTTGGGGCTCGAACGGCGCCGAGCTTCCTTAGTACAATCTGGTTTTGTAAAAGGACTGCAAGTTCTCCTTTACTAGCAGAAAACTTTCTACCGGTGATTTTCCTGTTTCCTTCTCAAACTCGAAAAATCTCTTAACCAGTGTCTTACTTGTCTCCTCCATTAGAAAGAGAGGAAAAAGCCCTCGTTTCCTATAGTCAACCTGTTATATACACAAATTACTCCCGCGGGGAAATGGGGAGGTGGATGTGGGACTTGCAAGATGAGACCTCAGATTGGTCTCCCGCGCTTGGCGTCTTGTAGCTTGGAGAGCGGGTAATATGAGATCGGCAGTTTGCACTTTTGAATGGATTGTTTATAAGTACACCCTCAAAGGGTCTGCCATTTGAGCGGAGGTAAGGAATTTTTTTTGTAACATTTTCCCTTTTGCTCGTTCTCCTATGTTACCGGAGAACATTGGAGGGGCAAAGCTAAACCCAGATGTCTTTTGTAATTAATTCCTCGATACATACATATATATATATATATATATATATATATATATATATACTAAACTTTTATTATACCTCTACAGTTAGCTTCCTGAATATATATCATAAATTACTTATAATCTTGATTTTCCTTTACTTTTTAATTAGATTTTGTACAATAAAAAGTTATTTCCAAAAATTGCGCAAACATTTGAAAACCTTTTGGAAATGGTTCCCACATATTTTGAAATTTCACTTGGTCCAGCTAACGGAATAGAAATGAAGAAAAAGCCCCTAGGAAACTTTCGTGACCAGGTGACAGATGTTGACCATTTTCAGACTACGAGGTGATAATTTTCCTTAAGACGAGACCTATCTGACTATTTTAATCTATGTACCATTCTTCTGAATGGTTAAACGGGTTAGTTCAAGGAAAATATGATCAACAGGGAGAGCATCGAATAAATCATAAATAGAATGAATAGGATTTGGGCTGCAATAACTAACTTCATTCACCTCATATGTTACGGTGTAAAGGAACTCTACAAATTCTCTCCCACAACAAGTTTGTACAAAAAAACATTAGCAATGTACAATATTAATTATGACCTCTTTCATTTATTTACCTAATTTACTATCCCTTTTTTTAAATCTTCGCCTTTTTTTAGAGTAATAGCAAATCCATTATTTACAAAATATTTTAAATTATGCATGCCTAAAATACGAAATATTACTTTAAAAGTTGGGAAATCAAACAAGATTATATTACCTCTTCCACTAGTTGATTCTGATGCAGACGTTTGCCGTTTTTCACTCAATTAAGACACATTTACGAGACATACGCTTTGGGGTTCACTGTATCCATAATAAATCTTTCCAAGAAAAATAATGGGAGACAAAGAAAATCTAATCGTTTTCAAAAGTTACTCGTAATTGGCTACAGTATATCTCAATATCATAAATATGGCACTGTTGTATCTAGAGTCGAAGGTAACTTTCTTGGTACACGGAACAGACTTAATATTTTCTATAGACATGATGAACTAAACAGTCTGGAATTCAGAGGCAGAGTAATAATATAGCAGGTGGTAGTAACATAGCCCCTAAATAAGGAGCAATTTATGGGTTCGAGAAATGAATAAAAACCTTAGTTAAAGTTACTTTCTCTTTTCAATGAATATTAAAGATTTTTCAGGCTTTATGTAGAGATAATATGATTGCAACAATCAAGGCAAAGAAGTCATTAAATAGCCGAGGATAAGATTATCAAATGATAAAATTGAATAATCATCTTCTTGCAATTTCTTGGAAAGAGTACCGAATTGGAATTTATAGGGAAAGCTCTTCTGAAATGAGATGGAGCAGCAGGTAAACTAGGGGCTGGAGGAGATTTTAATGGAATAATGGTTTAAATTTCCATTATCTAGATAGTGTTTGAAATTTGTATGTGTGCAGTGCTCGTTTTTAATGAAGTATTTCTACACTCAAATTCCAATCATTTGTGTCAATTGATAAATTGCTACATGTATTTCGTGTTCTTATTACATAATTAATTCAAGAGCCATACATTAGAAACTCGATCTAAATCTCGAATATTTTAAGTTAAACTACGAGGGTCATCTCTTGTTTTGTGAAACATGTACAATATAAGACACTGGTCCTTTATATTAATTTTGCAATCGATTTTGAGACGGAATACAAATCGGAATTCAAAAGATTGTAAAAAAAATTTCCTCAAAAGACTAACTGAATGAAATCGGCTGAAATCTGTTTTGAAATTTTCATTACTTTTCGAAAAGTGTATAAATCATCTTTTACTAAGCTAATTTTATTCTTGTAATATAAGATCTTTGCAGTATCTCTAATAAAAATCATCTAGAAAAATGCAACCATTCATGTTCGTTATATGACTAACTTTAAAGATGGCTGAAAATCTGAAGGAGATTTTGGTACCATTTGCTTCAATGTCACCACATAGTTGGTACAGAAGTGTTCTTTGTATTAATATATAGTATATTAAGTGATTTGAGAGTATTTGAAAAGATATAGCGTTTATTATTAATAAAAGAGATATATTATGAAGGTGCATTTTTGCACATATCAAAAAAGAAAGTAGAAAATGAGAAGAAGCAAGGAATAGAGATTAAAAGAGATAAGTAACTCAAAATAGTCGTGAAGGAATGTATAGTCTTAAGACGTGATTCTATAAAGTTTGAAAGTTAGTTCGTCTAAGCCTACGTCCTGGTGAATACTTCAACGTTTGAAGTGACAAAAGAATTCCCCCAAAGTGACATATTCGAATGTGAAGTCTTTCGGAGCTAAATTGATAAGACAGTCAACTTCACTGGAAGGGAACTAGCATTTAACACCCGATATTTTTTTTACATTATCTGGATGTTAAAAAAATAGCTAATATCACAAGTAATATAACTATTTCTTTCTAAAAAAAGCCATTTTCACTTCCGTGCTGATCAGATTTTTTCTTTCTATTGATCTATTTAAAAGATGAAGTTAAAATCAATCACTTGTATCCTAATTATTAGGTTGTTAAGAAATTAATGTTATTCTAAGACATAAAAAGGTTGGATTTGTTCAAACTTACATGCAAAAGTAGAAAATAAATTCAGAAGTGTGTGTAAACCTTTTAAAAGAATGTATTTTACTTCTTTGCCATCATATTTATCCAAGAAGTTTTTATATTACGACAAAAAGGCAGTCCATCCCACACAAGTGAGTTTACACAGAATTATCAGTAGAAGAGTGCTATCGACTATATTGATTAAGATGAAAAGCAACCCCTATCACGAGATTGGAACACACTTAAAGACATTTTATAGAGGTCGAAAGGAAGAATAACAAGGGCTGAATTAAAATAAATAATACTCGAGTCTCTGGATAAAATAACATTGGCATAAATTAAAAACTCTATCATGTATTGGAAGAAAAGTTTCCGATTTATTTGCGAACAAAACGGCTGAGAGAACATAATATTTTCTAAGCTTTGCCTGAAATAAAAATATGCCGCAGGCCTATTTTTCACTGCACAATTTTATTAATACAATTGTGAAAAATGTTGAACACGAAGGTTCATTAAATTTCCGAGGGTAATATGAATGATTGTTACAAGTGAAATATTTGGGGGGAACCATTGAAAATAACCTTGTGACTAAAATCATCTTAGAATTTTAATGCCTTTTTTAAAGTAGGGACCTGTGATTTGAACTAATCGTTAAACTTTATTTACCCATTGTAAATGACATTTCTCGTCAGAATTAATAATATTTATTTTATTATGGATATGTGATACCTCTTTTGCTACTTACGAGGGGCGGTCAATAAGTTTTGCAATTCGGATATAAGGAAACGAGATATGAGGAAAAGTGTTTTATTATTTTTCAATATAACTACCCTCGACTTCAATGTACTTGCGCCCCTTGTCCCTGAGGCTTCGAATTCCTAACAACCAGAAATCTCCCGACTGCGGTTCAATCCACTCCTGGACGTCGAGCTGGACATCTTCATCGTTCCCAAACCGGCATCCACGCAGTGCAGCCTTGAGCTGGCGGAATAAAAAAGTAGTCGCTAGGGGCCAGATCTGCGAATCCGCGAATCCGCACTCGCTCAGGGCAGCTTGTGCAACTCTGGCCTTGTGAACTTTGACGACGTTGAAGTCGATCATGTGGCATGAGATTTCTAGGGACCCGACGGGCAGAGACCTTGGTCATGGCTAAATTGTCGTGTATGATGTTGATAATACTTCCATGTGATATTCCAAGTTCTTGCTCGATTTCTTTGACCTTCACCCGTCGATTTTCAAGGATCATCCTCTTCATATGGGCCACAGTCTCCTTGTTTCTCACGTCTGACGGGCGTCCTGTACGGAAGTAATCTTCAATGGAGAAGGTCGAGCACCGCGCAGTGATCAAATTTTGACCAAGGAAGGCAAGAATGCAAAAGAGATCCATGAACGTATAGTCGCAGTGTACACCGACAAGGCCCATTCCTATGCAACCATTGCTCGCTGGAATAGGGAGTTCCACCATGGTCGTGAGACCATGCAACTATGTAAAAAATAAAGTTTTGCAGTTCATAAAGTTGAAATATGGCTACAGACATCATAGGATGAAAATGTTTTCTCTATTTATTTGACAAATATTTAGTTCAAATAAAAGAGATTGATTTATCTTATCTATTTAACTTAGCAAGGCCAAGAAAAACCCTATTCAACACTAATTGCCAATTCCTTTCCTTGTTTGCTAAAAATCATCTCCCCCTCCATTTACCCAGTAAAAGAAAAGCGAAATATGGAAAACATGAAGCTTGGTAATCAATGACATTTTTCTCCTCGCATCTTTCTATTGCCACACTGTAGCTGCTGGTCCCAGAAACCACCCGCCACAAGGTTAACTCACTCACTCGTGAGACGCCTGTCAGATCGGAAGGAGACAAAAATACACAGATACCTATTTTGTTTTTGATTAAAATAACAAACTTACCCACCACCCAATTCAATTAATTACCTAACACTGGAAATATATAAAAAAACGTACATCCAAAAAATATACACAAATAGGTGCTCACACTTCAACCTCCCTCAATATGCGCAACACAAAATGTATACAGGTCAACAATATAGGCGCAAAACCATAAATATAAATAATTACCAAACAACTGGTTTGCGAAAGCACTAATGTTTTTTCTCCACCTCTCTCTCTCTCCAACACTCATGGCCATCACAAAACCCCCAATTGAGCCGGCTCATTTAGTTCACTGGTTGCCCCGGGGCGTTTTTGCACGTTATCGGACAGTTCATTCGCTCTCCCTGAGCGTGGGGCAGGGAAGAAAGTGCACTCAAGCGGTCGTTCTAACTCTCGCAAACGGGACCGAGGAGAGCATTGGCTGTGGCCCTTAATTGTGCCCCACACCGATGGCCTAGTGCACGACTTCTTCCATCTCCTCACTTACATACAAGAGCAGCGAGACCAAAGGAGGTAAAAAAAATGGAAATATAATTACTCCCCTGTTGCTATTTTCAAGGTATTACGTTCCCCCCCTCCCTCCCTCCCTCCCTCACTCACTCTCAATCTCACTCACTCACTTACTCACTAACTCTTCTCTTACCTGGCTTTACGTCCAGCTGAACTTCCTCCATACATTCGCTATTGGCCGTTTACAATCGCTCATCAACCTGTACTAATATACTTCGCCTGTGGGGGGGAGGAAGAAACGTCAGACCTCAGCAAAAGATGGGGGACCTACACTGCTTTCAGGCAGCTCTGTCCTCCCTCCTTCACCAAAGCCTGAAACAAAAGGCGGGCATAAGATTGGGCACTGGTGAGCTAAGGCGAACAAAAATGGACCTACCACAACACCATTAAGTTACTTTAATTTACTTTTTTATCGAGTGGATATCCTTTTTCACATTTTCAATGTCAATGTATTTCTGTAAGAATGGATAAGGCATTTTCCTAATTTCATATCGGTGAAATCTTTTTTCTTTAAACATCCTATTTATTCATACTCTTCAAATCTATATATACTTTGAGGACGATATTTATCGAATCCAATTTAATTTTCTTTTCCTCTAAATTTATCATCCATTACTTATAAACAATTATTCTTCCTGATAAATCTTTAACCTTTACAGAATTAGATCTGTCTTCATCAAAACTTTGGGTGATATCATCTCTTGCATCGTAATACTAAAGATCTTTGGCGACTTTTTTGTCGAAATTATATATTGAGCATAGTGAAATTAATAAAATGTCATTTAATTGCATTTTCTAATTACTCATTTAAATTTCATGTTAATTTCATTTGATTTGAAATTTTACAACATGATTTTATTATTGTAATATAGTTTTAGATTTATCGAATGATTATCATGTATTTTAAATGGATTCAACATAACGAGAGAAAACATTTTACAAATTTTGGGTAGAAAGAAACATTGTCTGTGAACGGCCGTGACATTTGGATTAGGTTGAGTTCAGTTCTGAGGTAATGAAGCAACTTTGTTTGGGTAGTTGGCAACTTTTTCACTATTAAGAAGTATAAGAAACATAGGTGATTTCACGTTAGGAACACTGATTTTAAGGGCTCGCTCATTAAGGAGAGAAAATAGTAGGTTGAAAAAGATACTTTTCTTCAACACTAAGAGCAGGAGGGCAATGCCTACTTTACTAAATATTTTACCACCTACTTGGAAATTTGGTTAGAAGATATAAAAAAAATCTGCATTCAAATTTTGACGTATTTTAGTCTTTTCCAATTAATTAAACTGAAGTTTGAACAAAAATTGTAATATCTATTCTGCCAAAATAGATGTGTAGAGATTAAAAAAAGAAATCAAGAGATCACTTAACATGTGTATATCGGGGCCTTTATTGACCATAAAATAGAAAATTGAAACAGTTGAATTTTTCTTTCTGTGAACACATAATTATTTTGACCACTGATCGCTAAATATCAACTCTTCAATTAAAAAAGAGTTCAACCGGGAAAAAAGGAAAAATATTTCGAGTACTTAAGATCAGGAAAAACTGCGAACCACATCGAGAAGATAATAAAAACAATTAATGATACAAAGTTGAAGAAAGTCTCCCCAATCTTTTCGCTGGCCTATTTGTAACATTTTATGCCATTATAGGAATACAATAGCTTGCTCTATCGTCTTGGTTTTATTTTGTATTAAATAGTGAATTTCCAACCTAAAGGGCAACCAATCTTTTATCCTCAAACAAAAATTACAGTGTGTGGCATACATCTCCCACATTTTAATAACTTATAATTTCCACTATTTTCTGATAGATTTAGATTAGATTTGTGTACATTATACATTTCTATGTAACCATGTCATAATGCAATTTTATATAAACACGTTTAAAGTTTACAATTTTTTTCATAATCGGTCACAAAAACATAATTAAGAAGTATGCGGATTGGTGAGACATCCTCTCCTTAAACTACTCGTAACCAATCTACTCATAGAGCTACCCCAAATAGTACTTTCAGATAAATTTTAAGCAGAACAGTATAGGGTGGCCTCATAGGAAATTTTGTAGGATAACTTTTTAGATCGAAAAATACTTTTATCATGATATACTTCGTTGTTGAAGTCTATTTTTGATCTAAGAATGCGAATTTTGTTGTTTTAAGGAAGAGCCGCTTCAAACGTGTAAGGATATAAAGAAATGCACACGAATTTTCCCCAAATAAACCTATATTTTAAATTTAACAATCTACTATGGGCCGCAGGTGGGTTCTAACTCCAACGCTTTTTCTCAGCAATTCCTAACTCTGCTACAGCTGGCCTTCGAGCTTGAGAGAAACGCGTCTCTAATTTCGTGCTAGAGGTGAAATTGAATATACACTCGTAGGGAAGATCATACAGTTTAAAACCATTCAGCTTTTCATAGAGACGAGTGGCAAGGAGCTGTGGTTACGAGCTTGACTCACGGTGCCTGGCCCGGATGTTTTTGAGTGCCATGTCTCAACTGGGAGAGTACGCGAGAGGGACGATTCCCATTCACACCTCCCTTCGAGGAACTTAGTGGGGGAGGGGACTCCAGGGAACTTATAACAATTAACTCAACCGAGTCGAGTTTAGCTCACTACGACTTGGAGTTTTATTCGTAACTCCGTGAATTCTCCATTCGGAGAGGAGACTACTAGGGGAAGGAGATACTCATCCGCGTCTACTATCTGACTAGTTTTACCTGATTGTATCGCATTAACACTTCTTTCCTCCTTCCTTATCAACCCATTTGACTCGGTTCTCTTCGTAGGTAATTCCTCAGGTACACCAGCTTGTACCTCTTCCCTAGTAAAACTTCTTTTATCATTACCCTATTTGACTAGGTTCTCCTCGTAGGTTCTTCCTTAGGTACTCCTGCTGGCACCTCATCCCCACTTACTACTTCTTCCATCGATGGTCCATTCCAATGTCCAGGCCGAGGTAAAACTTCCTCGATCTCCATCTGGTTCTCGATATATGCATTTTCGAGCGCGAGCATTTTTTCTTTTTCTTCTCTCTCCTCTCTTTCAGCTTGAGCAAGTTCTTTTTCCCTCTGTATTTTCTTTCATCTACTTTTTTATCTTTATTCTTCTCTCTTTTGTCTCTTTTTCCCTCTTCATTTTTATTTCTTCGGCTTCTATTTCCACTTTCGCTAGTTCGCTTTCTCGTCGGGTTCTTCTATCTTCATCTTCCATTCGTATCTTTATTCTTCTTTCATCATCTTTTCGTTTTATCTTTATTCTCTTTTCTTCATTTTTTTTATTTCTCTCCTTATTCTTTATTCTTCTGCTTCTTTTTTCAACTGTCTTATTATTTCGTTTGTTTTACTTCCGCTCTGTATTCTTCTTTCCTCTGTTTGTCTTTTCCACTGTATTCTGTCTTCTTTTCCTTTTTCTGTCCATCCGTATTTTCATTGCTTCGTATACTCTTTTCCTCTCTCTTCTTTTTTTTCCATTTCTCAATTCTGACCGGGGGTAGGCATTAATATCCTTGCTTTCAAGTCCAAGAATTTGGGCTTGTTGGCTGAGTCCCTCGACCGGATCCATTTTGTGTTTGTCCGTCGAATTTTTCTTGCTGTACTCTCAGGTACTTATGCCGTCACTCACCAGGTAGCGCGCAGCCTAACTTACCCTTAATCTCACTACTATGTTGATTCTAATACCACTCCGACAACAAATTTACCACTTGGCCTAACAATTACCTTCAGATTGTTTGCACCCCTAACTTTACCAATTTTCCTCTTGTCAATGATTCTCTCATTGCTGGTATTCTTTTACATGTTGGCTTCCCCTTAATTAGACGCTGCTGGGTTCTTTATAATAAAAACCTACACACCTGACACTACTTTTGTCGTAGAATACCTTTTGTTGAGTAATATACTTCTTTGTTGAAGTATGTTTTGATCTAAGAGTGCAAATTTTGTTGTTTTTAAGGAAGAGCCGCTTCAAAAGTGTAAGCATATAAAGAAACGCCCAGGAAATATCCCAAAATATACATTTATTTTAAATTTAACAAATTAATACACAAAAAATCATGAACCCCAGAAATACTACCAATTTAAAATACATAAAAATGACTTCAAGTTTTTAAGTAAGGCTTTTTAACTTGACCGTATAATATTGGTTAACTTGCTACTCACTTCAATATAAAAGAAATAGGCTAATGTCTCTACTGGAGTTTAAATACCTTGGTTGCTCTAGCGGCAGGTTTGAGTTTGACCTTGAACTCAATGAGCCCAGGCACCACAGGAATCTGGTGGGTTCTTTGACACGTGCTTCGACCAGATTGTTGGAGGTGGACTGGATGACTTGGCAGTCACAATGTACTTTGGCGAGTGTAGCAGATGGGGTCCACACAGTATTCATGGAGGTTTCTCCTTTTTCAAGTGCGAGAACTATCACGATGCTTTAAGAGTCACCAGGATAGGCGGGGTCTCTCTGGCGAGAGTAAGTTGAACTTGGTTCTTAAACCAAG
Source organism: Ceratothoa steindachneri (assembly GCA_963969495.1). Taxonomy (NCBI): domain Eukaryota; kingdom Metazoa; phylum Arthropoda; class Malacostraca; order Isopoda; family Cymothoidae; genus Ceratothoa; species Ceratothoa steindachneri. The sequence continues at coordinate 186,002,810 of OZ018326.1, read as the reverse complement.
TTAACTTAGAGTTCTGTGTTAGCACCGTGTAACTGGCTCGAGGGGAAGCTTTTTCTTCTTCGTTTCAGAAGTCCTCAAGGTCAAGGAATTTTCAAATGCTTTGTGCTACACCCGTATAGCGGGGGGGGAGGGGGTTGTCTAACGAGAATCAGTTGAACTTGGTTCCCAAGCCAAGTTAACTTAGAGTTTGGTGTGAACAACGGGTAACAGGCTTGAGGGGGAGCTTTTTCTTATTCGTTACGTAATTCCTCAAGGGCGAGGACTATCTCTGAGCTTTAGGATGCACCCGGATAGGAGGAGTTTCTCTGACGAGAGTAAGTTGAACTTGAACAAGTTAACTTAAAGTTAGGTTTGGTAACCAGGAACTAGCTCGAGGATGAGCTTCTTCTTAGTCCCAGTCTTGGTAGCCCGGCTTCTAAGGCCGGGGACTTCGTAGCCTGGCGACTTACGTATTCTATCCCATTCTTTCCAAGTGCTTGGTATTTATACCTCGTCACCCCACTGGCGTAGGGTTAGGAGGGGGGTGGGGGCTTGTGGACGGGCCGCAGGAGGGTTCTTTTTCCAACGGTTTTTCTCAGCAAGTCTTAACTATGCTCCACCTGGCTTTCGAGCTTGAGAGAAACGCGTCTCCAATTTCGTACTAGAGGTCAACTTGAATATACACTCGTAGAGGAGTTCTTGCAGTTTAAACCCGTTTGGATTTTCATAGAGACGAGTGGCGAGGAGCTGTGGTCACAAGCCTGATCCACGGTGCCTGGCCCGAATGTTTTTGCGGTCAAAGTCAAGTGTTTCAACTGGAAGAGAAAGGGAGAGGGACGATTCCCCTACAGGAAGAGTGAAAGAAAGAGAGAAATAAAGTTAGATAGAACCTCTTACATATATAAATCATTATAGTGGCCGAAATCTCTCTGAGAGATGTACATTCATAATGTACGAGTAGCTCTGGATAGGGTAATGGATAAGGAGTTTGGTTTACTAACATCGAGGTATTGGCTTCAATATCAAGCAAGAGCTGACGCAAACATCTAGTGATTTTAGTGGCACATATTTTGGATCAGCATTGAGTCCGGCCTCTTTTCTGGAGGCAGGAAACGTCCCATCTATTTCCTGCATCTTTTGTGTAGGGAAATCAAAATAAATGATTTTTATTTTTTATTATGCTAGGTATGCTAGCATCGTTTTAGCAAATCTTTATATTCACTACTTCTGCTTTCAAGATATCATGTAGTTTGTTAATAAGATCTAGCCATTTAGCCCGAGCGTCACAAACGGTGACCCATGTTGTTTAGTCAGCCAGATCATTTTCCATGGTGAGAAAGTGTAGGCTGGGAAGCAAACTTGAAATAGAAAATTGATTTAAACAAATCAAATCGTGGCAAAAGGGGACGTTCATATACGGAAAGAAACCCTCAAAACAGGATTCAATGTGGGATTTAGCCGTTATGCTTCTTAAATTTACAAACTACTTTACCTGCACCTTGACCACTTTAGACTGTAATCATTTTCCAGAGGCGAACTTTTTACAGTCAAATAATTTGGATATTTCTCTCATGTGTTTCCTGACGTTTTTCTTGGTTGGCCTGGCTCATCTTCTTGGTGAGTTTCAAAAGGATTGATGGTGTTAATTTTTGTTAGTCAATTATTCGAGAATGGAAGAAAGTGACTGAATCTTAAAGATATTAGGTCGTTAAGGGGATTTAATGATTCCAACTCCTTGAGGAGAGGAAAGGAATTCTGTCATCTTAGGTGTTCTGTTCTTATGTCATTTTTGAAGAGAGATTTAGCCTTGAGCTGGAATATTTGAGTTTGCATGGATTTTTGTAAGATCACCTTGTTTAGTATTTGATCATTCACGTTGGTTGAAAATAAACTTATTGAATCGATGAATAGAGGATCTATTTTTTATATTTCCCTGGCCGCAGTGGCAGCAAGATGATGCTCATCCACTGAACATTCTTAAGGCGAAGTCTTACATAAACCGCGAGGAATCAAGATTATGGAGTCGACCAATGTGATAGGCTATATCTCTACAGGAATATCTACTTTTCAATTTGGTCATACTTGAGCTAAACTTTCTTTTTTAGACATCACTTATCCTAAACTTAACCGATTTCCTTCGATTCTCCTTCCAATTGTCTGGAGAAGTTGCCCTATTCGCATCCCTACACCCGTCAAATGATTGGAAAATTTCATTAACCTAATGTAAAATTTTAACTTTTGGGATGGAATGACACAAAGACGTAGTTCCTTTCATATACATCTTTGTACACACGACTATTAGGTTGGGTGACGTCATCAGCAATTTAAAATGACGAGTAGCGAAATGAATTAATTACTTCAAATATAACCCTTTTAATGGGAAGATTTTGAATATATATCCATTTAATTTATTGAAAGAAACTTAGAAGAATTTTCAAATTTCTTAGCTACTATTTCGTACTATTTTATTATTTAAAATAGGAGCATAGCCTCACGAGATTTGTATCTGTGATCTTTGGAAGACGAACACTCATGAATCTTGACATTCAATTAAACCTTATCTAAATACATCTAATTTAATTCATAACTTTTCATTTTGGATCTAATTTGACTAGAAAACTGATTCATCGACAACATGAGAAAATAGAATTTGTATTATTTGCACGTATAACAGCAAATATAACAAAAGTTTCGTCACGATATTTTCGCGAATGCACGTTTTGACACATTCAAAGTTCATTGAAAGTATCGCCATTATTCCTTGACATGAGAAATTCATTTATTGCATTTATTTTTAAGTAATCTAAAACATGCGTAGCAAATGAATATAAAATCATTGAAAACACAATTTTCCTTACCTCTCTAATAAAATATTTATTTTGATATTTCCTACAAATCAGAAAACATTGATTACTGAAGATTTTCTTTATGCAGAATTAGTGCCATTATAGAGCTTGCAATGAGCTAGCCATAATTATATTTTTCTACCTCTGTATTCATCATAATATGACAACTTTCAAATATGTATCTTTCCGCGTTATGATTTTTGTCTTAACCTCTTTGGTCAGACTTTAAATATGGTCTCCTTCTCCCAAGAATCGGAGAAGATTAGTTTAGCTGCGAGGGTATGTTTTTTTCCCTTAATTTTATATAAATTTTTCCTCCTCATTTAGTCTTATTTACTAAATTTCCCTTAAGTGGAGGTGTGATGTATAACTTCAATTCGTGATTCTCTTACGGCAGCCGCTAGACATTCGGTACTTTACTCTCCTTCTTGATTCGGATTACTCTTTTGAAGTGATGTACACTTGTTTTATCGCCAGAGTTCAACACTGTTTGGAAACTCAAACAAACTGTAAACTTTGTTTAAGTTGGAGAGTAACCTTCAGAATTAAACAACCTATTAGCAGTTTCGGACACATGTACATTTAAGATGTGAGCCAAAAGAGGCATAACTATAGCTTTTGCATTCGATTCCACAAGCTTGATTTATTTCACTTTTCTTTTGCATTCACGTGCGTCCCATTATCATAATACTGCGTGTCGTAGAATTCCCCTCCTTTTTTATTCTTTTCTAAGAGTGCTAAGAGTGTCTAATATATTGATTTTATAAGAATATCTTAACGAACAGAGCCGTTACGAAACACGTAAGGATATAAAAGAAACGCCCACTTATTCACAAAATAAACTTATATTTTACCTTTATCAAATGAATACATAACATTTAGACATTAATACAGCAATACTTTGAATATTATCCTAAACAAGAATTAATTAAATTAGTTTACCCACAAAAATTGGTTAACTTTTCTCTACACACAACAATAATATAAGAATTACGCTTACGGACTCATGTGGAGTTTAAAGGCTTCAGAAATGTTATTTTTTCTCGACGCGTGCTGCCGGCCAGATGTAGATGAGCGAGATCACACGGTTGTTTTGGCGAGGGTGGCAGCTTGGGGGGTCCACACGTTCTTCCGGGGGGGGGGGGTCTTCAAGGACGAGAACCAATACGGTGCTTTATGCAACACCTAGGCAGTCCTGGTCTTTCTGGCGAGAGTGAGTCGAACTTGGTTCTTAAATCAAGTTAACTTGGAGGGCGGTGTGACCACCGAGTAACGAGCTTTAGGAGAAGCTTTTCTCCTTCGTTACTTATTTCCTTATGGACGAGGACTGAACTCGGGGAGGGTCTTCTTCAAGGTCGAGGATAACGGAGGGGGGTGTCTCTGGCGAGCATAAATTACTTAACGTTCGGTTTGGTAACCCGGAACTAGCTCGAGGATGAGCTTTTTCTTAATTCCAGTCTTCCTCAACGGCGAGTATAACGGAGGGGGATTTCTCTGACGAGACCAAGTTGAACTTAGTTCCTTACCAAGTTAACCAACAGTTCGGTGTGGCCACCGAGTAACGGGCTCGAGGAGGGAGCCTTTTCCTTCTTCTTTTCTTAATTCCTCAAGGACGAGGAATACCCCTGGTGTTTAAGGTGCACCAGGATATGAGGAATCTCTCTGGCGAGAGTAAGTTGAACTTACCAAAGTTAACTTATCGTTTGGTTTGATAACCAGGGACTTAGCTCGAGGATGAGCTTCTTCTTAGCCCCTTAAGGTAGATAGCCCTGCCTCTCTTGCAGGGTACTTCTTGGTCTGTCGAACCAAGTACACTACCTCTCTAGTCTCGGTAGTTCGGTTTGATCCGAAGACTTCGTCACCTAGAGACTGACGTATACTACCCAGATTTTCCTCAGAATTCCTCATTTATACCTCGTCACCCCACTGGGGGAGTGGTAAGGGGGAAAGGGGCTTGACGTCGGCCCTAGGAGAGTTCTTTTGGCCAACGGTTTTTCCTATGAAGTCAAACATCGGCTCCTCGAGATTGGGAGAAACACGTCTCCAATTTCTTATTTGACGTGAAACTGGATCTCACTCTCCTGGTGGAGATCTTACATTTTGACCTTTAGGGTCTTTCATAGCACCAAGTTGTGCCAGACTACGATTAAGCACTGAACCCGCCGATGCCTTCGACGGATGTCTTTGTGGTAACCGCCTTGTGACTGCCCCACGAGTGAACGGGGGGGGGGGGGGGAGAGACGATTCTCCTACACACCTCCCATCGAAGAACTTAATGGGGAGGGGGGGACTCCTGGGAACTCAAAACAACTTACTCAACCTAGTCAAGATTAGCAAAGTTGTATTTCTTGAGCCCCCTCATATATTAAGTTTCCTTACACATGTACGCCCTCGCGCGCGTTTACACAGGCAATGTGTCGAACTAGACATACTCGATTTACAATTTAACATGAACATAACAAAACCTAAATTCATCGATTACCCACTAAAAAAAACAACAAAACAAGCTACTTCCTTACATTTCTAAGTTTTTGAGAACTTAAATCCTACCGATAAATATTAACACGTACAACAAATGAAAGCATGGTTTCACGCTCATTAGGTACTGAAATAACCTAAATGGTTTTTCGTCTCCGCCTACAGAGCAGCTGTACTTTATCGGCTCCTTTGATGTAGCTGATCCTAAAATGGTGCTCTAAGACCAATACTTTACCGCGCCTGAGTCAGCCGTTCGGTTTATTGAGTCTACCCCAGTATGTTACTAAATGGTAGCGGTATTTCAACCTACTCGAATTACCCATATTATGGTACTTGACTACCTTTTAAATTGAACATTGAGGCTAGAGCGGCCTGTTGCAGCGGGGCATAATTGATGAGAACTTGAGTCTCATAGCTCTCCTTTAACCAGGTACACGGGAAGATCGTGTCTGGGTTCGATCTTTGGGGATCGAGAAAACTTTTCCCTGCGAGGTCGTTAATGGGTGTGGCGCTCACTACGACTCGGCGATTTAGCGGTAACTCCGTGGACGTTCCGTTCGTGGAGGAGACTACTAAGGGTAGGGGATACTCATACGCGTATACCATTTGACTACTCTTACCTGGGTGTATTGCAATAGCACCTCTTTCCTCCTTCTTTGTCAACTCATTTGACTCACTTCTCTTAGTAGGTAGTTCCTCAGGTACACCTGCTCGTACCTTTACTCTACCTTCTTCTTCTTCCCTGATAACCCCATTTGGCTGGGTTCTCCTCGTAGGTTTTCCTTTAGGTACTCCTGCTGGTACCTCATCCGTACTTCCTACTTCTTCCATCGTTACCCCATTTGGCTGGGTTTCACTTAATGGTCCTTTCTTAGGTCCAGGCCGGGCTACAACTTCTTCGGCCTCTATGAGATTCTCGATAGGTGCTCTTTCGAGTGCGAGCAATCTTTCCTTTTCTTCTTTCTCTTCTCTTTCAGCTTGAGCACGTTCTTTTTCCCTCTTCATTCTCCTTTCCTCCACCTCTTTTTCTGCTTTCGCTATTTCATTTTCCCGTCGGGTTCTTCTTTCTTCCTCTTCCAGGTTTATCTTTATTTTTCTTTCATCATCTTCTCATTTTATCTTTATTCTTCTTTCCTCATCTTTCCTTTCTATCCTTATTACGAATTTTTGTGCTTCTCTTTTTAACAGTATTATTCTTTCGCTTGTTTTACCTCCTCTCAGCATTCTTCTTTCCTCTCTTTCTATTTTCCCCTGTATTCTGTCTTTCTCTAATTTTAAGTCTCTCCGTATTTTTATTGCTTCGCATTCTCTTTTCCCTTCTCTTTTTATATTTTCCCTCTTTCTATCAAACTCTATTATTTCTTCTTCTTCTTCTCTTTGTATTCTCAATTCTTCGAGGATGTAGGCATCCATATCCTCGCCTTCAAATCCCAGAATTTGGGCTTGTAGGTAAAATCTTTTGACCGGATCCATTTTGTGTTGGTCCGTCGATTTTTACTTTCTTTATTCTCAGGTAATTATGCCACCACTCACCAGGTAGCGCTCAGCATAACTTACCCTTAATCCTACTACTATGTTGATTGAAATACCACTCCCGACAACAAATTCACCACTTGACCTACCAATTACCTTTAGATTGTTACCACCCCTAACTCTACCAATTTTCCTCTCGTCAATTATTCTCTTATTCCTGATCTGATATTCCTTTACGTGTTGGCTCTTTCTTAATTTGACACTGCTGGGTTCTTTCTAATAACAACCTACAAACCTGACACCACTTTTATTTATGTCGTAGAATTTCCCCCCTTCTTGTTCTTTTCTAAGAGTGCTAAGAGTGTCTAATATATTGATATTATAAGAATATCTTTACGAACAGAGCCGTTACGAAACACGTAAGGATATAAAAGAAACGCCCACTTATTCACAAAATAAACTTATATTTTACCTTTATCAAATGAATACATAACATTTAGACATTAACTACAGCAATACTCTGAATATTATCCTAAACAAGAATTAATTAAATTAGTTTACCCACAAAAATTGGTTAACGTTTACTCTACACACAACAATAATATAAGAATTACGCTTACTGACTCATGTGGAGTTTAAAGGCCTCAGAAATGTTATTTTTTCTCGAAGCGGGCCGCCGGCCAGATGTAGATGAGCGAGATCACACGGTTGTTTTGTCGAGGGTGGCAACTGAGGGGTCCACACGTTCTTCCGGGGGGGGGGCGGGGTTCTTCAAGGACGAGAACCAATACGGTGCTTTATGCAACATCTAGGCAGTCGTGGTCTCTCTGGCGAGAGTGAGTCGAACTTGGTTCTTAAATAAAGTTAACTTGGAGTGCGGTGTGACCACCGAGTAACGAGCTTGAGGAGGAGCTTTTCTCCTTCGTTACTTATTTCCTCATGGACGAGGACTGAACTCGGGGAGGGTCTTCTTCAAGGTCGAGGATAACAGAGGGGGGTTTCTCTGGCGATCATAAATTACTTAACGTTCGGTTTGATAACCCGGAACTAGCTCGAGGATGAGCTTTTTCTTAATTCCAGTCTTCCTCAACGGCGAGTATAACGGAGGGGGATTTCTCTGACGAGAACAAGTTTAACTTGGTTCCTCACCAAGTTAACTAACAGTTCGATGTGGCCATCGAGTAACGGGCTCGAGAAAAGAGCCTTTTTCTTCTTCTCCTTTTTTTAATTCCTCAAGGACGAGGAATACCCCTGTTGTTTAAGGTGCACCAGGATATGAGGAGTCTCTCTGGCGAGAGTAAGTTGAACTTACCAAAGTTAACTTATCGTTTGGTTTGATAACCAAGGACTTAGCTCGAGGATGAGCTTCTTCTTAGCCCCTTAAGGTAGCTAGCCCTGCCTCTCTTGCAGGGTACTTCTTGGTCTGTCGAACCAAGTACACTACCTCTCTAGTCTCGGTAGTTCGGTTTGATCCGAAGACTTCGTCACCTAGAGACTGACGTATACTACCCCGATGTTTCTGAGAGCTCCTCATTTATACCTCGTTACCCCACTGGGGGAGTGGTAAGGGGGGGAGGGGCTTGAGGACGGCCCTAGGAGAGTTCTTTTGGCCAATGGTTGTTCCCATGAAGTCAGAAAGTGGCTCCTCGTTAGCCTTCGAGATTAGGAGAAACACGTCTCCAATTTCTTATTTGACGTGAAACTGGATCTCACTCTCTTGGGGGAGATCTTACATTTTGACCTTTAGGGTCTTTCATAGCACCAAGTTGTGCCACACTGCGTTTAAGCACTAAACCCGCCGATGCCTTTGACGGATGTCTTTGTGGTAACCGCCTTGTGACTGCACCAAGAGTGAACGGGAGGGGGGGGGGGGAAGTGACCATTTCCCTACACTGCGCTATGCAGAATTCCAAAGGAATTTTTTAGTTCTTTAATTATATTTTGTTTCAGTGATCCCAAACATTGTTTTACGAAATCATTAGACTTCATAGAGAGCTTGAAATGCTCCTCTCAGTGGCGTATTTTCTTTTTTGATACAATTATGAAGCTAAGTGAAAACTGTTACCGCTAGTGTGCACTCAGGAGGCATAGAGAACAAATTTGCATGCTTTATATCACATACCATTATTTCTGATAAAAAAATCAATTAGTTCTCTATGAATATGATGGATAATAAGTTGTTCCTGTGTACTCACTAGTGCCAAATTTGTAATTTAGTAAGGTGAACTTTGGCAATGAGATGAACTCATCAGCATTGCTCTCCATTTTATACTATTTGCCTCCTAAAGTTTCCCATCATGCAGATCAATTACTCTTTTGCCTATTTTAATACTCATGACTTATTTCTTATAATTTCATGAAGGTTTTGCTATTCTTGAGAGTTTCCATGTAAATTGAACAGAGAACTTAGGTACATATTTTCAGACTGCCAGTCCTGAGCTTGGCAGAATAATTATCTTCCTTGAAATAACATTTTAGCAAACACAGATTAGGTTGTTGTTCCCCTCAAAAAATACTAACCGAATTACAGTGAACTTTTCACCACTAACATATATCTTGCTAAAGTACCGCTGCTGGCAACTTCTTCCATCAGTTTTATTTATTAAGAAAAAAAAGTTAAATGTTACCTTACTAGCTTCGCTGAAAACCAGTTTGTTGGAATTTTGTTTGTCAGAACTGAAATCCATTAGAAGCGTCTGTAAAAAGTGGTTTAGTTTTAGCACCAGCAGGATTAGGTAGATATTCTATTACTGCCACCTGTAATGGACATAACTTAGACATTAGTTTCAATAAGATTATTTCATTATTTATAGTTGTGGAAAAACAAATCTGTCAACTAACAATATATTCATAGTAATTACCTACAATATGCAATTTTAAATCTTTGCAAAATATTCAGCGAAGACATGGTTATATACACAACTACATCAAATTACATGCAGAATCGTGTTGGGGATAAGTGCGGGGTGAATTCCTCTTCAATCTCAGTATAAGACAGCATTTTTTGTCAGGAGTATCGCACGTTTGGATGACTCCTCATCCTATAGTACCAAGACCGTTTCTAAAGAGGCATTTGTGTTTGAGATAGATTTATTTTCATCTAGGCCATCGCCAGAAGGTAGATATAAAAATGCATACTAGTTTACATGTATACAAAAGTCTGACAATATATATGCATCTCATGCTTTAAATATTAGTATAATACAGACGTTTTTTAAGTTAGCCCACAACATTAAAAAATTATCGTACTGAGAGAAGTTTTTAACCCAATCGCTAATATGTATGGTTATAGTCGTTTTGCCGCTGAGTACAAATATTATCATTATTAATGTGTGAAATTATATTCAATATTAGTTGCTTGTTGAACTGATATCGAAAATTGTTATCCTATGTATAAGAGCATTTCTAATCAGATATCGATAAAAGTCGACAACCATAAGTTTTTTAGGGTACTGAACCTTTTAACATTGGATGTATAATATTATACTTATAAAGAGATGACATAGGGGCATACCATTATCTTTGTTTAAACTCATCGTATACATTGGTCTTAAGTTTGCACTTGAGGATCAATACATTAAATAGCCCACAACACAGCAACTAAAATGGAAGAATAATGCAATCCAGCTTTGTGTTGTGGTAAATTTTAGTAACTACACTATTACTGCGTTTATATAGAAAGTGTGACATTTGAAAGATTCTCTGCTTCCTACCATTACTCTAGTGTGCAAAGGTGATGTTTATCTGCTCCCATCTCTATCCTGATCACATACCAACTCTTAGGTGCCTGCCTAGATAACAAACTAGGCACTACAGTAGGACGCCAAATTTGACCAACAAGATGATATGAGATGAATAGCGTGAGTTGTAAATGAGCGATTTTAATCAGATCGTGTGAGTGGATTTGTTTTGCGTGCGCATGCGCTAGTTCCCGTCACGATGCCACCTTTTGCTGCTGCCCATGCCACTATTAACTAAATCCCCTCTCCCCCGAATCAACATTTCCTAAATAAGAAAGTAATTTGTGATAGTAACACTAAATAGAAATAAGTATGTTACCATCGTAAAGAAGGTATATACAGTGTTTGAGAAAAGGAGAATTAAGAGAGGATGTTGCTTTTAGTTAGTAATTTAAATAAAAAATAAAGACATTTCGCTTAGATGGTGTGCATGGACATCTTAGAAAGTAAATGATGGAAGGAAAAAGATAAAATGCTTTGACTTATATAACCGATTTACGAGATGCGGTCATTAAGTTTTGAGAATCTGTAGGGCAAAACAGAGGAAGGGGGATGGCTGTTTGTGGGGGTGTTAGGACAAGTTAGGACAACTCAAGACATGTAACCGCACGCTCCTGCCTAATCTATTTAACAAAAAGTAGTAGCTGATCGCACATCGTTAGTCACAAATTTTTCAACAATGGAGAAGGTTAAGCACCGCGCAGTGATCAAATCTTTGACCAAGGCAAGAATGCAAAAGAGATACATGAACGCATGGTTGCAGTGTACACCGACACCGCCTCTTTCTATGCAACCATTGCTCACTGAAATAGGGAGTTCCGCCATGGTCGTGAGTCCCTTGAAGATTACGCCCGTCTAAGACGCCCTTTAAACGTGACCAACGAGGACAATGTGGCCCGTGTGGAGAGGATGATCCTCGAAAATCGACGGGTAAAGGTCGAAGAAACCGAGCGAGAACTTGGAATATCACATGGAAGTGTTATCAACATTATCCACGACAATTTGGCCATGACCAAGATCTCTGCCCGTCGGGTCCCTAGAAAACTCACACCCCATTGGCGACTTCAACGTTGTCAAAGTCTACAAGGCCAGACTTGCACAAGCTGCCCTGCGCGAGTGAGGATTCGAGGAGCTTAACCATCCCTCCTACAGTACAGATCTGGTCCCTAGCAACTACGTTTTATTCCGCCAGCTCAAGGCTGTACTGCGTGGACGCCGGTTTGCCAACGATGAAGATGTCCAGCTCACCGTTCAGGAGTGGAAGGGACAGCAGTCGGGAGATTTCTGGGTGTCAGGAATTTGAAGCCTAAGGACAAGTGGAGCAAGTGCATTGAAGTCGAGGGTAGTTTTATTGAAAAATATTAAAACACTTTTCCTCATATCTCGTTTCATTATATCCGGATTTCCAAACTTATTGAGTTCCCCTCGTAACTACTCCGAATATTTTGACCTGGAGGCCCCGCAATCTTTCATATGTCAGCTGCAATATGCTTGTTTTCGCTACACCTAAAACTTTGTTTGGCTCGTACAGACTGGTGCCGGGAAAGTGTGCCATTCCTTCCTGCCTCATGTGAATCAGGTTCTTTGTCACTGGTGCAGCATTCCTCCTTTGCAGGTGACTTACAGAAGGAGAAGCAAATTAACTTATTTCTGAATTAGTTTAAGTCATGCTTTAAGACTTCCAAATAGTTAGTAGCAACCCGTTACTAGGCAAGATGTATCATTGCATAGAGAGCCATTCGATATAAACGGCAAAAGTCGAGATAAAAGCATGACTATTTAGCTAAATATAACATGCCAGCAACAATTTTGCTCATTGAAATTTACTAACTAATGGATTAAAATATATAAATAGTAAGACAATTATGTAGATTACTTTGACTAAGAAATAATCAGGGACTAACTTCTGTGCCAGTATGAGTAAATTGTGATAATATATTAGTTAGTAATAGTAATATTTGTCATTTCAACTAAGAAGAAAGTCACAGAGGTTAAACATATGGGTCGCATTGAGCGAATATTTAACATAATCTACTATATTTAACTTCTTTATTAAGAGTTTAGACGGTGATATTGCTTGTTTTCATTATGACTTAGATTTTATTCATAACTAAATATATTAGCGACTTTGACCTAGTATTTAGACAAGGTGACTTTGAATTCATTTGTTTATTTCCAGCCACTAGTAACGCCACTTAATTTACACGTTTTCCGCTCTAACAAAACAGCAAACTTTTATGAAATTGTTTTATTTAAAATTCAAGCATTTGCTTTTTTCAATTTTTTTTAGTAATTACACTGTTCAATTAATGTTTACAAGGTCAGATTTTGCTTGTTCTATTTTTTTAATAGAAGGAAGGTCGCACTTCTTGTAGGTAAGCTGTAAAAAGATTAATGACAAAATCAGTCTTAAATCCATAAAAATCATGTGCGCCATTAGAAAATATAGATAACAGCTGAGTAGTGATGTTAAAAATTCTTCATTTCGTTGAAATTGATGATTGATTGACATTTGTCTTCTTTCTTTCCCCCTGTTTCATTCTTTCCAATTTCGGTAGAAGTTATATCTTAATTACTAGACATAAAGTTTTGTATTCATTGCGGAATTAATGTTTTTCCATTTGTTATTTGTACATTAAATTTTAAGAATGTTGTGATGTAATACCAAGGTAAAAAAAAATATATATTTTTATATTACTCCTATTATTTTCCGCTTTTTTCCCGCATCTTATGATAGCACAATTAAAGATCCCACAGTTTTGGATTATATCTAAACTGATCTATCTCCTCATATCCAGTTATCTACCTTTATAGGATGGCATGCTGAGGAACCCGTAATTCTTACTACTTAAAAAACGCCGTCCACGCTTGAACTATATAACAGATAAATAAATAAGTAATAGATAAGACAATACGTGACGGTTAATGTCCATAAATTAAATGCCCAATTCTGGCAAATATTTTTGACACTGCTTAAACCAATTTCTTGGGGCTGAAACTAGGCATCCTTGAAAAATGTTTGGCAGTTATATAGCCGAGGTATCTCCTGCGAATATTTTGACCTGGAGGCAACGCAATTCTTTATATCTCAGCTGCAGTATATTCGATGCTCTCACTAAGAATGATGTGGAAAAATAGAATAACTCTTTTATTTTAGTAACATACAGACGAAATATTATGAATTAATTATTCAGAGGTTAAATACTATTGAGTTGATTAATTTAACAATACAGAATAATATAAATTTCGATCGGATCGATTATATGAAACCTATTTGCCTAGTTAGAATAATTATGTCTGAAGGCTGAAGGAAGTAAGAGGTTTGCAAAGAGATGCTAATTGTCTGGAGCTCAAGCTTATCTCGGTCCATTTTAGGTAGTATAGCTAGCTTGATAAAGTTAGAAAGTAGTATTGGTATTTATCAGGCGTTCAAATGGTTATTAATAAATATTCTTACTAAAAACTGGTGTAGGTTTCTATCTCTCTATCTATTCATTCCTATTCCTATCTTACTTATAATTGACTATATGCTATTCTCTGGTTTGCTTCGTTTAATCAATTACTCTTAGTCGTCGTCGAGTATTAATCTCTTTCTCTAACCTTGGGAAACTTGAGAATAATCTGTGTGTTCTCCTACCTTCTCTCTGGGCCATTTGGTTGGTTAATTCAATTCCTACTTTATTCTCTCTTTTCTAAGACTTT